>OZ005656.1:43204023-44404023 GCA_963930645.1 Salticus scenicus
TTTTTAAAATCTAATGTAATTATGAATACCTTTTTCTTTTCAACTATTTTAATTATAAAATTTGCAATAAAAGAATGATAAATATATATATGTATATTGTGTTTTTAAGTAACAAATTGTCCAGGCAAAAAACAAAATGAATTTTTCAATTGAGGATATAGCCTCGAATACCTAAGTAGTTGAGAAATTACAGGGAATCCTCCAATCGCTGACATAATTAATAGAAGAGGATTTCTTCGAGCTATGTAAAATTTTAAACCACCCATTTCATAAATATTAGCTAATGTAATAAGTTAAAAAAGAAAGCCTACATTTTTTTTTTCTGAAATTAAATGAAATGTGTTTAAGCTAATATTTTAGTAAATCATACCTTTATTCCTTTATAATAAATTTCTCGTTTTGTTGTAAAACAATGGTTACCAGACGTATTTGGTACTATGTTTGAAATGCTATCAAAATTAGTCCTTACACATTTTAATTTTATTGTTATTTTAGGCATACTGCCAAAAAAAAAAAAAAAAAAAAGAAAGAAAGACAGAAATGATGTAAAATTTTCATTTTTATTTATAGAAAGCGGGACTACTTAATTTATCATGAAATTTTAAACAATTGAGAGTATTTTAACACAATTTATAAAAGTTAGTGATCACTATGAAATTATTGAAAAAGAAAAAAAAAAAGAAAATGAAAATAAAATAACTTTTTTATTTTATTTGTCTTTTTTTTTTATGTATTTCAGATTCTATAATCATTATGCTAAATCATATTTTACGGGAAAAAGTAATGAAAGACTTTAAAAATAATAATTGACATCATTTGAAATACTTTATCAGTTAAATCAAATAGTCTTAAAATTAAACAATATTTACATTTCTTAATTAAGTTATAAATAATCACATTGAATACAAAATATTTATGTCAGTTCGTATTAAAAAAATAAGTCAAAGCAAATAATGCCACATGTACATTATTCCATGTGCACTGTGAAATCCAATTATTTGAAATGCATTTTAGAAGATTTGGAATTAACATAAAAATAATATTCACCTAACAGATACAACTATAAATTAATATCGTGTATAACAGACACACGACTTCCACTACTCATTACTACACATGATTTAAACTGTTTTTGTAGATTTGTGTGGTTAAAAGACATAAAGTTAACCATATTAATCCTAATAAATTTCTAATACATTACTAATCCAACTAACTCATTAGTTGTAAAGATATCTTAAACTTATTTTATATAAAGAGTTTGAAAGAAATCGGTAGAGTGATTTTAAAGACACCCATCTTTGAAATCATGAAACTGACCTGCCCAATAAGGGTTCTTGTCATTTTTTTCTGTACTAACTAACTAATGCACACAAAGAACATCTAAAACGTGAAATGTGTAGGTAATTTGAAGAGAATCGTTAGAGAAGTTAATGAGATATTGGTACTTGCCCCCACATTCCATACTAGCAAAAATTTCAAAATCTCGTCTGTATACTGGAAACCGATAAATACACAAGAAATGACATTTTAAAGGGATGGATGGCGAATTTGAAGAAAATACGTTAAGTTGTTTTTTAAGGTACTAATTTTCGAGTACTGAAACTCGTCTGTAAAATCAGAGCGTCTATAAAATTTCCGACAGTAATAATCGCTTATACATATGAAAGAGGTTTTATACAGCATGTTACAAAATAAATAAATAAATGATATTCAGGCCTGTTTTTGAGCTTTTTTTTTTTTTTAATTAATTATTACATAACGAACTTATAATATACATAATAATATTACATAATATATTAACACATACATTAATACATTAATTATACATAATAATATTAAATAAAAAAAAAAATATATAGTCCTTTATCCGGCTTTCCATGTCCAATTTCCATTTTTTTTTTTTTTTTTTTTTTTTTTTTTTTTTTTTTTTTTTAATCAAACGCTGGCATATTCATGTGTACATAGATCTGTATTAAATATAAAGTTTTGTTTTCCTATTTTTCCATTCGTTTTCGACTTATGATAGTTAGAAGATTCTCCGCCCCTACACACAGACTTTCGCGCTGAAAATTTAAGAAAAAAAAAAAAAAAAAAAAACTAAAACCGTTGTTTTGTTTAAGGATAACTTAAAATGTGTACATCAGGTAAAAACGCAATATCAAAAATTTCCACCGAATACAATACTTTCATTACGTACAATAGTCACGTAATCGATGTAAAAACATTTGTTTTGTTTAATAAAAGTATGTAATTTCATAGAAGCGTTTTAAAGTGATGTTTGCTTCATTTAGTATATAAAAATAATATAATTAATAACATAATAATATCATTTAAATTAAATTAAATTAAAATCTGTTAATTTGAAATATCCAATGATGTTATTATAAGACATTAAACATAATACGTTAAAACGCCAATTATCACCATTTTTGATTGCGTCTACGACAATCATACAAAGAAAATGCTCTAAAAATTCAGGTGAAAATTAGAAAATGTTCCAAAAATATTTTTTTTCTATTAAAATACATTTAAGTTATAACATTTTCTTTTCTATTTCAATTGGAAAAACAAATATGTAAAGGTATAATGTGGAATATTTAATAAAAATAAATTAAATAAATAAATAAATAAGTCGGTTTTAAAAATTCTTCTATTATGTTTAAAATAATAATAATAATAATAATTAAATACTTTAAGAAACTTTTTTTTTTAATAGAAAGAATTTGATTAAAAATAGTTCAAAATTAAAATAATACGTATAACATAAATACAAACAAACGCCTTATAATACATTGTGTTATACAATTGTAATCAGTAATACATTTGCACCTTATATGCGTCGATATTTGAAAATACAAATATAAACGACAAAATAATTTCGTGCAATTAGTCAAACGTATAGTTTGACTATTTGTATGAAAATTTTGTTCCGAATAAAGTTTCTTTCAGTTAATGAATGAAAAAGAATTATCATTTAAATTTAGTATAATTAGCATACAATAATTTGAAATCTTCACAGACATTATCATGAAACTCTTAATTAAGTTCGCAGGAAATTGATGATTAACGTTTCTGATTAGGTCAGCAGGAATTACGGAAACGAAATATTTCAGGATTCTAGGCGAGAATGAGAAAGTGTTCCTTGAATAAAATCATTTCCTTGAATAAAATAAATCGGTAATATTTTCTGGTGTATTTTAATTTGAAAAGTTCATTGAAAATAATACACATATATTAAAATTTAACAGTATTTAAAATATTTTTTTATTTAAAATTTTACATTATTAATATAAAATTTGAAAAAATAGCAGACACTTTTTATTAATTGGAAGAATCTGACACAAACTTAAACAAAAGAAATAAAAAACGTACACGAAGAAAGGCATATTTTGAGTGTTTGCATAAACTTTAAACATGCAACATAATTTCTTTCAATTGATGATTAAAAAATGTCTTCTAATTTTAGTTTCATTTAATTAACATTAAATAATTTAAAATATTCTTAGAAATTCTCATTAAACTTTAAAATGTGTTCGAAGAAAATTGGTGATTACCGTTTCTGATTATACAAGCATCAATTACCGAAACGTAACATTTAAGGATTTCAGCGTAGAATGTATATATATATATATATATATATATATATATTAAACTTTTTCTTTATAAATGAAGTTTTACACATTTCTTGAGAGTTTTACTGGCTGAAATTTATTTAAAGTACTTCACGAAAAAACTATAAATATTTTAAATGATATAAATAAAGAATTTATATAAAGTCTCTTCACAATTTCAAATTAATTCATTATATATAGTTAAACAGTAAAAGGGAAAGCATTTGAAATACTGAAACATTTTATTAAAGACGAATATCTAAAACATGCATAAGCATGCATGGATCTAAGTTTTTGTGTAAATTTTAGTTCAGCATTACTTAAATGTTTATCTAGAGAATCTATATTAGAACTCTCCCGCCAATTCGACACGTGTTAATATTATCGCAGAGAGGTGATAGTTTGCTAAAACGTGTTTAGTGTCAAATAGCAAAAAAAAATGAGGCATACGTATCGAATTTCAAAAGATAAAAGAATAAAAAACAAAAACAAAATTTTCTACTCAATTAAGGGTCAAAGTATACATTTAAAAAATGAATAAATAAATAAAAAGAAAAAATATCACCGCATTTCAATTAATTTTTAAATTCAATGAATTTCATTTAACAAATTTATTTGAATTTAACTATATTAAAACAATTATAATACTAATTATTAACACTACTATGTGTAGATTTAATAAACTATGTTTTAAAGTGCGGGTTAATGTAAATGATAGCTAACCAAGTTAAATTTAACATCACTGTAATTGTACTTTTTTTTTTCAAAACTAAGGGTATTAATGAAGGTGTTTGAGGCTGTAGTTAAATTACGGTTTTTAATGGAAATAGATGTTAATAAGTGTTTTTAAAAAATATGAAATCTTCCCTAAGCAGTTTTTTTTGTTTCTTTAAAATACTCCAACTCGTATTAAGTAGTCTCAAATGTCATTTTAAAGAATATACCAACTTATCTACCTTATAATCAAATAAATACTACGTTAATTAATTAAATTTATCATGGTATTCTCATTAAGTTTTATTTCTTCTTGCTTGCATTGTTTTTTTTTTGGGCATTTATTATCTTTATTTGAATTTTCTTTACTTTGTTACCATATGGTCTTGCAGATGTTTGGAGGAAAGGTGGACGCAAGTAAATCTTCTTTGACCCACTCCACCAGTCTCAACCTTGGTGGCCTCTGCTCCTTCTTTTTCTAGTTATTACTATTTTTTTTTTCTGT
Source organism: Salticus scenicus (assembly GCA_963930645.1). Taxonomy (NCBI): domain Eukaryota; kingdom Metazoa; phylum Arthropoda; class Arachnida; order Araneae; family Salticidae; genus Salticus; species Salticus scenicus. Next base: position 43,208,854 of record OZ005656.1, read on the forward strand.
TTTTCATTGACCATATTTGCTATATATGATCTCATTCACCAGTATTTCAGATGCATTTGATACTAATATTTGTTTATTTATTTATTTTTATAAAGCTTTATTTACAAACGCGGTTTTTGTTGATTAATTCTCGTCTTCATTCCTGGAGTTTGATTGCTGTAATGATAAATTATTATATGTGAAACGGGTGTAAAACTCACAATATTTCGAAATATGGCAACTATTTAAGTTATAATCTATGTCATCATTTGATTTTATGCATGAAACTCAGTGAAGCATACTGAGAAATTCCGCGTGACCAATAGCTATCCAGATGCATCAGTGTTGTACAGAAATGTCACTCATTTCTTAATTGCTGTGTTAAATTATTACTTAATCCTTTGAATAATCCGTTATGAAAGAGAATACAGAGGAAAGTTAATAATAACAAATGACTCTTGTTTAATAAAATATAATGTTATTACACAGTAATGTTATATAGTGTGCCATCATTTATTTAATATCTTCTATCCTTTAAATTTCACTTTTTTTTAGAACATACAATAAATAAAACTATTAAATTTCATTGATACGTACTGTGAGGGCTTTGATGTATCTCTTGAATGAGAAAGGAAACAACAGGTACATATATTACTGCCCTCATATGTGAATAAAATAAAACATTAGTTATATATTTATTATATTATCATTAGAAAAATAATTATAATAGCTGAAATATATTGTATTTTTACCTAATATCACAATAAATAAGTTTAAATAAATTAGAAAAAAGCTCAGTTGCTCTTATTTGGAATTATGGTACAATTTACAAGCAATAAGTATATATACATACAAAGTATCTATTACATATTTTACATTTAATTGTAGCGTGCAATCTTTGTAACTATCATACTTTATAATCCCACTTTATGAAATTAAAAGAAAATTGCAATAACTCTTTTTATATTTCTTATAATTATTATAATATAGGTTATATGTTATAATTATTATAGCATAAGGTTTTATAATATAATTATTGTAATAAAGGGTAATAAGCTAAATTATAGTAATATTTCTTTAAGATATATCTTAATAAAAGCTGCTTAATTTATACACACACACACACACACATATATATAATACCTAAAATTGTACTAAGAGTTCACGCTTGTTACCATGGAATGATCAGCATAACTATATACAAAAATCAACAATTGTAAATAACTAACATTCTAATATTATTTTACTGTTCAGTAAAATAATATTTATCAATAATGTATATATATATATTAATATTTATTTTCTTTCTTTTTTTTATGTGTGTAATTTTACAGAAGTTTTACGAAAAATAACTCCCAGTTGCATTCTGTTTAAATATAAAACAGAGTGACGGTGTGCAAGAAGTAATGAATAGTCAATGACTGAAATATATTTATTACTTTCTGTAAAAGAACAGTAAAATAAATATTTCCTAGTCTTTAATGAAATTAAATGATACAGGAAATTTTATAGAAATGCATTTATCACTAGAAAATACTGTTTATTAAAATCAAAGTTATCTGATTTAAAGAGATAAAAAAAAAAAAATACAATTCTTAAAAAATGAAATTACAGTTAAAATAAAAAATATATATATAATAAAATACTTTACAAGTTGCATATATTTTAAAACCAAAACAAAAGACATTTGCAACTGTTCATTATAAAAAAGATTTTATTTTACAGCTAATTCTTTTGTAATCCGGAGTATTATTCTACTAATTTTAGTTCAAAACACGTCAGTGAATATTATTTGTCTTAATTAATTCTCGCGGGAAATTAAGGGAACTTTATCTCGTGGAAAGATTCGTAAACATTGTTTAATTTTATTTTCGAATATTTAACCAATGTAATATCCTTCTGCATTATTACGTGTTTTATGCTAATTATAACAAACTTTTATTTCATTAATAAAGATACATTTTTTTTCTGTTATTTAATATTTTTTATGATGTATTAATGAACACAATTTACAACAAATTCTTTAATGATGCTATAAAAAATTTGCTGTTAATTATGTTTATGCATTTTTTTTTCTATTGATATAAAAATAATACATAGTATATTTCAACTTTTTTTTTCTAATATTCATTTTTGTTAGCAATTACATCTATGCTATATATATATATATATATATGTATATGCTATATTAAAAGTTAAAAATATATTTATGTATTTATTTATTTATTTATTTTTTAATTCATATTTTGTTATCAAATCTAAAACAACACATTTTTGTGTGTTATTTTTTTTTACATTATAATTCTGAATTGTAAAATGATCCAGTTGCGTTAATTATTGTACAAAATCGTATAAAAACTGGATTTTATAAAACTATTAATTATTTATTTATTAAAAAACCATTTGGTCATATATTCCTTTGACAAAACGTAACAATTTATTTTATTTCCTATAAATTCTGATGTTTGTCCGTAGACAGCTCTAAATTGGAAAAAATGATTGCAATCAATGTTGGAGCCCTTAAGAGTTATTCATTAATTTTTAAAATATCAATATATATTCGGTAGCATTCTTTACGAAGATACACGAAGCAGTATAAAATATACCTTTGTATGAAATATCCTACACGAAGAAAATTCCCTCAAGTCAAGCCTAATAAGTGCCTTCGAAAAGTACAAAATTGTAATGTTGTTTACATTGTATGCTTTTTTTTACGACTGGCAAAATAATATTTCAGCTTTAAACTAAAATTATACTAACAGTTATACTAACATTTAACTATACAGTTAAAGATAAATTTCATAAATATCATACATGGCTATCATACTTAAAAAGTGCAGCTAATAACCTAAAATTATGACATTTGGATTATAAGTATATTAGGGAAAATATGTGCTCATTCAACGAAAAATCCTTATTTGCTGCTCAAAGAGATAGGCATTCAACTTAGCTAGAAAAGTTAAACAAACAAGCCTTTTCAATATTAAAAAAAATACTGTTATTACTATTATTATGCTTAAAAAAAAAAAAAAAAAAAAAGCATATATATAAATTATTATGCAAGTACTTTTAGATATGTAAGATAAATACATAAACGGATTTTATGTTAGATACTTTTACATTTGGGAAAAATTAAAATAACATTTGGATAAAAAAAAAAAAAAAAAAAAAAAAAAAAAGAGAGAGAGAGAGAGAGAGAGAGAGAGAGAGAAGAAAGTGTAAGTATTATTTTTAATTATCACTTTAGCTTTATTTCAAGAAAATATTATCGATATTGCTTTATATTTAACTATCGGTTAGTCATTAAATGATTATAAAACCATAAGAAATTCTTTCAGGTAAAATAAATAAGTAAATAAAGTATTAGAAGCTCGAATTATTTACCTTGTTTAATAATAAATTACATTATATATATATTGTTCAAAAACTCTCTAACTAAGCAAACACACTTGCATAAAATTTAATAGGAATATATTAATTATTTCTTAACAACTTCATAAAAACCTTTTCTATATGGTGTTGTATTTTATTTTATATTTTTTAAAGATTAAAAAAATTATAAATATTTTTAAGTGTTCATTCTTTGCTGCACTTCGTATGTAAAATACAATAATTTACTACTTATCTGATTTAATAACGCTTTTGTATCTGGCATGCAGCAATGTATTCATAATATATTTCGGAATATTGTTATTCTAAGTTTTTAGATGGAATAGGGTCAGTTTTATTTGGCTCGTGTTCAATGCAAAATAACATAGAAGGAAAGAGGAAAAGGGAATAAATGCGGAAAGTTTTTGACTGATGAAAAACAGGATATTTAGAGATAAGACCTACTTTATAGATATTTCTAAAAAAAATTATGTTATAAAGATATTTTAAATTCAGTGCTTTTCTCTTCATTGTAAATGCAAATGGCTTAATTACTTTCTTCTCATAGAATAATAAACCTTTATGGATACATATATTAATCAAAGTTGATTATTACAAAAGGTGCTCGAAATATATATATATATATTCTAATAACTGATTTTATTTTTCATTCTCTGTAATTCTTTATTTATGGAAAAACGCAAGAAAATAGTTAATTATAACAGAAAAAAATTAAAGGTTTTAAGCTATTAGAAAAGGTTTATTATACTTAAAAAAAAAAAATTTATATAACGCAGTTTTGTGCATTTAAAAAAAAATATATATATATATATATTTATTTAATTAATTTATTATTTAAAGAAAATTTCGTAACAGTGAGATAAATAAAAACATATAAATTAAAAATATACATTTGAATAAAATAAATAAATTTTATACTATTATTTCTGAATTCAAATTATTCGTAAATGCTCATTTAATACAGTAAAATATTTTATACATTGTTATTATTATTATTATTATTATTATTATTATTGTTATTAGTATTATTTACGATATTATGAATACTGGCGCATTAATTACTTATTGCAACAAATACATGTATATTTGAATTTATGTAGACGATAAAGATAAATTTAAATCATTTAAATATAGCAAAATAATATATGTTGTCAATGTTGATATTAAGATTAGAATATAAAATAAATAAACTAATTAATATATCATGGAGTTTCAGTTTAGTGTTTGATTATTTTTTTTTATGTACTTAAAATACTATTTATATGCACAATGTTAAACGAAAACTCGCATGAAAAAAAAATTTATATATATGTATAAAGCAAATATTATAAAATTAAAAATCCTTAAAAAGAAACCCTTGATAGTGAGTTTACATTTAAATATCCTTATTGCTATTCGAAATACGCTTTGGTGTAAATGAACCTCATTGTTAGTTCAACAAATACGTATATTTAAAAAAATATATGTATAACTTAATAATTTATTAAACAATTGTACAACTTGTTTCATATTATCAACAAATCATTCGAATTAAGCATATCGCAGTATTATTTTTTCATTTAAATTTTTCAATTTCTTATTCTTATTTATGTGGCGTAATTGATATAATGCACGTGTTATGGAATATCATTTTACTGAATAGCGTTCATTTATTTTATTTAATTGTAAAAATTAATTAAAAGAAATCTTTCTGGACATGACTAGCTCCCACTTAAATAACATATATTATCATTTTCCGCAGTTAATAACTTTTCATTAATAAGGTAAATGGATGACAAAAACAAAAAAGCTGTAAACAGAAATTTTATTTTATTTTATTTTATTTTATTTTATTTTATTTTAATTCAATTTTGAAATATATGTATATATATATTCTTATTATAAAATATGCAATTAAAAATAAAAGTTTTCGTTTTTATTTTTTTAGTAAATTGAACATATATATGCGTAGATAGGTGCCAATTTGTACGGTTTTTAGTACATTTTTTTTTTTTTTTTTTTTTTTTTCTGTAAAAAAAAAAAAAAAAAAAATCAAGTTTAATCATAGAAAACTGTTAAAAGTATATTAAAAAAATCATATTAAAAATTTCTGGTTGCAAACAAACGTAAAAGTTGGCTATGCATAATTATATATAAATTTAGCATATATAAAACTACTAAATCATACCTAAACATCCGTATAAAGTGGAGAAATATATCCAAACTACGATCCCCAAGCTACGCCGATTGGAAATATGCAATATCATTCCTAAATTCGGCTAAAATCCAGATGATTGGGAGAAGCATCGAAGCACGTTTGTCGGATGTCAAATCGGAGTTTCAAGGTACTAAGTCTTCGCGCAGTCGAGACACATCTGAATAGTTCCTCTCTCCTAGCGCGTCTGATTTTCCTAGAGCAGGATTGTTGTGTCCTGGAGATTTCGCGCTTGCGCTCTGTAACACCACGTGGAAAAATATTCTCAGGTAGACAGGTTGACAGATTTTAATGTATTCGACTGAAAGTTTCGCGGAATAAGTTGAAAAGAAAAGTTCTAATGAGAGAAAATGTGTTTCGCTCGATTTTTAACCGCAGAATGCGCTGTAATTTTTGAAGAACTTAATTACTAATTATGTTTTTAACTATTCATTATTACATTTAGATATTTATGAACAGATAATTATTTAATTATTGAAAAAAGTTTTATTTCCTAATTATTTGTAAAATTCGTATAAATTTCAATAATTGCATTTATAACGCACTTAGGGATAAAAAATATGTTTGTTAATTACAGATTTTTAAGTTTAAAATTTTATTGCTATACTGTTTTGTATAAAAAGTAAAGTATGAATATTATATTCTGTGGAAAAATTATCAGAAATATAAATTTATATTTAACCAGATATTCATATTTTAATCGTAAATGATACAAAATGTGGAAAATTTTTGTTAAATCCTAATAAAGAAAATTTAGTTTTTTTTTTTTCTTTGATGTCACACTTTAGAAATAAAATATGCTCTACTATATACAATCAGATTCTTACATTAAAATTTTATAAGTAAAATGATAAAAAAACAAAAGAAAAACACAGTGTGTTTCTTTTTTATTATTATTAGTTACCATATATTATTATATATTAAAAAAAAAAAAAAAATCCTACATCGTGACAAAATGTATTTAATGTTTAATTTCGACAAGAAAGTCCTTATTTCATTGCAATTATCTTCATCGACTGATTATAGAAGAGTATGACATCATATTGTTATATGGCAGATAACAATACATTATTCGTAAATTATAAAACATGTTGAAAATTCTGATTCATAAGAAAAAATATTTTATTACTCTGATACCATACTTGATAACCCAGAAATTACTTGTGAAAAAATTTTCTCATACGTAAAGGCAATTTTGTTTTATTTTACATATTAAAGAGAACTTGCTTTTTAAAAATGATATTTTAAAAAATAAATAAAATAAATAAAATAAAAAAATCTTAAAAAAAATCTTTAAAAAATTTCTTTAATAATAATATGTTTGAAAAATAGTTGTATATAAAAATTATCCATTTCACAATTTACTAGCTTGTGTTATGTAATTTTGTACTAGATTGTATTGCTTTTGGACTTTTCCTTCTTCTTTTTTAATTCAGTTCTTGCATATATCTGTTAAAATTTAGGCTTAGATATTTAATATACGCAAATTATGATTGAAATGAAAATAAATGTATCTGAAACTGAATTTATAACATACACATTTCTTGCATTTTTAGAGTTATCAGTTACTGAATGTAACTGAAAACACTAAATATGCTAGAAATACGGATGTAATAGAAACTCATTATTTCTTTCAATTGCCCGTGTAATTTGACGAAAGAATTGTCATTGAGTCAAATTTTCGAAATTGATATTTTGATATAGTTGCACGTTTTGGAGTTCTGAAAATTCAAATACTGCATTCTTAGCCGTTTCCCCATGGGTCTGTCATCAGCATGCATTAAAAAGCAATATTATCATAAAGTCCACAGTTGGTATTCAAAATTTGTATCATATGTGAAGACCATTTGATACTTTTTCTAAAAATCAAACAAATGGTTCATGTATAGGAAAATTCAATAGAATTTAAATACATTACGCATATGCGTAAATTTTCTGTAAGTTGCAATTCAATATATTTATTATAACGAAATAAAATGGAGATATATATTTTTTTTATTCATAAAAGCAGATTCTGTATAAAATATGAGATGAAAATCTCTCACAAGTGTCTAACAAAAAATTATTTTGGATATACTATGAATGAGCTTGAAGACTACTGGAAATACATTTATATGTTTTTATACTGCACGAAATGTAATTATTCTGTATGATGGGCATACTTGTTTGAATTTAAATCTAAATATGTAACGTAAAAAACTGTAAAAAATAAAAAAATGTGTAAAATTTAAACATAAAAGAAGTTAGTATACAATCGATATATTATTATTTCCAAGTTCATTCAAAAAATTATATAAATAAAACCATTAATAGTAAGTTAAAGACGAACTCTGTCATAATATCCACGCTATAATGAAATATAAAACCGACTTATGACAATGGTGAAATATAATAAAACCAACAAAATTAATAAAAAGGAATATTCAGCCATCAAAAATTTTTAATTAATACAATGAACATAAAAAAATTTAAATACAAGTGAGAAATGCTCAAGTCTAGACGAATTTTTCATCAGGGGACATACAGTCTTTCTCATTGGTTATTATTGCAAGCTTTTAAAGATCGCACAGCTGTTTTAGTTATATAGTATATCTTAATCTTGCTACAAAACGCAGCATTAAAAATAAATAAAGAGAAATAAATAAACAAAATCCATATATAAATCCTTACAAAATGCTAAAAATATACTGAATTTGCATACGCATGCTTAAAAACACTGGATATACACAAGTCGAGTTGCCATCAGGAATTAGCCAAGGTTAGGAGTAAATTAAGCACAAGAATTAACACAATTGAACATGCTAAAGAGAGCAAATAGTTAAAAACATCCAAAATAAATACAGAAAATAGGTACTAGGAACGAAGAAAATTTTAAACTAGGTATGAAAGGAAATAAGTATAATTTAGCAGATTCATATAATTGTTGTAGTTTATCGTATTTAATGTTGAGGAAAAGAAAACCTAAAGTGTGCGCCTACTCGGTAAAAAAAATTATAATCAATTTATCACAAATTTATCACAGGGAAAATTTTAATAAAAGATTGATTTATAAATTTTAACTTATTTAGACGAACATTAAAATAAATTTCATGCTTAAAAAATCAAAAATAAATAATTTTAAAAGAGAAAATGTACATTTTTTATCACTTTTAAAGAACAGTTAATTTTATTTTCTGTAAAGTATTTTACCTAGCAAATTAATTTAGTAAAAAGGTTACTTTAATTAAATAATATATTATAAATTTTTTGATCATTCTATACATATAATTTTTTAAGTTCTAAAAGTAGAATAATATTTAATAATTTCATATGAGAATGGATTTTTTAATTGACATTAATCATATATCTGAAGAATAAAATTGACATTAATAATACATCTCTTGTACGCTAAATTTTATCACGTTTTAAATTTAAACTTTTATACGTTATATATGTAAGTAATTTACTGATAAATATTTTCGGTTAATAATTTAATCCCTTAAATATTTCTACGTTAACATGTTATGAACATTTGATTTGTTTTAATGTGCGTTAATTTTCATTTCTGATAGAAATTGCTGTATATTAAAGTTTTTCAATCTTAGACCAGCCAAACGCACTCATAAACTCGACCATACTAATAGTCTTTCTTTCTTCTACTTTAATTAATTATTTTTTTTATTAATTTGTAACTTACTATGGAACCTTTATTGTTCTGTTCAGGTTTATTTCTGTTTTTTTTTTTTTTGTTTTTTTTTTTGTTTTTTTTTTCTTGATATAGATGTATGTTTATTGTAGTTTCTTACACTACCTAACTACATTCATATTTTTATGCGTATAGGAAATCAAATTTTCTAATACTTTATTAATTTTAGAGACGCAATAATGAGGAATTAAATTTATGATATTGATTTCTATATTTTTAAAAAAAACTTATTTAGCAATTTGAAATAATAAACATCTAAATACATTATAGAAGGACATATTATGGCTAGTAATTCGTTTGTGCGATTAAAACATTAACATAATTTTTATTTTATTTTTGCTTTTATAAATGTATAATGCAGTAATAATAATAATTGCACAGCTGTCTTAAGGAATTGCTATAAGAGTTTAAAAATGCTGTTTAAGTTGTAGAATAATTATCTTTTGAATGAATGTTTAAATGTTTGTATCGATATCTATTACTACTTCGATATCTGTATTTATAAAATATTCATTAAAAAAAAATAAATAATCAAATAAAAACAGATTCAAAATTTTAAAATACATAAAAACTAAAATAAATTAAATCTAAAAGTGTTTTATATCAATCCCATCAGAAACAGTAATAAATATTATAAGTTATAATTTGAAGAGCAATTTTTTTTTTTTAAATAATAACAGATTCGATTTAGTTTTATTGTTTATTAAATGGATGTATTCCTATTATCTACTTCCGTATACTGAATCATTAAAATAAACGATAGAATGACCTTACACACCACATCATCTAACTCTCATGATATACAATATCTATAACTTTATAAAATTTAAGGACCTAACGTCATTTTCAATAATAAAAATAAATAATAAATAAAAACTCCTTGAGATATTATTTTCGGCATCTATAGCAAAGGAATTCAGATGAATGTTTTATGATAGGTGGCGGTAAATTAGAATTTCAAAAATATATCTGCATTAAAGCATGCAAAATAGATTTTCTCATAACTCGAGTAGAAAAAATTTCAAGAGAAAGAAAAAAAAATTATATGAACTCTGAAATGTTAAGCCAAGTTTTGTGCATAATTCATAGGTTTGCTGAAATACGAAATATTCCACTGAATATGATGCTATTGAAAAATGGAAGCTCGTATCGGATCGGAGATGTGTCATGAAGAAATATTCTCTTTTCAGTGACAAAGTGCGATGCTTCAATTTTACGGTGCAATAGTTTGGAGGAAGACAAATGATAAAATAAAAAATAGAAAACTACATTAAAAAAATTCAATTCTTGGAAAAAAATATCCAGATGTTTCTGAAAATTGCCATCAAAAATGCAATCTTCTAGTGGCAGTTAAAATTAATTTATTGTATATGTATTACTGATATTGTAATTACTAATATTCTTTAAAAACTACTAATTTATATAAATCTTATATCATTAGTACATTGAAATCAATAGTTTAGAGGAAGACAAATGATAGAATAAGAAACATAAAACAACATTAAAATATACAATATCTTTAAAAAAAAAAAAAAAAAATCCAGATATATATTATTCTGCTAGTTGTCATCAAAAATGCAATCTTCTATTGGCAATTTAAATAATTTTAAAACATAGGTATTATTATTATTATTATTATTATTATTATTATTATTATTATTATTATTGCTGTTATTTTACATCTATTGATTTATATAAAATTTTATATCATCATTATACTAATATTTATATCTAAAATAATCGTGCTTAAAGTAATTAAATCGCTATCCCTAAAAACTATGCACTAAGATGAATAAAAAATGTATTCAAAACTCTTATTTTTTAATATATAACTTTAACATCATATTTCTTTTACTCTAGGAAAAAATATATAAAATTTCGTACGATGTAATGCATTTTTTTTTTCATTTATGGATATTTTTATAATGTCTTCTTTAATAACTTTATTAATTAACCTTCTGATATCATATCTTTACTGTTACATACAAACAATATTAAAAAAGAATATTTATTTATTTAATTTTTAAGCTAGTCCGTCTTCTAGATGGATACATTTGCATGTTGTTATTGTAAAATAAGTTAATTTTGATTGTGTAATGCAAATAATTGCAATTATGATATTCTGCTAGAAGTTCGTGTTGTATAAGTTACCGCATACTTTGGAAAATGTATTATACTTATTTCAGATCGTTGATGTAAAACATATAGTTGTCTTAAAAAGTGCATCGATTATAGTAAATCTTATTGCTGAAAATAAATATAAATAAATACCAATATTACTAATTTTAATTTAATATAAACATTTTAATTTCATGCTGACAATTTTATTGTCATTGAGGAATAAAATAAAAGTATTTGTCATATCTCACTGATTTATTTATTTATTTATTTGTGTGCATTTCTATGTGCAATTCAAATAATTTACACTAATTTTATTTTATTTCATGTTTAAATAATATATATATATATATATATATATATATATATATATATATATATATTCTTATTTATATTCTTGAATTTTTCATGATATCTGCTAAACAGAATTTCGGAAAATATATTTACTTTAAAACAGTGATATCGTCTATAATGAGACAAAAGCATTACTATATTTTTAAAATTCTTTTTAGGTATAATGTTCTGACATTAGAAACAATTGGGTAAGTTTAATTTACCCTTCTTTTAATCGCTGCTTGAAAAATGCTATTATTTTCTTCAACATGTTACGCGTCCATAAAACATGTAATCAACTATACAAAATTTAAAACAACGCTAAGCTATACATAATATAAACATGTAATACTTTTAGGCGAATGTGGACTTTCAAAATGAAACATATATATATATATAAATACAAAAATGTTACTGTAAAAAGTTATAAATTTATATATAGTCTAGAAAAGAAAAAAATTACATTTAAATTAACCTTCACATTATAGTTAGTTAGGATTTTGATTAAAATTGTTAAATAATTGTTAAAATTCATAATTCTTTTTGCTCGTTAATTTTTGCATTAAACTTCTTCTTCTTTTTTTTTTCTTTCACAAATGATTTTAACAAAAGCTCTTTGAAATCATTTATTTGCAGACACATTTATGTAATATATTTTTTTTTAATTTTTTTCCTGTTCTTTAAAGTTTTTTAAATGAGTAAATTAGGTATGGCAATGAGTATTTAGTTTTAGTTCCTTCCGATCTTAAATAAATAAATAAATAAAAAATAATAGTGTCAATACAGGAAATTTTTGAAATGTGACACATAGAATCATATAGAGTAAAACAATTTAAAACAGCAAAAACGACCAAAAAAGAAAAAAAAAATATTTTAATAAAACATTTAACTTTTTTTATTAGAATAAGATAATTTAAATAAATATATCACAGTTATAAATATAGTAGGAATTAAGAAATTGACCGAAACATGTTATGATATATTTGTACCACAGACTACAAATTACCATATATATATACATTTATACACTGATATTTTGAAATTTTCAACACTATGAAGGTATGATGCAATTCAGCAGAAAATTTAAGCAAATGCAAATTTTAGTGTTAAACAAATGATTATCATTTCAGAGTCATCTTGCATGCATGAGGTGAGTAGTACGCTCTGAGCGGCAGATGAAACCCTATAAATGAACTGCTGTAGAGGGACGTTTAAAATTTGTCTATGGTTATCTGCTACTGATAAACGTTAAATGAGAAAAACAATGCCTCATCGAGAAGAGAAGGAAATATTTTAAGAATTTACAGAGTTTGAAAGGAGGAGAGTCATTGACTTTCGTGCAGCTCATGTTCAGCGTAATAGCAGTTCATGTTTAGCGTAACAGTAGCAAAGTGATTCGAGTTTGGAAGGAGTTTGCCAACAAAAATCGGACAATTCGGAATTCTAAGTATGGACACTTAAAGATGACACCGAACACGCGATGATTGACATCGGGTTTCTATAGCGCTAATGGACCGTACAGTTTCATCTTGACAGTAGAGAGCACTTTAGTCTATTGCTACAGGTTTATCAATGTGTATTTCTTCAATTCATAGACGTAAGAAGCTTTGTGGACTGCATGCAAGAACTATTTTATACAGGATCCCCCTCACGCAAAAAATATCAAGGCCTGCAGCTGCAATGGGCTCATCGACTTAGAGACTTCAGTGCAGATTGCTATTAAGTATTTCTTTTTGACGAATTTCACTTTAATATGTGGCCGTATACGTGTTAGACGCTTGGCTGGCGAACGCTACCTCCCAGAGTGCATTATCGAACATCTTAGTGGACGAACATTTAGGTTATGGTATGAGGTGTAAAGCGTATTAGGAGCGATCCCATCTGTTACTAACTGTGGATCGTCTTAACAGATACATAAGTAAAGTGTTTGAGCCCGAGGACTCCCCTTCTCTTTGATGCTTTCCTGAAGCTATCATTCAACAGGCTATTTCCGCCGACAAGTTAATTGGATTGTTTAAGATTTCTTTTCATTGAAAAACACACAACTTCTTCCTTAGACTGCTTGTTCGCCATATATTTTACTATTGAACTTGTGTGGGATCGCACTGGTCGGTATCTCGCTCGTGATCTACGCCCCACAATTTCTATGGATGAACTTCGTTTAAGCAAAAAAATAATACGGAATGCTTTTCCTAAGCAGACATGCAAAATCTGTTTGACTTTATGCCACGTATGCAACACTTATTGTAATCTGTGATGACTGCACAAAATACTTATTTCAGTCAATCAATATTGTTTTTTGCTTAAAATATTTAATCATTTATTTTTACCAATACCAGAAGTTTGCGTATTAAATTTAATTAATTTCAGACAATCCCTCCATGGTGTTGTGATTTTCGCAAACATAAGTGTATATATAAAGTAAAGATAAGCGGGTCTGCGCACTATTAAACAGAATAATAATTTTTAAAAAAATCAGATATTACATTTTTGCTAAGGTATAGCTCAAATATTTTGCATTCGTTTTCTATACTTTTCCATTGCTATTTTGTTATTATGACGTAATTTAAAGTAGCAACTGTAATAAAACTAAGAGCTATAAAAAGAATAAATGCATATTTTCTGCGCAATCTGTCCTTACAGGGTATGTATTATTGCGCATATGGATAGGAGAGATTTGTATTAATAATAACTACATTTAAATTATTAACAATAAACGGAAATGACACTTTTATATTTTGTAATCAAATGCTATTGTATTAGGAGTGAATATTTCATATAAATAGTTAAAAAGTCATAATTTGAAAAGAAATTAAAAAGTAATTAGAAAAAATTATAAAGAAAAAAATATTAAAGATTCAGAAAAAAATCATGACCCGCTATGGTTAAACAATATGTTTAAATTATTAAATAACACTTTAATGAAGAAGGCTGGGATGGAGATATCTAAAGTATGAAGCGGCGCGATGAAAGTATACATCAAATTTATTTAATTTATTTAATTTATCTTTAATCTTTATAAATATTTAAAAATTTATACTGCGTAACTTTCAACCTAGGTAAAAAATTGATGAAAAATTACTTTCTGTTTCGTAAATTATATTGATGTGTATCATTGGAAATAATGAGATTCTTATTAAAATTAGAATTATTATAAATGTCAAATAAGTGATTATTACGTGGAGGTGCCAATAAAATTCTATCTATATGCACACGAAATGCCTTATCATCACTAGCATGTAACCGTTTAATTGAAAATGAAACAGGGGAATGTTTAACTGTGACAATGAAAGGACCTGTATATTTAGGTTTAAATTTATCCATAGACTTCAGAAAAACAATATCTTTTGTGCAGATGCTTCTTAGTTTAGCTTTTCTTTGAAAATATTTATTTCTTTTTGATTGGGAATCTTGAATGTTATTGTACGCTTTTTTATAAATTTCCTGAAGGTCTTGCATTAATTTATAGATGTTTACATTAGAGTCCAGGTAAGTGTAATTATAATTTGAATTATAAGTGTCAAAAATTAGTGCCAGTTCTCTACCAAAATGTAGAAGATTAGGCGAGAATTGAGTGGAAGAATGCGTAGATCCATTGTAGAGAGATTTGTGTATATATAGTGCATTTTGAAATGAATGACCTTCTTCTAATAATATATTAATTGAATACTTAATTGATGTGTTTACACGTTCGCTAATAGAGTTCGACTGGGGATGAAAAGCAGACGAATGTAATATTTTTATGCCTAGAGTGTCATTAAATGTATTGTAAACTTGAGATCTATATTGTGGACCTAAATCTGATAGAATACATGCAGGGCGACCAAAGGTTGTAATGTATGAAAACAAACATTGAACTATTTTTGGAGAAGTAATATTAGATAACGGGTAAAGTTCTAAGTGTCTACTGAAATGGTCAATTATTGTCAAGACGTATTGACCATTACTAAAAGGACCCACCAAGTCTGTGGAGATTGTATGATTTGGATGAGTGGGTGTATATGTTTTTTGTAATGGAGCAGGAGGTGTTTTGTGATGTTTCGCTTGTAAGCATTTAGTGCATGAAGAGACAAAATTGAGGGTATCAGTATAAATGCCCCTCCAAAAGTATCTTCTAGAAAGAAATTCATAGGTTTTAGCCAAACCGAAGTGAGATAAATGCGCAATGGACAATGCTTTCGCTTTTAAAGAATTTGGGACAATAATTAAATAACTGAATGAATTGTTATGAATATTCTCTTTCTTGAGCATTAATACTTTAGAATCAGGATTTATAAAGTAATTGGGAAATTTTTCTGACTTTCCATTTTTTAAGATTTCTTCGTAAATTGTTTTTAATTCAGAATCCTTAATTTGTTCGGACACAAATGTTTGGTCTGAAATTTCTAGCAAGGGGTCTTTAGAGTTCGAATTTCCTGAAATCATATAATTAACATATTCTGAGCATTTGTTTTGATTTTCATTATTAATTTTATCCTTACTGTTAATTTAAAGTCTGTTTTCATTTTCATCAACATCAACAATTGGTAGTGGTTGTATGTCATGAATTAAGTTTGGATTAGCTTTGAGATCCTCTTGATTGTTTTCAAAATTACAACGTGATAAATAATCGGCTAAGATGTTCAAATTTCCAGGAATATGTTTGAAAACGTAAGTATATTCAGATAAGTTCATTAACCATCGGGTGGTAACGTCAGCGGGATTGGTAGTTTTCTTATATTTTTCAAGGGGAGCACTATCTGACAAAATTACGAACTCACGATTATATAAATAGTATTTGAAGGCGGTGACAGTTTTATGAATTGCCATAAGTTCCAATTTTAACGCAGGATATTTCTTTTCAGAAGGTTTTAAAGATTTGGAAAAGTATGCTATAGGAAGTAATTTACCATTAAATTTTTGCATAAGTGCTCCTGAAATGGCTGTTTTTGATGCATCCGTGTTGACATAGAATGTTTTCTCCCAATCTGGAAGTCGAACCATTGGGGGAAGAAAGAATAATTTTTGAATTTTTTGAAAAATACTCTGATGTTTTTCTGTCCATTTAAATATTGTTTTGGGTTTTGTGATTTCCACAAGGGGTTGCGCAAGTTCTGAGAAAGATGGTAAAATCCATTTGTAAAAATTAGCAAGTCCAAGAATTTTTTTTAATTGTCGTTTTGTCGTTGGTGGTGGAAAAGAATTGATCTTTACGATGTTAGCGGTGATGGGTGAAATAGTATGGTTTTCAATATGGAAACCTAAATAATTAACTGCTGATTTATGGAATTCACACTTAGATGGGGATAATGTTAAATTATATTTGATAAGAATTTCTAAAACTTTATTTACTTTTTCACACGTCTCTTCAAATGAATTTGATCCAATAATAAGATCATCCTGATAAGCATATATGCCATTAATGTTTATCTCGTCGAGTATTGTGTCCATTAGAGACTGAAATATAGAACTGGCGTTCTTTAAACCAAAACAAACACGTTTGTATCGATAACTGCCAAAAATAGATGTAAATGTTAACATATCTTGATATTTTTTAGGAAGGTCAATTTGGTGGTACGCTTGCATGAAATCTAACGAAGTAAAGTATTTGAATGACGAAAGATTTGAAATAATATTTTGAATCTTTGGAAGTGGATATGAGGAACCTTGTATGACTGTATTGACCATTCTAAGGTCTAAAGCAAGTCTGTAACGTTGTTTCATTGAACCGTCAGATTTTTTCTTTACCAGCAATATGGGACAAGCCCACTCGGAGCAATTACGCTCAATTATGCCGGCGTTTACTAATTCATTGATCTGTTCTTGGGCTTCTTTTTGTAAAGCTTGTGGAATTGGGAATGGAAGCGTTTTAATAGGGAAATCATTAATTAACTTAAGATTAGGAATTATTTTATCAGTATGTCCTAGAGTACTAAGAGATTTGGAAAAAGCAGCAAATTTGCTTAAAAATAAATTTTCTAGTGTGTTACGTTGATCAAGGGTTAAATGATTCAAACAAAAATCTTTACTTGATAAATCATTTTTACGTTTTAGTAATATATCCTCTGTAGCTTGAATTAAGTGGATATGGTCCTCAATATTTTGTATATTATTATTACTAGAGCAAGAGTCTTCAATTTTATCTAAATGTGGTTCTTTCATTTCATCAATTAAAAATAATTTACCAATATGCATATTTTTATTGAGATGAATTGAATTTTTACCCTTATTTGAGATAAGTAACGTAAAAAGAGAATTATTATTTTCAGAATTAATTTCATTCTTGTAATTCGGTGATACAATAGAATCTAAAATTTCTATATCAGGATCCTTTAAGTCAGTACAAAATATGTAATTCGTTTCTAGTAACTTATTATTTGTTTTTGCAGTAATGTAGATATTTTCACCAGTTTGTATTATAACTTTCTTTAGAAGGTAAACATTCATGTTATTATCGTCAGAGTTAACATTATATACATCTAATTTTTCATTTCCCGAATCAAATAAAGAACAAGTAAAGTCTAATTTTCCAATTCTCATGGAATTTTTCGAAAAGTCAATAGTGACATGATTTTCTTTAATGAAATCCATACCAAGTATTCCATGAAAATTAGAGTTATGTGGTATTACAATAATATAGAAATTGTGTTGGAAAAACTTTTTTTCAATTTTGAAAGTTGCACGAATACATGAAGAGAATTCAACATAAGAATTGACCGTTTTAAGAGTAATAGACGAACCTAGTCTTTTATATTTTAAATTTGCTTTTAAATTATCAAATGTTGATTGGGCTAAAAGTGAACAACTACTTCCGGTATCAATAAGAAACTTTATATCATTATTGGCTAATTTAGCTTTTATTATAGGAAGTGTATGTGAATTTTTATTTACATTAAATAAAATATGATCTTCAATATTATTTGCGCAACTCTCATTGTTGTGACTTGGAATATACCCTGTATTACCAATATTAAGATTACACTTTTGAAATGTTTGGGTAGCTTTATTATCTGCTACAGTAACATTAGCAACAGTTTGAGATCCAACTGAATTTACAAGTCTAGTATGTGAAATTTTTGGAAGAGAATTTGAAGTTGACACATTTGTGAATTTATGTTCATTCGCTGATGAGACCCTTAGTTTTCGAGATATGGCAGCATCAGCATCTCCATACCTCTTTTCTAGTTTAAATTACGGTTTTCATAGTTACGTGTTTTATAAGTTAAATTATCTCTATTTCTCCATTTTTAACAGTTTAAAGCAACGTGGCCATGTTTGGAACAAAGTTGACAAATCAGATTATTTCTAGAAAAGTTTCTTCTAGGGGAAGAACGAAAATTGGTCTGTCTAGTTTTGTAATAATTTCTATAATTTTTTTGATCAAATTTGGGTCTGCTTGACTGAACTACGTGCAAGGATTCATTATGGGAGGGTGGATTGTTGTTTGTAAGTGAAATGTTATTAATTTTCTCAGATAAATCTTTCAACGTGTTTAACATTACAGAGTCATTTTTATTATCACAAGAAAGAACAGTCTTAGTATTAGTAGTGTTTTTGAAAGAATCATATATTTCGGATAATGTCTGAGCACGTTCAACTGCCTTATTATATAGTCTCTTATGTTTTCCTCCATTAACTTAATTTTAATATTTGGTGGTACACACTCTAAAAATTTCGGAAGTTTAATGTTATCAAGGGATTGTTTGTCTTTAAGGTCAGGGAAAGCCTTAGGTACAGCAACATTTACACGATGGGCAAAATTTTTAATCGACTCCCCCGGCAAAATTTTTAAATTATGAAATTCTGATATTCCAGTGTTATATGACGATTCCCTGAAAAACTTACAGAAATTTTCCTCGATGAATTTAAGATCTGTCGAGTTATATAGTGTTTCGTTTTCAATAAAGTATGCCAACGCAGCATCACGAAGTTTTTCTTTCATTACATGTAATGTCGCGTCATTTGTTAGTTTATTTAACATGGCAAAGGATCTTAATTGATCAAAGAAAAATTTGACAAATCTCGCGTCCCCATCGAAATTAGGAACGGAGCAAAACGCGTTTCGATTCTGTGCCATTTCTTTCCAAAATAAAAATGTTAACCAAGTTAAATAAAAATAATATGCATAAGAATTCAATTAATTATCATATGATAAATAAAATTACCAAGACACTTAAAAAATGAAAAAAAAATTGTTAAATATATTCGTTCTAATTAAGCATGATTAAGTTTCAAAATTAATAAAAATATGTAGAAATTATTTGTAATATTTTCCTGTATAACATTATACCTTGCAACCATGAAATTGGCTTATATACGTCTTGTTGTATATATATATTATAGATATATTTAAAAATATATAATGAACAATACTAAAAATGGATATATATGCAAATTAAAATAATTGTCAAGATATATTAAATTGTAAACACAAAGATCAAAATATGAAAAAAAAATAAAAAAAAAAAAAAAATATTTTATGCAGTATGATGAAAAGAAAAAAAAATATCACTATGATCTGGTATTTAATTTCACAAATGAAATAAATCTTTACTTGAATATCCAAAAACTAGATATTTCAAAAATAATATAAGCAAATTTTGATCATTTATATAACTTTTTAACTGTTCTTAAAAATTGAAATGAAAAGTTAAAGTAGAATATAATACTCATATAAAGAATAAAAGACTTTACCCATAAGTAAAAATTTATATATAAAGTTTAAATAAATGTCAATATTTAAGAAAAATGTACGAAAAGTTCTTATTGTCAATATTTAAGAAAAAATATGTGAGAAATGTTTCTTTTTATTAGCACAATAAATTGATTCCAAAGGAAACTTACCCCTTTTCCGAATCTTCTTTTAGCTAAAACAAATATATATATAGATATATTTAATTTATTTATTTACGGTATTTTATTTATTCTTTTATTTAAAACTGTAAGGCTTTTCTCCTGTATGAGTACGCGAGAAAAAAAAATCAACGTAGAAATTTAACTGCACAGATTCTAGAAAGACGACCTATATTTGTCATCTCTCCTTGCACTGATGAATCAACGATGAATTATACTGAACGGAGTGCATAAGAAAATCACACAATGCAAATTTTGCAGACTTTAGAGAGGATATTGTTCAATGAAACCGTAGAAAGTCCACCGGTATGGCATCACACAATATCGGCGATAAGAATCGGTACTGTAGACACAAAGTAATTTCTGTTTTTTTTTTTTTTTTTTTTAAATCACAGATGACATCCTGCAGCATATTAGCCTTTAGTAAAGATGAACAACAAATCGGTAAATTCGGTGCTGTTCACCGTAACGTAGTTACTTTCTTTTTGGATCATCATTGGGGCAGCTGTTTTAAAAACATAACAGTCTTCAACAACGTAAAACTTCGCATTCATGAATTAATCAGGATGTGTAGAATGATTAACGTAGTCGATATCACGTCGATATTAGGTGACTAAGCAGAGATCCGTTAAACAGAAATTCGAGCTTATATTCGTTAATAATAGTAATGAATAATTTTTTAAGACGAAAAAATTTTTGGATATCCGGATATATTATCCGGCCTGAGTCTGGCACCACATATATTTAATGAAGAAGGCTGGGATGGAGATATCTAAAGTATGAAGCGGCCATGACGTACAGGGAACCAGGTTTAATAAGCTCTATGAAGAATAGGAAAAGATCTCTTTTCTTAAGAAAATCCATTATTTGTTATTTCAAGCAACCGCATTAAGATATGCATAGTTCATTGTCTTATAAATACTTATTACGAAGGCAACAAAGATAAACATCTTTTGGCAAAGTTTATTTTATTAAATCACTTGAGAATACCAAATCTGAAGGAAGCCATTTCGATTTATTAGTAACTTTTTGAATCCTTCTTAAAACCACATGTTGTTGACAGCATGAAGAACAAGTGCTAATTAATTTATTTCGCCAAATCTAATTGGCATCAAAAATCAAGTTGGCTGAACACATTTTAAATTTTATATCTGGTAAACCTAAATAATAGTTAAAGGATTGGCTAAAAATTAAATTACGTCATAGGATGTGATTAAATTTTGTCAGGCATCCAGAATTTGGCTAAAAGTGCGAAATCAATTGATAAAAAATATTAGAAATTATTTTCAGCTATAATGATTCAACGGAATCTTTAAACGTTTGATTGGAGACAGGAAGCTACAATAAAAAAAAATCGTCTGCGGTTTTAAAGCATAAAATGAATGGGTTTCTCTTTCTTTGATATTTTATTTAATTATTACTTGATAAGATTTAGAGCAGGAAAAAGAACAATAAATTATAAGAAATTACAGGTTAATGAAATAGAAATAAAAATAAAATAGCATAAGCGAAATAAACAAAATTGTATTATATTCTTTCAGGATAAGAAATATAATGTTTGCTTGTATTATAAATAAATAAATAAAATGTAATTTATATTATTATTATTATTTTATTTTAAAAAGGGATATGTGATGTTTTTCAACATCACAAACACGTTTAACATGTAACTAGTATATTTTTTTTTTTTTTTTTTTTTTTTTTTTTTTCTGATTTAACCTCTCATTGTCCAAGTTCGTTGCGGTTTTTGTTGTGAATGGTATAGCTTTATTATAACCACTTGCTACAGGCAACATATTTAAACTAGCCAGTCACTTGTCGGAGTTGTCCACTGATAGAGGTGCAGTCATTGTATAATGTCCTCCTCATTGTTATCAGTAAGTTGCATAATCTATCTTAATACAGAATTTAATGGAATCAATGCGCAAACTCTTCTTTTTCAGTAGGAAATATTGCGCAGACTTTAAATTAATAATTATTCGTTTTTACAGATAAACTTCGGTGTTTGTACCATTAGTCCAACTTAGTAAATTTTACGATACCGTTTAATTAAAAAAAATATTTTGCCCTGCTACGATTCTATAGAAATTCCTAGAAAGAGCTATGAAAATTCAAGCATTTATTTGTGGAAACAAGACAAAATAACCACGTTTTTTTCTTAGTAGTTCAAAACAATCAGCATGCACAATAATATCAGCAGTCCAATATTGTTCTTGTATAAGCATCAGGAGTCGCAGTGCACGTCCACTCTACTCTAGCTCTATAACCCTATGCTCAACATCTCTTACTTTTACCTTATATATATGTGTGTGTGTGTGTGTGTGTGTGTGTGTGTGTGTGTATCCTAAGCATATAATTTACCAACTATTACGTTAAAGAACATTGAAATATCTAAAATGAATAATAAGCACAATAACTGAATATTTAATATTTATTATGAATATGAATTTATTTAACTATACATATATAGCTTTAATTATCTGGCAAGATTATGGTTAAAAGCTAATTAAACAGAAGTGGGTTTTACTTCAAAATGACAGATTAAGCAACAAAAATTATTTCCATTTCGCCAGAATTTATTCTACGCAATTATGGTGAAGAGAAACAATTTCATTTAAAATATCTTTAAGATGCGATTTAAATTATTTTTTATTCTGTTTCAAAATGTCACTGGAAGGAAATCTTTAAATTATCAGAAATTATTTTGCACTGAAATTTCCTCTAATTGGAAAATTAATTAAAGTAAATTACCCTATCGTATTACAGCAATTATTTTTAATTTTCTTCAAAGAATATTTAGAATACTATAATTTAATTGGAATTTCATATTTGAATTTCTATGGAAATAAGAACAATATTTTTGAAAACACTCATTTAACACTGTATCTTAAGTAATGTAATATGGCATACCAGAAAATGTAAATTTTAAAAGATAGATATATACAGATATATATATATATTTTTTTTTTCGCAAATATACTATTAAATAATCACAGTGATATTATAAAATAACAGAATTTATTTAATTGCATGGACAATAAAAATATAATACAATTATGAAATATACATTTAGTAATTTAAATTATGTAAATTTGAGCTAAATAAGAAACCATTAGAAGGTTTCTGTAACCAGAAGAAATCGGTAATTATTGATACACATTTTATCTGGTGGTTACTTTTTTGCTTACAAGTCGCCTATTAAACGGGGAACACTGGTTCGATTCTGGGTGGTACAACTGAAGAGATATTTTACAATGTGCTCTACGGGGAAAAAAAAAAAACTATATATAGATAGATATAGATAGATAGGTCTTTTACAGTTCTGTTAACATATTGTTTGCGTAGAATTCGGTTATTCTCTTTCGAATTCGCTCCCAAGAATTTTTTCTAGTATAACACGATTTAATTTTTCTGTTTTACTCTTTCTCTTTCTCTTTCTCTTGTCTGTATTTAACATTCCCAAATTACTGAGAAACACTTGACAAAAATTCTTCTTTCAGTGCAAGATTAGAAATTTAATTTAGTTTTTTTTTAGAAATAATTTGAATTTGTATTTCATATCAAAATGCAACTTTTGTCATTACGCAGATAAATTACCTAATATGATAAAAACTCTAATGGATAAGATAAAAACACTGTATTATAACAGGATAGATTTCGAGGAGACAATGTGGTATATAATTTAAATTTATGTGTAAAATCACCTGGTGGTCATAGTCAATAATTATTTGTCAATAATTATATTCTTGAGTACATAATAAAAATATATTTAACTTTAAATTAATAATGTTTTTACATAAATATGATAAAAAAATTGAAACACGAGTTATTCTTTAAGCTTGCGTTTTGGGATCTTATAAAAATATTGAAATAAGTAGGTGATCTATTCTGTGGTAGTATCACACATGAAATTTAAAAGCAAATCGCACATTACTTTTAGCAATATACATTTATTCTAAAACACATCATTGACATAAAAAAACACTCAATATATTATCTATTACCCTTTTCAATATTGTTCTAAATAAAATGCTCAGATATATCTTAAAAATAAAAATAAAATGAAAAAAATAAAATAATAATAAAAAAAAATATATAACCAGTAAGCATCTTTCATTAATGTGAAACTATCGGCATCTTACCTCAAAATATTCCGTTATATTACACCAAAACTTGGAACAAGACGTAAGTCCGCTGATTAGCGTAAATAAGAACCCTAACAGCACAGTTAGGCTTAACTTATCCACAGTACATCTTAAGGACGTTTCTGGGATGTCTTTTCATCCAGAAGACATCTTGAAGATATCCTGGGGAAGCGATGTGCTGTCTGGGAACGAAAAGTCATGCGGTACAGATCGATTATTAACATATTTCGACTGTGCGCACACGTTGTATCTTATAACTTTTAATGTTCTATGTTTACGTTATCACACAACGCACTGACAGAAGGATTAAAAAACACACGAATAGATTAAATGTATTCATAACCACTCTCAAACATTTATGGAAAGTGTTAAATATGCTTAAGAAAAGGCAGCCTTGATATTTTAATTGCAGACCTTAATGTGTCTGAATATTTTAGTGTAGTCCGGTAAATCAGAAAATTAACCATATTATATTCTATACAAAATATTATTTTAGCATATAACCAATTAATGTCAATTTCTCTATGATTTTTACAGTAGTAAGTAATTTAAATGTGAATTATAAAATTATCTGTCCTAAAATGCAACGTATTGCAATCTTTTGTACGCAAACCAGCTACACAGAACCTATTAACGCTATTTTAATAGGAAACACTCTATAGTGAACTTGAATAATATACAATATATATATATTTTTTAAATATTCTATAATTATTTACGGACGGCGGAAGCGGACAGACAGACAGACAAATATACAAACTGAAGTCGTATTCAAAGTTAAAAATTATTAGAAATTGTTAAAAATTTTTAATGTAAAGGAATGTGCAATTCCAGCAAATTTACAATAATAGTCCTTGCTGTAACTAAATATTTTTCTATAGCCCTGTAAATCTACATCTAATAGTTCTATGTTCCATAGAAAGCATTCTTTTGTGCATATGAATAACATATTTCAATTTCATTAAGGTTTATGTAAAGAAAAAGGTATTAAAATATAGTTTACAGAAATATAATAACCAGTTTTAACAGTGAATTACTGGATTTTTTTTTATATGCTTAAACTACGGTTAAAAAAATTAACTAAGCAAGGGACAATAATATTTTTTGGCACTTACCAGGTGAAGACAAATGAATTATCGAAAAAGAAAAAGTAACATAGGTCTTATTAGGGATGTACCTCTCTTTGGACCAATTGGGTCACCTACGGTCTCTGCGAATATTTTCGCTAATTTTGAAAAATAAATTTACAAACACTGGAAATATATTTTTTGTACCCATAAAATGCTATTAATTATTCAAATTTCTTGCATATGTATCACTTTATTAATAAGAACCTGAAAAGATAAGTGGGGAATACTTTATATATAATGATTATACTTATATTTAAATTTACCGATAATCAGGAACGATGTACGGAATAAAAATATGTAAAGTATTAAAAAAAGAAAGTTAATTTTATAGAATACAGTCTTGAGAATATTGTACTGCCAGTTATAGAATAATATTGGAAGGGTGGACAAAATGGAGTACTTATGGTTATTAAGTAATATTTATTTCAATTTTATAATATTAGCGGTTATTCTGCAGTATTGGAATTTGAAATAGAACGCATATTTTATGATCTACATATGAATATAATCAAATCTACAAACTTCCCCCTTCTGCTCTACGGGATATGGCAAATGGGGTACCTCTCAACTTAACAAACTATACTGACACAATTTACATACGATCCTGTCATCGTCTTCATCAACACCGGCGTTTAAGTCATTAGTCCAGTTGTTACATTCATTACACTTAATTTATCCTTCTCCTTGTGCTGATCTTGTAGATATTTTGTGACAGTACAAGCATGCAACATCTACATCGTCTGGATCACTGTCTGATGATATGTCGTCTTTTGGTAGGGTAGGAACACGACTTCTCTTGGCTTGTGAACTGTTCGACACCTCACGTTTTTGCCATTTGACTTTTGACCATTACCTTTTGACCCCAACTCGAGATACCCCGTTTTGCCCTACAAGCAGCCATGTAAAACAACTAGGCCTACGTAATAAATCACAATCAATGTAGTTCTACTCTTTCATGCAATTCACTTAAAAAATATCCCTTTTAGCCAATACAAACTGTCACGTCCGTATCTGCAATCTAACCTAATGATTAAAATATCCAAACATCACACTTACCTTACATCAGGGTAATATAAAAGTACATAAATCTTGGGAGCGTATCTGTCTGTGACTCTGTAAGCACTATCTCCCGTGGAAATGAATATCAGATACGGCGCGCACAACCTATAGCAATGACATACATATGACAGCACTGTATAAGCGGGGTTATCAAAAAACCCGTTTTGCCCTATGACCCTATTTTGTCCCCCTCCCTTCCCCTATGTAAAAGTTTAAACAGATATCACACAGCTAAAAAAATAATACTGAAATGTTTACTATATGAAGAATTTGCTACATTTTTTCTTGTATTGAGTTAAGAATTTAAATTTTATAATACTCCAAAAGCCAAAAGAAAACTTTAACATATTACAAGCTTATGTGTCATTTTCATCGCAATTAAAAAACTTGTGGCTAATCGATATAGACTCATCTGTTACTTGCACTTAAAAATGTTTAAAACATAAAGCCCTTTAAAGTTATTATCTTGAAGGTATTGAGCTTTTAAATTCATACGTTCATACCTTGAGTTAAAAAATGTTCCATTTGTAAAAGACGAAATAAATATATTTGTCATTAAATATTCTAAGAATTTATGAATAAATATAAATAAATAAACAAATACTTAAAAGTAGGATATTATTTTCTAAATATCTAAAAGCATATTTTTAATCGAGAAACTCATCGCTGGAGAAATGCGTCTGAAATCTTAACCAACCAGTGTTCATTGTTTTTCTATAGACGACATTAAAACAGATAAATCATTCTTGAATTATATATAATACCATAGAAAATGTAGGGTTGTCTTTAGACTTAGTCTTTGAAATCTAGTCCATCAATCATCTGTACGTTTCTTTCAACTATAAAAAGATGTACAAAGAAGTGACAGCTTTCGCTTCATTGTTTATTTCTTTTGAACTGTAAAGTAGTAAACTCCTGAAAACTTTTAATGCATTTTCTTAATAAAAAAATATATAAATATGATTTTAAATGTGATTATTTCATCGATATGTATTGGTATATTCAAAGTATTGTATTTTTAATTAAATGTTTTAAATCTTTAAAGCTTTGGAAAAGTTTAATTAAAACAGTAATTTTTTAAAGAACAAATTTAGGAATGAATTAAATATAATTAGGGTTGTAATGTGTAGAAAAGGTTTTCAAGTATCCTAATTATTTTGTTTTTAGCAATCTTCAACTAAAAATGCAAAATTATCATGTTCTTTTTATTTTCTATATACTTAGAATGTATATAATAGGTAAAAGTTTTCATTTTCAGTTTTCAATGGATTTAAACACATTGGGATCATCTTTATAATGATACACAAACATGTCATTATTTATAAATTAATACGCACACAAGTCCCAATACATACAGGACTCGAATAGCCCAATGATCACTCGTTCCATATGGTACTATACCGCAAATATACATGATTCAATATAATTCTAGAAACTTTAACCATCTGTAGCTCTTCTGCATTAAATCATTCTATAGCTGTAAAAAATGTAATCACATACGCATTTAAATGATTTGCTCGCTGCTACTTTTTTTTTCGGGGGGGGGGGTTGATTCGTATACCATTTTCTTGAAGAGAAATTTTATAAGCACTGAATTATAAGCACCGTGAATATCCATAAATATAACTCCCCAAAAATGTATTTAACTCGATTTCCTATATATGAAGAACAGTTTGCGAATATTGTATCAAACAATTTTAATAATTGGTAAAATAATATGTATAATGAATTTTATAAAACTGATTTTATAAGACTAAGTTTATCATTATTTAGCTAATAGATTTTAGAAGATCACGGGAAAGAAATAAGGAGTAAGAAAATTGCGTATACAATAATCAAACAAGTGAGAAATTTTGCAGTTTTAATAATGAAATTATCTATAATAAACATGGATTTTTTAACATCGCTTAAAACAAAGGAAGCCTGAGAAAATATCAGGCATGAATTGTTGAATTTAGCTATTTGTGATAAAATGCAATCATTTCTTATATAGTGCCAGCGAAAAAAAAAAAAAATCTTCCCACTTTACATGTCAAGTGTCTTAATTTTATTTGGCCTTTCTGCCATAAAACGTGGCGGGGCCTAGTGATAACGCGCGGCATAAGTTGGTCACAGTCAACCTTTGCCCATCCTACCAACACGCAGTTCGCCACATGGGCTTATAGATTGAGGTTGAGCGTCCATATCTCCCGCCGGCCAGCGTTTTGTTTACCTGTTGGACGTTTCAAAACTTACAACGGTATTCCCACTGCACAAAATGGGTTGGAAAAAACATAAAATGGAAGAAAGATCCCGTGACTTGAATCTGGTAAAAAAGGGAGATTCTGCTATTAATGTAGCCAGAGGTTTGGCAGTATCAGGACAGATAATTTATCAACTGAAGCGGTCGGCGAGGGCCTTGCTTCCCTAGAAGGTATCACAGAGAAAATCATTCTCTGGCGCACCTCAGAAAACTACACCAGTGACTGATAAGCTTATGAAATGTGAAGTGATTCAAATAATTCTATAACCGCTGTTGTATTAAAAAAAATACACTGAGCCCCTCCAGAATATCTCAACTGGCACAATACGTCACCGTCTGCAGAGAGACCTTTGGCTACCAAGTCGCCGTGCTGCAAAGAAGACCCTGCCAACAGCAGCAATGAAAAAATAGACATATTCTGTAATAAATATCAAGATTGGATACCTAAACAGTGCAAGAAAGTGATATTTAGTGATGAATGCACTTTCAGTTTGGTCAGAGGAGGGTCACATAGTGTCCGTCATCCAAATGCCGCATAACGATATGACCCAGTTACAATTAAGACTGTTAAACAACCCGACAGTGTGATAGTGCGTGGTGCATTCAGTGGGAAAAACGCAAGAGAGGTTTATACTTCCTTCCCAAGAATGTAACAATGAAAGCAAGTAATCATATTATTATTTTGGAAGAGCATTTGCTTAATTTTTGGGACATTTACGAGTACGATATTTTCATGTATGGTGGGGAACCTGCCCACAAAGCCAAGGTCGCGACCAAATTTCTCAATGATCATAACATTAATGTTCTAGAGGGACCAGGTAACTCACCTGACCTTAACTCAATAGAAAATGCTTGGAATGTTAAGAAAAACAAGGTTCAAGAGACACGGCACAGTAACATAAACGACCTAAAAGGAGAAGCGGAAAAGCCTGTGGGTAAGTATGGACTCACCCTCTCCCCTAGGCTTGCTGAATCCATGTCTAAAAGGCTTCAGATGGTAAAAAGCACAAAAAAGCATTCAATACGCGTTGATTATTAACACTTTACAACGTTCGGTACTTGTTGTATCGTATGACTTTCAATATTCTTTGCATACGTTAAAACACAGAAGGCAGACAAAAAGACTAAAAAGCATACAGATTGGCCAACTGAATTTAAAACCACTCTTACACTTTGTTAGAAACTGTTAAAAAGGCTTAACGCAAAAGAAAATCCAGCCGTTAGACTACAATTGCAGCCCTTAATGTATTTGAAAATTTTAGTGTAACCCAGTAAATATGAAGGTTAATCATATCATATTCTATACAAAACTTTATTTTAGAATAGTAAAAATACATACCAATTTCTATATTATTTTTACACTAGAAATTTGTTTAAATATTATTTTAAAAAATGCATATCCTAGAACGCAATGCATATTTTTTTTCTTAAGTTGTCCCTGTACACAAACTAGTTGCACAGGACCAATTAATGTCATTTTAAATAGGTAATACTCCATAGCGAATGTCACTGATATATATATATCTATATATATATATATATATATATATATACATATATAAATATTTTAATTAAAATATTTACGGACGCTGGGGGCGAGAGACATACAGATATAAATATAGAAAATCGGACAGACAGATAAAGAAATTAAAATTGCATTTACACTTAAAAACTCTCAGAAAATTTTATAAACGTTTAATGTAAACGAAAATGCAATTCTAGTTATTTATTATTAATATACCTTAATGTAACTGTGTATATTTATGTGGCTCTGTAAGACTGATACACTACCTACCAATAAGTATTTGGATATTTTCAAATTTAGACATTTTGTCAAATACCTAGAAATGTTCTTTTTGAATTATCTTGAAACTTTGGTAGCGTAAATATAGTTCCACAAAAGTTATGAATTGAGAAAGAAAAGAGGACCTGTAAAAAATAAAAAATAAAAATCCAAATGTTTTCGATCACCCTTTAAACAGTAATGCTTGAAATGCATTTTTGTTGTATCACGCAATTAAGAGGAATTTTCTGATTATCTATATAAATTATTAAGAGGCTACAACATATATTCATGGAGATGTAAGGGTCTTTTAAAAAAATGAAAAAAAAAATCTGCTTTTTTAATTATTATACGTAGGGTATTAGACCCAGAGCAAAGACATTTTCAGAAAATTTGGCATATAGTATCATTAGACACAGCATACTGCGATAAGAATGCAAAAATGTTAAATATGCTACGAAATATGAGCATTTTTACTAAATAATTTTTATCTACGCATGCGAAAGCATATAAAAGTTTTATTTGATCAATTTAATAGCCAAACGCATTGAGCAATTTTTTATGAAAAACTCAAACAAATATAGTGTAAATATAAATAGTTGTGCGTGATAGAATGAAAAGAATTTCAGTTCTTCTCAAAAGAAAGAAAGAAAGGAAGTTTTACATTGGTGGGGGACTCATGTCAAAGTTGTGCCTTGGGGGGGGACTCATGTCAAATTTGTGCCTTGGGGAGGGGACTCATGTCAAAGTTGTGCCTTGGGGGGGGACTCATGTCAAAGTTGTACCTTGGGGGGTCTTGTCAATGTCATTTTGAAAAGATTTTGATGAAATTCTGGCAAAAGCAGAGTTTAGTTTAGGACGAAAAACTACTAGTTTTTTTTTCTTCCCAATTATAACATCGCTTTCAAATTATTCAATTATATTTTCGATAAATTTTAGATTTTGATAAATGTCCAACTATCGAAAAATGATTTCGACAATGTCCAACTATCGAAATCGACAACGCAAAAATCGCTGTCTGAGACTAATAGGCCCTCAGTCCTAAAAAAAAAAAAAAAAAAAAAAAAAAGAAAGGAAGAAAGATGAAAGGTGTTTTTATAAATATTTATTTACAACCACTGAACACTGTATTGCCATCGGGCATTGATTGAATCAAAATTAAAATGTATATTATAGTTTAGCTTTTATTTTTAGAGAACTGAAATTCTGTTCATTCTATCTCTCATAACTCTTTAAATTTATACGATATTTGTTTGGGACGTTGTTCAATACATGTCGCTAATAAATTAAGCAAATGAAATTTTTTTAAATGCTAGCGCATGCGTAGATAAAAACTATTTAGTAAAAATTATCATATTTCGAAAGACATTTAATATTTTTGCACTCTGATTGCAGTACGCTACGTCTAAAGAAGCGTGTCAATTTTTTGAAAATGTCTTTGCTCTGACCAACACAGCCACTTATGTCCATTATAATCTAAATGATCAATAGATATCCGTAAGACAGATATCCGTTGTGCTAATAGATATCCGTAAAAACTTATAGAAGTTAAATGGATTAATTTTTAACATTTATAGATGTTTACAGACGTCTTATGGATGTAAGTGGCTGCGTGGGAAGTCTAACACCTTACGTGTTAAAATTAAAATAGTTGATTTTTTTTTTCAATAATTTAAATACACTGTTATATTTCCATGAATATATGTGGTAACGTCTTAAAAATGCATACAGACAATGAGAAAATTATTCTTAATCACATGCTACAGCCAAAATGCATTTAAAACATTACATTTTACAAGGGGATTCAATACATTTTGATTTTTCTTAAAATTTTTACTGTCTCCTTTTCCTTTTCAGAACAAAGCTTTTGCTGAAATGTGTGTGGTATAACATGTTCTTTATACTACCAAAGTTTCAAGATGATTCCAAAAGAACATTTCTAGATATTTCAGAAAATGTCTATATTCGAAAGTGTCCAAATACTTATTGGTAGGATCTGTACTAATCATACTATATTCTATATAAAGCATTTCTTTGTGCATATAAATAACATATTTCAATTTCATTAAGCTTTGTGCAAAGTAAAGTTATTAAAATTTGTTTTACAGAAATACCTCTCCGCAATGCTTTGGAATGCTTTCCAGTAACCTTATACGCAAATCAATCAATTATAGTATTTACTCCGTTTTGCATAGAAAATACTTGATAGCGAACTTGTATAACATTTTTCAATTTCATTAAGATTTGTGTACATTCAAGGTATTAAAATATGGTTTATAGAAATACCTCTTATAGAACGTAATACTTTGAAATACTTCCAGGTGTACCTGTACACAAACCAGTAGAGGTATTCACAGCATTTTTAATAGGGAACAGCCGATAGTGAACTGGAATAACATATACGAGTTTCAAGATACCCCATATATATTTACGGGAGCTAAACCGCAGACAAACTGACAGACAGGTGGACAGACGAACAGACAAACATATATACAAATTGAAATCATATTCACACTAAAAAATTGTTAGAAACGCTTAAAAACCCTTAATGTAATCGAAAATTCAATTTCATCAAACTTTACTAGTAGCTTTAAATGTAACTTTAAATGTATTTTTGTTTGAAATTTAATGCTGTAATACAATATTCTACAGAAAGCATTCTTTTGTGCATATGAATAACATATTTCAATTTCATCAAGTTTTGTGGAAAGTAAAGTAATTAAAATTTGGTTTGTAGAAATAGCTCTCACAAAACGCAATGCTTCGGAGTAATTTCGAGTGTCCCTAAACAAAAAAACAGTGGTGGTATTCACTTCATTTTAAATATGAAACATCGGATAGGGGATAACATATTTCAATTTCATTAATATTTGTGTACAGTAGATGTATTAAAATATAGTTTTTAGAAGTACCTCTCATAGAACACAATGCTTTGGAATACGTTCGGGTGTATTTGCACAAAAACTGATATATTAACTCAATTTTCAATAGGGAACATTCTATGGTGAACTTGAATAATATATATCAATTTCAAAAAAACCCATAAATATTTACGGGAGTTAGAGGGCGGACAGATAGACAAACCGAAGTCATTAACACGTTTCAACCGTGTTTGAAAGTGTTAACAAAATGTAAAATGCTGAATGTTAAAGTTTTGACATAATGCTTATCTTTTTGAACTTGTTTTTTTTTTTTTTTTTTTTTTTTTTTTTTTTTGTCGGCACTGTAGTAAAAAAATTTAAAATTAACGAAATCAAAAATCGAAACGAATGAAATGAAACGAATTCGAGTTTGATAAGGATATGTAAAATCAAATATGTATCATTCTATAATCAAAAACTTGAAGCAAAAACCATTGTATAACAAATCTACATAGGATTAAGTGTTTAGGAATAAAAGTTTTATTGCAGAAAAAAAAAATATATATATACATATATATGCATATTTATGTATATATATATATATATATATATATATATATATATATATATATATATATATATATATATATATATATACTACACAACAAATCAACATTCTTTATGCGATTTATTTTTAGCGACACATTTGATAGTTATGGAATTTTGAGTTGTATCTCTATTTTGTAAATATATCACTACAATTGTTTCAAACTATTTTACAGACAAATTGCATTATTATATAAATAAATTATACAAATGCTTCGAAATTTTCGCGTTAAAAAGAATGATTTTTAATTGTTGAAATAATTCAATAAAAAGTTATATTCTTAGTTATTTATTCTGACTAAGGGAATACATACAGAAAACTTACATTTATGAGGCGAAGAATATAAAACTTATTTGGATTTCAAATCTCAGAAATCCTCTAAAAACCTCCAAGGGACCTGCAGTTAAATTATGAGGTCGAGAGAAAATATATTTTTCAATGTATATCTCGCACTGAAAGTAAAAATTTACTTTCCAGATTTTTTTTTTTTTTTTTTTTTTTTTTTAGAATTTTTCGTAAAATAACTATTAATGCTGTCTCGTGAATGTTATAACAAGTTTAAAACGGAAAACCCAAATAATGGTATATTTATCCGTTAGGGTCATTAGCTGCTACATCATATAATATACTAGCAGAACCGGCCACGCGTTGCTGTGACTAAGTTATACGTTGAATTATACGGCTGTAAACTATTTAGTACAGTTAAATTATTATTTACGAACAAAGACGAAAACGTTGTAGCCGATGTAAAAACCCACAGGGTTGAGATTTGAAACTTAGGTCAAAATTTGGAAGCGATTGATAAAAATTTTCGTAGTGTTGATATTAAGCACAAATTAATTTTATTGTAGGGTCCTATAAATTTTAATGGAGAAGTGATATATATTATTTCTAATGCTACTTTGGATAAAATTGCTAAAATGACTAATATATAAATTAAATTCTATTAAAATTCTTTTAAAATAAAAGTATAAAAGAAACAGACGATTTTAAAATCAATTTTTATGGAGGAGTGAAATATAATATATGCTATAATGGATAATTTTACTATTAAATGACCTCATCATTTTAAATATTTTAAAGAGGGCAACAGCTGTAGTTATAAAAGGGAAAACAATAAGGCTAAACCAGAAAAATAAGTAAATTTGATAAATATTTTAAAACTTTAAAATTGGAAATCTTATGAAATATTGGACATTTAAAGTAAATACATGTATCATTTTAAATACAAAAAGATTTTGGAAAAGTTTAGTGTATTTTAACGAAGTGATGAGAAGTTTTTGAGTATGTTAAAATTTTAATAGTAAATTCAAGTCAATAAAGATGGGAAACATTGAGGATTAAGATAAGAATAATTATAAGATTAAAAAAAAAAAAAAAACTTTTTATATACCATGCTTTTAAATTTTAATATACTAATAATATACAAATTAAAAGGAAAATGATAAATATTCTATCATAGTTTGAAGTCAAATTTGTTTTCAAATGTCTAAATAAAATATCTGATGTAAGATACTAATATTTTGCAGCGGAATAGGTTTCATTTCTGTCATCCTTGGCGAAAAAAAAAGAATATCGCCAAATTATCTGGCGAAAATATTTAATTCCTTTCAAAAATCATGGTTATTTTAACAACTTATATTAAAAGAGTAATGAATAATATGAAACAATATTTCGTACAATACATATTACATGTCATACATACGTACAATGAATAATACATATTACATTTCGTACAATGCATACATCTGGCATGTATATTTTCGTGTTACGCTTTTGATCGCCAAATAATAATAATAATAATAAAAAAAGCCAAGGGCGACAGAGTTTAAAAATTTAAAATTAAAATTTTGTCAATTTGACAGCAAAATAATAAAATCTAACACCCGCGATAACTAATACATATCTATACCCAAATATAAGGATTAAAATCGGGAAATAAATTTCCTCGATTTTTAATAATTTCTTACAAAAAATCCAGTGGGCAATTAACATAGGAAATCTTTTTCTTGGCTGCACAGACGGTCAGTGAGTCACACTTCGCTTGCGTATAGAACTCATAGATATAGTATAGCATATATAGAATAGAGTGATCATTGGGGAGAAAAAAGTTATTCCTTTTCATTTGGGAAAAGACGACGTTTTTACCAAAATATGGCCGTCTTTCCCCGAGTGAATACACACGGGAATACATACTAATATTTTAGCAAATAAAATTTATGAATAATTTATTTGCTAAAGGGGAATGGAAGACTCCAGATACAGTTTCAAATTCATATTTCTTTCTTTCTTTTCTTTTTCTTTCTTTTTTTTTTTTTTTTTTTTTTCAATACCACTTAATGGCTGTTTCCAAAGCTTTTATTTTTTATCTTTTTTCAGCATCAAAAATCTTTCTACGATAACATGGGGATGAGAGATCTATATATATTACTATATCTATGATAGAACTACATTAGCACTTTATCAATGTGTATAAAATCTTTAAATTGATTATGACGTCAATTTTCGTGAGATGCATAATTTAACTTTTTATAATTTTTTAACGTTCACGTTTGATTAAATGTATTTATTTTTATGTCGAAAGAAAATGAACTCGTATTTTTTTTTTTTTTTTTTTTGGCAACAATTAAATTAATGGAACTCACAGATATTTTAGAGCAACTTTAATAAAGGTCTATAATTAACAAATAATTGCAATAAAACAATATTGTGACAATAAATTGAGATAAAAACTATCCTATCTCTCAAGTTGGATCAAACTACACACAGTGTGCAAAATTTCATCAAAATCAGTTCCTTAGTTTAGGAGTTTACCCCGGACAAACATCGTGACACGTAATTTATATATATATATACAGATTAAATTATAAAGTTTTGATCAATGAAGCACAAATAAGTAAAAAACAGGATTAATTTCACTGTATTATCTTCATTATAATATGAATTCAATTTACACTTCAGTCTAAGTAACACGTGGCCGGCTATGCTAACACCAAAAATTTAAAAAGTGGAAATAATTGAATTATACGAAATTTATTAATAGGTTAAAAAGTTGAAGATTTTTTGTGTAGATGGCAGCACCAAATATATTTCAGCTTTCATTTCAACCCAGTCGAAAGGTATCGACATCTGTTAGAATCATTTGGAGTTAACAGATAATTGTGACTGTCAAATAATAACAGACAAATAATTAGCAATAAATAAAAATTGCGACTATAATTTGAGATTTAAACTATCCTATCTCTCAAGTTGGATCGAACTGCACATGGTGTGCGAATTTTATTATAATCGGTTAAGTGGTTTAGGAGTCCATTGAGGACAAACATTGTGACACGAGATTTATATATATTAAGATATTTCGTACAATACATATTACATGTCATACATACGTACAATGAATAATACATATTACATTTCGTACAATGCATACATCTGGCATGTATATTTTCGTGTTACGCTTTTGATCGCCAAATAATAATAATAATAATAAAAAAAGCCAAGGGCGACAGAGTTTAAAAATTTAAAATTAAAATTTTGTCAATTTGACAGCAAAATAATAAAATCTAACACCCGCGATAACTAATACATATCTATACCCAAATATAAGGATTAAAATCGGGAAATAAATTTCCTCGATTTTTAATAATTTCTTACAAAAAATCCAGTGGGCAATTAACATAGGAAATCTTTTTCTTGGCTGCACAGACGGTCAGTGAGTCACACTTCGCTTGCGTATAGAACTCATAGATATAGTATAGCATATATAGAATAGAGTGATCATTGGGGAGAAAAAAGTTATTCCTTTTCATTTGGGAAAAGACGGCGTTTTTACCAAAATATGGCCGTCTTTCCCCGAGTGAATACACACGGGAATACATACTAATATTTTAGCAAATAAAATTTATGAATAATTTATTTGCTAAAGGGGAATGGAAGACTCCAGATACAGTTTCAAATTCATATTTCTTTCTTTCTTTTCTTTTTCTTTTTTTTTTTTTTTTTTTTTTTTTTTTTTTTTTTTTCAATACCACTTAATGGCTGTTTCCAAAGCTTTTATTTTTTATCTTTTTTCGGCATCAAAAATCTTTCTACGATAACATGGGGATGAGAGATCTATATATATTACTATATCTATGATAGAACTACATTAGCACTTTATCAATGTGTATAAAATCTTTAAATTGATTATGACGTCAATTTTCGTGAGCTGCATAATTTAACTTTTTATAATTTTTTAACGTTCACGTTTGATTAAATGTATTTATTTTTATGTCGAAAGAAAATGAACTCGTATTTTTTTTTTTTTTTTTTTTTTTTTGCAACAATTAAATTAATGGAACTCACAGATATTTTAGAGCAACTTTAATAAAGGTCTATAATTAACAAATAATTGCAATAAAACAATATTGTGACAATAAATTGAGATAAAAACTATCCTATCTCTCAAGTTGGATCAAACTGCACACAGTGTGCAAAATTTCATCAAAATCAGTTCCTTAGTTTAGGAGTTTACCCCGGACAAACATCGTGACACGTAATTTATATATATATACAGATTAAATTATAAAGTTTTGATCAATGAAGCACAAATAAGTAAAAAACAGGATTAATTTCACTGTATTATCTTCATTATAATATGAATTCAATTTACACTTCAGTCTAAGTAACACGTGGCCGGCTATGCTAACACCAAAAATTTAAAAAATGGAAATAATTGAATTATACGAAATTTATTAATAGGTTAAAAAGTTGAAGATTCTTTGTGTAGATGGCAGCACCAAATATATTTCAGCTTTCATTTCAACCCAGTCGAAAGGTATCGACATCTGTTAGAATCATTTGGAGTTAACAGATAATTGTGACTGTCAAATAATAACAGACAAATAATTAGCAATAAATTAAAATTGCGACTATAAATTGAGATTTAAACTATCCTATCTCTCAAGTTGGATCGAACTGCACATGGTGTGCGAATTTTATTATAATCGGTTAAGTGGTTTAGGAGTTCATTGAGGACAAACATTGTGACACGAGATTTATATATATTAAGATATTTCGTACAATACATATTACATGTCATACATACGTACAATGAATAATACATATTACATTTCGTACAATGCATACATCTGGCATGTATATTTTCGTGTTACGCTTTTGATCGCCAAATAATAATAATAATAATAAAAAAAGCCAAGGGCGACAGAGTTTAAAAATTAAAAATTAAAATTTTGTCAATTTGACAGCAAAATAATAAAATCTAACACCCGCGATAACTAATACATATCTATACCCAAATATAAGGATTAAAATCGGGAAATAAATTTCCTCGATTTTTAATAATTTCTTACAAAAAATCCAGTGGGCAATTAACATAGGAAATCTTTTTCTTGGCTGCACGGACGGTCAGTGAGTCACACTTCGCTTGCGTATAGAACTCATAGATATAGTATAGCATATATAGAATAGAGTGATCATTGGGGAGAAAAAAGTTATTCCTTTTCATTTGGGAAAAGACGACGTTTTTACCAAAATATGGCCGTCTTTCCCCGAGTGAATACACACGGGAATACATACTAATATTTTAGCAAATAAAATTTATGAATAATTTATTTGCTAAAGGGGAATGGAAGACTCCAGATACAGTTTCAAATTCATATTTCCTTCTTTCTTTTCTTTTCTTTTTTTTTTTTTTTTTTCAATACCACTTAATGGCTGTTTCCAAAGCTTTTATTTTTTATCTTTTTTCGGCATCAAAAATCTTTCTACGATAACATGGGGATGAGAGATCTATATATATTACTATATCTATGATAGAACTACATTAGCACTTTATCAATGTGTATAAAATCTTTAAATTGATTATGACGTCAATTTTCGTGAGATGCATAATTTAACTTTTTATAATTTTTTAACGTTCACGTTTGATTAAATGTATTTATTTTTATGTCGAAAGAAAATGAACTCGTATTTTTTTTTTTTTTTTTTTTTTGGCAACAATTAAATTAATGGAACTCACAGATATTTTGGAGCAACTTTAATAAAGGTCTATAATTAACAAATAATTGCAATAAAACAATATTGTGACAATAAATTGAGATAAAAACTATCCTATCTCTCAAGTTGGATCAAACAGCACACAGTGTGCAAAATTTCATCAAAATCAGTTCCTTAGTTTAGGAGTTTACCCCGGACAAACATCGTGACACGTAATTTATATATATATACAGATTAAATTATAAAGTTTTGATCAATGAAGCACAAATAAGTAAAAAACAGGATTAATTTCACTGTATTATCTTCATTATAATATGAATTCAATTTACACTTCAGTCTAAGTAACACGTGGCCGGCTATGCTGACACCAAAAATTTAAAAAGTGGAAATAATTGAATTATACGAAATTTATTAATAGGTTAAAAAGTTGAAGAATCTTTGTGTAGATGGCAGCACCAAATATATTTCAGCTTTCATTTCAACCCAGTCGAAAGGTATCGACATCTGTTAGAATCATTTGGAGTTAACAGATAATTGTGACTGTCAAATAATAACAGACAAATAATTAGCAATAAATTAAAATTGCGACTATAATTTGAGATTTAAACTATCCTATCTCTCAAGTTGGATCGAACTGCACATGGTGTGCGAATTTTATTATAATCGGTTAAGTGGTTTAGGAGTCCATTGAGGACAAACATTGTGACACGAGATTTATATATATTAAGATGAGAATAAATATGTTTTACATATTATCTTTATTTATTTATTTATGCATATACTTATTATTATTATTATTATTATTATTATTATTATTTCATTAGAGTAAAAAAAAAAAAAAAAAAAAAAAAAAAATCGGTAATTGCTGTGGTATTCGTAATGAAAAATATATGAAATAAGTTGAAATAATAAATGTAATTAAACTATGCTAACAATATTAACACAATATAACGTAAATGCTATTATTAGTAGTAGTAAAATATGTTCAGAAAACCTTCATATCATAATTACATTTACTCTGCCAAAATAATTCAGTTTTAATTAATAATCAAAATTATAACAATTGGAAGATACAGTATTAATAAAGTAAAATTTGTCAGAAATGAACAATTACAAATGAAACATTTCTTCCATAAAAATTCAATCAAATTAAATTTTGTAGCTCAATAATAATAATAATTAAATAAATAAATGAAATTGAAGAACTTTCAGTAAAATTTAAACAATGAATACTATATGCCGAAGTTGAAGCTTAAACATCTAACTTGTTTTTATCATTTATAATTTATATGATCCATACTTAAGATAATTTATATTCTACGATTTATACAATCAGATTTTCGGAACGTGCCTACATAACTTGTATACTATCTATGCCTAAATTATTCGAAATACACGTTTCTCGTAAATATGTAAGTTTATCTAGCACGTAGAAGCAATAAAAGTATTATGATATGGATACTGCCACTTAGAAATTGATGCGTGGTAGTAGAGGAATTTAGGTCTGTATAACATTAATTTACGTTTATCTGAAAAAAAAAAATGTTAATATTATGTGGCCATTACGAACGATGTTTTGTACAGATTTGTTTCTTAGGAAGATTTGAATGTATCATCATTTACTTTTCAATTAAAATATATTATATACATTATAAAAAATATATACATCATTCATTTTTAAATTAATAGATAACACCTTATTATTATTATTATTATTATTATTATTATTTATTATTATTATTATTATTTTTAAGATTATAAAAAATTGTAAATGGACCAAAAAATGAGATTTTTTTTCTTTCTTTCTTTTTTTTTTAACTTATTATTATTCTGTAAACATTTCTGAACGATGCGAGAAAAAAAAAAAGCGCTTTGGAAAATTTTGAGTTATTTCTTGAGATATCACTGTTTTGCTACATGTTCTCATTTATTAATATTTCAATTCTAAACTGAAATTTTCTCAGTTTCGTAACTTTTACTCTTGCACATGTTGTATCTAAACAGTATTATAAATTATTTTCATGAAACTTTCACCAGTATTAATTTAATGTCCGCAAAAAAATTATACTTCAAATTACTATGATATTTCTAATAATTACATATTATATTAGCATTTAAATTTAAGAAATAGCATTTTTTTTAGAAATGAAGATTTAATTACTTTTTTTTTACTTATTTTAATTAGAGG
This sequence comes from Salticus scenicus, assembly GCA_963930645.1. Classification (NCBI taxonomy): domain Eukaryota; kingdom Metazoa; phylum Arthropoda; class Arachnida; order Araneae; family Salticidae; genus Salticus; species Salticus scenicus. The sequence continues at coordinate 43,251,397 of OZ005656.1, forward strand.
CTTAATTCCAAGAAAAAAACTTATTTTTTTACTAATATCAGATATAGTTTTACTTCTAGACACAATATTTTAATCAAGATCAGGCAAGCAGTGACCATATGTCATTTTTTTCTTTTGAAATTGTAATTTAAAATAATATAATTTTTAAAATAATAAAATTTATAAAAAAAAAAAAAAAAAAAAAAAAAAAAAAAACGTATATACATTCAAACCTCTTTAACTTGAACACGCTTAACATGAATTAATTTTAACATGAGCTGTTTCCACAATCCTCGTCTAAATGAAGATTACTTTCTGAGTTACTGACAGTGTAAATCAGGCCTGTCCAACCCAAAACTCTTGAAGGGCTGCATTGGAAATCGATTTTATACAGGCGGGCCGCATTGTATAAATGCATGAACCATGCACATATAATAGTTCTTTTTCTGGTGGTTTCGTGAGGCTTTAAAACAGAAAATATACATATTAAATGTATTTTTATTCATAAAACAACAAAAAAGCAGCCAAAAACTTTTTATTATACATTCATAAGTATAATAGTAAGAATCAGTTATTGATTTGATAATATTTTATTGACATTAGTAAGCGCGATATTTGTTTTCTAAACTACTTTCTTCGGTATTTTCATTAAAAAAGTAAGGAAAAATTTATCAAAATTTAGACGATTCAACCGATGATTTCAAATTAGAAATGTCCTTAATTCTCTCGCGGGCCGCAAAACCATACACGACGGGCCTCTCGCGGGCCGCATTAAAATTGTATTATGTGGTGTATTACATGGTAAAATTGTATTACAAAATGTCAGGTAAGACTTCTTTGATCTCCCTAAAGAAATAACATTAAAAATTTAAATGCTAAACTATAATTACTGTTATAATTGCTCAAAACTTAATAAATAACTCTTCATATGTAATTAAAGCTTTAAAAATAAAGAATGCACATTTATATTATTTTTTTTGTGTAAAATTATGTAATAGAATGTGGTTAGAATTAAACTTATACTCCTAACATTATTTTGTAGCTAAACAAGCGAGCGGATTAACAGCAAGATTAATATGTAGACGATTAACACAATGGCATCATGAAATTATCTAAAAGTTAGGGTATTCATAATAATAACCTTAAATCGGAAGGAAATGACCTTATAAACGACAAGCGGGCTACGTCCGCTTCGCTGTTCATTATATTTAAAAGAATTTTCAAAAAAAAAAAAAAAGAATTTACTTTAAAAAAAAATATCATATTGTAAATAAAAGACTAGAAAAAAAAATCTACATTGAAATCGGTCTAAACCTCGCTTCGGGAACACGCTGCTACGGCATCTCTTTTTCCGCCCGCACTGCATTCGGTCCAGGTTCCCACTGCCTACAGAAATGTATTTCTCGGGCACTTCAATTTGGTTATTTATTGACGACAGATGGATCTGCTATTATTTAAGAACTTCGACTTTAAAGATGACTGTATCTCATCATCTATTAAATATTTTAGTATTTGAACCATGTATTTTATAGCCCGAGCTCTTTACACTATATTATCATATCATTTCTAGCAATATAATAAGTGCAATAAAAATTTTCTTTTAAAAGGAATTAAATAGAAAAATAAAATAAAATTTTTAATTAAACTTAAATTTTAAACATTTTATACCTTTATACTATATACTATCGTTTTTTTCTCTTTAAATATTATAAATAAAAAAAAATCATTCAAAAGAATTAATTTAAAAAAATGCAAAATAAAAGTTGGCTATACTATAAAAAATATACATAAACATCACATTTTTTTTCTATTGCATTACCATTTGATTTTCAAGAAATATAATTAATTAAAAAAAGAAAACATAAAAAGATTTCGCTTAAAATGAATGAATGAATTAAATCAATAAAATAAATAACGTAATAGCCGTTGCTAAGATACGCAGACGATTGAAACGCAAGAACAAATTTCAGAAAAAAGAAGCATTGAAGTCAATACTTAAAATCGAAAAAAAAAGAATTCAAATTCGAAATTTGAAAAAAAAAAAATCTTGATGAGGTGCACACCTTCCGGGGCCTAGGTACCCATCTGCAAAGTTTTGTGGATCTGCAATAAGCAGTGTGAACACCAGAGCGCTGACGGACACAAACACAGACACTTTTCTTTATTTATATAGATTACGGAATTTTCTATGGCTACGACAATATCATGCGTATTTTCAACATAAATATGACGTTTCTGATAGCTGTTAGGACAGTTATGAGAGCAATGCTTAAATACTCTACATAGACGAAAACAAAATAGATAGATAGAATGCACGATACCCTTTAAATTCTAAATTCTAAAATATGTCCCTTCAAGTAACAAAGCCAAATTTCGATTTCGAAATTTTCGTAGTTAAAATATCCTTTTTATACCGGTTTTAATATTTAACACACACTCATGTATATGTATGTAAATATATACAGTCATTTCCAAAAGTTTAATACCACCCACAGAAAAATCATATTTAATGGAATTCCGCAAAAATAACATACATATTTTATATATAAAAGAACGAAATAGACTGCCTATACATGGTTATGTACTGTAATTAAAGTCAATATTTGTAGAACCTCCTTTGGTTTTAATAACTTGTGCAATCCTCTTAGGCATGCTATAAATAAGAGACTTGCAGTAAGCTTTAGAAACGTCTATCACCAGACATGCTTTCTTGCATGAACAAGTGCCGTAGCCGTGGATGGTTGCTATTCGGCAAATTTATTTTCACAATATACCACAGATTTTCTATTGAATTCTTATCTGTGCTGTTACCTGTCCAGTTAAGCACTTTGATTTTCTGTGCCTTGAGATATTTCTTGACAATCATTGACCTGTGACATGGAGCCCATCATGCATGAAAATTGAACTTTATTGAACACGCATGTGAAGCTTCAACTTCTCACGTAACAAATTAAGGGATATCTAATAGTGCTTTTAGGTGGCACAAAGTACAGTCTAGCAGTACCGGACACAGACATTGAACCCCATATCATTTGGCTCGGAGAATGTTTCGCAGTTAAAATCGTATATCTCTTATCATATCTTTTTCCCCTTGGGAGACGAACACTTGTAGCACGTACAGAAAATTGCTGCATACTTGACCCATCGGAAAATAAAACCCTATTCCACTGCTGTACTGTTCAATTCTGATAACGTCTTGCGAAAGTCGGTCGTTTCTTTTTTTCATACATGGAGTAAGTCGAGGTTTCCTTACAAGTTTATGGAATGGTAAACAAAAACCATTGGCTAAATGTCTTAATGTAGTACTTTTTTTCTCTCTCTCCTGGTGCTTCACTCTGAATAATCTCTGCTCACGCGCAGATTTATTCAGAAACAAAAAAAATAAATTTTATCCTAGTGGTTTCCTTTTATTTTCAGGAAAACGCTTTACGGTTTTCTCAGTTTTGTTGGAGGTAAGCATTGGTTGCGTTCATATGCAGGTACTCCAAAGCACCATCGTTGTCTTGACAAACTGACGCTGGTGCCTTTTTCAGCCAGATAGTGTCTAATCGTACTGCAGATGTTTCATGGATTTCGTACGACCATCCTTCTTATCACATGATCATCACGTGCAATCGTTTTCCTAGGGCGACCGCTTCTCTTAAGGTCCAGAAATTTTAAATTTACTAAAAGCTTGATGCACAGCTGTCTTGCTCACTTTTACCCTCGAACTTATTTGACATTCATAAAATCCAATTTCATGCAGGGTCAATATTTCTGACCTTTTTGTAACAGTAAGTGAAGGTTTTTTACCCATTAAAATAATTACGCAACAGCACTGTCTACGACAATATATATAGTATGTCTATCTAAGTACACACTGATGTATATGTTGTTATATTTTGAAATTGTTGTAACTAATCTAAAATCTAATCCAGTATTAACAAACTAATGCATACGTATGACAGACGAAACGGATAATTCAGTGCAGAATGTTATTGGTAATCTTAAATATTACATTAATAAATTTTGTACTTTATTAAAACATTCACAGATGCCATTGAAATAACTTATATTTGTTATTGCCGAAAATAGAAATCATTTTGTTTTATTTTATTTTTACTTTTATATTTCTGTTCTGTGTTTTTTTTTTTTTTTTTTTTTTTTTTTTTTTTGCTAATAAAACTACTTATACCATTAGAAATCTTGCTATATTAGCATGTATTGATGTCAACTTAATTTTTTGGAAAATCATGCAAAATAATTAAAAAAATTATGAATTCTAGATAACTTATTGATTTTTTATGTTTAAGAAAATTAGTTTAAAAACATCCATTTTCCTAAACACAAAATAAATGAATAAATAAATATTATAATTTCCTCCACGTTAAAATGCAGTATAAATCCAAATGATATGCTTTTAAAATATCATTTTCAATTTATTTATTTATTTTGCTGCAATTAGCGTATCAAAAATTAAATGTTTTCATTTCTATCTTTTTTTTTTTTTTAACTAAAGAAATATTCAGAAAAAAAAGTAAAAAAATAATAAATAATAAGGAAAAAAAGATAAATTAAATATACAGTAATTTATATATATATATATATTTTTTTTAAATAAATCGCCTTCGAGAAAGTAAAAAAAAAAGAGTAATACATTTATTTCATTTATTTATTTATTTAATTTTCTCAAAGTTCTTTTTTTTTTTTTTTTTTTAAGTAATATTTGTAAGTAGCGCTTGCGGTTTTTGTTTAAATATTTTTAAGATGAAAAAAAAAAATTACTTAAAGAACGTAAGAAAATAATGATCATTCAGCGTTTACGTAATTACCCGAGGGATAATTTTTTCTGTGTGTTTTTAGGTTGACTTTTTTTTTTTTTTTTTTTCGTTTTTTTTTTTTTTTTTTTTTTTTAATTATTGTACGTTAATACCTGGAATCTCTCCTTTTAACTTTTAGCAGTAAGATATCTATAAAAAAGTGAAGATGTACTGGAATTACCAGTACTTCCATTTTCTTGAGAGTAGAACAATATTGAATAATAAACCAGGAATAAACTACTACGTCAGAAACGCCAAAGAAAAAAAGTTTTTCTTTGGCGTTTCTGACGTAGTAGTTTATTCCTGGTTTAATATTCCAACGCCAAGTCTCCTGCTAATATTGAATAATATTTTTACTTTTTTGCCCTTTCTGACCTAGGTCGTACGATGGTGCGGGTACTTACATTTTTGCATCTGGAACAGTCGTATGTAATAAAATCAGGAAATGAACGATCGAGCTAATGAGCAGAAAATGTAAAGTACAATTTTCAATCAACAAATGTCGGTTATAGTCAATATATAATATATATATATTCAGTTTGAAAAAAACAGAAGAATATAATGTTTTAAGGGGGGAATGTTTCGCTTCGGAAAGTCTTATACCTCTGGAATATGCAACTTACCAAACAAACATTTATTTATTTTTATCGTCTTCAAAATTAAATCATTTAAAGTATAATTTATTTACACAATAAAAGCGGTAAACGTTTGTTGTATATAATAAAATCGGTAAATATATGTTGTATATTTTCAAAACTATAATTAAAAAATAACAAAAAAAGATAGAAACTGATAATATTATGTGCAATAATTATAATCATACATAATGTTTGAAAATACACATTTGAAAAAGAAAATGAAACTTAGAATTTTTATAAAAAGTTATTCTCTTCCTATATCATTTAGAGAGTTGTACGTTGTAATATTGAAATAAATAATAATAATAATAGTAATGATAATTAAAACTATGCCTTTAATTTTAATTTTCTGATTTTGTTTACATTTTTCTTTAATATTCTATTATTATTTATGACATTTGCATAATAAATTGAAAATATAGATCTATAAGATTAAGACAATATGCATACATATTATTCAACACCGTTTGCAGCAAGAAACTTTTATGGGTGCTTAATATTTAATAAATTACAAGATTTTCCACTGTTTTCAAATGCATTGTCATAAAAACAAACAGTAAAAATAATCACTAATTTTTTAATTACTCTAAAAAAATGGAAATCATTATATATACATTTCAATTTGAGTAAGTTCCTATTATTCATAAACACCCATTTGATAGGTTACAAGAACTTGATAATTTCCTGAATATTTTAGCTTTGGCATCATGTATTAGTGAAACTGGTAGTGAGACTAATTTTTTTTAACTCCAAACTTTATTATAATAATGTTATGAATGAAATAAACATATAATTACTTTATTATTCATTATACGATAAAAATTGTAAATCAAATTAATTGTTATACATTTTAATTAAATTTAAATTAAATGAGTTTCTATGACTTATTGTAAGTACAGTTGTCTTTAATTTAGATACATTTATCAGTTCACTGTCCAAATTTGGTTCGATTTGGAGTATTATTTCGGGAGTTATCATGATGACAATATTTTCATTATATATATATATACATATATAAATACAGATAAACGAAGTGATTGCAATAGGTCGATTTCTAAAGGAATCAACCTAAAAAAAAAAGAGAGAGAAAGAGAGGGAGAGAGAAGAAGAACTGTTACGATATTTCAAATTCTTGAAGTATCCTAATAAGCATATCGTTTCACACACTTAATGTGTCTAAAATTCTGACAAATTTGACCTCATTATAGTGAATATTTTTTCATAAATAAATAAAAATAGATAACTCATTTTAAAATAACTTTAAGAATAAATAAAGTATTAAAATTTTTAAAATAAAGATTTCCACTCCCCGAGTCTGGAATTGAATCAACAACCAAAGTATTTAAGGGATGCATCATCGGCCCAGTGATGGAACCAGATTCTGTTTACATGATAATATATAGTTCAATATTTGAAAAAAAAAAAAAAAAAAAAAAAAAAAAAGAAAAGAAAAAAAATGCAGCTCAATGTTTAACCCGTGTCTTTCTTTAATAAGACTATCCGTAATATATGTAAAGCTTAGTATACATTATTAACTTATTAACTTCTTTTTATGTGTAGCAGTTTAAAAATTCTTTTGTAAAATGCATAACAATTATGTGAAAATAGAAGCCTGTACTTTGTAGAAAACTATTATTATTATTATTATTATTGTGGTGTATTTCGTCATTGTATTCCTTATTCAATCTATTGGACTGTTGGTAAGTGACGTCACGTCCAATCAATGATCTGTTCATTCCTTTTTACTTTTATCTCTGCTAGAACGGATCAGTCTTAAAAATGTAGTCGTTTATGTAACTTGTATATTTCATCTGTAATTGTCATAGTCATCTATTAAATTTTGTGTGTTTAAAATGAAACGCCTCGTCATATCCTAGTTATGGCTTAATCATAAATCTTCTCCTGTCCATAAAATACTATAATGGCGACGAAAGGAAAAGAAAAAACCAAAAAAATTTTGCTCTTCAACATTTTAATAATATCTACTTCAAGATGATTAAAAATGCAATCTGCAGTTCTTCATAAAGAAAATTGATCTTTCGAAAGTAACGTAAAGCGATCGGAGACGGGCAGTTGGTGAGTTTTTGTCTACTGTCGCGGAGGAAGTGCATAGGCGCCATCGATAATTACACGTCTACGATTTTTTATTATTCGTGAAAGAGAAAAAAAAAAGGTATTTACACATTTATTTATTTTTTCTTTCTGTTCTTTTATTAGATTGCATGTTTTTATTGTTAGAACTAGCATATTTTCATTAAAAATGTTTCAAAATTTTAAAAAATTCAATGATTCGATTGAATCTTTTGATACTTATATTAGAAGATTAGAACAGAACTTTATATTGTTTGATATTAAGGATGAAAAAAAAGTTAGTGCTTTAATAACTTTTATTGGACCGAAATTATATAATTTACTTACAAATTTATTGTTCCCAGATCTTCCTGAATCAAAAACTTACACTGAATTAGTAGATGTCTTAACAAAACATCTATGTAAAATTCCTAACAAAATAAGTGAACGCATTAAATTTAGAAAATGTTTTCAAGGAAATAACGAATCTGTGCAGGATTTTAGTGTTCGTTTAAAAAAAATTACAACACATTGCGCGTTCACGGGCGATTCGCTGTCAGAAAATTTGTTAGAACAATTTTTACGCGGATTAAAAAATGAAACAATCGAAAGTAAATTAATGTCTCAGGTTGAAGATTTAACATTTGAAAAAGCAGTAGAACAAAGCGTAACTATGCAAAGTACAGAAAATGACATGATAGAATTACAAAATAAAAATTTGAATTTGAATAAAGTTTCTGTTAGTGTTAGGAAACCAAAACAAAATTATTCTCAAAATGACTTAAGTAAACAAAACGTGAACAAAACTGCGAGTGCAAATAAAAGTAAAACTTATTGTTATCGTTGTGGAAATAGCTCTCATTTAGCAAATGTTTGTAAATTTATTAATGCAGTTTGCATTGAGTAAGGTGTGTCGGAACGCACAAAACAATGTTACTCAAAAGAAAAATGTAAATGTTCTTGATACTGTAGACATTTTGTCATTACAATCTGAAGGCACTAAACCTATAAAAATTTGGGTTTTGATAGAAAATAGTGCTAAATCAGAAATGGAGCTTGATACAGGATCGGCGATTTCCGCCGTACCGATAAATCGTTTTCAGAGATTATTTCCAGAACATAAAATGTTTCCTGCTGATGTAAAATTAAAAACAGCCACGGGAGAAATTTTCCAGCCCGAGGGATTTGTTAGAGTAAATGTAACTTACGAAAACAAAACTAGGAATGTTAAGTTATATTTAGTTAAAAATGACAATTTTCCTTTATTGCTAGGTAGGGATTAGATAACTACATTTAATATATTCCCAAACACTTTACAAACTGTTCCGGTAAACAAAGTAGTACAAATCTCAGAAAATTTAAATAATTTACTAAATAAATTTCCGGATTTATTCACAAATAACGTAGGTGAAATTAAAAATGTTAAAGCTGAATTACATTTAGAGAAAGACTCATCACCAATATTTTGTAAATCGCGAACAGTTACGTATGCATTAAGGAATGCGGTAAATGAAGAATTGGAAAGATTAGAAAATGAAGGGATAATAAAAGCTGTTAGTACTAGTAAATGGGCAACACCTATTGTTCCGGTGGTAAAACCTAATGGGAAAATTCGTTTATGCGGCGATTTTAAAGTCACGGAAAATAAATTTTTAAAGGTTGACAAATACCCGCTAAAAAAAATTGAGGATATATTAGAAACTTTAAGGGGGGGATTACATTTTACAAAAATTGATTTAAACCAAGCATACTTGCATTTACCGGTAGAGGAAAATTCACAAGAATTACTTACTATTAACACTCCTAAAGGCTTATTTCAATTTACGCGATTACCATACGGAATTGCCAGTTCGCCAGCAATATGGCAGAGAACTATAGAACAAATTTTAAAAAAGATATAGAGGGTATTTCAGTTTTTATTCACGATATATGTATCTCAGGGGAAACTGATGAAATACATTTAGAGCGATTAAAACAAGTGCTAGAAAGGTTACGTGAATATAATCTTAAAATAAATAAAGAAAAATCTTTTTTCATGAATGATGAAATTACATACTGCGGTTAAAAAATGGATAAAAATGGCACACAAAACGCAAGAAAAAATTTCTGCTATTTTAAATGCTCCAGTACCTAAAAACGTAACTCAGGTAAAAGCATTCTTAGGCTTAGTATCTTACTATTCTAGATTTGTTCCTAAATTATCTACGATTGCTTATCCTCTAAATGAATTATTACGTAAAAATGTAAATTTTCAGTGGACTAAAAAATGTGAAAATTCATTTAATGCAATTAAACAGGAAATTACTTCCGAAAGGATTCTCACCCACTTTAATCCTAAATTACCCTTAATTTTAGCCACTTATGCTTCTCCTTATGGAATTTCGGCAGTACTTTCGCATACAATGCCAGATAACTCCGAAAAACCCATAGCTTTTGCTTCTAGAACTTTGTCTTCTGCAGAAAAGCGGTATAGTCAGGTAAATAAAGAAGCGTTATCAATAATTTTTGGTGTAAAGAAATTTTTTAAATTTTTATATGGTAGGAGATTTACTCTGTATACAGATAGTAAACCCTTAGTTTCCATATTTTCACCCATAAAAAGTATTCCGGTACTTTCGGCAGCTAGAATGCAAAGATATGCATTATACTTACAAACATTTAATTATGATATAAAATATAAAAGATCTGCAGAGCACGGAAATGCCGATGCTCTATCACGTCTTCCATTACGTAGTGAAGACTTAATGCTGCCGTCGTCCGATTCGCTACAGCCAGAAAAAATGTCACCAACTTTGTCACCAAATTTATTTGGCAACCCTGATGAAACCGATTGTTTATTTATTCACCAAATTAGTTCTTTACCTTTAAATACAAAGGTGTTATGTGCAAGTTCTAAGCGAGATCCAGAATTGAAAGAAATGTACCGACATTTAATATCAGGCACACAGATGCCAAATTACTTACTTTTCGGACATAAACAACAAGATTTTTCTATACTAAATAATTGCATACTACAAGGGAATCGTGTTGCAATTCCTACTGTTCATCGAAAAAAAGTGTTGGAAGATTTGCATTTTGGCATAGTAAAAATGAAAGCACTGGCACGTAGTTTTGTATGGTGGCCAGGTATTGATAAAGACATTGAGAATTTAGCAAATAACTGTTCTGTTTGTATTAAATTAAAACATAATCCTTCAACTCATCCTTCAACTGTTTGACAAAGTCACAGACAAGATCCAATGGACCGTTAACCCTAAGAAAATCGAGAACCAGAAGGAGGGAAGATTATAAGTCCTCTCTGAAAACACCCAAACAGTCCAGGATGTGTTCAGTAGACGCTTGCTGAGCTTGACATTTGGAGCAGACAGAAATTATCTTTCTTCCCAGGAAGAAGGAAAGACCCTTCATTTGACCGCTTGCTAATCTTGATAATGCAGTTCGAGAGGCTCTGTCGCAATTAATAACGAGCGAAGAGTCCGGCTTTTTGCCCGCATACCAGTGATGGCATGGAGGGATATTCCACTCCCAAGAAATTTCAGAATTAACCTTAGATTGATATTCTGAGAAAGTGAGGGTTGAAGAGCAAGGTGTAGAAAGACAACAAACTTCCTTGGATAAACAATCCAGGACTACTTATGAGGGTACTCTGAGTTAGGTGGTGTCAGCGAAACGATAATATTTAGAATTCACTAAGTTTTCAGGGGTAGGTAGTCTTTTAGACAAATGTTTAGTTATCTAGGGTTAATAAAACATTAATAAAAAACATCACATCGCTTAGGATAAGATATCACTAGACTAACAAATATTTTTTTTTATTCAAAACATATTGGTTCCGAAAGTATCGAAGTAATAATTATGTATTAAATTTGTGATTATGAATAAATTATATTTCACATCGTGACTGGTTGTTTTAAACAAAAAGTAATTAGTATAGTAACCGTGGCTAACAAACTCAGAAGACTGAATCGAAAGTAAACGCAGTTTAAATGAAATTTAAGAAAAAAAAAATTCTATAAAAAATATAAAAAGAAACAAAACTATTTTAGTCTAAAATTAAATAAAAGTTGGTCAAGTGGATCCTTGCATGGTTCAAGCAAAACTTTAGCTGCTTTATATCTAGTGGTTTGTGCTACAGATTGCACAAATATATCTCTTTTTATTTATACAGGTGAAGCAAATATAAATTCGACAACATCGCTGCAAATAAAGCAGTCTTACAGTAAGACAAAAAAAAAAAAAAAAAAAAAAAAAAAAAGTCTGAAAAAGTATTTAAAATAGGTAACTATTTCATTAAAAAACGGATTAGACATAATAGGTATCTTTATTTAAGATACTTTTTCTATCTTAGTAAACTGGTGGTGAAAATGAACTAATGTAAATTGTCTTAATATAAAAATATATCTTAAAAATAGACATTCAAAATATATTAGAATAAAAGATTTGGCATTGCATCATTTGTTATTTAAAAGAAGATTAGTGGCGCTATCTACTCATCATTATATTATATGAAGTAAAAAAAAAAAAAAAAAAAAAAAAAAAACATTTTCTAAAATTGAAGTTATAATGGAACTATCAAAGATTTAAATCTGTTTTTTTATACAGTAAAAAAAAAAAAAAAAAAAACTTGAGAACTTTTAGTAATATAAGATTTTTCAGAGAATCATATTATCCAAAAATCGAGGGATGAATTTTTTACGTATATTTATAATTATTAGTTTCTGAATTCTATAATGTTAATTCAATTAAATATATATTGTGGCATAGTTTCTGTTATATATATATATATATATATATATATATATATATATGTATATATATATATATTTGAAATATTCAAACAGCGTTTTGTCAGTTTCATTTTTTTTCGAATTCGTGATTTTCAAAATGTTAAAATTTCAACTGATATTTAAGAAGGACAATAATTTTTTGGGGTGATTAATAAATCGTAGTTGTAATATTTTAAAGAAAAAATATTAAAAGGAATATTTTATTTTTATTTTATTTTTATTTTTATTTATTTATTTATTTATTTATTTTTACATCGACATGACTTTTCTCCCCCTCAAAAACTAATAAATGAATTTCAAAATCCCTCCCCATTTTTTTTTTTTTTTTTTTTTTTTTTTTAAGTTGGCACTTTGAAACTTACACTAAAATATTAAGTTTTTCATTAATTTTCTGTAGACGTTTTATCAATTTGAAAACCATAAATTCATGAAAAAGTGCAAATTGAGAAAAAGCAATTTAAAGATTATAAATATGTAAAAAATATATCAAAACTCATAAAAAATATTGCCTAAATATACATATTAAAGAATAAAAATACCAAGTATAGTTCAAATTATAAATATTAAACGGAAATATTATCTATTCTATGAAACCTTCGATAGTGCAAAGGTGTCAAGTCCCCTAAAAACATGGAACTAAAGTATATTTTATCAAAATTTGTTCTGCAGTGGCACGATAGGTAGAGACACTAATTTCCGACACCAGCTTTCTAAGTTCGGCCTGGGATCGAGTACATTCAAGGTAATTTTTTTTCTTTATTAATTAAATTATATTTTATTTATGCTCTATAAAATTCTAAAATTTATTTTCAACAGAAAAACAGAATTACAAGCCACCTTTGTTTATTTATTTGTTAAAAACCTTAAAAATAGCGATGTTTTTAAACCTAACACGGCGGCGTTTTTAAGCCTAAAAATACATGGCAGTGTTTTAAGACGTTTACAATGTTATAATTTCTGATGTAAAACAGTAACTCAAAAAGTAAGACCTTTTTTTCTTCACTTAAAAAATTACCACCCGTTTAAAACACTTTTAAAAATGATTTTAAGACGTTTACGTTTACAGTGATACAATTTACTCCGAAATTCAAATATATATATATATATATATATATATATAAAGTTATTTTAATTATATTGTAATTTTAACGTTATGTATTACTTAATACAAATTAAATGTGTAAAAGAACTAGCGCTTTGAAAAATTTTCAATTTTTTTGTTAAAAAATGAAGAAAGGGAACGTAAATATATTTTATTTTCATCCATAAAATGTACATTTGCAATATTCAGACGGTAACAAATGTGTCCGAACACTAGCAAAAATTCCTATGTAAAAACAGTACACTTCATACGGTTCTGTTAAAAAAAATCCTTATCTAATCATGTTCTTAGACTGACTAAGAAGAGGATTCTTCAACGATTTATTTAACAAAACCGTATGAAGTGTACTTTTTTAAATTTTTGCTAGTGTTCGGACACTTTTGTTACCGACTGTACATAAAAAAAATGATTAAATTTCTTTCTTTGAATATTTAAAAAAAGAAATATAACTGTTGACATCGATTATATAAAAGAATTACGAATAAGTGCATTTTTTAAATAAGCATGTATTTTCTTCATAATGTTTACAAATTTTGCAAATATTTGAATGAGTTGAGTGTATTTTACGTCGCACTGATGCTACACAGTGGGTAACTGACGCAGATTTTGTACTCAGTTGTAAGGGTGTATATTTTAATGAAATAATTAATAATTGTACCTATTTTTCACATAGGCAATTTAATAGATCTAAATACTGCCTATTAAATTTGCAAATACATATTTTCATCTTACTTCTTTTACACACTTTTTAATAAAAAAATTCACAGCTTTATCAAAATAAATGTGACTCACCTTCATAAATACACATACTTCACATAAACAGGGAACTCCGTGCCAGAGTGGTTATGTCACCACCCTGCTAATCGCCTTCGAGCGTAGGAGAGCGGGTTCGATTCCCGAGCTGGCCCTGGGTGTTTTTCCAATTCTTCGTATTGTAATTCTGTCATGTGCTATCTGTAATTATCTGACGAAGATTTACAAGCGGACTACATGTTAAGCATACAAATATGATGTATATGTAAATATGTTATCCACAAAAAGAAATTTAATAATATTCCAGGTTTACCATTAAACATTATAAATCATGTAACACGTCACATCCAAATTTTTAAATTAAGTATTATTTACGCAAAAGATTTATATTATTCGAAAACTTGATCCTTAATATTCTAAAACACGTGTGTTTATTTCCATTAACGAAATGCATTTGGTATCGGAAAGCACAGATTCTACTGTTTATTGCATTTTAAAATAGATGCGCATGTATATTTTAAATCCACGTGGTTAGGTAATCAATATTATTTCTCGTGAACAAATTTAAATTTCTCGTTTGTTGCTTTCAGAAGGAAAGTTTAGTAAATACGATTTATATTTAAATTATAGAAAAATCACAAGATAATCTTTGCTTTTTGACTATGACTTTTCAGATATATCTTTAAAGATATAATTTGTTAAATTCTAGTTGCTGTCTAATACTAAATAATAACAATAAAAGTAAATCTCTTGACTTCAAGAAAATGATTTTGTAAAAAAGTATAAAATAAATTAAATTAATTTTTTACTCATTTTTTTTTAATTGATTTGTATATTTATTTTGCTAAATCATAATTATTTTAATTATGCATTTAAAATAGTGAATTACCTACAGAAGTTGAAAATAATTAGTAAATATGTAAATATTAAAATATTTTAAAAACATATTAAAACTTTTAAAAACACGTCTTAAAAAAAAAATTAAAATCATACTATACAAAAATTTACTAAGCTTTTCGCCTTTAAGTCATGGCGTCATCAGGTAAACATTTTCTTAGAAAAAATACAGAAGAGACAGCACCTTTATATATCTGAGGATCTTAAATGGTTACATCAAAGCCATTTTCAACTGAACACGAAAAATCAACTTGTAACTTGAATTCATAGGTTTTGCTTGAGTTCGATCAAGGTAGCGCCAGAACTACTTTCTTGAACTGAACAGAAAAGGTTAACTTGTTACTTGAATTTATAGGTTTTTTTTAGTTCGATCAAAGCAGCACCAGAACTACTTGTCATGGTATCATCAGGTAAGTTTTACACAAAACTTACACAAAATTTTTTACACAAAATGCAGAAGAGACAGCATGACAGCCTTTAAGGCAGAATGGCAAACTTCAAAACAGCATGGCATGAGACTGCTGCAAGCTTTAAGATGGCTTTGCTGTAACCGTTCAAGATCCTCGGATATATAAGAATGTTCACACTTCAGCTTTTTTTGTAAAAAAATATTTACCTGATGATGACAAGACATAATGGCGAAAATCTTAGTAAATGTTTCTATAATATGGTTTAAATAGAATTTTTATGACGTGTTTTTTTAAAGTGTTTTTAATATATATTTTTTAAATCACAATGATAACACGTGGACTTTATACGAAATCTAAACTTTTAGATGATTCGAGTTTTAATTAAAAGATACGTAAGATAAAATGGTGATCAGGCACGATATATGCCTGTATAAAAGTATTAAAATCAGAAGCAACTAAACAAAACAGAGACAATAGAAACATTCATTATAGAAATAAACATTTTAAACAAGAAACATAATTTGTGATATATTAAATATAAATGTCATGCTGCATTTTATTGAGATGCGATGTCTGTTCTGATATCTATAGAGACTTTAAAAAAATATATCCCCGTACTTTCAGCAATCGTGTGGATTGATCGTAGTTTCAAATAGTTCCAAAGTTAATGGATGGATCTTTGAAGTTCAGAAATAGAACAGGGTTAAAAGATACATCCTAGCTTACAAACGCGATAGGATTACGCTCTCGAAACCTTACACGATAGATACGATACGGATCAAGAGATTCAGCAGGCTGAAGCATGAAATTTAAGTCACATAATGCAACTCCCTGAGACAGTTCGAGCTATCGTTCATGAATAAGAAGTTAGAACCGAAAACGCCCCAAAATTTTAGCTAATGTATTTTTAAAAAGTACTACACAAGTAATTTTAAACAATTGTATTGCTGATTACTCACACTTTTCTTGAATTTTAAGATTACTACATTATATTTAGTCTAATTTTAAGATTATTTTTTTACTTTTTTCTTTTCATATTAAAATATTGTGTTAGTGTAATCTGCCGGAATTTGTATCCCAAAGTGTTTATTAACATCATCATTATTATTATTATTATTATTATTATTATTATTATTATTATTATTATTTTATTATTATTATTATTATTATTATTTTATTATTATTATTATTATTATTTTATTTTATTTATTTATTTATTTATTTATTTATTTATTTTATTTTTTTTTTTTTGGGGGGGGGGGGGAGTTTTAAAAAGGTATAATTTATATAATTTTTTTTAAACATTTTTGTTAATTAATTTTTAATTAAAAAACAAAATATTATTCCCTATAATATATATCTATATTATTCTCTATAATATTTATTTTTGAAAAGAAGACCAAATAACCTTATTTATTCTTAAAAGCACGAAACAATCACTATGCACATTAAAATCGGCAGTCCACTATTGCTGTTGTACAACTATCTTGAGTTCTCGTTCGAGTCTCCTCTGACAATCCCTACGACCCATTATGGGCACATTCTCTTCCAGATTTACCTTATATATATTAAGTAATTTACCTATTATTGCATTAAAGAACATTGAAATATCTAACATGAATGACAAACATAATAAATTAATATTTTTTAGGAATATGAATTTATTTAATTTAATCTTTACATCAGAAACATTTTATTGTCATTATTATTAATACAAATGTTTTTATAAATAAATTTTATCTAAATTTGAATACGATTTATACACATATTACAAATTAATAAATTAAAATTTAGCTTTAATCATCTGGCAAGTTTATGGTTAAAAGCTAATTAAACAGAAGTGGATTTTATTTCAAAACGACAGCTATATGTTTTAAGTAAAAAAAATTATTTCCGTTTCACCGGAATTTATTCTAGGCAATTATGGTGAAGAGAAACAATTTATTTAAAATATCTTTAAGATGCTATTTAATATGTATGTATATTTTTTATTCTGTTTAGAAATGTCACTGGAAGAAAATCTTTAAATTTTCAGAACTTATTTTGCTATGAAATTTCCTCGAATTAGAAATTTAATTAAAGTAAATTGCTCTAACGTATTAGGGTGATTACTTTTAATTATCTGCAACGAATATTTAAAATACTATAATTTAATTGGAATTTCTTATTTGAATTTCTATGGAAATACAAACAATATTTTTGAAAATTCTCATTTAACACTGTATCTTAAATAATAATATAGCATACCAGAAAATGCATATTTCAAAAGATGGGTATATATATATATATATATATATATATATATTTTTTTTTTTTCTTTCGCAAATATACTATTATCTAAACACAGTGATATTACAATGTAATAGAATTTATTTAAAGACATGCGTAAAAAAAAAAAAAAAAAAAAAAAAAAAAAAAAGGGGTATACTTTAGGAATATACGTTTATAAATTTAAACTCATTTGAGCTAAATGCGAAAGCATTACAAGGTTTCTGTAACCAGGTGAAATTGGTAATTATCGATGCACATTTTATCTGATGGTTACAACTTTTTTTTTCTTTCTGTTTTGCGTACAGAGAATTTAGTATATAAAAGCTGGATCGGGAAGTGCCGAGAGCACAATCTGCTTTTGTGGCTGGGAAGTAATATGTCATCAATTATGCGGCGAACACTGTTGGTTCGATTCTGGGTGGTACAACTGAAGAGACATTTTACAATGTACCCTACGGGGGAAAAAATATTTTACAGATATGTTCTGTATCGTTTTACAATTTTTTTTCTCTGTTTTGCGTACCGAGAATATAATATCAAAGATAGGTTGTGAAGTACTGAGTAATAACACAATCTATACTTGGCTGTGAGATAGCACGTCGCCTATTATACGGTGAACGCTGGTTCGATCCTGAGTGATAGAAAAAGAGTGTTTTTACAGTGTGCCCTGCAGGTATGTTCTGTCCAGTTCTGCTACGGAAAATTTGTAACATATTATTTTGCGTAGCATACGGATATTGTCTCGCGAATTCATTGCCAGATTTTTTTTTTTTTTTTTTTTTTTTTTGCTAATATAACACGATTTTTTTACAGTGCTGTCTGCATGTGACAATGCTCAAATCACTGAAAAAGCATTTACTAAAACGGTTCTTTAAATGCAAGATTAGAAATTTAATGTTTTCTTTTCTTTTTCTTTTCTTTTTTTTTTTTTTTCACTCATTTTAGAAATAATTTTAATTTGTATTTCATTTCAAAACGTACAATTCGTCATTACGTAGATAAATTACTTAATACGGTAAAAACTGAAATAGATAAAAAAAAAAAAAAAAAAAAAAAAACGTATTATAACAGGATAAATTGGGAGAAGACGCCGTGGTTTATGTTTAAAATGTATGTGTAAAATCATTTGGTAGTTATATTAAATATTTATGGGTCTGTTGTCAGTGATTATACTTTTACGTACACAATAAAAATATAATTAACTTTATATTAATAAAAATTCTTTTTAATATCATATTATAAAATTTTTTAATCATATATATATATATATGCTATTGTTTTTAGATCTTAAAAAAGTAATGATGTAAGTAAGCCGTCGATTCTGCGGTAAGATAACATATGATATTTTATTATTATTATTATTATTATTATTATTATATATTTATTTTAAAATACATAATTGACATAAAAAATCCACTCGTAATTTATCTATTACCTTATTTAGTATTGTTTTAAATATACTGCCCAGATATATTAAAGAAAAAAAAAAACACTAGGCATCTTTCCCTAATTTAAAACTATCAGCATCTTACCTCAAAAAATTTATTCATATTACTCCAATTAATTTAAAAAAGGGACGGGGGGACTTTATAGGGTTGGAGGAAAGACACCGCATTGTACGTTTAACAATTGAAGGAAATTAGGCATCAGAATGCCTATCAATTTGTGTAATACCGAGATATATTGATTTAAAAGTTTTTACTAACATTATGTGATATATTGAATAAAAATATTACAGTATTTTAGTTATACTAATATTTGGTATTTATTATTTTCTTCTCAAAAAAGTTTTAAAAGCGTTTAGGGATGAAATTAAACCTTTTATATATGCTGCCGTTTAGTTACTTTATAAGCTAAAAATACGAAAGATATTATAATTTGCAATTATAAGTAATATATTACTATGTTGGATTTATTCACCTAAAATATGGTTTGACAATTTTTTGCATCGACCCTTTCAATTACTGGATTTTTCCCCCTGTTTAAAGTACGGTTTACAAAATTATCTAAACAAAGAACAAATTTTTTTTCTTTTCAGCTCATATCCCAGATGAAGAGAGAAAATTTATCGAAAAAAAATTGAATAACATAAGACTTATTAGTAATATACCTCCCCCCCCCAAATATATATATATATATACATATATCCAGAAAAACTTAAAAAAGAAAGAAAAAAGAAAAAAATCTGCAGAAATCTGCAGAAAATCTGTAGGCATTTAGAACAATAAAAAGTTTAAGGAAGAATAAAAATTATTTACTTCCAAACTGCAATTTTCTTGCTTTTAAACTGCAGTTATTCTGCAGATTTTATGATTTTTGTTCCAAATACCTTCAGATTATCTGCAGATTATTTTTAGCTGGATCTACGTGTCGTCATTTACGGCTCCTGCGAATATGATAACCACATGATACGGTATCTCTTAACCTATATTACAATTAAAACAGATATTTCGACTGATTTTCGAATATAAAATACTAAATACTGGAAATATAACTTTTTTTGTACTTATTTGTACTTTAATTTGTAAATATTACTATTATGTAATTATGTATTTCCTAAAAAATATGTTCTAGAAGTGTTTGGGGTTAAAAAAGACACCTTTAATATATACTAACACTTATAGTCCAAGCGGCGGCTGCAAAAATTTGACTTGATAAGGTGTGAAGCTGATTTTTTTTCTATAGATAGAATTCATTGTTACAATGAAAATCTGATAGGGTTGCCTGGTCAAAGCCGTCAAGTTTAAGAGAAACAACCTCACTTCCGGTCACAATTTAAACGATTTTCGAACCCCACAGGTGTGAAGATGAAACCGGTGCTAAAATGTAGAGATTAATCTTTAAAATGGCATAGGGTTGCCTGGTCAAAACCGTCAAGTTTCAAAGGTTGCCTCGATAATATGGGTCAAATTTAAACGATTTTTGACCCCCATAAGTGTGAAGATGAAACCGGTGCTAAAATGTAGAGATTAATGTGCTCTTTAAAATGGCATAGGGTTGCCTGGTCAAAGCCGTGAAGAAACAGAGGTTGCCACGAAAATAGGGGACGTATTTTACGATTGATTTACCCATGTAAAAAGTGATTTACCCAAGTGTAAAGATGAAACCGGTGCTAAAATGTAGTGAATAATATGGTCTTTAAAATGGTATAGGGTTGCTGGTCAAAAACCGTCAAGAAAAGAGGTTGCCACGAAAAGTGTGTGTGTACGGGGGAGGGGGCGAATTTTAGCGGTTTTCTTACCCTAACATATTTAAAAATGAAACCGTTTATAAAATATAGTGAATAATATTCTCTTTAGAGTATCATAGGGTTGCCAGGTGAAAATCTCGAGAAATAGTGGTTTACCTCGAAAAAAAAAAAAAAAAAAAAAAAAAAGCTAATTTTGAAGGTTTTTTTATACAATGTGAAAAAAAATATAAAAAGTATTTAAAAAAGAAAAAATAAATAAATAAATAAACTGTAATGAAACTGTTCTAAAATTTGCCATAGAAACAACGAATTAATAGTAAAAATTAAAAATGCATCATGCGGATATAGATAAGAAAATACGCCCGCAAAAGTTAACAGAAATGAAGATAATAATGCCCAAGAAATTCATAATAAAAATTCTGTTAGTATACAAAATAAATAATCAAATAAAATGAAAAAAAAAATCTCTTATTTTAGATTTGCAGCAAGATTTACAAATTTCAATTTCATAAATTAATTCATAGTTATTAAGAAATGTGAAAAATTTATAAATTTTTTTTAAAAAAAATTTCGCTTTATTTGTACTCATAATTAATTTGCAGAAGGTATTATTGATTATTTTTAATTAGATATAAAAAATTAATTGAGAAAATTTTCTAAAATTGACAAATTTTTAATATAACAAAATCGGCACAACCCAAAATTTTCGTATAAAATTCTACAAAGCAGCCGCATACATTTCTTCAGGGAATTTATATTCTCAATACTTTGACACAATTTGAATATTTTAAGTTTTGAAAAATGGGAAAAAAACGAGCTCGTGAACTGAAATTAGTTTTATACAGATTAGAAAAAGAATGGTCACGCATAGTAATTTGATTTTCTTTATGTTTTAAAATCTCTTACATCATTTAAAAAATAAAATAAACGAATATTGAAATTCGCTTCCTTTTCTAAGCTGACTGCTATAGCTTGACAGGTTTGAAGCACCAATCGTAAGCAAATTGAAAAGTGGTCTATGTTCTACATTTAGCTCGCAATTTCATCTTTATATATTAATCATTTCGTGTTTAACGTTTTTTAAGTAGTCTTCATGTGTGTTTCCCTTTGTGTTAAACACCTTTAATATTCGTTAGCTTTCTGGAGACTGACCGCTATTTCTTTATGAATTTTACCAGGTAAACATATGCCATTTTAAAATAACTTCTATGCTGTACATTCTGGAACTAGCCACACCTTTCAAATATTCATATAATTTCATCCTTATCATTTTCTTTGTTAATGCTATTCGTATTTTTTTACACTTCGTTAAGAAATCTTCAAAACTCGCCTATTTTTTTGTGGTTGACTGCTTTACTTGACAGATTTGACCAGATAACCTTATGCCATTTTAAAGAGCATATCAATCTCTACATTTTAGCACCGGTTTCATCTTCACACTTGTGGGCAGGCCCTGACTAACGGCAGGGCATACGGGGGAAATGGCCTGGCCCCCCTTCTGGAAGGGGCCCCCTACAGGCGTATGCATAAATTCTGCAACCTAAAGACCTCTTATGCCACTGCAAGCCCCCCCCCCCCCAGAATAGGCTTGCCCCGGGGCTCCAGGCAGTCTAAGTCGGGCCCTGCTTGTGGGGTTCGAAAATCGTTTAAATTTGACCCGTATTTTCGAGGCATCCTCCGGGTCTTGACAGTTTTGACCAGGCAACCTTATGCAATTTTAAAGAGCATATTAATCTCTACATTTTAGCACCGGTTTCATCTTTATACTTGGGTAAACCACTTTTTACTTGGGTAAATAAATCGTAAAATACGTCCACTATTTTCGTAGCAACCTCTGTTTCTTGACGGCTTTGACCAGGCAACCCATTGCCATTTTATAGAGCATATTAATATCTACATTTTAGCACAGGTTTCATCTTCACACTTGTGGGGTTCGAAAATCATTTAAATTTGACCCCTATTATCGAGGCAACCTCTGAAACTTGACGGTTTTGACCAGGGAACCCTATGCTATTTTAAAGGGCATATTAATCTCTACATTTTGGCACCGGTTTCATCTTCACACCTGTGGGGTTCGAAAATCGTTTAAATTGTGACCGGAAGTGAGGTTGTTTCTCTTAAACTTGACGGCTTTGACCAGGCAACCTAATCAGATTTTCATTGTAACAATGAATTCTATCTATAGAAAAAAAAATCTGCTTCACGCCTTATCAAGTCAATTTTTTGCAGCCGCCGCTTGGACTATTAGTGATTTTACAAGCTCATAATATGTTTGATATAATGTTTTACAGTAACATGCAACATATTAAAGTGTTTGACTGAATTCATTAAAACGTAGGTTGGCACTTTATCGTCTCCTCAATTTTCGGATTTTTTTTTCTCTGTTTAAACTACGGTTCACAAAATTAACTAAACAAGGGGAAATTGGGTTTTTTAGCTCGTACCAAGTGAAGAGATGGAATATTGAATTATCGAATTAATGAATGATAGAAAAAAAAAAGTAGCATAGGTTTTATTAGTGATTTATTTCTCCTAGAAATAATTTTCATCACCGACCATCCTTGCGCATAAGATACCTACAAATGATATTTCGGCTGATTTTGAAAAATAAATTTATAAACAGTGGAACTGTATTTTTGTACGCCATAAAATACTATTAATTGTTTATATTTCTTGCATAAGCATCACTTTATCAATAATAATCTAAAATGATAAGTCGGGAATACTTCAGAAAAAAATAGCAATAACTGTTATTTAAAAAAAAAAAAAAAAAAAAAAAAATGTATCCAATTTTTCATAACCTATATTTTTTTAAATATATTATTTATACTTTAAATTAATTTAACTATTTTTAGAAATTATGTACAATGATACAAATTCGTAAAACTTTAAAAAAAGAAAGTAAATCTATAGAATTAAGTCTTGGGAATATTGTAATGCCAGTTACAGAGTAATATATGAAAGTTTAATCAGATATCTCACAGCTCAGGAAACAACACTAAAAAATTTTTCTATATAAATAATTTGCTGCATTTCTCTTATATTGAGTTAAGGGTTTTAATTTTGTAATATCCCCAAAACGGAAAGAAAATTTTAACATATTACAAGCTGTGTCATTTTTATATCAATTAAAAAATTTTGTGACTAATCAATATAGACCAATTTGTTACTTGTACCTAAATATTTTTAAAAACTTAAAGCCTTTTAAAGTTAATATCTTGAAGATATTCAGCTGTTAAATACATACGTTCATATATTAAGTCAAAAATTGTTCCATTTGTAAAAGAAAAATTAAATTTATTTGTCATTAAATATTCTAAGAAGAATTTTTGAATAAATATAAATAAATAAACAAATACTAAAAAGTAGGACATTCTTTTCTAAATATCTAAAAGCATATCTTTTAGAGAAACTCATCGCTGAAGAAATAAGTCTGAAATCTTAACCAACCAGTGTTTATTGTTTTTATATAGACGATATGAAAACAGATAAATCATTCTTGAATTAGATATAATACCATAGAAAATGTAGGGTTTTATTTAGACCTAGTCTTTGAAATCTGGTCCATCAATCATCTGAGCGTTTCTTTCAACTGTAAAAAGATGTACAAAGAAGTGACAGCTTTCGCTTCATTGCTTATTCATTTTGAACTGTAAAGTAGTAAACTCCAGAAAACTTTTAATGCATATCCTTAATAATAATAATATATATATATATATATATATATATTATTTTAAGTGTGATTATTACATAGATATGTATTGGCATATTTAAAGTACTGTATTTTAAATTAATTATTTTAAACCCCTAAAACTCAGAAAAATATGAAGTAAATTTTAAAAGAAAATCAAATAAAAATCAGGAATTAAGGAAGTATAAGTAGGGTTATATATAAGCAGGGTGTGTAGAGACTTTTTCATGTATCCCAATTATTATTATTATTATTATTATCATAATTATTAATTTTTAATAAAAATATAAAATTATGTATTTTTATTACTATTATCATTATTTTAAATATACTTTAAAAGTATATATATTGTGAAAATTTTTAATCACCAGTTTTCAATGGATTTAAACACTCTGGAATTATCTTTATGCTAATACGCAAACATGCCATTATGTATAAAGTAGCAGGCTTTGCCCGCTTCGCTGAGCACTGTACTGAAATGAGTTGTCAAAATTCAATATCATTATTACTAACCTAAGTCAAATTTTCCTCTGTATTCCGTAGAAGATTTCCCGCTCTAACGCGAGGATTCCGGGTCCACAATGTCTTCGGCAGCAACTTACCCGCTTCTTACTTCCCCTTCACCAGCGGCTAAGTTAGAAGTTTTGCACCAAAGTACATAATGCGTGCATCTAATCAACATCCACACACCAAAACTCATCATTCTAAGATAATGTAAAGCGAATTCAAACAGAATAACGTGTATTTACGTGTGTTTATTGCCCCCCCCCCTCGACCCCAGGGGGGTAAGTGGACGAATTTCGTAAAATCTCGTTACAATAAGGGTCGGATACATATAAACAATTTGCGCACCAAATTTCGTGACCGCAGATCCCATAGATTTCCCAAGACAAATTCAGCGCTAAAAGGAGGGGGTCTTTAATTTTCAATTCCCCCCCCTTAAAAAAATAGAAAATCACACACACACACACACACACACACACACACAAAAAAAAAAAAAAAAAAAAACATTTTGTAACATTTTTGTAGAGCTCTACTAAAAAATCCGGAATTTCTGAAATTTTCCTCTCGAGAAACGATTTTTCCCCCTCTCTCCTTTAAGATTCAAAAATTCTAAAATCGTACATAATTTTTAATTTATACTCAAGTCTAGTCTCATCGTG
The DNA here is from genome assembly GCA_963930645.1 of Salticus scenicus. Lineage (NCBI taxonomy): Eukaryota > Metazoa > Arthropoda > Arachnida > Araneae > Salticidae > Salticus > Salticus scenicus. Next base: position 43,277,147 of record OZ005656.1, read on the forward strand.
TGCAATTTCTTCACCGTGAAGTAATTAGGGGCCGAGTTAGGCTTACAAATGGTTTTTTTGCTTCCTGTCCCCATGGGGGGTTGGGGATATTTCGATAAATCCCGTTTCTTTAGGTGCCGGATGCATATAAACAATCCAAGCACCAAACTTCGTGACCGCAGCTCTCATAAATTTACCAGGACAAATTTAGCGCTAAAACGGGCGTTTCGAATTTGCCCTTTGTAACACAACCCCCCCCCCCCAAAAAAAAAAATAAAATAAAATAAAATAAAATAAAATAAAAAATAAAATAAAATAATAATAAAATAATAATAATAATGATAATAATAATAATGGCAGAACACAAAAAATGAATAATGTGTTTTAGGAAATATCCTAAGAAAGGCCTTTTTTCAACATCTTTGTTTCATTTTTGGTAGAGTACTACTCAAATCAGGAATTTTTTAATTTACCGCCAAAAATCGATTTTCCCCCTTCCTTCCCTTAAAAATCGAAAATTCCTAAATCGCAGAAAATGTTTTATTTGTACTCATGTCTAGTCTCCCCGTGTGGAATTTCTTTATTGTGAAGTAATTAGAAGCCGAGTTATGCTTACAAACGTGGGGGCAAAAGACAAAAACACGAAAAGTTGATAGATATAATTTTAAGAAAAATTTCAGAAAAAATTTCTGAAATTTTCTGAAAAGTTTATAAATATAATTTTAAGTTGGGTGAAGATCTAAATTCCTGCCAAGCGCCGTTGAATTCCGTCCAGCCGTTCTTAAGTGATGCCCGGACAAAAAAAGCAACATACGGACACGATGACACACACACACACACACACACACACACACAGGCAAAATTTTCTGGAATCATTTTCGGCTTTCGTGGGGTGTGAAACATGAAGATATCGCAAAATTTTTCGATTCCGACAAATTTACAGACAAAAGTCTGATTTTAGTAATATAGATTAATACTCATACAAATCCCAACACATATGGGTCTTGAGTGCTTCACTGATCACTTGTACGCAATCGTATAGTGAAATTATATGTGGCTCAACTGGATGCTAGAAACTGTTGTAGCTCTTCTGCATCAAATGATCCTGTAGCTGTAAAAAAATGCAATCACATACGTATATTGAAATTCTCTCGATACTATCTATATGTATGTATATTTCGATTCGGATACCGCATGCTTGAAGAAAAATTTTTTAAAGCACTGAGTACACTCGTGTATATCTATATCGATCCATCTATATATATATAACTCCCCAAAAAGGTTTTTAACTCGATTTCCTATCTATAAAGAACAGTTTGCAGATATAATATCAAATAATTTAAATAAATGATACAATCCTATGTATAATGAATTTTATAAAACTGTATATTAAGTTTATATTTATATTTCCTTTCCCTGCTCTTTTATTATTATTATTATTATTTAACTAAGAGATATAGCTGATTATGCGAAAGGTGTAAGAAAATTTTGTGTTAAATAATCAAACAATTGAGACAATTTACACTTGTTAATAATGAAATTATCTAAAATAAGCATGTATTTTTTAAATTTGCTTAAAACGTAGAAGGCATCCAAAAATATTATGCGTGGATTGTTCGATTTAGATAATTAAAATAAAATTCATTCATTCCTTTCATATTAAAATAATAGTAAATCTTAAGAAATGTAGTAAAAGTAATGTTTGATAACGAAATGTAAACCAAATGTCTTTCATTCCATTAGCACATATTTTAAGGAAAAATTATTATATAAAAAATTATATAGGTATTATATAAGAAATTTTTATATAAGAATATGTGAAATCGAATAAAAATTTTACCATAGAAAAAAAATATATATATTCCTGTACTATGAAACAATCAATCTTACTCATATGATTTAATTTTTGCGACATGTTTGACTGTGATGAAATTTTAAATTGTATCTCTGTTTTGCAATAATATTGCTGCAATTTGTTTCTGAAACAAAGAAAGATAATGTTTTTTTTTTCCTTTTAAAAAAAGTCACATTAATTATTATAGTTTTAGCAGTAGTTTTATAGTTTTAGCAGTATTGCAGTCAAACTGCATTATTATGTAACTAAATTAAACAAATGCTTAGAAATTTTCGTGTTAAAAACAAAGATTTTTAATTGTTTGAACAATTCAAAAACATTTATACTCTTAATTATTTATCCTGACGAAGTGATTTCATACAGAAAACCTAAATTTATGAGGCGAAGACTATAAAACTTATTTGGATTTCAAAGCTGAAAAAGCCTCTAAAATCCTTCAAGACGCTTGCAGTTGCATCGTGAAGTCAAGAGAAAATATATTTCAATGTATACATCACACTGAAAATAGAAATTTAGTTTCAAGAATCATTTTTTTATGGATTTAATTTTAGAATAGCTATTACTGCTGTTTGGTGAATGTTATATAAACTTCAAAAGGGAAGTACACAAATAATAGTATATTTATCCCTTAGGGATATTTAGCTGCTACTTCATATGATATATGAGAATAAATTCTTTTTACACATTCTTTTTTTACTATTATTAAATCTCTAACAGAGAATTAAGTTGCAAACACGTGTCAAATTGCTAATATGATTAAAGACACTTTAAAAACACATCTAAAATAAACTTTAATAAAAACATTAAAATAATCCTAAGCTTTTCGCCTGGATTTATCAAAGCATGATCAGGGATTTAATTATATGTTTCGAAAAGCAATTATATATATATATATATATATATATATATATATATATATATATATATATATATGTATTTATATATTTGTATTACATGTGAACAGTTACGTCATTTAATTAATTGAACAAAAAATAAAGCCAATTGGAGACTGGTGAAAAGTGGATCCAGGAGCAAAGTTCAACTCCTTACATATCTTTGCTCCTGGATCCCGTCTCCACCAGCCACCAATTGACTTTATTTTTTGTTCAGTTAATTAAAGAACTTTAACTGTTAACTAGGTACTTACTACAATATATATGTAAATATATGTACACATATATATATATATATATATATATATATGTATAATTATAATAATAATAATAATATAATAAAATAAAGTGAATAAAATAAAATTATTAATAATAATAATTATTAATTAATTTACCAATAATCATAATGTCTAAATCATGACATGCTGGTCTTTGGATGAGATTACTAAAGACTAAACATTAAACTTAACTGCAGTAAACATTAGTTAAATGGTACATTTTCTGAATTTACCTAATAGTAAATCTTTTTTTCACGTAAGATGGCGCTTATTCACGTTACGTAGAAAGTGAAATATAAACTGAAATTTAAAAATAATTGACGTTAAAATTTAACAACCCCTTTTAATATAGTTATTAGCTTTTAAAGATTAATAACTGTCACTCAATGCATTCAATTATTGCAGTTCATTAGTAACTAAATCGATTAATCGTTTCTTTACCTTTAATCTTTTCCTTTTACTAATGTTCGTTTGGCAACCTGCATTATTTATACTGTCTCTGTATGTATCGTTTAACATGTGGATTTCTTAAAAATACTTCTTCCTTGTATCATCTTTGGTTTGCGTTATTGTTTAATCTAATTTTCTTTTTTATTTTGTTTTGTTGCAAGATAGAGACTTGATCTGTATATTGGCTTGAATTAGCTATACAGTTTTCCGAAATCTTGAACTCTGCTGATAGAAATGCAAGTTTCCTGATGAGTGAACATTTATATTTTTCAGCATTAAAATTCCAATTTTTAATTCATGAGTTATCTTTTTTCCCCTTTTATCGGTAATTTTATCCTTTTGGTAATTTTATCCTTTTCTATTTTCTATAAAATATTGACTGTTTCTGTTACTTTAATGGTCATTGGAAACTATTATCTCATCGTTAGGCTTATACGTTATGTTTGTGCCATCTCTCCTCTGCGTAAGTACTTTAACTTGTTTTTACTAATCATTGGTACTCAAATTAAATTATTACCGCGACAATAATTTTATTCGAAAAAAATCTCATTTAAAATTCAATTATATGTAGGTATTTTCATCTATCTTTTGTTTGCTGATTATTACAAAGATATTAAATTATTCAAATTACACACACACACACACACACACACATATATATATATATATATATATATATATATATATATATATATATATATATTTGCTCTTTGAAACATATAATTAAATCCCTGATGATGCTTTGATAAGTAAAGGCGAAAAGCATTGAATTAGTTTAATGTTTTTAATAAAGTTTATTTTAGACGTGTTTTTAAAGTGTTTTTAATCATATTATTATTATTACTATTATTATTATTTTAATCTCCTCTATTAAATATAGTCGAGAAAATTTCGGTATTTGTAACTGCACTCGTAAAGAAATGTATATATAATAAGTTGAAATATTAAGTGTAATTAGACTATGCGAACAATAATACCACAATACAACTGAAATGCTATTATTACTAGTATTGAAATATGTGCAGAAAATTTTCATATCATAATTACATTTATTCTAAAAAAAAAAAAAATCATTTTTAATTAATAATCAAAATTAGGAAAATTGAAGGAAAAAGTATTAACAAAGTAAAATTTGTCTTAAACAAACAATCATGAATAAAACATCTCTTCAATGAAAGTACAAAATAAGTAAATTTCGAAGTATAATAATAATAATTAATTAATTAATTAATTAATAAAACTGATGAATCTTCAGTAAAAGGAAAAAAATTACTACTAAATAACGAAATTGGAGATTAAATATTTAACTCATTTTTGTTATTTATAATTTATATGATCTATACATAAGATAATTTATAGGAAACGATTTTTACAATCAGATATTCGGAATGTGGCTACATAACTTGTGTACTATTTATACCTAAATTATTCGAAATACACGTTTCTCGTAAATATGTAAGTTTATCTAGCACGTAGAAGCCATAAATGTATTATGATATGGATATTGCCACGTAGAAATTGATGCGTGATGGTAGAGGAATTTCGGTCTATATAACATTAATTTACGTTTATCTCCAAAAAATGCTCATATTTCGTAGTCATAAATAACGAAGTTTTGCATATATTTGTTTCTTAGAAAGATTTGAATATACCATGATTTACGTTTCAATTAAAAGGTACCATATTTTTTTTTTTTTCGTTAAGAAGTCTAAATGTCTTAAATGGGTCTAAAAAAGCGATTTTTAAAACACTTATTATTATTCTGTAAACATTTCTCAACCATTAAAAAAAAATGCTTTGGAAAAAGGAAAAAGAAAAAAGAGTTACTATTTGAGATATAACTGTTTAAGTAGGCTGCTACATGCTCTCATTTAATAGGACGGGGGACTATTAGTTTTAATCTGGATTTTTTGTCGACCAGTTTTGTTTAACACCAAAATAAATTAGAAATATCAATACAATCGTTACAAATTCGGTACCAAATTAAAGGGGGGGGGGGGGCTGTTTCTGAATCCAGGAGTGCAAAGAGTTTTTCGACACGACTATTGAACTATTTCAAATTAACTAAAGTATAAAATTTAGGTGACAACACTTCATTTTAATTCATTTAAGTTATTTTAAAGAGTACGTGACCCAGATTTAGGGACAAAAAATGAAATAGAAAATAAATTAAATAATAAAGAAAAAAATACATACAGTTTCAAGTTAACAGCCCTCCATACTAAACTAAATTCTGTCTTTGGCAGAGTATTTATTATTATTATTATTATTATTATTATTACTATTTCATTTATTTTTTTCTAACATAAAAAGAAACATTTCTCTACACGTAAAAAAAAAAAAAAAAAAAAAAAAAAAAAAGAAAGAAAATTAACCTGTATCATTAAAATTTCTGATAAAACTGGCGTCGTAACATTTTTATTATTATTATTATTATATTTTAATCGAAAACTGTTGTTTTATCAGTATCTTAAAGTTTACTATTGTGCATATTACATCTGAATATCACTGTAAATTATTTCATGAATACTATTCAATTTAATTTGCGCAACATCTTATACCTCAAAATACTACGATATTTCTAATAAATGCATGTTATACTAGCATTTTAATTAAGAAAATAGCATTTTTTTTTTTTAATGCAGATTCAATTATTATTATTATTTATTTACTTATATTTTTATAACATTTATTATTTTTTTTTAATTATTTTATATTTTAATTAGAGGTATAATGTAAACGAAAACTTTTCTGTTTACTTATCAGTTACATTTTTACTTCTAGACACAAACATTTTGCCAAAGTCATGCGAGCAGTGACTACATGTCAATTTTTACCTTAGAAATTTTAATCAAACTAAATTATCTATTTAAATAGTAAATTTAATTTAGTAAAATCAGAAAAAAATTGTAATATATATGCATGTATATATATATATATATATATATATATATATATATATATATATATATATACGAGATATATATATATACTCTCAGTGGTAAAAGTTAAAAAGTAATATGAATTATAGTCAAAGAAAACTAACGAAAAATTGTGGTAAAATTATATCTCAGAAAATCAGGTGAGACACCTTAACTCCCTCTAAAAATATAGCATACAAATTAAAATGTCGAGCTACAACAAATAAATCTTCCTATGCATTTAAAGCTTTAAAAAATAAAGAAAATAAATTTATTTTTTTATTGTGTAAAATGTTATAATGGAGTGTGTTTGTAAACAAATTTTCACTCGTAACATTATTATGTAGCTACAACGATCGAGCGGATTAGCACCAAGTTTAATATGCATACGATAAAAGTTATGATATTCAGAATGACCATAAATCTGCAGGGAATGGTCTAATAAATGGTTTCGGAATTTTCGATTGCTATCATGCACATTTTCAACCTGAAGATGATATTTCTCATCGCTGTTAGGACAGTTATGAGACCAATGTCCAAATCTCCTAGATTGACAAAAAATTACAGATAGCAATACCCTTCATATTCTAAATTAAAGAATATATCCATGCAAGTAATAAAGCAAAGAATTTCGATCTTGAAATATGCATAGTTTAAAGATCCAGTTTATACCAATTTTAATGCTTAACACACACGCATATATATGTAATACGCACACGGAAAAACCAGATATACTTTTCTAATTGTTTGTAATATTAACCCATGAAAATACGTTCAAAGAAACCATCGGCTGTTCTGAAGACAGTGTGATTGCAAAGTACGTGAAAAAATATTCACAGAGGCTGTTTAAGAATAATAGAAATGGATAATTCGCTCTGCATATTCACTGCGGACCCGGTGGATAGTAGGTGAAAGGTCATGACGACTATAGCATCTGTAGAACAATTTAAGAACGTCCAGTAAACAGATCTAATTGTATGACTAGATGATGCTTTACGTGAAAAATGAATATTTGAACGATTAGAGTGACTTACATGACATTAAAAACTAATGAATAAATATTAAAACTCTTTAAATATTTGCTATAAGCCGTTTCGTTTGTTATGAATCCATTTTGTATCGTAAAGCGCCAAGTATTTGGCATTTTTAACTAAAATTAAAACTGCTTTAAAATTGCTTTTTTTTCCCTTCTAAAAACTGTAGATTTAGGTGGTAGTGCGCCCATCACTTTTATCTATATTAAGCCGTGAATAACGGAAATGCACTACGCAGAAACTACAAATAATTTTATCTTCTACATTTCCCCCCTACTATTTTAGTTTCAAAACTTGCGAGGTATTAAATACATATATTTCTTTGTTTATTTTAACGAAAGATTTTTTCCGGCGGCAATAGTGGATTAGTAACGAATAAAAGAAAAATAATATTTGGATCATCTTATAAAAAATAATTTTACAATTTCGTTGTTGCTGAAGTACGTGATTATGGAACTTCTCTTAGTCACCAATCTGAATTTGTATGTGAACAACTCGCATACTTTATACACAGATATATAAATATATAAAATGAGGAATTTAATAACGTTAGAAAATTTAGCAATTAATAGATACATGATAATATCAACAACACACACATAAAAGTTATTGTAATTCAATCTAAATGTTAGCACATATTTTTTTTTTTCATGATTTATTTACATTATCAATATATATTACAGAGTGAAAAAAAAATACGTATATTTTGTGTTCGTTGCATGGGGATTTTTCAAAGCAATAAATGTCATTTTTAGAAAGCTTAATATACTACACTAGACATAAAATACTGCAATTACAATCTAAGATCGCCGAACCTTTCATGAAATATAAACATTTTCACTAAACATATTTTTACTGCGCAGGCTCAATTGTTATTTTTTTTTCCTTATACTTTTTGTAGTTAAACGCATACAGCTACAAAAAATAAAGTAAATAATTAAGTAAGTAAATTAAATTAAATTAAATTAAAATAAATAAATAAATAAATAAAAATACTAGCAAATATATAAATTTATAATTAGAATATTTGATAGAATTAGTTAAATTTCAAGTTAAAGTGTAATCGGGATTTACACTGTTTTTTTTTTTTTTTTTTTTTTTTCTTTTCTTTTAAATCACGACAATGCTGTGTATGTTTATTAAAATTAATAACATGTCTCTTACTGTGATAAATTCTTTAAAATATTTCAATTCGTCTTTTCAGTTCATAATATTGTGTATATTCATGGAAAAAATGGTTGATTTTATGTAATATGTATTAATAGCTAATTTTACAATGCACAGTTTTATATTATGCATTACTTAATGACTGTTATTACTAATGTTAACTTTTAAAATATTAATTTTGTTGTGTTAATCATATTTAACTTTAATTTTTCTTGAATTATTCTTCCTTCATTTAAATTAGAATGCAAATGGACGCTGTTTGTTAATATATTCATATTGCTTTTTTTTTTTTTTTTTTTTTTTTAAATCTTCTTAAATGTATTTCAAATCATTATTTAAATATCTTAGAATTGTTGGGCAATAACAGTGATTTTATATGATTTTTTATATCAATGTCTCAGAAGCAACTCACTGTCTATTACACTGCTGTAGAAATAGTCCTTAATAAAGATATACCTTATTTTTTCGGAATTTTCACAGTTAATTTTCTACATCCATTAATTTTTTCAATGTATTTTAGTTATCGTAAAATGCTTCATTTCAAAATGCAATAATTTGTTAATACCTTGATGATACAAGTTTCTCTTTCCTGGGTTTTACCATTGCAATATTAATTTATAATCATAATACATCTATCTGTCTACTCTCCTCTCTCCCCCCTTTCTCTGTCTCTCTCTGTCTATATATATATAAACTAAGGCAGTGTTAAAATTCTACTGCATACAACTGACAAGAAACGGATAGTTCAAGGCATAATGTTATAGGTGTTTTTAAAATATTACATTATGAATTTTGTGCTTTAATAAATTATTTACAGTTGCCACTTAAGGATCTTATATTTACTATCGCAATTGGAAAAAAAAAAAAAAAAAAACACTTTTTTTTTATTTTTTTTTATTTTACATTTGTATTTCTGTTCGATATTTTATGAAATTTTCCGTTAATGAAACTCTTTATAGCATTGGAAATTATACTATGTTAACATGTAATACTAACATCATATAATGGTACTTTCATATTTATGTCAACATATTACGTTAGAAAATGTATCTAAATAATATAAAAACTTATCAACTCTATAGCTTTCTTTATTTAAGAAACTAGTTAAAAACACCCACCTTCCCACTCAAAATAAATGAATAATTAAATATTATAAATTTCTCCAGGTAAAAATAAAGTGTTATTCAAAGGTATATGCATTTAAAATATCTGTTTAAAATTAATTTATTTATTTTGCTGCAATTAGCGTATCTAAAATTAAATATTTTTATTTCTGTCTTTTTTTTTTTTTTTTTTTTTTTTTTTTTTTTTTACGAAAGGAATATTCACGAAGAAAAAAAAATTATAATGAATTAGATATACAGCAATTTATACGTAATTTTTAAAAAATAATTCGCCTTGCAGATAATAATATATATATATATATATATATATATGAGTATTTTTTTTCACAATGTTTTTCTTTTTAAGTAATTTTTTGTAAGTAGTGCTTGCGGTTTTTGTTTAAATTCTTTTAAGATGAAAGCAAAAAAAAAAAAAAAAAAGCACTTAAAGAGCGAAAGAAAATAATGATCATTCAGCGTTTTCGTAATTACCCGAGGGATAATTTTTTTCTGTGTGTACTTCGGTTGAGTTTTTTTTTTTTTTTCCTTAATTATTTAAAGTTAAGAGCTGGAATCTCTCTCTTTTAAAAAATAATGCAATTTTAGCAACATGATACCTATAAGAAAGTGATGATGTACTAGAATTACTAGTACTTTAATTTTCTTAAGAGTAGAACAAAGTTGAATAATATTTTTACTTTTTATACATCTCGAGTACGCAACTGTAATTTATAAAATAAACCATTATTTAATTTTTATCGTTTTCAAAATTAAATCATTCAAATTGTGTTTTATTTACACAATAAAAACGGAAAATATTTCTTGTTTATAATTCCAAATGTGAAAAAAAAAAAAAAAAAAAAAAAAAAAAAAAAAAAAAGACGAAAATTGATATACTATTATCATAGCTGCCGATATTTTAAATTATTCCGGAGTACTTTTAACCCCGCTTTTATTTCGTACCATTTTAGATATAGAAAAAAAATTCTCTAATATATAACTTCGATCAAATAAGAAAAAAAATCACTTTAAAAAATAAGTGGTACGAAATAAAGGCGGGGCTAAAAGTACTCCGGAATAAATTAAAATATTGGCAGCTATGACTATTACGTGTAATAGTTATAGTCATACATAATATTTAAAAATAAACATTGCATAATATTTGAAAACAAAACATAGAAATTTAATATACTGTTAATCATTTCCTATACTATTTAGAGAGTTATATGTTATAATAATATTGAAATAAATAATAATAATAGTAATAACAATTAAAAATATGCTTTTATTTTAATTTTCTGTTTCTGCTTATTTAGATTTATTTCTTTTTTAATAATCTATTTCTTTTTATGACCATTAAATTATAAATTTAAAACACAGATTTATATCAAGGGTGTCCTCAGTCGAATTTTTTTTTCTTTTATTCTTCCACCAAAACCGTTCTTTCGGAATTTTTGGTAGTAAGTTTGCAAGATTAATTAAGTAAAAAATTAATATATAAATATACTGGTGGAAGGAGCAGGGAAAAATTTTTGACTGTCGACACCCTGTAGGATTAAGACTATCTATTTGAACTGACTATTTGAACTTATAATAATATAAAAAAAACCTACTATAATTACACAGGTATTATTTATCGCCTTTCCCACCAGGAATCATTTATCGGGCTTCGTGTTTAATAACTAGCGAAATTTTGTGCTAATTTCAAATGCATTTTCATGAAAACAAACAGTAATAATAATCACTATTTTTTTTATTATTTTGAGAAAGAAGTAATAAAGTAAATAAATAGATAAATAAATAAATTCATTGGAATACTTACATAGACATTTCAATTTCAATATTTATTGCATTGCATGCATTGTTGATATAATTCATAAACTCACATTTTATAGGTTACTAAATCTTGACCATTTCCTAAAAAGTTTAGCTTTGGCCTCATATATTAGCAAGACCTGGTACTCAGTCCATTTTTTTTTTTCAATTCCTAACTTTATTATAATAATGTCATGAGTAAATTTAATATATAATTACCTTATTATACGTTATGTGATAAAAAGTAGACAAATTTATTTGTTAAAAATTTTAATTAAATTAAAGTTAAAGGAGTTTAATATTTTAACCAATATTACTATTTGATTCACTGTAAATGCAGTCGTCTTTAATTCAGACACAAACGTGTCTGAAATGGAGCGTTCAATTTTAAGATGAAAAAACATATATATTATTTATTTCAGACGCTTGACGTATCCTGAAAGGCACACCTTTTCACCCATTTCAAGTGTCTGAAATTCCATCATATTTGACCTGACTACAGTGAATATAATTTCATAAATAATTAAAAAACAAATAAATAAATAAGTAGAAACTTGCATGTTATTCTATTTATCTGTTAAGATCAGATTTTAGAATCCCTTTGAGTATTAATAAAGCATTAAAAACTTTAAATTAAAGATTTCCACTTGCCGTGTCTGGAATTGAACCAACAACCAACTTATCCACTAGAGCCATCATCGTCCCAATCATATCAACATGATAAACGACAGATTCTGTTTGTACGATAATATAAACTCCAATATTTGAGAAACAAATCGCGGTTCATTTTTTTAATCCATCCTTTTTTGCAGTAAAACTACGTATAATATATCTTAAGATAAATATATATTAACCACTTTTTATGTGTAGTAGTTTAGAATTATTTTGTAAAATACGTAACAAATATGCGAAAATTGCAGTATGCAATTTTTGAAAAATTATTTTTTTTTCCTTGTTAATATTTAAAAGAAAACAAACTATGTACATTAAAAAAAAAGTTGTTTTACTTTTTTCATTGAGGTGTAGGCAAGCATGTAGGAAAAGAGAGAGAAAGAGAGAGAGACAGAGAGAGAGAAATCTTAAAACGGGAAAAAAAAAAAAAAAGAAGTTAAGCACCAATTGTTTAAGATTTTCAGTTAGAAATTCGTTTTTTTTTTTTTTTCGCTACAACTTACTTGATTTATACAGAAAGCTTTGAATAAAAAACAACAATTTTTAAAATAAATTTATTTGGGGAAAATTATTCACCAATTATTTCAAAAGTAATTCTATGGAAAGAAGATATATATTTTTAAGTATTATAATTTTTTATTTAATTTTATGAAGCTAATATAGTTTAAATAGCTTAAATACTTATTATATAAACTAATATTAAGTTAATGAATAAGATATATTGAAATTAACCGTCGCATCCCTTAGAAAAAAATATCAGAAGTTTGAGGAAAAATTTCTTATTCAAAAAATATACGTGTTAGAATCGAAGCGATATTTTTATATTTAAATGTCATTACAAATGTACTATATTTAATCTCATGATTGACTATTTTAAATAAAAAGGATCTTATATAGTAACCGTGGCTAAGAAACTCAGACGGTTGAATTGAAAGCAAACACAGTTTGAATAACATTTAAGAAAGAAAGAAAGAAAGATATAACGAAAACAAATATAAAGAAATATAACTATTTAAATCCGAAAAAAAAAATGAGGTCATTCGGTCATTCTTGCGTGGTCCAGTATAAACTTTTTCAAAGTTTCGCTGGTCTACAAATAGTAGTTTGAGTTACACAGTGCACAAAGAGATATCTTTTTATTGATGCAGAATAAGCAAATATATATTTGACAACACATTGCATACTTCTAGATTAAAAATTTTGAAAAAAGTGATTTCTGATTCTAGTTATATTGTATATATCATTATCAATTATGTAATATGATTTAAATATGTATAATTAACGCTTTAATTTTTTTCCTTGAAAAATGAATAAGGTGAACGTAAATATATTTTATTTTTTTCCCTAGATTGTGCATAAAAAAAAAATATATATCTTTCAATATTTTAAAAAAGAAATATAACTTTTGACATCAAACATATATAAGAATTACGAATAACACTGTTTTTAAATAAACATGTCTTTTCTTATTAACGTGTACAAATTATATATATATATATATATAAACTTGAATGAGTTGAGTTGAATGAATTTTGCGTTGCATTAATGCTACACTGTGGACAGTTGGCGATGGTCTCGTACTCACATCTAATGTTGTATAATTGAATGAAATATTTAAAAGTTTATATTATACCTAATTTTCATACTTTCGTTTCATTAATAAATATAACATACTTCCTATTAAATTTGCAAATACATGCTTTTCACCTATTTTTTTACCCACTTTTTAATAAGTAATTTCAACTCTTTCGGAAAAATAAATATAACTCACCTTTATAAATACACATACTCCACAAAATGAAACTTAATAATATTCCAGTTTTATCATAAAACATTATAATTCATGTAACAAGTTACATCCAAGGTTTTAAATTAAGTATTATTTACGCAAACGCTTTATATTATTCGAAAACTTGATCCTTAATATTCTAAAACACGTGTGTTTATTTCCATTAACGAAATACATTTGATATCGGAAAGCACAGATTCTACTGTTTATCGCATTTTAAAATGGATGCGCATGTCTATTTTAAATCCACGTGGTTAGGTAATCAATATTGTTTCTCGTGAACAAATTTAAGTTTCTCGTTTGTTGTTTTCAGAATGAAAGTACAATAAATAGGATTTGTATTTAAATTATAGAAAAGTTAACACATTAACTTCACTCACTAGCTATGGTTTTCCAGATACTTGATTAAAATTTTGAATAAATAGATTATGATTGCAGTTTAATGTTAAAAAAAAAAAAAAAAAAAAAAGTCTTTAAGAAAAAAAAATATATAAAAATTTATAAAATTAATGAACTATAACTATATTTTTACTAACACACTCCTGCTCAAAAGTTTCGCAAAATTTTCAAACAATCAGGTGTTTTTTTTTTTTTTTTTTTTTTTTTTTTAACTTATCTCTGGATAAAATGTTTTGAAACATTGTGTATTTAATGAACTGGGTCTTCCTCATGTTTTCAGTGATTATTGGTTTAAGACAACGTTTAAAGAGCCGGCAACAAATTGAGCAAAATCATTAATTTTTGTGCATCCTGTATCGTTAAGTGCAAGAAATGAAATGTAACTTTAGGGTATGTAAATATAAATACAGTACAATTTGTGGATGAATTTGTGAAACGATAGCATATTAAATAACAGAGGTATAAGCATTTAGTAAAAATAAAACTGTTTTTTATTTGTAATACGCAGTGTTTTTAAAGAAAATTATTCTCCCACTTTCAAATAAATTGGATAAACACATTTTCAACGATATACTACAATCGGAGGAAATATATCTTAAATATCTCATGAAAAAAAAAAAAAAAAAAAAAAAAAAAATCACCATGCATGTGCGAAAGATAAATATATATATATATATATATATATATATATATGTGTGTGTGTGTGTGTGTGTGTGTGTGTGTGTGTGCGTGTGTGTGTGCGCGTGTGTGTGTGTGCATTGCATAGGCTGAAAGCTAGATATATTTGTCAAATTTTGTCAAAAGTGCATTTGAATAGTATAAAAAACTAGTATGTTGTGGTCACCACAAGACTTTCTTCTATATTTTCCTATATACATATTCAATCAGTAACAATATTAAAAAAAAAAAAAAAAAATACGAATTTTTTTCTAATTTTTTTTTTTTTTTTTTTTTTTTTTTTTGTTAAAAGTAATACATATTCAACCAGTAACAATATTTAAAAAAAAAGTTTTTTTTTTTTTTGTTAAAAGTAAAAAAAAAATCGATAACTTTGTTTTAAATTATCACAGATTTATAGTTCAACCATTCGTTTTAAAGCTATTGACGAGAGATACCCATCTTGAAAATTTACCCCCCCCCCGGAGGGGGGAACCGGTGCCCCCACATGCACAAAATTTTTTTCGTAGATAACTACTACTATTATCAATAATTGATAATTTTACAATCACAAGTTTAAAATAACGCTCATTATGTACATTTATACGAAATTTTGTCCTATATTACAATGTTAAAAATTTAGAAAAAATGCGATCACAGCGCCACCTGTTGAGCTATTGATCCCTAAATGTAATCAGGACCAGTTTATGTCGGGGACCAACTAAATACCAAGTTTGGTTAAGTTTCGTTAAAAAAAAAAAAAAAAAGTTTTTTTTTTTTTGTTAAAAGTAAAAAAATCGATAACTTTGTTTCAAATTGTCACAGATTTATAGTTCAACCATTCGTTTTAAAGGTATTGACGAGATCTTTCGAAAGATACCCATCTTGAAAATTTACCCCCCCGGGGGGGTACTTCCCCCAGGGGGGGATTTGGTGCCCCCACATGCACAAAATTTTTTTCGTAGTTAACTACTACTATTATCAATAATTCATATTAATTTTACAATCACAAGTTTAAAATAACGCTCATTATGTACATTTATACGAAATTTTGTCCTATGCTGCCATGTTAAAAATTTACATAAAATGCGATCACAGCGCCATCTGCCGGGCGATTGATCCCAAAATCTAATGAGACCCTTTCCATGTCAGGGTCCAACTATACACCAAGTTTGGTTCAATTTCATTCATCGGTTCGTGAGATACGGTGTGACATACGAAATTTTGCGATCACAGCGCCACCTGCTGGACGATTGATCCCCAAATCTAATCAGCACCATGCCCCGTCAGGTTCCAACTATATACCAAGTTTGGTTGAATTTCATTCATTAGTTCGTGAGATACGGTGAAAAATACGAAAATGTGTCCTATACTGCCATGTTAAAAATTTACATAAAATGCGATCACAGCGCCACCTGATGGGCTATTGATCCCAAAATCTAATCAGCACAATGCCCCGTCACGGTCCAACTATATACCAAGTTTGGTTGAATTTCATTCATTGGTTCGTGAGATACGGTGAAAACACTAAACCACAGACAGACAGACAGACAGACACACATACAGACATTTTTTAAAAACTATCAATTCGTGTTCAGGACACCCCAAAACGTGTAGATCCGTCAAAAAACGGAGGTCGAAAATTTTCGCAAATCCAATACTTTCTCTATCTATATTAATAAAATCAGAGTTTTGTCTGTAAATTTGTCGGAATCAAAAATATTTGCGATATCTTCACGTTTCACACCCCATGAAAGCCGAAAAGGACTTCAGAAAATTTTGCCTGTGTGTGTGTGTGTGTCATCGTGTCCGTATGTCGTTTATTTTGTCCGGGCATCACATGAAAACGGCTGGGCGGAATTCAACGGCGCTTGGCAGGAATTTAGGTCTTCACCCAACTTAAAATTATATCTATCAACTTTTCAGAAATTCCCCCCCATTCCCCCTCTGGGAGGTAAAAAACTAAAATACGTTTGTCCGGGCATCACTCGAGAACGGCTGGACGGAATTCAACGGCGCTTGGCAGAAACTTAGGTCTTCACCCAACTTAAAATTATATCTATAGAATTTTTCAAAATTAAGATTAGTGTTTAAATTGTGGGTAAAAAACACCTGCGCATGCGCCATAAATATTTTTTCCCTAAAACGCTTTGAATGGAAAAATAAAATACAAAAATAAATTTTTAAGTTAAAGACTTTTTTATTCGCGTGATTCGCACTACAAATTATGAAAAGATTGAAATGAAGTGTTGCCATCTAAGTTTCATACTTTAGTTAATTTTAAAAAATCTAATTGTCGTATCGAAAAACTGTTTACACCCCAGGATTAAAAAAAATCACCCCTTTCATTTGGTACTGAATTTGTAACGATAAGTCTGATACTTCTAATTTATTTTTCCCTTTTTACGTTTTTCCGTTGCCACTTAAATTTCATACTTTAGTTATTTTTAAAAAGTCTAATTGTCGCATCGAAAAACTGTTTGCACCCCTGGATTCAGAAAATTCGTCCCTTTCATTTGGTATCAAATTCATAAATATAGGTCTGATATTTCTAATTTATTTTACCCTTTTTCCGTTTTCAACCCAGATTCGGTAGAAGGTTTTATATTTATACATACGCATTTATATATATTTTTTATTTTACAAAAATAAAGTTAAATATTTTTAATTTCACGTGAATTTTTTTAAGCAGGAATCTGCACGTGGATAAATATTTTCATAGAGATAGTTGACATTAGTTAAATATTTTTATTTAATTAAGCAGTACTTTTCTTTCCTGCAGTAAGACAAAAATTTTTGTTGTTATTATGTACCTTATGAGATTGTTTTATGTTCTCCCCTTAATTGTAAATGATTATAATTTGGATTTTATTAAGATTTTTTATTTTTATTTTGTAAATATCAGAAAAGAGTTTTTATTTTATTTTATTATTTTATTTTATTTATTTATTTATTTTGTGCATGGAACAGCTTTAGTATTGGATCCCTTTGGCAAAATTTGAAATTCGGCACCGAAGTAGCTCGGACGTTTCTTGCCAAGATCTCTAATTGCACAATTGAGATAGCAAATTCAGTTCATCGCAAAAATGTCTTAAAATATTTAAAGTCACCAAAGGGTTCCCATACTAACGCTGTGCTTTTTGTATTTATTTATTTATAATATTTTCTATTAAAGACTTCTGTGGTCACGAAATTTGGTGCGTAAATTGTTTGTATGCATCCGGCACTTATTGTAACTGGATTTCACGAAATTCAAAATCCTCCCCCCCCCCTTCCTTCTCGGAGTCGGAGGGCAATAAACAAGTGTAAAAACATGTTTTTCCGTTTGAATTCGCTTTGAATTATCTTAGAATGGCGGATTTTGGTGTGCGGATATTCATTAAGTGTACGCATTATGTACATTAGTGGGATTTTGCAAAACTTCGAACTCACCCGCTGAGGAAGGAGAAGTAAGAAGTGGGTAAGTTGTGCCGAAGACAGTGAGGTCCCAGACTCCTCACGCTACGAGCGAGAAAACCTCTACCAATCACAGCGAGAATTTAGGTTATTAATAAAGATATGGGATTTTGACAACTCATTTAAGTTTAATATCCAGCGAAGCGGGCAAAGCCTGCTAGTATTACATATAGAAGAAAGTAATAAGCAAATTATCCGAAAAATATCGAGTTAGATTATAGATATTTTCCAAGAGTGGAAATTTCTTAAAGGGTTTCTCATATGCCGCATGATTAATTTGAAGATCCAATGATTTCAAACACGTTCCAAATTTTTTTTTTTTTGTGAAAAAAACCTTTGTAAGCTTGTAACTCTAACATATTTTTGTATATTTACTAAGATTTGTGAGATGATAAAGGGTTTTTCACAAAAAAGAACTTTTGTGCTAATTTGTTTTCAATTTAAAAACTTACCTCTGGATGATTTTTTTTCAAACATTGGGTATTTAAAGAACTGAGTCTTCCTCTTGTTCATCAGTGAAGATTCATAGAGTGTATTTTTATCAATTTATTTGTATATATATATATTTTTTTAAACATAATAATTTTGATTATGCTTTTCAAAATAGAAGTAGCATGAAAAATTTATCATAATTGGGGAATCTGTGAATAATGAAAGAAATTTAAATTGAAATAATCCGAAATGATATATGCTTGTATAAAAGAATTATACAACAGAAACATTTATTATAGAAAAAAGCCTTTTGAACAAGGAACTGAAAAGTCTGCTCCGTTATCTAAAGAGATTCACAAAAGTTAACCTCATTCTTTCGATAATCTTGTGAATTAATCGGAATTTCTAATAGCTTCAAACGTCATGGATAAATATTTTATATTCAGAAATGCAGTGGTGGTCAAAATTATAAGGATAAGAGAAAAATCGCCTAATTTTGTCTACAGTTGGCTGGAAAATTACGCAAATGTTTCGCCTAAAAATCAGTGATAATTGAAAAAAATATATATGATAAATAAAGTATTGTTTAATTATTTTATATGATAATATATGTGAAATTGATATTCATAAAATGCATTTTTTATTTGGAAAGCTACGTGGGATGGCCAGAAGTATAAATACAAATGTTTGTTTGTTGTTTTCTCTAAAAAGCACAATTTGCATGCTATTTGTTCAACACAGGGGAGTTTCAACCGATTTAAATGCTCAGTAAGTGATTAGGAGAGTCGTATTCGATTTTTGCAGTCATGCCGAGAGATACTAAACTTTTGCACTTTCAGGAAGCGAAAGTAGCTGTTTTAAAAATGTTCAGGACTTATTGCATGTTAAATTGCGACAAAAATGAATAAATCGAAAACGGAAATTTGTAATTTTTTTAAAAATACCGGCAAATATGGACATGAACGACGTACAAGTAGGTTACTTTCTGTTTCTTTGCGCAAGAAAACAATGATGAGGAGGCATGTTTTCTCAAGAAAAACAATTATCGACTGTTATAATGTCTTGTACAATACCTCCAAATTTAGTTTTGACACAAGCCCCTCTTTTAAATATATCCATAAATTTACACGATTTTTCGTGATGTAC
The DNA here is from genome assembly GCA_963930645.1 of Salticus scenicus. Lineage (NCBI taxonomy): Eukaryota > Metazoa > Arthropoda > Arachnida > Araneae > Salticidae > Salticus > Salticus scenicus. The sequence goes on from OZ005656.1 coordinate 43,297,193, forward strand.
ATTTGTATGTGTGTATGAGAATGAACACGATAGCGTCTGAACGCTTTGTTCGAATGAGCTGAAAGTTGGTATGCATGTTATAGGTTATTGTAGCACGAACCCTGGTGATTTTGGTGATTCTAGCACTTCTAGGTGTTTTTACAGGGACACAACAAAACATTCGTTATCATTATGATCTATGGTCCGAACGCCTTATCCGACTGATATAAAATTCATATACGTATTATAGGTCACAGTCGTATGAACCCTATTGATTTTGATGAATCTGGCACTTACAGTTTTTTTACACGGACACAACAAATAATTCTTTATCATTGTGGTCTAAGGGCTGAAATTATTTGAAGTACGATAGCGTCTAAAGTCCTTATCCGATCGTGCTTAAAATGTATACACATATTATAGGTCACAGTCACACGAGATCTGTATATTTTGGTAATTCTAACACTTATAGATTTTTTTTCCTTACAGGAACACAGCAAAAAATTCTTTATCATTATAACCTATTGGCCGAAATTATTTGAAGCGCGATAGCGTATAAATGCCGTATATGATTGAGCTGAAAATTCATATACATGATACAGGCCACCGAATGACAAAATATATAGATTCTTATGAATCTAGCCCTCATACACTTTTATAGGGACACATATATATATCAAATTGTTCCAAACATTTCCAAAAGGTACAAATATTGATTAACGATTCCTTAATAAATTTAAACGACAGATAATAATAAAAATTGTTGTTAAATAATAAAAAAAAATCACTCACAAACGTGCACATGCGTATATATATACACACATACAATGCACATAGATACATCAAAATCTTCTAACTGAACTTTTGCATGATTACGATATTTTTTCGGAAAGTATAAGGCAAGGGCAAATTTTAAATTCACGAAAAAAAAAATATCTTACATCGTGTACGTATTTTTATTTTTATTTTTATTTTTAGTGTTATTTTAAAATTATTATTCTTAATACGCATTGAAGATATAAAGAAACAAATTTTTAACACCTTTGTTTAAACGAAAATATTATTTTATTTATCACGTAATGCCCATATATATATATATATATATATATAAAGAATTTTGCTTTCATTCATAGCACAGTTTAAATTTTTGTTTTCGTGCAAGTTATGTTTTAAACAACAACTCTACAAAATAACTTAAATAGCACTTTCTGCAGCAAATAATGAAGTAGTAGAGAAAAGGGGCCTAAAATGATCCCCTTTTAAGGGAAAATCTTATGTAAAACAGCAAAAATACTTAAGTAAGACTTTGGTCATTTGCTAGTGTGTTTTATACTATATTTTACATTATAAACGTTCCTTAATAATATTTTAAACTGAAACTGAGTAATGAAAAAAAAAAAAAAAACAGATTTTTGAAAAATGGTCCAAAATATCATTTTACCCTCACTAATTGGCAAAATGAACCCTCATTTAAAAATATTTGTAAATTGTTTTTTATATGAAAAAAAAAAAAAAAAAAAAAAAAAAAAAAAAAAGATATAAAAGTAATTATGAAAATGCATAATGAAGTAAAATAAGTTTTACAGTCCAGTAGCCTACACATTTCACTTTACAAAAAAAAAAAAAAAAAAAAAAAAGCAATAAATAATAATAAAAAAAAAAAAAAAAAAAAAAAAAAAAAAAAAAAAAAACGAAAACGAAAACAAGAAAATAGAATATTTGAAAATTATGATTAAAAATCAATAGATATAACAATAGATAATAAAGTCAGAAGTAAATTAATTAATGCCTGTTTATGCCACATCCCATCCAAAATAATGGTAGACATAATGGATCCAAAACTATTCATATAATGGACCATTTTACCCGATAAGATGACCATCCATTTAAGTAAAAAGCCGATATATGAGCGACGAATGAAAAATCCTTAAACGACTATCCAAATTATGAAATAATTAAAAGAAGGCACATAAAGCTTTCAGGGATCAATTAGAGTGACGCTATGGACTGTCACTAAAGAGCAGAAATCATTCCAAGAAACCACAAAAAATATGCGTGTCATTTTATTAGCTGTCCTGAAATGAAAACACTGGGCGCTAACGGCTTAATTAAGAATAAATTATTTATACAAAGTGACCAATTAAAATATGTGTATATATATATATATATATATTCGTTTATATTCTGTATTTCCCATATCTCTAATGTACAGAATAAGACTTTCAACAACATAACGTGTATAATATGTCTGTGATAAAATTGTAGTTATCGTTCATTTTAATTTCTAAATGTAAATCTGACATTTTAATCATAATCTCGCTTGAACGTCATTAATTAATTTCAGTGCGTATCTCCAATTTTAAATATGATTAAAAAATGAAAAACGTTGAATAAATAGAATATTTACTAACATTACAAAAGAGCAGAATTGAATAAAAATTAGTGTAAATATTTACGCAAATAAATGTTCTTAAAACGAGTAATTGCTTTTTGAAAATGAAAAAACCGACAACCGCATGTCAAATATAGAGTTATAAGTAAATTATTGTTATGGATACCTTGCGGTGCATATCACTATATGGTTACAGCAACATTTTTTAGTTAAAGTGCATGCCATTATTATATTTCGTTTGCATAATTCGAATGTCAGTACCCTAATAAATATTAAGTGGAACAATTGAAAATATATCTTCGATAAATCTACAAAATAAATAAACTAATTGAATTCATCATTTGCATAAATAAAATTCATTTTTTGCACTATTCTTGAGCAATTAATATTTATTTATAATTATTTATTTATCGTGTTTAGAAAATTACTTTTGATTTGAATCGCAGATCCAGCAAAAATAAATTCATGAAAAGAAAATATTTTTCTTTTAATACATTTCAAAATTAATTTTTTTTTTTTTTTTTTTTTTTTTTGAAAACTAAAAAAAAAAAAAAAAAAAAAAAAAAAATATATAATAATAATCACAATTATGTATATTTTTTTTCTATTGTGATGAAAAAATTGTCTTTGTTATGTAGGGTTATAATAAGCCGTCTTTGTTCGTTGTGGATTTTAGAAAAATAACTTCTTTAATTAGTTTTTCTGAACTTCATAATAATCGTAATAAAGTTTTTAATACTTAATCAATTAATTAAAAAAAAAATGCATATAGAAAAAAAAAATCGTTTTTTTTTTTCTTAGGATAAAAATATTATATTTAATAAATAAACTTTGTGAAATTAATTAACAGGGAAATAACAGCTTTTTACTTGTACAAAAATACTGTCTTTTAAAATTCATAAATGGAAATTTTTAAGTGTAAAGATTTTTTAAATTGTTATTATTAAACTTGAGAATTGTAGAACTATGGAATTTTATATATATATAAACTATATTATAAATTTCGGATAATACTTATGATGCTCAATAAGTTGAAAAATATTTCAAATACTAAAAAGTAACCTAATCTGATTCTTAACAGAAAATTAATGTAACTTGTACGATTGCTAGTGAAATCTAAAAAAAAAAGGAAGAAAAAAGTATTATTTAGGTTTAGATTTCAAGACAAATGAGTGTATATATATATGTATATATATATATATATATATATATATATATATATATATATATATTTAAGATTAAAAGGGTAGCTTTTATTTAAAAAAAAAAAAAAAATCTCATCAGTATATATAGTTAAGCTCATCACTGACTGACTCATCACTGCCTGTATGTAAACGCAATTTGCCACGCAATTATCATACATTAGTTACTTTTAAGAATCTAATCGATATGCTGTTTAATCTGACGAATTCAGAAAAATCGCCCTTTTCATTTGGTACCTTATTTGTAACGAAGTATTGATTAGATTTTTTTTAAATTAATTAAAATATGAAAATAGACACAGCTTTAAAATAGACATTTAAAATTTTATTTAATGCCTTATTTATTTATTTATTTATTTATTTATTTATTTCAGCATAAAATGAAATATGGTTTCACGTGAAAAAAAAAATAATAAAATAAAATAAATAAATAAATAATAAATAAAATAAAATAAAAATAAATAAATAAATTTGCGTCTATATGATGTGGTGATGATAAAAAAAATGACGTCTATAAAAATAATAATAATAATAAAAATTTTTAATTTTAAAGGTAACGAAGGGGTAAATAAAGTGCGAAAATTTCGCACGGGCTTGCTAGCAAACGGAATATTTTAAGTGAGAAATAAATAAAATAAAATTATCAATTTTCAACGTGCGCCTTAGTCGCCCTGCAACTAAATAGTTAACAATAATCACAGTAAAGTAAAATATATTTCACACGTTTATTTTAAAAGCATAAAAATGAATTTATAATATTTAGTATATGTATACATAGATATACAATAGACACTCACACCCATATATCTATATAAAAGTGTGTTTCTCACTTGGTTTTTTCCTCTTTCTCTTTGAGTTTTAAATTATCTTCATATCTTATGGGTGATATTAGGCATAGAGTGCTGTAAATTTTAGCAAATTGCACACAGCACGACAGAAATATCATCTTCTTTGCATGCAGTATTCATTCTATGTTCTTGAAAATGTAATGATGTTGTACGTGTTAATATCAGGGTGTTCAATTTTTAGTATTCTTTTTTCATGTTTTTTTTTTTTTTTTTTTTTTTTTCTAGTTCTTTATGTGATACTTGATTTCATCTGCTGCAATGTTTGAAAAGTTGTCTATCTAACAATCTATGTATATATATATAAGGTGAAGTAAGAAGTTTTAAAATGAGTTTTGTGTAATATTCACTACAAAATATCATAGCAATCAGTGCACCGAATTTGTGCCAGGAGGTAGGAATCGGCTCAGAGATTTACGACCAAAACATATGTTGAGAAAAATGTAAAAATTACTTTGAAATTTCTAAGCAAATGTCGTTCGATATCTCGTTTATTCGTCACTGTATTTGTCACAAATTTTTCTAAAGAAAAAGAACAAAAGTCAATTTGCTCAGTTCTCGTGGAGGAAATTGCATAGGAAGCCATACGCAAATTTTGTTTTATAATTTCGAAAATGAAAATTCTTATATTACCGTTCGAGAACATAGCTACGGTCCACAGAAGACTAGGTATGATGATTTATCAAGAATTGGTGAAAAAGGTGAGTTTTAAATGCAAATTGAACTTGTCGAACTATTAGGAGTACAACTAAAAGTATTTTCTAATCGATTATATGGATGGAGGAGATTCAGAGAACAAGACGCTATTAGCCACATACACTGAGCACGAGGTAAAGCATAAGCGTGCCTTGAAGTGTATGAATCTGTTAAGCAGGCAAAACTAAAAATCGTGATGCGAGTTAAAAATGGATATGTTAAGGTAATACGGGAGTGAAAACTAATTCAGTGAATCCTAACAAAGCAACAAGATCAACGCTGAAAGGAGTCCATTCACTGTAAAAAATATCTGTTGTGCATTTGGTGATGAAAAGTACACAATTACGAACTATGGAAGCCTAGTGTAAGCGTAGTTGCTTAACGCTAAAAAAAATTGTTACTGAGAGAGAATAAAAAAATTGGTCGAAAACGACGATTTGCTTTTTAAAGTTTTCACCTTATTAAAAATGTTCCATGATAACGCAAGGTTTGGTGTTCAAAACAGGACAATGATACGTTAGTAACAATTCGCTTGGAAGTTTAGAAATATCTTGAATAAACTCACGAGATAGTCCCTTTGGAGTATCATCTGTTTAAGTGTGTGTGCATCACCTTGATTTTTGTATATTTCCGAACATTGAACGATGTACGACAATATGTTGAGAACCGCATAGAGTAAAAAGACAAGTAGCTCTAGACATAGGCGGAAATACTTATATAATATTGAAGAGCAAATATAAGTATTATACCATATTTCAATTATATATTCATTTCTGTCAAACAATATTTATAATTTATGATTAAACACAGCATATACATATGAAATGGAATTTACTCCTGCAGTTGAAATATAGCTCAAAAATATTAAGTATACCTTTTCTTGTAAAAAATATTGGCAAATGAAAAAAAATAATAAAAATAATAAATAAATAAATAAAGGAAAATTTAGTGAAAAAATGTGTAGAATGTTTATATGAGCCATTAAATTTTCTTTAATATTCTTGCAAAGCGCTACTTGGCGGACATTATACAATTATTATATATTAAAGTACTTTAACACATATTATTAAATGTCTACTTTTCAAATTTGCTAGTAGTCTGATCAATTGTTTACGATGAAAGATGCTATTGATAGAGGCTTTATAATTATGAACACTCTACCAGTTCATGAAAAACCAGTTCATGAGCACACACACACACATATATATATAATATATATATATATAATATATATATATATATATATATGGAATGCTAAATAATATAATAAGTTTATCAAAAATTTATTTAAATAAGTTTGTTCTTTTTTTTTTTTTTAATCGCTAGTAAATTTAGAAAAAATCCCTTTTCGTCAAGCTTAAAGGCAAAGGTCCTTTACGTTAATGTTGCAAATATAAAGAAAATTTACATATGCATTAATACTTAGCCAGTGGCTTTGTTCTCACACACTGAATTTTTCACGTCGCTATTCTGTTTTCAAGAAATTTAATTTTCAAGGAATTTAATTTTAACGTATTACTCCCAATTTCAATCGTAAATTTTAAATTCTTGCTTAAACCGGCATTCTAAACTATTCACCACAAACGATATTTTATTAAGACTAACGTATTATTTTAATTTTATATTTTAAAATGATTAATTAAAGCGGTTAACATGTTTTTTATATTTTCGGTGATCTTTTTTATTATCCTTTGCACGTAACATAAGCATCAGATTATAAACGTAAGTAATGAAAGCTATAGAAAATGTCGGCTTCAATACAATTCACGAAAAGTCACTTTTTAGTTTGTAACTTCTAAGCAATTGAAGCTATCGAAAAAGTTTAAAAACAAAAATTGTTCTTTAAGGTAAGGCGGTAATTCGTCTGATTTGAATTTCCTATTTTCAATATTAAAGAAATTATGGGCAAATGAAAATTTCCACCTCCACCCTTTCCACCCCCTTTGAGCTGGATACCCCATCAATGAACTCGACCGAGATTTTTACTATCCTGACAACATATCCTGAGTTGGTTAAATTTAAATAAAAATTACTCCATTTATCGTGTTCACAACTTAACATGGGAAAAAGTGTTATACATACATACATACATATATATATATATATATAAACTTTTGAACGGAGGGTGGTTTTGGGTTCTAGGGGTCATTATCGGTGAAGATATGAAGACATTTTTCAGAAAGCGTGTCATGAGAACCATTGCAATAGGTAGATCTCTCATAATGAATCTACCTAATTGAATATGTAATTCAAATAGAAAATTTTAGCTAATTTTCACATTTTAAAATGTAAGCAATTGAAAAATATTTCGAAACATTACATACTTTGAGAGACATAAATCATACACTAACACTTATAAAGCGCACTATAAAGTAATGAAGAGTGCAAAAAAGAACATTATTTATAGAATATAGTATGCTTAGAATTAAAGTATTCAGGGTACGTTTCACACAAATACTCAGATCGAGGGCGTAAGAAAGGGAGTGGCTTAGGGGGATGACCCCCTCCCCCCATTGATTATTAGGAAATTTCCTTTTAATGTCAAATAAAAAAATCACCAAATTAAAACAAAAATTAATGTTCTATAATTGCTCAAAATTGGTAATATTTTATAAATATTACTAAGAATTAGTGAATATTAATTAACATCTAATTATTAATTGATTTTTTGTTTTTTAAGATTAATATTGAGTAATTTTTAAAAGGAAATGTTTTAAGCCCCTCCTATGATTTTTGAATAGCTACACCCTTGAGTCGGATACATTAAAAGTTATAACTAAAAATTCCTGGATGGGAATTTACAGTTCTGTTATCCGTTTCTAACCCTTTCCAACGATGCATAATGAAGGTTATCAGTTCATCATATGTTATTCCACCTGGACATATATTTACGTTCTGTGAGAATCATTTAAAAATACATTTTAACATATCTACGCTGTTCAAGCTGCAAAGAAATGTAATATACATTATTAAAGTAAACAAAGTCATTTTTTTTTTCTGCGCAAAAAAATTACGATTAATGTAATGAATTGGTCAGGGCGACATGTTTGTACAGATGCAGATGTGTGACAAAATAATGTGAACACTTTCGCTTTTTTACGTTTTGACAAATATCTTGAAAAGTTCTTTAGGGATCTTATTGAAACTTTAAAAAAAAAAAAAAATGTATATAATACGTGTAATATCGGATAATGGAAGCCGTGTGGTTGTTTCAGACCAGATTTATTATTATTATTATTATTATTATTATTATTATTATTTTCATGCACTTTACTGTCTGAATCTTTGTAACTACAAGCACATAGTCAGTGTTCTCGTAGAAGAACTTCACAACGAGAAGATTATCCTTTATTAAAATTATCACTTCGAGTTTACAAGTTGAAACAAGTCCTTCCGGCTTATTCAGAAGGGTAGGTTGATTTCTTTTTTCTTATCAAGTAGCCGTCATTTTGTTTCAAAATGGCGGCTATAAATTATTAATGGACTTGGTAGAAATATTGATGTAGTGTATGCACATATGGAGTTTTAAGCAAATCGGTTCATAAATACCTTTTTATGTGAACTTAAAATTTTCAAGTGGCCGGCGCTTGGAAACAAAATGGTGAGTTAATTTGACAAATATATGAAATGCATTTGTGAGATAAATCTACTGTACACATATAGTTCGAATTGATTCAAAATCTCAAAAGTCATCGTGTTGAAAAATTAAGTGGCTGCCACTTTGATCAAAATGGCAAAGAAAGTTGCTCATCTAAGATATCGTTGCAAATTTGATTTTTTTTTTTTTTTTTTTTTGTAGAAATTCTTTCAAAGAGGCTTAGTAAGTTGATAAAATGTTAGTTTTCTGCATTTCTAGCTCGTTTTAGCATTAAAATGGCATAATTTTTCCTTAAAAACGCATTAAAAAGATTCAATAAGGCAGGTAAGGGATTTGGCGCCAAATTTGGCGACTTTTCCTCCATGGCGACTTTTTTGGCGACTTTCAGCGAGAAAATACTTATTATCGATATACCAAAGATGGACGCAATAACTAGATTGGTTCACGAGTTACATGAAATGTCAAGATTTTTGTTGTTTCAATGAAAAATCCATTTTTCAACTTTGATTTGACATAATTAAGTACTTCAAAAGTTACCGTGATAACAAATTTTCAAGTGGCCGCCACTTGGAAACAACACAGTGGAACAAGTTGCCCAGCAAACACATCCAAGATATTTAAAGCATAAGTTCACTGTCCAACTGTGGTTCAAATCAGTTATAGCAAATTTTCAAGTGGCAGTATGCGACTTGTAAACAAAATGGTGAAACAACTTGCCCAGCTAAATCATCCAATATATTTGTATGATAAGTTCATTGTCCAGTTCTAGTTTAAATTAAATCAGTATTTCAAAAATTATCGTCATAATTCAAGATAATTATATGATAATATTACTTGGAGTTAACTCGATTTGGAGTATTATTTCAGAAGTTATCGTGATTATTAATTTTCAAGTGGAAGCCTGATTTCAAGTGGCCCCGCTTAACTTCAGATATCCGCCACTTTATTAAAAATGGCGGATAAAGTTCATTGAGACACTTATGTAATCTATGTATACATCAAAATTGAAACAAATTCTGAATACGCTTTTAACAATTTGAATTTGAATCAAAATGGCGAAGCAATTTGGTTAAAAAAATACTCATCTAAGATATTTATAAGATAAGTTAAGATACTGTCCAAATTTGGTTCAATTTGGAGTATTATTTCAGAAGTTATTGTGAATTTAAATTTTCAAGTGGTAGCCTGATTTCAAGTGGCACCGCTTAATTTAAGATATCTGCCACTTTATTAAAAATTGCTGATATAGTACATTAATAAACTTCATTGAGATATTTATGTAGTCTGTATTTACATCAAAATTCAAACAAATTCGGAATACGCTTTTTAAAATTTAAATTTTCATGTGGTCTCCACTTGAAATGAAAATGGCGGAGCAACTTGGTTGACAAACTCATCTAAGATATTTATAAGATAAGGTAAGACACTGTCCAAATTTGGTTCCATTTGGAGTATTATTTCGGACGTTATCATGGTTTTAAATTTTCAAGTGGTCTCGCTTAACTTAAGTTTTCCGCCACTTTATTAAAAATGGGGGATAAATTTCATTAATAAAGTTCTTTGAGACACTTGTATAAACTATGTATACATCAAAAAAAAAATCGAAATACGCTTTTTACAATTTGAATTTGAAATTTTCAAGTGGTCTCCACTTGAAAACAAAATGATGGAGCAACTTGTTTAACATACGTATCTAAGTTATTTATAAAATAAGTTAAGATACTGTCCAAATTTGTTTCGATTTGGAGTATTATTTCGGAAGTTATAGTGGTTTTAAATTTTCATGTGGTAGCCTGATTTCAAGTGGCCCCGCTTAACTTAAAATATCTGCCACTTTATTAAAAATGGCGGATAAACTTCATTAATAAACCTTATTGAGACCTTTATGTGGCCTGTATTTAAATCAAAATTCAGGCAAATCTTGCTTTAAATCTGCTTTTTATTGTGGGTTTGAAATTTTCAAGCGGCTGCCACTTGAAAACAAAAAGTCGGAGCAACTTGGTTAACGATCTCATCCAAGATTTTTATAAGATCAGTTCACTGTCCAAATTTGGTTCGATTTGGAGTATTATTTCGGGAGTTATCGTGATGAAAAAATTTTCATCATAGATAGATATATATATAGATAGATAAACGAAGTGATTGCAATAGATCAATTTCTAATGAAATCAACCTAAAACGAAGAAAACGCCTTGTACCTTGCATTATCATGAAAATTGCAAAGTATCGCGCTTATGACAATCTTTCCTTTAACTATTATAATGGTTAAAGTACTATCTATTATTATTTTTTTTTTTTTAATGCCATACCATTCCTTCTTCTTCGAGCGCATACAGTTCAACTTTCAAGTTACTCTGGTCAATGGTTCAATTTTACAATTTTTTGAAAGTTGAGCTTTAATTGAAGTCATCCTGTAAAATTCTCTCTGCACTTTGATTATTTTACTCGCAAAATCTATTTTAACATAATAAAGTTTTGTTTGTAGACATATGCCAAAAAAACTGATATTAAGATTTGTTTCAGTTTAAAATATAATTTACAAAACTTTAAATAAAGTTATTTAAATTTATCACTATATTTTACTTTTAAAATTCGTTGGCGCACATTACTAATTTTCAGAAAACTGTAAAAAACAAGTTTAATATTTCGAATGCTAAAATTGCATTCGAAAAATTCTTTAACAAAATTATTCTCTTATACAGTCTATGTTAAACTTTTCTATTAAAAGTAATCAAAAATTTAACGAGTTATTCTATAAATGGAAATACATAAATACATCTAGTAAGAAAAAAAAAAAAAAAAAAAAAAAGAATCCATTACAAATTGAAATGCGCACATACTGAAAAACGAAAAAATGGAAGTTTCAAATACTACTGGGTATATAGAAAATATTTTATTATTTAAAAGAATGAACAAAATTCAATTTCAATTTTCTTCTCATTCAGAGAAACATCAAGAAACAGTTTGTATATTTATCTGTCTGAATTGAAATGTAATGTAATAACATTTTCAATTTGAAGTTTGAAATTGTTTTTTTTTTTTTTTTTTTTTTTTTTTTGTTTATCACGGAAAACTTAAATTATTTTTGTTTCCACTTCTTGTTATCATATTTATTTTTTTTTTTAAATATTTTGAAATTTTAGATTGTAAAAAATCAGTTAATATTTATCTACGAAGTAACTACACTTATTTATTTTGAAATTATTAAACGCATATAAAATAATAATAATTAGTTGAAATATTTAATTTAAAAAAAGATTTGTTTTTGTAGATTTTAATAAATATGCAAGACATAAATACTAATGTAAAATAAAAGAAATATAGTATAATTTTTCTTTATATATATTCTATTAATACCAATTGAAACTATGTGATGCATCGATACGCTCTTCATTTCCCTATCACGTACTTATTCCCATGATTTTATAATTTATACTGTAAGACGTATTATATTTATGATATGTGTTTGACTGATATTGTAGGACCGATTGAAGAATATGTGTGTTTGCTTGTCCATGTGTATATATATGTATATATATATATATATATATATATATATATATATATTATAAAACATATATTATTTATTTCTAAAACATAAAATAAATAATTTAACCCTATCACTTCATCCTAGAAATAGGACGTTTATACTTTAGGTGAAAGAATCTAAACCACACATGATATTCGTACAATCGTATTTTTACTCTCGAATAATACACCTTGAGGTGCGATGTCACTTGCTATGATCTCACTAAATAAGATGTTTTAATATTTTCAGAAAGTTAAAAAATCTCTGGGGTCCATCTGAACCCCAGGTTTCAGCGATAGGGTAAAAATGTCAAAAAACGCTCCGTATGACTTGAGACATACGTGTGGGGTTAAAACATGCTTTTAATGGGTCAAAACCCTCCCTATATATATAGAGAGAGAAAAAAAGAGAGGTGAAAGAAAGATAATATGGAATATCATTTCTATCTCAAGGCACCTTAATAACTTAAAGTATTTTGGTTTATTTTTGATTCTTCTAATGCAAATTTTCAAGCGTTGTTAATGCATTTTGATGGTTTTATTTTGCAAAAAAATCAGACTTACATGCAAAAAGTTTAGTTAAGGAAAAAAATAAATTTTAGGGCAATATGGCACAAGCAATAATATGTTAAAGTTATCAATAGAATCATAGAATTATTCTTTTCTTAAAGGATAACATGAAATAGTTTAATATGTTTAAAGAAAATTATGAGTAATGGCAAAATGAACATTTTATTTTGAAAATTTTATTAAAATGTAGAATATTGAAAAAAAAAAGAAAAAAAACATTGAAGTTTTAGAAAAAAATGCAAAAACGATGGAATTATTCCATATTACCGGAATCGGCATCTTGGAGAATAAATCAACCGTAACCATCTGTTGGTATAAAAAAGTAATACCAATAGATGGTTAAAGTTGATACAGATAAGGTTGATACAGAAAACACAGCTCCCTTACCTGAACTAACACTAGGATTTTCACCAATTTAACTGCTTTATAAATAGATTATGTAATTCTTAATACTTCCCTACAAAAAAGTCTGAATAAATCAAAGAAAATGTATGAAACAAAGACTGCCCTTCTCACAGACACAAGGTGAGCTACACTTCATATTTGAGGCCCAGTGAAAACGTTTGACGTGCTACTGATAGGTTGCAACTCCGTACAGGTGATACATAACGGTATTACATTTTATCCAACTATTCCATATTCCACACCGTTCTCCTATATATATGTATATATAGATATAGACATACACACACACTGGCAATCTTACTTTTGTTGATGATATGCATTTTCATGAACTTATGAATTATGATTCATAAACAAGGCTACTCAATAAAAATAATATCGATTGTATTTTGATTGTATTTTATTGTTCTCTAAACTTACATTTACTTATATGTAAATTTCTATTGATTGCAGTAAACCATTAGAATACTTCAATGTATAGAAGATTAATTCATTGGAACTATTAAAAAATACACCTAATTTTCATTTTAATTTTATAAAAAATAAATAAATAAATAATTTTAATAAAAATTAAATAAATAATTTTACCAAATGCAAAATAAATTTATTATCACTTATATTGATAAATCGCGTAAAATTGTGTCATATGCAAAAAGTTCTATCAACAGACCTCAGGTAATTCTTTTGTAAGTATTATAAAAATATTTTTAAGCAAACTTAATAATAAAATAATTTTAAGGCCTTAAGGCAAGGTGCCCTAAAATGAACATTTTAAGAAAAAAAACTTGTGTAGAATAACAGAACTGTTTAAATAAAACTTTGTTCCTCTGATAAAGTATTTTACACTATATTTTACATTATAAACAGATTTTAATAATACTTTAAACTTAAACTGAGTAATAAAAAAAAAAAAGGAAAAAAAAAAAACATAGTTTTGGATAAAGGGTCCAAAGGACCATTTTACCCTCACCAAAAGGCAATGGGATTCTTCATTTAAAAATAATTTTAAATTGTTTTTTTATCGGGAAAGAAAATATATAAAACAAAATATGACAGTACGTAATGAAATAAAATAAGTTTTACAAGTACAAAACATACATAATTTGTGACTTTTATTTATTTATTTTTTATTTACTTTTTTTAAGTTTCACAAACAACTTTGAGAAAGAAAAATAAAAACTATAAAATGAAAAATTTAGAATTATGATAATATATATATATATATATATATATCTGTGTATATATGTATACATATACTTATAATAAAAGACCAAAATAAAGTGAGAAATTAAATCATGCCTATTTCCGCCAAATCCGATCTACATAATGGATTCACAACTATCTATATAATGGATTCAAAATGATTCCCATAATGTTTCATTTTCCCCGGCAACATAGCCGACCATTTTAAGTCATATTACTTGGTGACGAAGAGAGACATAGAAAATTATGTCACTCACACGACTTTCTTTTACACTGCTTTTAAATACTGTAAAGATAGATTGCACATTACGTCTTAAGAAAAGTAGCGTAAGGTGATAAAGTTCAATATACTTTTAAAATAATATAACATATGATTAGGAACACTTTTATTTGACATGTAGTTTTGTGCGATGCGGCCTACCACTCCCCACGATCAACCGTTTAATTATAGCTCATACAATTATTAAAAAAAAAAAAAAAAAAAAAAAAAAAATATCGAAGCTGTTATTAATTTGCCTTCAAACTTAAATGGCAAACAAATACGGATTTAAAATTACCATATTTGGATTTGCTGCAGCTATTTGTTTTTAAGTTATTCCGATAACAGTTATGCCTGCAGATCGACCGCTAAAAAGGAGACTTTCGTAAGCAGGGGACCTCAAAACGTGATTTAATGAAAAAAAAACTTGATTTGAAAATTCAAAAATTACTTTGTTTACAGTATGCGTATGAACAGTAAATTTCACATCCTGAGCAATGTTCGTCGACTTAATGAAATGTGGCAAAGCACTTCCATCAATTACTTTCAATAGAAAAGAACGTTTACCTTTATTTTGGGTAGACCTGTATATTGTCTATAATCAATATGCACTATAAACAGCATTGTGTACTTAAATTTAGTCTTACTTGAAATATATCTAACAGAAAAGAAATTGCAATTCCAGCAATTTTCAAGTATGACACAATATATCCAAATACTGATCACAATCTTTACAAAACATGCTTTTATGCATGTGATAAATTTTGTTGTTTCCGTTTTGTTTAAGTCAGGCTATAGGTGTTACACTGTACTTTCCATCAATTTTCCCATAGACATCAGATATTTGAATTATCTTGGATGTCCCAGTATACAGTGCCATTTGCTTGATCTCAACGAGAACTTTAGTGGAGCATCCCTATATGATAAACATTTAGAATACCAAGTTCGGACACTTTGCTGTTATTTGATTTTGAGAATGGGTAAGAAAAAGTAATTAGCAAGTGTAATATACTTATAAAAACATATTTTATTTAGTAAATCATGTCTCTTTTGTGTACATGAAAGACTATGTATATAAATAGGAAATTTAGTGCTTTGCTTATGATAGATGTTATAAAATCCGCTTTTTCAAAAATTTTTATTCAGACACGTAATACTGTAATCGCTTGAATACCGCCATTGCTTCCTTTTAACTTGGTAAAACTAGTTTTTGTTAACCGGTAAGTAATGCTACTTGTTTCGAAAAACATATACATGGATAATTTTGCTAGAATCATTTTACGTCATCTTTAGCATATAAAAGAGCAATCTCTAAACAATATTTTATAAAGTTTCATTAAAAAATTTGGAAATATCAGCCATTGTGACCTGGATCCTGTAGGCCCTGTAGAAAAGCAGTGGATACAATATCACACACACACACACAATAAATAAATAAATAAATAAATAAATAATGCACCGATATTGCTAATATTTTGCTTCTTCAAAGCAAAATCGACTACTACTTGAACAAAGAACTTTTCTTCTATTACAATTAAATTTAGAAGACTGCATGTCGGGTAAAAATTACGTAAATTGAACTTTTTTTTTCTTTTTGAGTACAACTCTGTAAAAAAATTTAATTTCAGGAGAAAATCTTTAGTTCAAGTACTAGTCAATCTTATTTTCAACAACAATGGAAAATTTCAACAAGATCGGTACATTAGTTCAGGAGAAATCATGGCAAACGCTTTTTTGAAGGATCTCCAGACAGCAAGATCCACCAGTCATTTCCCCCAAATACACTGTTAAAAAGTTCAACAAAAAACTCTGTGTAATAAATTACGTTAAGTCTTACGTAAAATTACAGAGAAAAATAAACGGAGATGATAAAAAACTTATTTTATACATTCATTTTAATAACTAATATTAATTTAATTAATTATTGGTGAGATTATATTTCGGACTTGGAATGCTTTTTCTAAAGTAGAAACAGTCATTTTTAATTTTAATTAAAAAATAAATTATAAAATTACATAAAAATATAGAATAAAGACTGAGAATCTCGATTATTCACTTTCAACGAAGAATTAATGTAAATTTACAGAGATTCTGGATAAATATTTACATTAACTTTACAGAAATTTTTAACAGTGTATTTAATGAAAATTTTATAAAAGATTGTTTAGATGTTGCTTTTTTATAGGATTTAACTTTTGTACAAAACAATTTATGTATTATATTAAAAATAATAATAATAATAATTGTCTGTCCCGATTTTTATTTCGCTATGGAAAGCTGCACCATTCAATCCACCGCTACGAAAAGTGGTATGATTATAAATCACAACAAAATCTAGCTAATACCGTATATTTTATTTCAGTTGGGTAATTGGATTAAAAGGTAATATATAAAAAATTAATACTAAAAATTAGACAGGGGAAAAAAAAATACCTTAGTTACGCTACGAAAATTGATACACTTTTAATCAGGAATTCGCATGTAATTAAGTATTTCCATATAGGTATTTGGCATAAGCTTGAAATGTTTAATTAATTAATTAGATTCCTTTTCAAAGTGAAACAAAATTTTTCGTTTTTATTTATAGTATATGTGTAACTTTTATATTTTTTTTATATTTTAATTTTAAATAGTTATAATTTGGATATATATTACATTTATTTTCTAAATATTGTCTGCAGCAATTGCGATAGCCATTTCAATTCGCCGCAAAATTGGCCAAAAATTTTTAATCACCAAAGGGTACTAAAGCCATACCTCTTGTATTTAATTGCTTTTAATATTTTCTTTAAAAGACTTCGGGAAATGTTTCTTGATTTCGCTTTCTATTTTAAACCTTTGTTCAGTTCTTTCATTGATTTTAAAAATTCTATAACCACTGCTTCAATCTAGTCAACGCCGGGTAGACTGCTAGTATATATATATATATATACTTCCTGTGACTTTTGTACCTCTCTCGGTATATATATGTAACCTATTAATAAAATAAAATAAAATAAAAGTTTTTTTTTTCTTTGAGGAAATATTGAATTAATCTTTACCTTAAATTATTTTTTTAGTTAACATAAAATAAATAACATCAAGAAAAAATCATGCCTTTTTTTTTCCCCTTACCGACTCGGATATATTTTTCACTCAATCACGTTGGGTTAATCATTTATTGAAGAAAATAAAGAAAAGAAGTTTTCATTTCTTTTTCACTTTATTTTGATTAAATTTTGCTTCTTTTTAAAAAAGAAAAAAATAAGGAATTGAAGAAACAACTGCGTGTATAATTCTTTATGAAGTATTTTATTTTATTTTATTTTATTTCTTTTTTATTTTAGAATGAAATATAATCATTTCTCTACATTTGAAATGAAAAATAAAGTTTTTTTTTTTTTTTTTTTTTTTTTTTGTACAAAGTTTGTTACATTTTTTTATTTCCAAAAAAAAAAAAAAAAAAAAATGAAAAAAAAAAAAAAAAAATATGCAACTGAAATTCTTACAAATGATACTTTGTGTATTACTATTATAATTATTTTTATTTAAAATTTTGTTTGTTGTTTATTTTTTATTAATTACGATCAAATATATTTTTCATTATAAGAATTTTGTCCTACGGCTTTAAAAAATAATATAATTAAAAATGTTCAAAAGATACATCTTTAATAATGTATGTAAAAAAATAAAATAATAATAATAACAATAATAATTATTATCGAGATTGAATTTCAGGATGTTCTTTCAAAGAAATAACAAGAACGAAAAATCATGCAGTACGCATTGATTATTAACACTTTCCAACTGCACGTATTTGTTGTATCATATATCTTTCAATATTCTTTTCCTACGTTATCACACAACAGACAGACATAAGCACTAAAAAGTATACAGATAGACTAAATGAATTTAAAATTACTCTTAGACATTGCTGGAAAGTGTTTAAAAGGCTTATTATCACAAAAGAAAATGCAGCCGTTAGATTATAATTGCAGCTCTGAATGAATCTGAATATTTTAGTGTAGCCCTGTAAATCTGAAGGTTAATCATATTGGAAAATATTATGTTAGAATATTAACAATACTTTTATATATATAATGATTTTTACATTAGAAAGATATTTAAATGTGATTTCTAAAAGTGTATCACATAAAACGCAATGTATTGGGATTTTGTTTTGTTTGTCCCTGTACATGAACTAGTTGTACAGGACATATTAATGTCATTTTAAATAGGAAATATACCATAGTGAACTTGACTAATATATATATACATATATATATATATATATATATTTATTTATTTATTTATTTATTTATTTATTTAAAAAATTCTGAAAATATTAACGGACGCTGTGACGGGAGAAAGAGAGATAGAAAGATAAACAATCGGACAGACAAATGCGCAAATTGAAATTATTTTGACATTTAAAATTTTTTTGAAAGCGCTAAAAACGCTTAATCTAAACGAAAGTGCAATTCAGCAAATTTTTATTAATATCTCTTAAAGAAACTGAATGTTTGTGTGTGTCCCAGTAAATCTAATGCGCATCATACAATATTCTATAGTAAGCATTCTTTTGTGCATATGAATAACACATTTCAATTCCGTTAAGCTTTGTGAAAAGTAAAGTTATTAAAATTTGGCTTATAGAAGTACTTCACATAGAACTCAGTGCTTTGGAATACTTTCGAGCGTCCTTGTGCACAAACAAATGCTGGTATTTACGCCATTTTACATAAAAAATATTCGATAGTGAACTGGAATGACATATTACAATTTTTTTAAGTTTTGTCAAAAGTAAAGGTATTAAAATATGGTTTATAGAAATACCTTTCTCAGAACACAATGCTCTGGAAAACTTTCGGAAATCCCTGTACACAAACCTGCAGAGGTATTCACTCCATTTTCAATAGGGAACATCCGGTAGTGAACTTGAATAAGATATATCAGATTCGAAAAATTCTATGAGTATTTAAGGGAGTTAGACCGTGGACAGGCAAACAGACAGACGGGCAGACGGGCAGACAGACACACACACAAATTGAAATCATATTCACACTTAAAAATTGTTAGACAGTGTAGTGCAAGTCCAGCAAACTTTTATCAATATTTCTTAAAGTAACTGTATATTTTTGTGTGGCCTGTAAATTTAATGCTAACCATACTATATTCTATAGAAATCGATTTTTTGTTTATATGAATTACATATTTCAATTTCATTAAGCTTTGTGCAAAGTAAAGTTATTAAAATTTTCTTTATAGAAATACCTCTCATAGAATGCAATACTTTGGAATACTTTCGGGTGTTCCTGTACACAAACCAGTGCTGGTATTTACTCCATTTTACTTAAAAAACGTCCGATAGTGAACTTGAATAACACATTTCAATTTCATTAAGGTTTGTGTAAAGTAAAACTATTAAAAGATGCTTTATAGAAATGCCTCTCATAGAATGCAATGCTTTGGAATACTTTCGGTCGGGTGTCCCTGTTCCCAAACCAGTGCTGGTATTTTCTCCATTTTACATAAGAAACATCCGATAGTGAACTTGAATAACACATTTCAATTACATAAGAATCATCCGATAGTGAACTTGAACAACACATTTCAATTTCAGGAAATTCCATAAATATTGACGGGAGTTAGAGCTCGGACAGACAGACGGACAGACAAACCGAAGTCATTAACACTTTTCAACTTTGTTGGAAAGTGTTAAAAAGCAAAAAATGTGAACAATTAAATTATTTTGCTATATTGTTAGATCTTTTCAAATAATAAAATTTTGATATTAAAATTAATAAATACATGAAATATACGCATAGTAATTTATTTTGTTATTGAATAAAAATGTATAAGTATTATGCCCTATTTTAAGGTATACCTCAAAAACAATGCTGATTTTCTAAGATACAATTTTCATAATGCTATTTCATAAGATTTTGACTAATTACGTTTCATTCTTTTAAAGAAAAAGAAAAAAAAAACCTTTTTTATCATGTCAATTTACATTCTTAGTAATTTCAATAAGAATGAAAGCTGCCTGTTAAACTATAAGGCCAGCTATCTTTTTCGAAAAAATAAATCCAGTGTCCGTGTTTTTGCAAACTGGTAGGAAATTTGGAGTATTGACAGTTTTTTAAGTGTCTTCCATTTTTCGTTGACCGCAATCTAGGGTGTAGAATTTTTAGGGTGTATATGTCTGAAATTTTAACGGAATTTACTTACGTATTATACATTTTTGTTTCATTAAAGTTATACAGTAATATATAAGTGTGTGTGTGTGTGTCAAAAGAAACATCTGTAGTAATGTGTGTAAATAATAATAATAATAATAATTATCAGAATTAAATGTCACGATACACTCATTTTTCTACATTTGAAATAAAAAAGTTTTTTATTTATTTATTTTTTTTTTTTCGTACTAAGTTTGCTACATTTTTTAATTCCTTAAAAAAAGTCTGTCATAGACTATCTATCATGGAAATCTATCATAGACTACAGGATTTTTCGTCAAAATAGTACATATAGGTGCAGGATATTAGAGTATTCAGGGGTGCAGAACGAGGATTCTGTCACTTCTTGCTGAAGCTGAAATGTGTATGGACATGGACACAGCAGAAAAAATATCTACAGGAAAGGGAAAATAAATAAATAATGATAATAAAAAAAGCTCAGAATAACTGGAAGATTATCTAATTAACATACAGTCATTGCAAAGTGAAAGCACAATAATGCTGTATTTAAGTAGAATTAAGAGTGAAATTGAAGGGAATTTCGATGGAAATGCTACAGAGATATATTAAAGAGAAAACTAAGAAAATAGCCAAAGAGATGCTGGGAACAACAACAACAAAAAAAAAAAAGAAAGAAAGAAAGAAAACAGAAATCACTGGATCACTCATGAGATTAAGGGCAAAATACAAGAAAAGAAAACTGCCTACATGAAATGGATGAGCTCTAAAAATTAAGAGGATAGAAACATATATACAGAGAAAAGAAGAAACCTAATTCATAGAATAAGATCAATAAAGAATGAACACTGGGGTAGGAAATGTACAGAAATTAATTCATATCTCGGCTACAAAAGATCAACACAAGTGTGGAAAGAGTTGAAGAATATGAGAAGAGGAGAAAGCCACAAAACAAATTTTAATATGATTAAATTGGACAGATGGTTAGAGTACTATATAGAGCTACTGAATGAGGAGAGAACGGAATTTCAGGAAAACAATAAGTGGAAGTATGAGGAAACTGACGTGAAAGTCACAGTAAATGAAATACTGAAAGAAATAAAGTGTAGCAAAAACGGTAACCCACCAGGTCCAGGTGCGATAAATAGCGAATTACTGAAATATGAAGGGAAAAAAATTGCCATCCTAAGTACAAGATTAATAAATAAAATTCTGAAAGAATGAGATGTACCATATGAGATGAGAACTGGATATACATAATCTATTTTTAAGAAAAGTGATAAAAATGATTGTGCAAACTACAGAAGAATATGTGTCACGAATCCAATAATGAAAATTGTAGGCCGAATCATGAGAAATCGCCTGTAAGATCAATTCAATACTCCAGCGGAACAATGCAGTTTTACGGCAGGAAGATCTTGTGTGGACCATATGTTTACTATAAGACAAATTTTGGAAAAGGTAAAGATGAAAGAAAAGGATAGACACATGATATTCATTGATCTCCAGAAAGCTTATGATACTATACCACGGACGTTACTATACGAAGCATTGAATTTCCAACAAGCAAAAGACTTCTGCAAGGACTTTTGGAATATCACCCACATTGTTTAAAATATATATAGATGCGGTATTGAAGGAATGGTTACAACAATGTGGAAAGATGAGAATTAAAATAGGTAATAAACATCTGATTCACATATTATTTGCGGATGATCAAGTTATTATGACTCAAACCAAGAAAGACCTAAAGCATGTAACTGAAGAAGCATTAAAGGCATACAACCGATGCGGCCTGAAAATTAACTATAAGAAGACAGAACACATGACAACAGGGACAGAGGAAGATATAGTCATAGACAAATTTGAAATCAAAAATGTACAGACTTTTAAATATCTGGGATCAATACTGGAAAAAGATGGTTCATCAGGGATGGTAATGGAAAAGAGAATATCTAACTCTAGGAAAATAATAGGAATACTAAACTCAATTCTATGGAGCAGAAATATTACTGAAAAAACAAAAAAGAATCAGCTTCAAAACCTTAATAGAAAGTGTTCTCCTGTATGGAGCAGAAACATGGACAATCAAGTAAAGCCAAGATTGATTCCCTCTATTGTCATCGGAATATTTTAAAACCAATTTTGGAAGAAGAAACTCTAGCATTTTATTGAAAGGCAATAAATTTAAGCCCTATATAGTAAAAGCCTGTAGCCACACTTCTAAATTATCTGCCACTTTTTTTTGTAAAGAAAGAATCCGAAACAGGAATAAAATGTATCCCATTAAATGAAACACGTGTTTAATTACCTGATGCTTCTTTAAAGGATTTTTGAGCTTTTAATTTATTAAAATCAGGCTTAGAAAAATGACATCCAAACACATTGAATGGATTTTGCAAAACAGTAAAAGATAAATGGGATAAAATTGACGCTTGACATGGCTATACTAAGAAAATGTTTCTTTCATGAAAAATTGTGCTAGAGCTAATGCCAAAAACGAATGCAATCAGATAAAAGGAAATCGACTCAAAATATACGTCATTTATACATAAAACTGAACTAGTAAATCTGTTTCCAAAAAGTGTGAACGACCATAATCCGTATAGGATATATTTTGTAAATTGTAAAGAAATATTTAATTTTAATATTTAATAATTTTTCTGTGTAAAGGTGAAGTAGTTGCGGAGAGGAAAAAAAAAAAGATGTATCATTTAAGAGTTTCACGACTTCCATAACGCACTACAAACCGCATCAAAAAACTTTTTTGGGCAGGACGGTTTTATGAGTTAAACTAATTTATAAACTATTTACACATTGCTTTTAAATCTGGTTTTTCATTCGGACAATATGCGTTATCCAGGAAAAAATATAATTTTTACTACATTCAACTCTGTGATGCCTGTTGCATATTCCATTTGTTTTAAATGTTTTATACTTCCATGTAAAAACGCTATCCATGATTCTTTATCGTCTGCTACAAAGCTTTACAGATTAAGCTCGTTCACATAATGTTAAAAAATGTCGCAAAGTAAACTCGACGTTAGCGCTTCTCCTCGTGCAGTGGCTGCGGTACTCAAATAAAAGCTGTGAAAAACCCGCCCCTATTGTGCTTTCTTTAAAAATGTTATCTCTTATGGTTTTAATATAAACAAGAATTAATTCCAGCCCTAAATGAACATTATAGATGTAATTATTAGCGTACATTTGACTTTAAATACAAAATATTTGAGATATTTTTCTTTGGCGTTTCTGACGTAGTAGTTTATGCGGGATTTAAAATACTTTATTAAATAAAAACTACGTTGCATATATCAAACGTTGTACACAGCAATAAAAAGATTAACCATAGATGCCAAGAGTGATTCCATGAATGAAGGTAACATAAAAGTTACACAAAAGAATAAAACTACCTGTTTTTGCCTCCAATGTAACCATACAGTAATATTAATGGCATGTTTTTAGTAACTTTCGTGATTAAATAGGATAGTCATTCTTGTTAGAAATTACTGGTGGAAGAAAAAATACTGTTGTGTGTGACTGACGTTACATCTTTCGTGAAATTCCCCCAACCTTTCCATTCTTTTAAATCTGATTTATCTCCACTATTTTCAAAAAGGGTTATGTCGCATATATTTTCGATGATTAAATAAGCTGAAAGCAATAATAGAAATTTTCCGGTATGAAGTATTTTTTGGGAAACGGGAGACTTGACACATATGTATTAACGAATTTTTGCAGAATAAATTTTATTTATTATAATTATCTACATCCGCAGTACATATATTGCCGCAGTAATATTATATATTTTTATACTTATTAAACTAACTTATTTACCACCTACTGAGAAATGGCTCGCTGGTCTATTTTAAACAATATGCGGATATTGAGTAAGTAATACTTTTTATCGCATCCTTATTCTTGACATTTACTATAAACTGATTTTGTTTTAAATACTTTCGTCATATGTGCTTTTTTACCTTTACTGTGTATGATGTTTTTCAGATTTCTGTAATCCGTTTATTTTAAAATACTTGTACATTAATATGAAATATTGAGTGCAGAAACCTAAATTTGTAAAAAGGATTTTTTATACAATTTGATCATGGAATTTTGAGAAGATCAAATCTACATTTAGAAAGCTTAATCTATTTATAACAGAATATAATACTATATTTAGCAATGATAAGAAACAATTGTATTAAATATAATCAATATCATTATTAGTATTATTTTTATGAATCAACCTATTGTTGAATGAGCAATAGTTTATCATTCTAAAATAGTTGCGTTAAAAAATGAAAAAAATAAAAAATAGTTCTCACAAATTAAAAGTTGTACACATTCAGTAAGATTAGTATGCATTTTGTTTTTAATTAAAGAAATATTCCAGGAATTATTTACAGTTTAAGCTAATTTACTGACAGAATATTGCTAGCTTAAGTTAATATGTTTAACAAGACTTTGATATACCAACAAAAAATTATTCTTTTAAAAAACAAATAAAACGAGAAGTAAAATATTTTTCTCTATAATCTAATAGTATTCTTCCAACTATCTGTTGAGAATCTAAAGATTAAAAAATTCCTTTATAAAAATAGATTTCAATTCAAATCTGATTTATTCTCGATAACTAAAGGGTCGTATATTTTTCATTTATATTATACTGAAAATAATTCTATAATGCTTGAAATTTAAAATGTAGAGAATGTCATAAAAAAATAAAACTAATAATGAGAAAAATGCAATGCACGTTTCAGTTCGTGTTGTATAATTTAAAAAGATTCGATTTTAAATTTACTTCAAAATTTTCATTTTAAATGCTTATTTCAAATTTAACGAAATTTATACTCAAGTTACTTTCTTTAACACAATACCTAGAACATTTAAAAAAAAAAAAATCTTTTGAAATAAAACGAGTTAAGCAATACTAAACATATTACGAATTTGGATATTCGAAATGTTTATAATTCTATGAATTTTTGGAAATAAAATGACTTTTGTAGCTATAAGATTAAATTTAATATATGAATACTTCGTACTTTTAGTTTTTTAGTTCCAAATGTATCAGTATTTTATTAACTTAGAATTATTTATTTTTTCTCAAATTAGAAAGTCGCTAAAACTATGTTTATAATATATTATTTCCTTCCATATTATATATCTTCTAAGTAAATCTCGTAATTCTTTAAAATGGGAAATAGATGCATTTTTGGAAATTAGTATATAATCATTTTGCATCGTAATTGTATTTAAGAATGTCTAAATATATAAATTTATTATATATATATAAGAAAAAGAAAAATGTTGAATACGATATTAACAGAAAAAATTAAATGCATTTACCATAACTGAATAGGAGGTTTTTATTCTGAATATTATTTTCTATTGTGACATTACCTTTAGAGATTTCGTCAGGATTAACTTGGAATAAATAATAATAATTAATATTTTTAATTGGATAAAAATCTCACTTTATTTTTGTATATATATATATATAAACACACACACACACACATATATATACATAATTAATATCAGTAAAACTATCGAATCATTTTATCCTCATTCAAGTGTAAAAATACTAATTGTATGAGTAAAACTTTAAGGAATTCATTATAAATATTACTTTTCTATCAATTAGGACGTTTTTATTTGATACTAAAAAACATAAAAATAATTATTAAAATGCAAACTCATCAATAAAAAAAAAAAAAAAAAATGAGATATAAAAAAAAAAAAAAAAAAAAAAAAAAAAAAAAAAAATGATAATTTAATATATTTAAATACAAGAACAAAAAATTATGCGGTACACACTGATTATTAACACTTTCAATCTGTACGTACTTGTATTGTATTTTAAACAGAAAAATTTTATGTTATAGAAAACAATTATGTTACATTTTAATTCAATTTAGCATTATTTATTATAACTATTATTGTATCTTGTGTGTTGGGGTCCACAAATAACGAATACGTAATTAATACACACATTTAATCACGATAAACTACACAAATAAGCATTATATCCAGGAACACTTAAAGTACCGTACGCTAGTACGTCAGAAGAACAATAACAACTAACATAGAGTTTATACATAGAGTTTGCATTGCACAACACAGAAACAGTGACCTCGTGCGGTCAGGCACGATCGGAACAAGAAACAAAGTCTAATACATGACACTCCTCCCCCCCCTAGGAATAAACTATATAGTCAGTCAAATGTTTTGGCGAGGATCGGGAGCGTTCAGAACGCCTTAGAACAGGAAAGTTCGGCTCCTCGGCCACAGGACACACAGGAGAAGGTTCGATTGATGAATCTTGTTTAACCGGAACATCTTCCGGAGATGGCGAAGATGGGATCACAGGAGGCTGAGTTGATGTTTCCGCATCTTGTAACCGGCTGCGAACTTGATCAACATGACGTTTTTGGATTATTCCGTCTGCTAAATTTTGGGTCTTATAGGAGACTGGTCCTGTTGGCTCTATAACTCTAGCAGGAATCCACGCAGGACCTGAACTGTAATTACGAATGTACACTGGATCGTTCTCTTGAAACTGACGTAGGCGTTTAGTTTTGTTTTCCTCAGCTAGCTTTTCTTTTTTGAATTTCATCTCTTTATTCAGATCAGGATGTAACCTATCCAAGAGTGACGTCAACCGTCTATTCATCAAGAGTTCAGCAGGTGATTTACCGGTAGTAGTGCATGGCAAAATATGCTGTGAAAATAGGAATCTAGCTAGCCGGGTTTTCCAATTGCCTTGAATTATGTGCTTTAAAGCCTGCTTGGTTGTAGCCACCATTCTTTCCGCCTGGCCATTGGATGAAGGATGATAGGGAGCTACGAAAATTTGACGAATCTGGTTTTTTGCTAAAAATTGTTGAAATTCAGCAGATTTAAATGTACGGCCATTATCAGAAGCTATTGAATCCGGAAGTCCATGAGTAGCAAAAATAGATCGAAGGTTATCAATGGCGGCTGTAGATGACATGGAGGAAGCTAGTATAACCTCCAACCACTTGGAATGAGAATCCACCACAATGAAGAATATTTTCCCTTGAAATGGCCCAGCGAAATCTATATGAAGGCGTGACCATGGCTTTTCTGTCCACTCCCAAGGATGTATGGGAGCCTTGTTTGGTGCTCTTTGATTCTCCTGGCACAGACTGCAAGTTTTTACTGTATTTTCGATGGCGCTGTCCATATTAGGCCACCACACATAGCTGCGTGCAAGACCTTTCATTCTCACGATGCCGGGATGTCCATTATGAAGGAGGATGAGTACCTCTTTTTGGAGAGCTGAAGGTATAATTACCCTGCTACCCCACAGGACACAATTTTTATGAACACTCAAAGCGTCCCTACGTCTGAAATAAGGTTTGAAATTTTCATCAGTCAGTTTTGAAGGCCATCCGTTTAAAACCATTAGCGAAATTCTAGATAGCACAGGATCTTTTCTTGTCACTTCCGATATCAAACTAGCACTCAATTGAGTAAGCGGAGCATTTTCCAACAACAGAATGTCTGCCGGTTCCAGCGAGTTGGCTTCCGGAGAATGCAAAGGTAAGCGACTCAGAGCATCAGCGTTACTAATGTCTTTACCCTTCCTATACTCTAACTTATAATCGTAAGAGGATAACAATAAACTCCACCTAATAGCACGGGGTGACATCATTTGGGGTAATGGTTTCTCAGGATTAAACAGCCCCAAAAGAGGTTTATGGTCAGTTATGATTTTGAATTCTCGCCCCTGGAGATATTGATTAAATTTCTTTACCGCTGAAATAATAGCCAGAGCTTCGCGGTCAGTCTGACTGTAATTTCTCTCGGGCTTCGTTAACGTTCTGGAATAATATGCTACCGGCGATTCAGTGCCATTAGGTAATACGTGACTCAAGACAGCTCCAACTCCATAGGAGGAGGCATCACATGTTAAAACTACGGGAAGCCTTTCATCGAAGTGTGCCAAAATTACGTCTTTCTTAAGCAATTCCTTAGCGGCCCTATACGCTCTATCATGGTTGGCCGTCCAGCGCCAAACTCTGTCGTTTCGAAGCAACTGGTGCAAAGGCTCCAAAACATCTGAGCGATTTTTCAGAAAGCAACCATAGAAATTTAACATTCCAAGAAAAGCTTGAAGTTCAGTTTTATCCTTTGGGCTAGGGGCTTCATGAATGGCTTTAATTTTATCGAAACTAGGCTGAATGCCCTTTTTATTTACTCGGAAACCCAACAATTCAATTTCTGGCACCGCGAACTGACATTTTTCCCGTTTAAGCTGAATCCCGAATTTTTTTAAGCGTTCTAGCACTTGTTTTAATTTTTCATTATGATCCTGAGTATTTTTCCCTTGAATGAAAATGTCATCTAAGTACGGCTGGACGCCCTCGATGCCTGCTAAGACCTCTTCCATTCGCTTTTGGAAAATAGCGACGGCTACTGAAACGCCAAATGGAAGTCTATTAACTTTGAAAAGTCCCTTAATTGTGTTTAAAGTAAGAATTTTAGAACTCGGCTCATCCACCGGAAGTTGCAGATAAGCCTCAGAAAGATCCAATTTAGAAAAAATGGTACCGCCAGTCATCGTAGTCAAAACTTCATTAACCGTAGGTAAGGGATATGTAAACGGTTTAACTGCTTGATTCACCGTACTACGGTAGTCGCCGCATAAACGAATTTTGCCATTTTTTTTACTACTGGTACTACGGGTGTAGCCCAGTCAGAATAAGCAACAGGTTCTAGAATACCCTTCCTAACCATATTCTCTATTTCCTCCGTCACCTTGCTGCGTAATGCTAGCGGAACATTCCTAGCCTTAAGAAATTTAGGAGTACTATTTTCATCTATTTTTATTGACACGGGCGGACCCGAAAATTTCCCTAGAGTCTCATTAAAAATATCCCGAAATTCTAATAAAATGGACTCAAGAGGTTGAACACAAATAGTATTGACAGAAGAATTATCTGTGCTTAACTTAATACCCAACGCATCAAACCAACTTCTACCTACCAATGATTTACCCTTACCCCCAATAACTAATAAAGGCAAAATAACATCATAAGATTTATAAGAAACATTTACATCAAAATAACCATGAACATCTAATTTTTCAGAGTTCCATGTTTGGAGACACTGATCAGAGATACGTTTTAAACTAGGGGGATTAACGGGCCACAATTTAACAAAAGTATCCGAACTAATTACAGAATGTAGGGACCCGGAATCTATTTCCATCTTATGTTTAATTCCATTTAAATTAATTAACACATCATGGGGTGGATAATTAAGCACTGTACTAACTGAATTTATAGTATTAATATAAGAATTATCTTCATAAATATCTGACTTACCTGTGTCAATATTTTGAAGTTTCGAATTATTTTTACCCCCAAATTTCTGGAATTTTTTAGAATTGCACATTTTTTGTATGTGCCCCACCTTCTTACAAAAACGACAGACAGCTTTAAGAAATTTACATTCACCAAAGGGGTGATAATTCCCACACCGCTGACATGGCTTCTTGCCCTGAGGCGTACCCTTTGCATTGTTATCCAGTACTCTCTCGGGAGCTTTTTTCTTTGTTTTCAGAAGGTGGACAGCATTGGACCCACGAATTTCTACGGTTTGTTTAGCTGCTGCTTCGCCGGCTAAAGCTACATCCATAGCTGAAGCGAAAGTTAACTGTGTATCGGACAGAAGCTTCCTTTGTATGTCTTCATCTTGAATCCCACACACCAGGCGATCTCGTAGCATTGAATCTAACTGCGTACCGAAATTGCAGTTTTCCGACAGTTTCCTAAGCTCCGCCACAAATTCTGCAATAGATTCATTCGGGCGTTGATCTCGTTTATTAAATTTGAAACGAGATAGTATTTCTGACGGTTTTGGCGAAAAGTGGTCGTCTAGAATTTTTAACAGATTGGCAAAGTCAGTTTCATTTGGAGAAGCTGGCGTACATAATGATCTTATTAAAGAATACAGTGTAGGACCCGCAACACTCAGAAATATTGCTCGCTTTTTAACATCATCAGTAATACCATTGGCAGCAAAATAAAAATCCAGACGTTCTTTGTATTCAATCCATACAGATTTTCCGATGATGAATTCCTCAGCTTTACCTAGAGACATTTCGAACAAAGGAATCGTAACTGTAATGCGTAGAAGAATAAAATTAATAAATACATCCAATTGTACTCGTCGCCAGTATTGTATCTTGTGTGTTGGGGTCCACAAATAACGAATACGTAATTAATACACACATTTAATCACGATAAACTACACAAATAAGCATTATATCCAGGAACACTTAAAGTACCGTACGCTAGTACGTCAGAAGAACAATAACAACTAACATAGAGTTTATACATAGAGTTTGCATTGCACAACACAGAAACAGCGACCTCGTGCGGTCAGGCACGATCGGAACAAGAAACAAAGTCTAATACATAACAACTATGTTAAACAAGAACTCAAAATTATGCGGTAAGCAATACTAATTAACACTTTCCAAATGTACGAAATTGTCGTATAACTTTCAAGTTCCTTTGCCTACCTTATCACGCAACGAACATACAGAAGGTCTGAAAGGCATACATATAGACAAATTGAATTCATAATCACATAAAAAATGCTGGAAAGTGTCAAAATGCCTAATGCAAAAGAAAATGCTACCCTCTAATTCCAATTGCAGCCCTTAAAGTATCTGAATATTTTAGCGTAGACCTGTAAATATAAAGAAATACCATATCTTACTGTGCACAAAATATTGTTTTAACATATTAACAAAAATTTTTACAATCTTTATGATTTTTGCAATAGAATATTATTTAAATGTGACTTATAAAAATGTCTGTCATGAAACGGAAAGCATTGGCATTTTCTTTTTTTTTTTTTTTTTTGGGGGGGGGGATAAAGTGTTCCTGTACACAAACCAGTTGTACAGGCTTTATTAATGCCACTTTAAACAGGAAACATTCCATAGTGAATTTGAATAACATATATCATTTTTAAGAATTTCTGAAAATATTTACGGACACTGGAGGTGATCAGACAAACTGACAGACAAATGGTCAGTCACACAGACACGTACACTAATTCAAATCATATTCACTCTTAAACTTTGTCAGAAATTGTTAAAAATGCTTAATGTAAGCTAAAAGGAAATTCCAGCAAATTTCCAATAATAGCCGTCAATGTAACTGAATAATTTTGTGTGGTTCTGTAAATCTTAATGCGAATCATGCTATGCTCCATAAAAATATTACTTTTGTGCATATGTACAACATATTTCATTCTAATTAAAATTTGTGCAAAGTAAAGCTAATAAAATTTGGTTTGCAAAACTATATCTTATAGAATGCGATGCTTTCGAATAATTTCGTGTGTCCCTGTACACAAAACAGTTGTGGTATTTACTCAATACTCTACATAAATCATCCAACAGTGAACTAGAATAACATATTTGAATTTCATTAAAATTTGTGTAAAGTTATAAAAATAGGTTTTATAAAAATAAGTCTCACAATGCTTTGGAATACTTTCGAACTTCCCGGTACACAAACCAGTGGAGGCATTCACTCTATTTTCAATACAGGACATACAACAGTGAACTTAAATAACATATACCAGTTTCAAGACATTCCATGAATATTTACAGGATTTAAGGTACGGACATACAGACAGACAATCTGAAATCATTAACACTTTTCAACCTTGTTGGAAAGTGATAAAAAGGGGGGGGGGGAATAAAATTCTAAAATATCATATAAAAAGTTGTAAATTTCTATCAAATGTCAGATTAAAATTAATAATAATTTTATTTAAAACTATAAGAATCATATTACACATATTATTATTTTTGTGTGTATGACATACTTCCATGAAATTCTAAACAAGAGCGAAAAATCATGTAGTACCTATTGATTATTAACATATTCTAATTGTGCGAACTTGTTGTGTAACTTACAATTTTCATTATCTATTTTATCACGCAGCCGACAGACTAAGGATACTAAAAAGCGTGAGCTGACACGCAACTCAATTCGTTGCCCACTTTTCTTGTCTTTTTGATACTATAAACTTTTGAAATTATGAGTGGTTTGAATAAGGAAAAGTTCAGTTTCGGCATGAGATACGTTTTTTATGTGAGTCAGACTGTATTTATAGAGCTCTCGGATAGACATAAGGACTATTCACTGCTTAATTCATTCAGAGATAGGATTTTGATGGATACGATAAAAAAAAAAAAAAAATAGAAAAGAAAAGTAAAAGAAGGAAAAGTTCAGTTTTGGCTTGAGCAACGTTTTTTATGTGAGTCAGACAGTATTTATAGGGGCTCTCGGATAGACAGAAGGACTGAAAGACATACAAATAGAATAGTTGTATTCAAAATCACGCTCAAATATTGTTGGAAAGTGTTAAATTTGAAGATTAATAGCTGTTATCTTTTTAATGCAATAACGTCTACAATTGTGTAAGTATTTCTGTTAAAAAAAAAAAAAAAAAAAAAAAAAAAAAAATTAACTTTCCCAAAGGAAATATGTCTTCTAAGACTGCAGTTTTTTTTTTTTTTTTTTTTTTTTTTTTTTTTTTAAATTGCATCTCAATCTGTCAGAAGAAACATATTTTCTATAACCAGATGCAATCCGTAATTAGCGCTTGAGATTTCACCGGGTCGTTACATATTTGTTTTGCTGTTTTAATTATTGAGGATTTTTTTCAAAGTAGGATTGAGAAGTTCTGTTTCCGTGGTTGCGAAGAAACATGTTCACTTACCTTTACAGAGGATTTGTGTTTAAACTTGGCTAATAGAACTGGATAATTTCATTTGATGAGAGATTTTTTATAGTATGCCTTACGGGCGTATGAGTAAAAGGGTTTTGCATCACAATAGTGCTGCCCAATTGGCAATTTGTGACCATCTAGTACAGACACGGAGATGTGCCATCACATTTTTAATCCTACATGATGGGTAAACTTTCCCATTTTTGTGACCTCCAGACGTTTAATTTGGATGGGGACATAAATGACATTATAGCCATGACAAATTTTAAGTGCATCAGCCACCATTAACCTACAGGACGGTCTTCGGCCGGCTCGAGGATCACACCTGCAAGATTTCAATTACAGGTTCGGCTCTCTACCAACCAGGGAACCGCGATGTGACCTACGAAAGAAATCTTTTGTTTACTATAAAGTACATTTTTTGTATTGTTCTGTTACAGAAAATTATTGTAATCAAATTTTTCGCATAACATGAGAACATTTTCTGGCAACACTTTTGCCAAAGATTTTCTGTATTATTTGTTTATATATTTTTACAACAATGTAAAGAAATTGAGAATAAATTCATATTATACACTCAACATAAAAAGCAGTGTAATTCTTTCTAGTGCTGCAGTAAAAATCTAAATAAGTTTATTATAACACTAAGAAGCATATTACTTTTCAAAAGTTTTAATATTTAATATATATTCATTAGTCAGTAATAAAATAACTAATAAAAAAACACACGTTCAATAATTTTAAAAATAGTTATATATATATATATATATATATAATACATTATAATTTGCTTATAATGTCATTCAACGCGCTTTTTTTTTTTTTAATGTATTTTAGAGGAATGAATATAGATTTACATACAATATTTTTTTATCACTAATTATAGTATTTTAAAAATGTATTAAATATAATTTTACAGGTTAAAAAAAAAAAGCTATAATTATTTTGGTTTGGTAATTTTTTTTTCTTATATATATATATATATATATATATATATATATATATATATATATTTATTTATTTTTTTATTTTTTTTTTTTTTTTGGAATAAATATGAGCATTTTATACATTATTTGAAGTGCTATTGTAAAGTGTTTAGAAAATGCAGATTTTTACTAAAATAATAAACAATTTCTTTACTAATTATTAAAAATTTAAACAGAAAATTCCTCATAAAACCTCACGTATTTACATTTTTTATAAGATTAATTACACCACGTTCGGTAAAGTTATGGAAATCATAGTAACGTACAAAAAATAACATTTTCTAATTAGGTATAACATATCGCAGCAGGTATGATCGGGTTGCATTTTGTCGTTTAATTAAATCGAGTATCATAAATATTTACATTTCTGCAATTTATAATGTATTTTTTAATGGGTACGCTTTAATATTATATCGAAATATAATAAAAATAATGAAATAACTGAAGAATCGCCATCATTATTTTGTAAAATGACATATAAATCATGTTGATTGTGATGGAATGTTAATGTATATATTTGTGTGTAAATTTAGACTCATTTTTCCCAAAATTAATATAACATTATATATGCTTAAAAAGGCTAATTCAAATGATATATATATATATATAAAGCAAAAATATCAGTTAAGAAAATAATGCAACAAGAAAGAACAAAATTGTACTCAATATTTTAAAAGCTTTTATCCAGAGAGCTTATAAAATATTTCATTTCCATTACTCTCTCTCTCTCTTTAATAAATTGGTAAAACAATAGCCTATGTTTTATTCAAATGCGTATGCATTAAGATAATTATTTTCAAGTAAGAATATCACTATGAACTTAAATTTGTATTTATTTATTTATTTATTGTAAGATTAAATTACATTTTTTTTTTCACATTATACTGTAAACCATTTTAGTAAGATAATTATTTTCAAGTAAGAATATCACTATGAACTTAAATTTGTATTTATTTATTTATTTATTGTAAGATTAAATTACATTTTTTTTTTTTTTTTTTTTTTTTTTTTTTTCACATTATACTGTAAAACATTTTTTTTCTTAAAGTACTAAATAAAAAATCAAAGAAAAAAAGAAAAAAGAAGAAAAGAAAAGAAACACTTTGCTTTTATTTAAATATTTGTATGTGTTTTTATGTTCTAAAATTCAGATAATGATAGAAAATGTTTAAAAATATTTATTAGAATACAGAACATTGTTTTGATACGGACTATATAAATCCATTACTTCAAAAAAATTTTATCTCTTTTGTTAAAATATATATTTCTTTGTCTCTCAATTTTCATGTAAAAGTTTACGCGCTTTATATCGGAATTAGATATTAGTTGTTGGAATAACACGTTAGTCATTAAAAAGTTGTTGACACATTTCTGTTTTATTTAATTTTATTATATATATATATATATATATATATATATATATATCCATAAAATTTTATAAATTTAAAAATTGTTACATTTATTTAAAATCGTTATTAGAACACTCGAAATTTCTTATTATCATTTATTGTATTTTATTTTCTATTAAAGTTCATTGTTTCATTATAATATCATTTCATTTCCTTAAAAATTGTATGTGAATGATTATCACAAATTTAATAATTTTATATACATCTTGAAAAGAAATCATAAAAAAAAAAAATAAATAAATAAATAAAAAATTATAAATTACTAATAGAGTTTTTAACCGAATAACCTTATTTGATTACAGATTGAAAAACACTTTCTATGCATTTGCATACATATATATATATATATATATATATATATGCCGGGTGTCCCATAAATCAGTGGACACTTTCAAGTTCTTTAAATTTCATTAAAATTGAAAGAATTAGTAGGTTTGAACAGTGGACAGAAACGTTATTCTCATGAAAGGTGTTTTTTTTTTTTTTTTTTTTTTTTTGAAAGGGGAAAAAAATAAAATTTTCGTTCATAGATGGCGCTGTACGTAAGCAAATTACACATTTCTGTAAAAAACTATGTTTAATAACATTAAAGTGTTTACAAGCATATAAATCCTATTCTATGTCCACCATCACAACGAATTACAGTTGGTAAGGGAGTTATAACTGCAGCTTTAGTACATGTTTCTTGCATGAGGGAAAACATCTTCACTAATAACGCTTTATCCACAAAATGAGCATCGCATTAAAACTTCATATATGCGTAAGTAGGAGGCAAAATGGGAAATAAGGTAGGCTAATCATAAACTCATGAAAATTATAGGACTCAGATTTGCATATTTCTCGTTACACCTCTGTGCTGCTCCCCTTACCGACAAAAAATGTAACATTTTATTTATTTATTTATTTTTAACCACAAAATATCCCAGCTCATGAAAATAAGTTTTTCGCAAACCGCATTTAATTCTACCAATTCCTTCAATCTTTATGATACTTTAAAATATCTACAGACTTCTGGGACACCCAGTATATATATATATATATAGCGGAGGCATATTCAGCAATACATATATTGCTGAATATATGTATTGGTACCTACCATTTTATAAAGAGAAAATTATTATAGGATATTGATTTTCTTTTTTTTTTTTCTTTTTTTTTTGTCATTTTAGTTATATTAAAATTGATTGTTTATTAAAATAAATAAAAAACTTTTGTCATTTCGAATCTTAACTATTGAGACAATATTGATATTAAAAATTTGAGATTATTTTATTATTTTTATTTGTCTGTCTTAATTTTTGCATATTATTTATTAAATATTATCTCTTGTGCATGCACCGAATATTCTAAAAATATTCGGTGATATTTAAATATTATATATATATATATATATATGAATATTTGTCGCGAAAGACCCAAAGACACTATACGATTTGGCGAGCAGCATATCTTCTCGACAAATGCAAGTAATTTTATTGTAATAAGCTTGAAAATTGCTTGCTAAAGAAATGTTTATCGAATAACTTAATCTTGAACAATGTTAGAATTTTTAGAAGAAATAATTTATTGCGCTTTTTTATAAGCTTCTTTAATATACCAGAGTGACTTGTGGTTGAAAGTATTTAATTTTTCTTCCTAAAGATAATTTTTTGTCGTATAATTATCAAATGTTTAAGTGTCAGATACGCTTAAGTTACATAGTTAGCCCCTTATTTTATATGAAAAATATTTTTTATTTTGCATATTGCAATTATTAATTTATTAGTTAACATTTAAGATCGCATTTCAATATGTGAAAAAAAAAAAAAAAAAAATCATTTTTAGTTCAAAATAAAGGTTTTGGAAAACAATACTCGCAGTGTTGTTAAGATATAATTTTGAAATCCCGTTCATTTTGATCTCAAATAGTAAGAAAATGCAACTATTTGAACATATCTTTCACGCTTTAATTTTTTCTTTACTATTACTATTACTATTATTATTATTATTATTATTACGTTATTGTTTCCAGTTTTTCACTGATTCCAACTTATAAAGTTAATATCTTTCGTAAAATTATGAATATTTTAATAAAAATTATTTTCCTTTTAACGTCCTTTCACTCCCCCCCCCCCCCCCCACGTCTCAAAAAATTCAAAATAAATAAATACAGGACAATCAAACATAAATAAAAGTTTTTTTTTTTTTTAATTTTTTTTTTATTAATATTATTTATTTATTATTTTTTACTATTTTTTTTTTTTTACTACAAACATTTACAATTATGCATCAGAGTATCTTATTAAATTTCGCAATTGTTTCTACAGTAGTTAGATTTTCACATTATTTTACTGAAAACGAATGATGTTACAATTTCTCGCTTTTTAATTCCCATCATTCCACCTCCCACATAATGAAATTGAGCTTTTATGACATCACATCGTAAATTTCCAAGTAATGTACACTATTCCTGAAGTAGGCATGAAAAAATAAACTGTATAAAGAAAATACAGTGTTTGAAGAACTTTTAAACGCAAACGCAAAGCAAGTTATAAATTTCTTTAGTAATGAATTAAAGCAGTTTTTTAATTGTCTATGAAAGTTACTAAAACTGTATCCTGTTTGTCTCGTGCGCTGAATACGTAAAAGTAAAGCATATTACTAAACGGAAATATGAAACTTTAATACACGAAAATTACAAGCTCTTGTCATAATATCTCCATGACAGAAACGCACATTACCACAACTTTTTAATACAAATCAATTCATTTGCAATATAAGTTTAATTCACAAATTCAAAATACTTCCACCGATGAAAAAAGAAAAAAAAATATTGTCGAGATAGGTATAATTTTCTGTATATTAAATCTATTATCGAACACATTATTATACATTCTGTGCTATCAAACACCTGAAGGAAGGATTTTAACCAATTTATTAGTATCAGTTTCACTTATGCAAGATTTTTGGAACTATATATATTGTGGGAGACCGGGGTTAACTGTACCAGGGGGCAAGTTGTGCCATAGGGCTTCCTGAACGAGTTGATTATTGTAATGTGCTGTGTATCTTTGGAAGTAAAGCGTTGCGTTGCTTTCGAGATAAAATTATTTATTGTGTTTTCTATTCCAAAATAAATTTTTTAAACTGCGTTAGAATCGTCATTGCCACGAGGGATCGTAAGATATATAAACTTCCTTAACATTATTTGGATATTTATACTTTAAGCTTTTATTCTATGTATTTCATTTGTTAATAATGATAACTTTACCGAAATTAACGAATACAAATTAAAACGGCATAACGCGGGGCTAGTTGTGACGAAGTGTAACAGGCATGATGTGAGAGTACTACTTGCCACCGCATGATTTTTAATGCAGATTTTTATATTTCTGGAAAAAATTATGTGAAATGACAAAAGACTTACTAAAAGAGCTAAAGCTGCCTTAGGAGATAATGAGAAGGCTGTATAGAAGTAAATTCTGGAAGGTGCAGTTTAAGGAAAACCCAAGAACCTTTTCGTCTAAACAGAATGTCACTTCTTTCTTAGATATATGAATAAAAGGAAAAGTACTAATATGGAAGAAAATATTCAAATGGGATATAAACTAGTTGGCATAAGTGGATCCTGTTAGTTCCCCATCATATTTATGCTCTCATAAATTTCTAGTGCGAGACATATTATAATCATGTTAAGAGAAACGAATTTGACCAACGCTTGATACAGTGACAGAATGAAATCCCCGCTTAATATGTTTTCCACCGTTCACTGCGACGTATTTATGTTATACTAATCTATTAATTTATTTTATCATGGTCAGTTCCGTTGTTTAGTTTACATGCTACTATTTCCAATGCAATAATCCTCAAAATTCCTATTTATATAAAAAAAATTTCAATTTCGATATGTTGATAAAATTTTAAATTACGAATAACTTACGAAATTTTCCTATTAGAATATTTGAAATCAATCATGTTCAACCAAGTACCATAAACGCTATTTTGAAGTTGCCTGATATATTTATGATCCTCAAAATGGACGTTTATGCTCAATTTTGCCCTGTTCTGCCATGTTAAATAAATGGAGAATTCGAAATAACTTACGACTTTTTTTTTTTTTTTAATTGGAAAATTCATAGTCTATGATATTCATGCAAGTAACCTAAATAATATTTCAAAAGTGGTTGACACCTTTACGATGAAAATATCACTTAAAATTGACGTTTATGTGAAATTTTGCTCTATTCTGCCGTGTTAAGAAATTCGCAAATCTCCAATAAGTTACGAAATGTTTATATTGGAAAATTCATAGTCAATAATATTCATGCCAGTGTCCTAAATAATATTTCAAAAGTTGTCTGACATCTTTACCGTGGAAATATCCTCCAAAATTGACGTTTATGTGAAAAATTTCCCTATTCTGCCATGTTAAGAAATCCGTAAATTCCAAATAACTTGCGAAACTTTCAAAGTAGCGTGTTTATAGTTAATGATGTCCATTCTGAATTCAAAACTGTTATTTTAAAGCTGTCCTGACACCTTTACAGTAAAAATTTTCTACTTAATGGACGTTTAAGTGAAATTTTGCCCTATTCTCCCATGTCAAGAAAATCTTAAATTCCAAATAACTTTCGAAACTTTCAAAGTAGCATGTTTATAGTTAATGATGTTCATTCCGAATTCAAAACTGCTATTTTAAAACTATCCTGACATATTTACAGTAAACATTTTCTACTTAACGGACGTTTAAGGGAAATTTTTCCCTATTCTACCATTTTAAGAAAATCGTAAATTTTTAATAACTTACGAAGTTTTGTAATTCGAATGTTGCAAATGAATAGGGTTCTTGCTAGTGTCAAAAGTAATATTTTAAATATGATCTGACTTCTTTGCGACTATTTGTTCTTGAGATTCATGTACACACTCTAACAAACTTACTAACGGACTAACAATCTAACAGACACCATACAAATTTTGTCATTTTCGGAGACCTCACAGCTGAAAACATGTAAAAAAGTCAAAAAACCGATGTCGAAAATATTCACGCTAACCTAAGTTCCGTATACCTATAGTATGATGGAGAACTAAAAACCACGCATGATATTCACACTATAGAAAAAAGGCAAACATTGCATTAAAAAAAAAAAAAAAAAAAAAAAAAAACACGTTATTAAATAAAATTAAATAGCAGTAATTGGATACCTCTGAAGATGACAAAAATTGTTTATGTCTAGTTTTCTGGGAGCAATAAAAAATTTCTAGACCTATAGAAAACTGGGTGCAATACGTTACATGTAAAAGATGAGCCCATGCCAAATAAACCGAAAATGAACCTTATTATATATATATTAACAGCAAACTGCAAATCAGACGCTGGAATAAGCGATGAAAATGAATGATTAGAAATATAGGTAGGCCTATAGGATATAGACCTACACGTTGTAGTAAGCTACCGAGTCAAAGATCAATATGGCCAAAGACTGTTGATAGCCTATTTTTTAATTCTTTCCTGAGTAACACAGTTTTTGTTTTCTTTTTTTAAGCTTTATTTCTATTGTTAAGTGTCTCTGAATGTAGCTTTGTAAAAGACTAAGAGTTTACAAGTGTTAGTAATTTAACTCTTTTTTTTTTTTTCATTTAGTTTACAAATTTATTAAAAAATTTAAAGTGCTTTTTATTGTGTTAAGAACGGTAGAAGTAATAAATATCGCATTTTAATACCCTTCTCACATAATTTAAATAATTTACAACGTGTTTGCATGTGTAATTTGTATGTCACAATGTGCCCCAAGCATATCACTACTATCCCCGTTACTGGGCAAGTTGGGACAAATTTTGACGTTACGCAGAATTCGTTTGATGTTATGACAAACATTAATAATATTAATAATAGTTTTATAAATATTTTACACAAGGTTTACTCTTTGGTATGATATATGTTTCACTTCAATTCAAATCTTAGAGCTAATATAAAAAATGACGAAAACGTGACTACTAGCCCCAGTCTCCCCTACATAAATTTGCGCCTAATTCTCTTACTTCAATTTTTTCATCTATGTTGAAAATTTCTGATAAGTTTAGATTTTATTCTATAAATTGTACTTAATTTTTCATGTGAATTTCATTTGTAACGTCCTATTTGGACGGTACATTTATAGCAAGTACATACAATTTAACATAAATTACATATCTTTGCATGCAATATTTAATCAATGCCCCATAAGATGTATTGATGTTGTATGCCTTCTTTAAAAAAAAATCCTCATTATTTTTTTTTCAAAAAAAAAAAAAATCCTGTTCTACATGGGATATATCATTTCTTTCTATGCAACGAATATGAATGTATCTAT
Organism: Salticus scenicus; assembly: GCA_963930645.1. NCBI lineage: Eukaryota > Metazoa > Arthropoda > Arachnida > Araneae > Salticidae > Salticus > Salticus scenicus. The sequence goes on from OZ005656.1 coordinate 43,339,553, forward strand.
GAATAAATGTATACATATAATGAAAAGGTTTTCATTATATATATATACTTATAAGGTAAGGCTAAAAGAGATTGCGCACATAGAGATTTATCTGGAAAGAGTAGAGTGGGCGAGTTACGACTTCAGGTTGTTGTAAAACATAAATAGTTAAGCGCTGAATTGAAATATATGTATGCTTAGTTTTGTATGTATGTTTAATTTTGCAATATTTTCAAGTATGATACTCAAGTTTTCTGCAGCTGCTGGGTGCTTAAACAGAAGAGATAAAACCAAATGCAAGCAAAATATATCAGCCTAGTCAAACTTCTTTAATCGGCTGTAATCGGTGAAATTTCAATAAAATAAAGTAAATTATTAAACGTAAAGAATTTTAAAGTTGAAACGAGAAGATTTCAAACCAAATCAAATTTATGATTTTTGTTTTGAACATTTTTGTGCGGAGGAGGAAAATAATAATAAAATAAATAAATAATAATAATAATAATATAATAATAATAATAATAATAATAATAAATTTTAAACGCGGTGGATAGATTATGGGCTAAAAAGAGGCGGGACTAAACATATATTATTTTACACATATGGTGTGCAGAGCTGCCAACCTAATCCGGCAAATTATTAGTACCGCCCATTTTTCTACACTACTTAATTTTTAGAGTTTTTGTTTTCTCAATTCACCGTAAATACATTTGAAGAGAAGTACTCTAAAAATTAAGTGGTGTAGAAAAATGGGCGGTACTAACAATTTGACGGATTAGGCTGGCAGCTCTAGGTGCGCTACCCGTTTTTTCCCCTGGAAATGCATTGCACACACGGTGTGCATTCTGTCTCGAACAAGTTCACTTGTGACATGTGTGCAACGATTGTGGACAACGACATATTCGATCAGCAAACAAGAAAATATTCAGGTTGAAAAGAAAGTTCACTAATTTTCAGTTAAATGTGTTATTTAGTTACTTAATGTTATTTTTGAATCTTTATCTGGTTATCTTTTTTCTTTTCGTTTTTTTTCTTTAAATAAATTTCTGTAATTATTTTTAAACTTGTTTTATTATTATTTTCAATTATTTAACTAAAAAATCCCCTACCAATAAATAAAAAAATATATTTGTTTACAAATACCTTACAGTAATGACATTGAAGTTCAAATATTATTATAAATAATGTAATTGTTGTTATAATTAACCGCAATCTCTCCTATTTATGTGCGCAACCACTCCTACCGTATAAGGAGAGACTACACAAAATAAGCTCTCTTAGTTTTATTACAGCTGTTGTTTTAAAATATAACAGAACAGCAAAATAGTAATGGAAATGCGTAGAAGAAGAATCAATTCAAAATAATGCACCAATAGTTTAGTAAAAAATAATATTTGGATTTTTATGACATTATGTTGAACTGTGCGATAACTCTCATAGCTTTACCTTATCTAAATATATATCCCTAACTGCATACTGCAAAAGGGGTTGGTTGACTCAATTCACAAAAATAAATAAATATATTAAAGTAAATAAAATTAAATAGCTAATAGTGTACTAATTCTAGAAAGCATAAAATAATAATAATAATAATAATATAAACAAATGTTTTCTTTTACTTCCAGTAAAATCTGTATAAATATATGCATTTTTAAATGACTTTAGTTTCTACCTATGTTTAAAACTATGAGTGGTTACCTGAGACTGTAAATTTATTTAACATAGTTAAAATAAAAAAATAATAAGATGAATCAATCTGTAATATAAATTGAATTTTTCTATTTTAAAATTAGAACTGTCAATGAATTGGGATTCAAAAATATGTTTAATTAAATCTATGTACCTAAATATGGGAAATCTTACACAAAAATTAATAGTAAAAATTTTCTATGTATTTATATTTGAAAGTATGTATAATACGTTTTCACTTTTTACGTTCTTCCCATAATATATATAAGAACTACAAGATATGTTGTGAAGAAAGATAAAGGAAAAAAAAAAAAAGAAGAAGAAGAAAACATATTCCTTAAAAAAAGCAGGGTAACTAGAGATACATACACATAAATAAAATAAGTCTAATAAAGTATTTTGAAACACTGCATACATTTTTAAACAGAGAATATTTTACGTACTTTCTAATTTCAATGGAAATAAATTTATAAATAAATGAACTTAAATCTCCTGATTCTTTGAAAGCACAAAAAAAATCGTATGAGAATAATGCGATGTTTTATAACTTATATATATATATATATATAAAAGCAAAGATTTCATTTTCATTTATCATTATTTTTGTCATACAGTAACGATAAAACTTTTTTAAAGAAAACTAAAGCAGTATTCTATGTTATTATCCTTTTTTTCATACTTACTATCGCAATGAAAATGAGAATTGGAAGCATGGAGTGACTTTAAAACAAACAGAGAATATAAAAATGTATAGATAAAATCAAACACTATATTTTCAATTTCAAACAAAAATATTTTTTACTCTTTTTCAAACTCCCACAGTTGTAATGAAAAATTTCAAAGAATAAAATATGTTTTTTATTCAAAGAAAATAAAAAGGTTATTTAATATATATATATATATATATAAATTTATGTAGCATAGACAGAAAAAAAATATCTAAGGAATCTAATATATATATATATATATATTCACGATTGCGAGTAAAAAAAAAAAAAAAAAAAAAAAAAAAAAAAACGTTTGGTAAAAAATTTAGTACCGAAATTTTCCATTTTTCGCACAATATCGTTTTAAAAAATTTAAATGGCATTAGTTATTCTTAAAGAATTTCATATTACGTATTGATAAAATGCGTACACCGAGCACTTACAAAATGCGTGACATGTTTATAATTTATTGTAGTTTGTGTTATAGATAACTAGATTAATATACATGAGTCCAAAGGCTATAATATGTACATTATTTTCCATAATGATTACATTTTCAGAGCAATATAGCACGTTTATTTTATATCCATATATTCCAAAGTTTAATAGTTCTACTTTGTACACGCAAAGAAAAAAACTATAATTCCTATACTTATGTAAATTAGTTAAGTTCTTGAGACAAAGACTAATAACATGACTTGCTAATTTCACCTTAAATGAATGTAGAATTTGAATGGTGGCGAATTCAAATTATATAAGTCTGTAGAAGGTGATTAAAAAGACTTATTCTTTGTGTTTCTATAGAAAAATCTATAGGTGTACAGTTGGTAACAAAAGTGTCCGAACACTAGCAAAAATTCCTAAGTAAAAAAAGTACACTTCATACTGTTTTGTAAAATAAATCCTTCTCAAATCACGTTCTTAGACTGATAAAGAACAGGATTTGACAAGGATTTATTTAGCAAAACTGTATTAAGCGTACTTTTTTTATATAGGAATTTTTGCTAGTGCTCGGACACTTTTGTAACCGACTGTACGTTTATGAAATTTTATTCGATTCGTGTAAAGGTTGCTTTAAAATAACTAAAAATATTAGTTCAAATTAATAAGGTGTCTAGGCACTATCGTGTTTACGTACGTACGTACAAGAACACACATCTTCGCATATGTACACCGTAAAAAGTCACAAAACACCTCAAAACATATAGATACACTTTTTTTTTTTTTTGTATGACTACGAAACTTGTGTACATAGTACATGTTTAGAAAGTAAAAAAAAAAAAAAAAAAAAAAAAAAAAAATCAACTACGTATAAGGTGGTTATGTGTTTAAAGGATGATCTCGGAGTTATGTGTTCTGTTACAGTACATATGCTAAGGATAACTATACTAAATTTGGTTGACATACGTTTTAGACTAAAAAGATGATTCGTCTATAAAAAAATAAAATTAAAAATAATTCTTAATGTGAACAATAGGAGAAAACCAGCTCAGTGAACACAATAATATTTATTTAGCAGGGGAAAAAACTGACGAATGTAGTTGTTAAAATCTCTAATCTAACTTAATTATACACAAAATGCAATATGTTGTTCATCAATTTAACCAATGTTTAAGTTCTTTTATTAAAAATTTGATTCATGATCTATCACTTTAGAATTTCAGGGCACTACAGATTTTTTCCAGATAGGAGCACCTCCTTTATGTCCTATGGAATGTGAAAAAAGTCAGATTTTTTACCTTCAATATATGTTGGTAGACCGTTAGTTATGAAATTTTCACTTAGTTTAAAAACCCATTAACTTTTGTTTTCGGGTTTGCATGAAAAGCCTAACGTGCCAAAGACAAATGAATAGTTTTCGCACTTTGAAAGACAAAATAACAAATAAGCGTAATTTAGTTAGACTATTTCTATGTTTATTAATGTAATACTTTATTTAAAGTATATATTTAGAATATAGTTTATTTGAAGCTATAATTTAAAGTATTTTTACGGAAGGGTACGTCCACTCTGTATAAGTTTTAATTAATAAAAATATAGTTAGTAAAGAGTAAAATATTATTTACGCACACTACTGTAAAAATACTTTATATTATAGCTTTATATTATAATGCAAAACCTAACACAGCTAACATGGTATGTTGAAAGTGATTTGGATTTATTAGAAAGAAACATGCAGATTTATTGGCAGATCTTCATTAAGCAAGCACTGAATTCCCTAGAATTAATAGCGGCAGAGAGTTTTTATGTCAATTCCTTATTTGGCTACCTAAGAAAGTTAAAAGTTTTTTCTGGGCGTGGTGACATTTTAAATAACATAGTTTTTTATGAGATATCTTTTTTCTGCGTGCGTTATTGCAATAAATGACAACTGTTTTTTACTGTTCAATGTTAGTTAGTTCGGAAAGAAATATGTGTGACTGAATAAGTGACTATTTATTAAATTAGGATCAAAATGTAAACTAATATACACACATACATAGATATATATCTATATCTATATATTACGAACGATATTTTCCAGTTCTGTTACTAAAGACATATTTTTTTTTTTTCTTTTTTTTTTTTTTTTTTTTTTCAAACAATTATTTTCAAAATATTGTGACAGTGTTTCAGCATAAATATTTAAATATAATTGAGACATATGTTTGGATGTTTGGAATTTTTTTGCACTTTTTTTTTATTAAACGTTTTGGTATGCACAGGATTTCGAAAAGGTTTTGTTTACCGCACCCTACCCCCTATAAATCCACGTCTTTCAGTTCTTAGCATTAAAAAATACGACAACAAAAGTTTACATTTACGATAAAAGTATATTATAAGTGCTCACAGTAGTTTAAATATAAAATAAATACACAAATAATTCAAATAATTAACTTGTAAGATATGTATTTTCATATTCGTTGTTGTCATAAAATTATTTTTGTTGTTAATTCTGAAAGAAAAGAAAAAGGAAAAAGAAAATACATTTAACTATACGTTCTACATAAAAGTGTATGTAAAATACTGTATAAAAGTGTATGTAAAATACTGTCTAAAAGTGTATATGAAAACTAAAGAATGCATTGCTTGCAAAATAGCTGCACTCATTTTGGGCATATATTAATATGTATTTAAGGGATAGGTTAGAAGTAATCTCTGTCAAAATTGCAAGCATTGTTTTTGTAATATCTTTAATTTGAGAAGCAGTTTTCTGTGAATTTATAAATAATCTTTAATTCCATGAGATGTGTACTGAAAATAATTGTTAATTGATAAGTAAAGAAAAATGTATACATTAACATTACTGGAATGTAAAATTTCTACTTTGTAAAGGATTGAAAATACAGAATGATATTTATTAAGCATATAGAATTATAGGAGAAAAACAATTAATTAAATTTTCAGAAGTTTTTGTAAGATAGGTACTGTGAAATAATTACTTACAGTAGCCACCTCTAGGAACAATAACAAACACTTTCCGACCAGATATACAATAAAACAGAGATTGGATATATATCATGTACACTTCATGTACACATACATTACCACACTTCATTGACAAAAGTAACTGGGGTGTTGTTATATGCTGTTAGATTTATTTGATAGGTAGTGTGAATTTCTTCTTCGTATCAGCCGTGATGATAAACTGAAGAAACGTTGTGTCCCAAAATAGCACAGGAAAGCGAAATCTTTAATGCAATCATTTAATAGAATTCAAAGTCATCATATGTCTTGCAATTTCAATAACACAAATTTTTTTGAACAAATTGTCAGTACAAATATTCACCCGAAACATCCAGATTAAAGTTTTTATGTATAATATATGGAAGGATGAATATGAATGAACATTACTGGGACGGAATGGAATGGACACGGGGAGAGAAGCAAATCAAGAGACGTCTTTACAGGAACAGCGAAGAAGCAGAAATGATGAAATTGTTGGCTGAATACATTACACCAAACCACAGAAATTTTTGATGCCAAGGACAACACCCAACTTTTTCAGTTACAGCTAATTTAGTATAACTTTTTAAAATATATTGGCGATTGATTTCTTAGCCAAAAAATCCGTTGTCAGTTCGTGAGAATCTGGCAAACCAACCTTAACTCTTGACCACAAGAATTTTATCGTTAAATTTTTACACATAGACTTTAGTCGAAAAAGAATATATTATTTCTATTTTTAAGCAGTAGATGTGCTCTGTTCAATGTTCAAAAATGGCATCAGGAAACATTTTATTCTGTTTTATTTAATTGAGATGAAACGAATTGTTCTCCACAGAATTAAGCGATTGAAACATCATCTCTTGCTTTTATTATATTTTATTATTATTATTTTTTTTTTTATTAAAGAAGTAGAGATATAATGGCTTGCTCTTTTAAAGGAATGAAACCGCATATATTAACTCGCTTTTTATACAGATTGAAAATGAATTGGGAAAGAATTAAATTTATCAGAAAGGTAATACAAAGTTTAGAATATGTGATTTTCGATATCACATATGCCAATCGCGCAGTAACCAATGACCAGATATTTTGAATTGTTGACAATTCAGGAGAACGTACTGGTCGGGACAAAATTCCAACATGTTCTGCATCAAGGAAAGCCAGGGAAAAACGAGCAACATGCGGTAGTATGTTGTCTTGTTGAAACGTAGCGTTAAGTAGTTCGCAAAGATAGGGAAAGCCATAGACCTTAACACATGAGAAATGTAACATCAGCTATTCAGAGTGCCGACAAAGCAAAAAAAAAAAGAAAAAAAAATTACTTGCTCCAAGCTCAGCTGATACAGATTATTAAGATTAATACCAAGCTAATACAGATTATTAAAATATAAATTTTGAAAAAAAAAAGACATTTAAAATTACTTAAATTAAAAAAAAAAAAAACAATAATAATAACTCTTAGAATTTACCAAAAACCGTACACGTATTTCTATCATTTATCCTGATTCTTTCAATAATGTCTCATAAAACAATGATTAAAAAATGACACTAAAACTCAAAGGTTGTATACGTTTACAAAAATTATAATGAAGTTTTAATAAAGTTTTAAAATAATACAAGGAAAAAGAGAAACGTATAGCGATTTTTATATTTCAGAAAAAAGTTAATAAACTTAATTTAAAGATAATCTTTCGTTTTATATTAGCTTATAAAAATATTAGAAAATCTAAACTTGAGAAAAATTACCTTTTTTATTGATCATATATATATATATATATATATATATATATATATATATATATATATATTTAATTATTTAATTATTTATTTATTTATTTATTTATTTTTATTTTTATTTTTATTTTTATTTTTTTTTCACACTGTCAAATACATTTCCAAATAATTTTAAAAAACTAAAATAAGCAGAATTTTGTACTTACTACTTTCTAAATTTCATGTGATAGTTTCATATAACACTTCATGATACACAGAAAATTTCAATTGTTAACTGTAAAATAATGGTGTTTGGTAAAATTTTGAAGAACTTTTGCAATGACTGTATATAAATAAATATATATATATATATATATATATATATATATTAAAGTAACAGGTTTTTGCTTCATAAATTTTAATAAAGATGTAAAATAAGATATAACATTTTTTTTTACTCGTGTAACAAAATCATGTAAATAGAGATATTATTAAATGTTGCCGTTGGTTTTGAATTTTTATTGAAATATTCAGTGACGCATTTTCAAAACAATTCGTTATTATGTGAGCTTAAAATGTAATAAAAAATTGATTCGTATCACAGCATATGAAATATTATCAAAGGAAAAATCTTAGAAAAGTATTATCATTTTGATAATAATTTAAGAAATATTATTCAAGTTTTAGATACGACAAAGGGCAAAAATAAAATTTACAACGAGAAAATAAATATTCTACGTAAATGAGGGGAGGAAAAGGCTGAGTAAATAAGTAACTTCGCATAAATAATTACCAATAAATAAGAAAAGAAGTAATTATGAAAAGTCTATTAATTTCACATTTGGCATTTGTATGATTTTATTTGTAAAGGAATAAAATTGCTATCACGAAATTTTTATGAAAATAACAATTTAAATCCAATTAAAAAAATAGATAATTATCTATCACCAAATGAAAAAAAAACGCATATACTAAAAAGAGCAGTTAATTATATAAAATATAATTACCATACTTTTTAATTTATACATTATTTTTGAAATATATTGAAGTTTAAATATTATATTAGTTGTTAGGAATTAATCACGTAATATATCGATGAAGAAGATTCTGCTAATATTTCACTTAATTCATCATTTGTAAAAGCAAAAATAAAGAAATATAGAAAAATAAATAAATAAATAATAAAGTATAAATAATATCTATCTACATATATAATAATAAATTTCTTTTCATGCATTGGAATACAGCAATAATTCTTTGAAATCATCCGGATAATTACCAATCATTATCCAATAGTCAATTTATGTATAAGGTATACCAATAAAATTCAATATATTCTTATGCAAAAGATATTTTTTTTCTTATTTCATATGTTGCAAATTTACCATCTTACCTTTCAGTCTATACTTTAAATATTTACATTTTAAAGATAATAATATAAAGTAATATATTAAAAAATCTGGTGTGGAACAACCACCCGACTTCCATTACCCATTATTACACATATTACATGCCTTTTTTGGAAATAATGAGATCAGAAGACATAACATTGACTTAACGAAATAGACACCGAAAATTTTTCTAGTAAGAAAAATCTTATACACGTGTAAAGACATATAAAACAAAGTTTACATAGCAAGATAAAAAAAAAAAAAAAAAAAAAAAAAAAAAAAAAAAAAATAGAGACATTTTTTGAAATACCAATTTTGAGATCTAAAACTGACCTACCTAATCAGGATGACAGTTAATTTTCTCTCAATAACAGTGTAATGTATGAGAAAATATATCTGAAGTGTATTTATGTAACAAATTTCAAGAAAAGCTTTAGAGCCGTTTTTGAGATGCTTTAATTTCATTTTTTGTCATATTCAATTATTGACCGGAAAACAATAATTGCATACAAAATGATATTTAAAAGGGAGTTGATATGGAGAGTTCGAAAAAATTCCGTACAGCCTTTTTTAAGGAAACGCACTTGAAACTGAGCTATTTATACAGGACACCTATCAATTTCCTGAATTAACCAATATCGTTCGAAAAGATATTTAATAGAGTGTTCATGTGGCAACATTGAAGAAAATCGTTAAAACCGTTTATGAGATACAGCCTTAAGGTCCCAATTCCTGTTTCCGATGCCCCTTTTCCAGTTTCTCCACTTTTCGTCAAATTTGGAAAGTTCATCTGTACACCAGACTGTCTCAATTCTGAAGTTTTGTTGTATTAACTTTATTAGTTTTGGAGATATGATAGTCAGAAGATTCCGCACAAATATACATGTATGTCAAAAACTACTTTTTTAGACTCAGGAGACCATGAAATATGTAAATGAGGTGAAAACTCGATATCGAAGTTTTTGACCTAATACGATACTTCCATTACTCATGGTAGTATGGTAATGGAAATAAAAATTATAAATGACTGCGTTCTTAGTATATTATTCCATATGTTTGCCGAATTTTGGCAGTAAATATATCTATAACTCATCAATCTGAAAAAAAAAAAAAAAAAAAAAAAAAAAAAAAAAGAAAAAAAGTATTATATCTTTTAATATTTCACCAACAGGGTAAGTTAGAGAGTTTGCACACAATTAAAAAAAATAATATAAAAAATCCAAATATTTATTATTTGCTAAACGTGGTTAATTTCGAACTCATCTATTTTCTAGGCATTTCCTTTGCTATTTTATTGTTATGTTCTAATTTAAAACAACGGCTATTATAAAACCAAGAAAGCTAATTTACAATATCTCTCCTTATAGAGTAGGTGATACTCCGCACATGGGTAGGGCATTTCTCACTGTCCACACTTATTTTTGTTAATGGTACATGTCTTTCGTGAGCTACCTTCTACAAATTTTCTCGCTCGAGGAGGATTGCACACCGTTTGTGCAACGCATTTCCGAGCCTAAAATACAGGTAGCACACCGTGTGTGCAATGATGCATGGCTACTCTCGCTCATTGTTTATTATTTACTAGCAGGCTACGCCCGCTTCGCTAGTCACAAAGTCAAAATAACATATTACAAATTAAATTAAATTAAATATTTCTTACGTTTTGAACTCGTTTTGCAACAATGCTGTATTGTCTTATGTGAATGATTCTCAAGATAGAATCAACAATTGTTTACAAATTTTATGGATTATGTATGGAAAATAAGTGAGCTGTAATTTAAACATTGCAGCTCTTAGAACTTCAAAATTGGTAATTTTTAAAAAAAATTATTCATTATTTTTTAATATTAGACTGCTTTCTATTTAATATTAGACTCTTATATTAAGATAAAAGCAATCGAATGATATCACGTTGTTAATCTTTTCGACATAATATTTTTCAATCTAATATCTTGATGTATATAGTTTCCCCACAAAATATGAACGGTTTTTAGAGCTTTTTTAAAAAAAGTATAACATCTATGCAGTATCTTTAAGAAAAATTCATGAATTTTTACTAAATAATATGAAAGACCTTCATCAAAAGCATTTGAATGATATCGCGTTGTGAAACTTTGCAACTTATTATCTTTAAATCTAATATTTGAAGTATATATTGTCATCACAAAAAAAAGAGCAGTTTTTTGAGTTCTTTTATAAAAGTATAACATTTATGGAGTATCTTTTAAAAACATTCATCACTTTTTACATAAAAAATGGTCGACTTTCATCACCAAAATAGTTAAATCTAGACCAATCAAAAATAGGAGTGGTCCGCACGGGTATGTTCCGCCGACTAACTATTTTCTTTATTTATATATATTAAAGTTGACCTTTTCTCTTAAAGATTTCTTCGGCACAAAAATGCTTAATACATAACACATAAATTATACTTGGTTTGCAGTCTTCTCGCTTAAATTTTATAATTCCTTACGTTAATGAAATTCATTTTATTTTATTATAGTTCCTTAAAAGAAATTTGAGAAGGGTCATATTTTTTGTATGCATTCAGTTTTATCGCTTCTGTTTATGTATCCGACAGTTACACAAATCTTGGGTATCATAATTAAAATTATTGCAAAATTAAATAGATATACAGTGCCATTTAAATACTTTGCGATAAGTTTGCTATAGTCTAACATTGGCATTCGAGAGGAAAAGCCTTCCAGAGGTGTGGCTTTTGTCATTCATTGCCACTACTGAACAATGTTCAAATCCGGATTCTAAAGATGGCCAAAAAAAAAAAAAAAAAAAAAAAAAATGTGCCGCCTATAATAACTTGAACTAGTCCAAGCAGGTGTCAAAATTATTTCCTGGTAGAGTTACAGACACTCAACAAACTGATTCCATACCCGTCCAAACCCACCAAACAAAGAAAAACGAATTTTTAAAAATAGTTGGGTGAGCAGATGAAACGGGGATAGGGAGGGGGTTTGTGATCCAACTTTTTTTACGAATTTGTTTTTCAACTCCTACATATCATGGGTCCTTAAGTACACTTCATTCTAATTTAGCGAAAATAAACAACTGAACAAAATTTTGAAAAACGACTTTGAAAAGAAAAATAATAATAATTCAAATTATTAACAAAATTAAAAATAACCTTAATTCTTCTCCAATAAATATTACTTCTTCATTAACTCCTAAAATTAATTTTACTAATAGCCTTCCTTTCTGTAACGAATTTAATTATTTTAAACATTATATTTCTCGAAAATTCAATATTTTAATCCCTTTCAGTTCTCCTTTAACTATTAACCATTTAAGTTTAAACGTTTGCGATCAAGCTAGACCCACTGGAGGAGTTTATTAAATTCTAATAAAACTGAATAACGTTTTTTTTTTTCTATTGTGATCAAATTGAAAGAACTTTAAGCAAAAGCATTCAAGAGCATATCCGCAATGTTACAGAAGAAAAAAGTTAAGATTTAGTCAACTTTATTTACGATAACTCTGCTACACCTTTCTGGGATCAAGCAGCAATTATCTCATCTCCCCCATCAGAATTAATAAATTAAGAAACAAACAATATAATAAAATATCATAATTCGATTAAATCTAAAGATGCTGCTTTCCTACCAAAAATTTGGCATTCCCTTATACATCCACATTGTTAATTTGAATTTATCTTTTCAGTGGACTGTAGGATTTCAATATGTTCAAACAGCGAAATATTTTTTTTTTTAATACTCCCTGCAAGCCTTTGGCCAGTCTGTATTTTCTGTCGATGTTACTGCTAGTGCAAGCCTCCCCAGTTTCTACTTAGACTTCTCTAAGAAAGTTCTTCGGTTGTTTAAGCTTTCAAGATGACTCCAGGTTACCCTAAAAAAGCACCAACTAACTTCAGAATTGTAGCTCCAGACTGACTTCTTGCTTCTTCCGTCATATGTCCTGTTACTGGCAGTGTGCCTCTCCAGACTTTTCCATGCAAGTTCCATAACATTTCTAGTTTTCAAGTTGCTTCATGTTACCCCAGTAATGCTTCAACTAAATCTCTACAATTTGTGATTTCAGACTTACTTATCAAGCTTAACAGTAACTGACGGGCGTTTTTTCTTGTAATATATAATGAATCTGTTGTCGCACTTATTATGAAATTATATATTATTATTATTATTATTATTATTATTATTGATGATGCCCTGACAAGCAAGGCGAAAATCTTTGAAAAAATGATATATGTAATTTTAAATGATTTTAATTAAATATGTCTTAAAAAAAATAAATAAATAAATAAATAAATGAAAAATACGTATTTTAAAGTGTTATTTTCTAACAAATAAGTTGTTTTTTCAATGATGCACGTGTTTGTTAAATATCTCTACATGAGATGTGATTTCCTAATTTTAAATTTTAACTCTGAACAAATGTATTATATAATTTTGAATTGGAAGAGCGATGAAATCTTAACAAGAACAAAAGGTGATCAGTTCAAGATTTTAAGTTTGGGATATGACCTAAATTTATTCGATTATATGACGACACTATAGAATAATGCGTCTAATTCTGGCCAGGCAAATTTTTACTTTTACTAAAATTAATTTGGCATTTCCTTTGAAAATATTTGTTATACAAATCTGTCGTTGGATTCAAATAAAATAAAGCTGTGCAGTAAAGGAGAATAATGGAAATGAAACAATTTAATGATTACACGCATTGAAAATCATTAGTAATAAATAATTAATTAATGTAAATTATCGAATTCATAGGAAGATGAAATACTTTCAAATTTATAACATAACTTTGAAAATTTCAATTTTTAAAAAATGAATAGCCTTATAAAAAATTATAAATATGAGATATTTTTGTTTTTAGAAAGATTTTTATTTAAAAATATTATTTATATAACATCAATTACATGTTTAATAAAATCAGGAATAATACATAATATTTTTATTCAGCATACTGCTAAAACTCTAACAACATATCTTACGTAATTTAGCAGTAAAATGTAAGATAATTCAAAACATATTCAAATAAAACAATTTAAAGATATTTTTCATTTATCAAATAAAAATAAAAACTAACATTCATGAAAATATTAAGAATAATTTGACTTTCACTCGACATTCTTCTTTTTCCACGTGTATAATACAAATTTAATAAAAATAAATATTTCTTTTTTTCCACAAATTTTAAAATAAGAAACTTACTTTCATATCACAAAACAAATAATTAAATAAATAAATGAAAAATAGAATACAATATATTTCGATTGTGTTTATGTTTATTCGTAAGTTTAGAAATTTAACAAATTTAGAACTTAAATTTCTTTCATTAAAGTGGAATTATCAGAATATAAATGAATAACTTTCAGATATTTTTTTTTTACAGATTTCAGACACAATTTCTTCCCCACCCTTTAACATGAACTTCATTTTTACTTAACTTGTGTTAATATATCTACAAAATAGTAAAGAAAAGAATTAAACATTATGAAAATTGCTTTTGTCTTTATGAAGTATCTTAAGTTTAATTTTAAAATGCTCCACTTAAAATGTTTAATTTAAAATTTTAAAGGCATGTTTAATTAAGTAAAAATGAATCCCATTTTAATAACTTTTTTATCGATATCTATTTTTGACTATTTAGTACAAATTTACAAATTAATATGTACTTTAACTGCACATTAGCATTAACATTTTAGATACGTTTAAAAATGAAAAAGTGTATAACAGCACTTTCTGCACTTGATATGTTATGTGTTAATAATAATAATATAATAAAAACTTTAATTTAATAATATAAAATATTAAAAATAAGACAAGATATAATAATAGTAATAATAATAATACACCCCCACACACACATACATGTATAGTTTCGAGAATACTCGTTGAATTGACAGTACTGCAAGAGTGCGTGCGGTAAGATATATTTGAAACGACGTACATCTGAACAAAAGGTCCCATTGTCCATCAGTAAATTATAATAATCTGTCCGAAAAATGGCGTTGATAGTGCGCTACAGTATTCCCCTTACTAGTAAGTACGAAATCGTGTGCGCGATAATATTCGTATGGACGGTAGCGGTTGCCAGATTGTGCTGTCAGTTGTCCACGTGTAAAGCTGCTGTGCAGTGTAATAGATTTTATGCTGTGAACCTTACAGCGTCTGGTGCTTTTCATGTATTGTCCCAGATATAAGTTTTTTATACCGTTTATTCACTCAATTGTGGTCACCAATTCAAGAGTGCATGCGGGAAGCTGTATTTGAACCTGGGACCCAAGGCACTGAAATCGATCGACGTACCTCTGGAGAAAATTTCATTTCATTGTCCATTTGTAAATTCTGATAATGTATCCGATAAATGGCACCGATGATGACGCAACAGTACTATTAGACTGTTTCGTGAATATCCCTTCAAAAAACAGTCGCGTTTTACTGATTCTAGAAGTAATGCTGTATAACGTGCATTCCCACTCTAGAATCTGCCACTATTTTAAGAAAGTCTTTCTTAACACAAAAACTGACAAGTTTTTCATACAAAAATATCCATATATATATACTTTATTTTGTGCAATAAGAAACTATCTACCAGTGGAAAAGAAATAACTTGCATATATTTTTTGATAGCTAGATAGACAGATTTATAGATATACCATAGGCATTATAATCGTAATAAATTATATTGTGATAAAAAATGTGTACGTTTAAACGTTTTCAAGAATAGTTAAACAGTACCATGAGGTGTTTACTATCACAAAATCTCATAAAAGACGGAATAGATGAAATCTGGTTTTCCTTTATTTAACATCATTTTAAAATCCATTTTTTTCAAAATTACCTTCCATAAAGAAAATTGAAATCTGGTATAGAGAGCGACGAATAAGAAAAGAAGAAAAGTATTTTATTTTTTCAATTTTTTCACGTGCATTTCATATTTTTCCTATATTTTAAAAGATTTCATATAAAAGTGTTGTTGGAGAGAAATAAATTTTGTAGATCTCCTAGTAAATAACGAGGATTCAAAAATAAATAACTACTTAATGTAAGAGATCGTTCGGAAGACTAAATACACGTGGTGTTGGAAGGTGGAAAAATAATTAAATTTATTAAAAAAAAAAAAAAAAAAAAAATCCTTTTATTATGATGAAATTGCAGATTTGACATAATGTAAAATTTGAATTTAAAATACTCTTTAGTTTAAATTTAGTGTACAATATTCCATTCACTCAGCAAATTAAAAAAGATAGTTCTACATTTTTATTGTAAAAATATTTACACAGTATATTTATTTATAATCTGATGGTTAACGCTCTAGAAAGCTAAATAATTGTTCATCAGTAACTATGACTGCATTTCTCTTTTTTCGAACATTAAACATCTTAAATTGAGAATCTATTGTATACTTGAAGAGATTTTTTTCTTTTCTTTTTATTTATGTATTAACTTATTTATTTGATTTTTGTAAAGCGGTAATACAGTTAGATACGGAGTAATCAGAGCTCAAAACCACCACCTTTTTCTGTCCCTTTTTTTCTTCCAGCCGTTTTCCTTTTATTTATTTATTTATTTACACATTTAACATTTTTTTTTTTCATGCCATGCTTTTTCTGTGGATTTTTATCTTTTTTTCCATCGTTTATTACATTCAAAAGTGCGATGGCTCCCACCTGCCCACCGCCGAGTCACATAATAAGCGAGTTGTATATTAAACCCTCAACGATAGCATCAGGGTCCATTACCGAGCTTCCATGACTTTTTCCTAGTTAATTTTGGCTTTTTGTTTCTTCCAGTTCTAGCCTTTTTTTTTTTTTTTTTTTTTTTTTTTTTACACACTTAACATTATGTTTTTTTTTTTTTTTTTTTTAATTCAACCAATGCTTTTTGTATGGATTTTCAGCTTTTATTTCCCTTGTTTATTACATTCTAAAGCGCGGATTTTTTTTTTTTTTTTTTTTTTTTTTTTCCCCTTCGTTTTGTACATTCTAAAGTATGGTGGATTTTCTGCTTTTTTTTGCTGCCACTATTTTCATAGAGAAAATGTTACCTTATTTTTATAGTAATGTGTCGTGAATAAATGGAGTAAATATTATTCCAGAAAAATAATGGTAGGGAAAAGGAGAAAGACATCGAGAAAGTAACTAATTAAACTCAAAATGATTAAGAAATTAATCCTTTTTTTTTTTTTTAACTATTAACTATTTAGAATATTAAATAATTTATTATTTGTAAAAGTGTGATTTTTTTAAGCTATACTTTTACTATTATTTCTTTATTTAATTTTTTGATATATATACAAAAACGCACACACACAGACACGCATATGTATATATATATACTGTCATTTGCAAAAGTTTAAGTCCAGTACCCGATTTTCAGTCTTTTAGCACATTGCATCATTTGCACAGATTATTGCTTCATGCCATCAGATGATTGAATCAGACACATTCTACTGCTATAAATAAAGGTTGTCGGCACGTTTATCGCCGATTGTTTATTGAATTTTGTCCTAGACAATGTTGTTGTGTAATTATTGCAATGGGTAAAAAAACCTTCACTTACTGTTAGAAATATGTCAGGAATATTGAACCTATATAAAATAGGATTTTCTGAACGTCAAATAAGTTCCAGGGTAAATGTGAGCAAGACAGCTGTGCATCAAGCTATAAGCAAATTTAAAATTTCGAGAAAATCTGTGAACCTTAAGAATCGCTTCCTTTTCATACTTGGAGTAGGTCGAGGTTTCCTTGTAGGCTTGTGGGAGGATAAACCAAATATTTGGCTAAACGTCTTGAAATAGAACTCAAACTGACGTTGGTGCCTTTTGCAGTCAGAAAATGTCTAATCGTCTTCCTGCAGGTTCTTAGATCTCGTACGACCATCTTTATCACATGATCATCACGTGCACTCTTTTTTCCTAGGACGACCGCTTCTCTTAATGTCTAAAAATTTTCCCTAAATTTTAAATATACTAATAGCTTGATGCACAGCTGTCTTGCTCACATTTACTCTCGAATTTATTTGACGTTAAGAAAATCCAAATTTATGCAGCGTCGATAGTTTTGACTTTTATGTAACAGTAAGTGAATGCTTTTTACCCATTACAATAATTACACAACAGCACTGTCTACGACAAAATCCAATAAACAACTGGCGATAAACGTGTCGGTCGCCTTTATTTATAGTAGTAGAATGCGTCTGATGCAATCAGCACATGCGATGACGCAATAATCTGCACAAATGATGCAATGCGTTAAAATACTGAAATTCGGCTACTGGTCTTAAACTTTTGCAAATGCCTGTAGTTAGAAAACAATATTTAATATAATAAGTCGTGAAATTGTAGTAATTCTAATCTCTATATCATTTTTGAGATTTAAAATAGACAGTAAATATTTCAGTTTGTTTTCTTCCGCTTTCAAACTATATTTATTAATGTTGATCAACAACATCACTACTTAACATAAAAAAGAAATAATCATGATATCCAAATACTATGATTACAAGCATTTTAATTTGAACTGCATTGTGTAATTTAAAATTTCAAAGAAGATCCATTGAATTTTTATTTCATTTTAAGCCATGGTGGCTTCAACTCACTAAGGAGATATTTTTAGGTAAAACTGTCTTAATTGCATTAATAAATAAATAAATAACATAAAATAAAATAGCTTTCGATTCAGGAATTTTAGTTTGTTTGTTTTCAGTGTTGCCAAATTTCTGACCTTTTTTTTTTTTCAATATCCACCATTAAATTTTAATTCAAAGATTCAAATACTAAAATATTCAAGAACGGAAGGAGGCCTCTCATCACTATGCAGCAGTTTTCAGGGATTTTGATCTCTAAAGAGGGGCTCTGACGACAAATGTCAAATTACAATGTGAAATTTTGAAAGAGCCCATTTCTAGAGGTTAAGCCTCCCCCGTTGTTTATTGCATGAACAAAACAAAACAAAACAAAACAAAAAAAAAAAAAAAAAAAAAAAAAAAAAAAAAAAAAAAATGCTGCTGGATATAAAATACCACGCTACAGAGGGCAGCAGTTAATTAAAAAGACAAAATTTAGGATGACGACGTATACGTCAGGATGACGACGGTTTTGACTGATGACGACGTATTGCCTGTAAGGCTGAAAGACTGTCAATTTAGATTGGAACTGAGTTAACTATGGTTTTTATTTTCGCCCAGTCTTGAGGACCATTGATGAATCAAGATCCCATCTAAAAGTACACATAAAGCTGAGCCGACTCCGTGTTCAGTCTTTGACACGTCTGTATGCACCACCACTGGAGAAAAGGAGAGAAGGCATTAGTTAAGATGTTGACTAGGGCATGAGAGGGATCTGCTTCGGGGTGAATTTGCCAACTGCATGTTTTACATTGTATTTCTGAATTTGGGAAGTGTTCATTTTGCAGTGAAGTGTTACTGAGTTGTAGAATGTTAGTTTTATGAAATTCATATTTAACTGTTAGGTAGATAGGTGGAATCCCGGTGATCACTGTCAATGCGTAAGTGGAAATAGTTCTATACTTTTCTTTTTGGAAATTTGCAATAAAAATATTCTTTGAAGAGAGAAGAGTTTGAGCTTTCAATTGTCACGGTTGTCTAATCACACATAACCATTAAACCATTCAAGTAGTGTATTAATAGAAATCAATTAAATAGTATTCATTCGATAGGCCATAATCTAACGTGATTTTAACACGTAAACTTTTTGCCCTCGTGAGCCCGTTTTCGAGAAATCTATATTTAAGTTAGAGTAAAAACCTAGTAACTATAAAGGATTCGGAGGAATATAGATAAAACCATTCTTTTTATCAATTTATTGGTTCTATATTAGCGAATTTTTAGGTTTTATATCTCGTAGCTGAAATGGGCAATTTATTTATGCATCAAATAACACGCTTGTCTATTCTTTTTCCATTAGTGGTTGTTTGGATTTCATTCATTATTTCAGTAAGTCGTGTTTTAATGAATTCAGGGGTAGTTATATCGATCATTAGCGAAATTTCAGAGTTTGTAACTCAAAAACGAGCTGACAAGGGCAATTTATTTAAAAAGAAAAAAATAAATAAATGCTTATATATGCTCTTTCGATTGATGCTTGTTTGGATTTTATTTATTTCTACAACATAAAATAGTTTCCTGATAAGATTAATTGTCTGTTATATACATTAAATATCACTCCTCAGAAATATTAGTGATGACTGAATAAAAAAGTCCCTAAATTTAGCAACACTGTTTGTTTATCTTATTAAAATATAATCATTAGGTAGTTTTTTACGTCAATATAAACTAATGCGTTCCCCATGTATTTGTTATTACGTATTTCAAAGATTTCTTTCTTACTTTTTTTTTTTTTTTTTTAAGAATATTTTAAACTTATACGGTATTTTAGATTGGCTTGACTTACAGTATTAAAAAGTGATGCCTAAAGCCAATGAATTTTAAATTGGCAGAAACTCTAGCAAGCCGATGACGGGAAAAAGGCATTACATTAATATTAGTAACTTACATTAATTTGGAGTTACAATAGTATTGGTAAATTGATGTTCTAGATAGGTCTTCTGATGAAAAATAAGATGTAAGAACATAAAATTAAACAAATAAATAAATGAAAAGAAATAATTACACATTTATTATTTTTAAATTAATAAACATAATTTTAAATGATTGTCTGCGATGATTTTTATGAGATGATTCAAAAATCATATTGAATCACATAAATTTTACATTAGTATATGTTCTATATGAGATTACCAATTAATTACCATGTGATGTTGCCGCATGTCTTAATTTCAAGACAAAGATTCGAGCAAATGTATGGGTAACTGAAAAAATGTATGGTTACTATTTCTCTGGAAACAATATGGTCAGCAAAAATCTAGAAAAGAAAGCCCTAAAATCAATATAATAAATTTAATTATGATAAAAACATTGTGTAATTTGCTTTTAAAATAATTCAGAATTTATGTATAACTTATTAGACAATTCAGACTTCGGTTTCATATAATCGTCTGTTACTTTTATTCTGTTGAGTCAAAAATAAATAAATAATATACTTTTAGGATTTACAATCTCATTTTAAATTTGTTTTTATCGATTAATAGTAACTGCTATATATTTAGTATCTAATAATTATCATAAGTTTCTGTTAGTGTAAGTAACACTAAGTACTTACTACATTAAATTTTAAATATCACCGTGGTACATTTAATTCTTATTTTATAATTCAGTAGCAAAAAAAAATTTATTTTAATTTTAATTTTGGATATGTAATTGGATATATATATATATATATATATATTCTTTCAATTATAATCAAGATTGCATAAAATAAACTCCAAATGCAGCGCTAAAAATTACACAAAAAATATACATAATTTTGAATAGAAAGTAATAATTAAATGCGATAATTTTAAATGATTGGCCGCTATAAAGAAAAATGAAATTAAATAAATATGTTATTAGATTTAAAAGAACAAATTATTATATCAAAAAACATTTGTCAACAATACTTCGTGTGCAAGCACCATTTCTGCTTCCTTTGCTCAGTAGGTGAGAGCATCAGAAAAGTCACTTTACAGCAAAAAAAAAAAAAAGAAGAAGAAGAAGAAAATACTAAAAGATGAAAAAAACAATTTTGAAATTTTAACAAAATTAAATATATATATATATATGTATATATATATAGATAGATAGATATATATATATGGAAATAAATGCAAAGAAATATGCACATAACAAAATTAGGTGACAAAACGAACTTGATAAATGTCATGCTGGTCGTCCTAATCTCACCCAGATCTGAAAAAAGAAAGAAAAAAAAAAAGCATTTTATTATTAAGATGGTGGACATATTGCATAGACATATTATGTCTATCAAGTAAACTTAGAAATTTAACACAGGTCAGTGAAGAGGAAGGATATAAGGTGTGAATATTTCTAAACATGAAAAAATAAGACATGAATGTTGTGTTCGAATAGCTGATAGTGTAGTAGTAATTTGCTGAATTTTAATTTATTAACATTTTAAAATTCATTTTGTTTATTACGCCAATTTATTACCTTCTGTTCAAAATTATATATATGTAACGACTCATGAGTCCGTAATATTAAGTGGGTTGATATTCCAGTAATGTGAGCATCTTAGAAGCGATGAGGAGTCCATTAGATTCACTTATAATCCTTTGTTAAGTTCAAGATGGAGTCTTGGCCTGAAAGTTAGACATCCTGAGCGTCATATGCCCCGTAACCACGCTGAAAGTCGGCACGTCTTCGTAGCGGTGCCCCTCCGGGCCCGCGGGTTGCGTTAGCGAGGTTTTATATAATAAAAGTAATATTTAACGTAGATTTATTAAGCAAGTCAATATCGGAAAAAGCTACGATTTTTCGTGTGTTCCCGCTTAAATACTGTCATTTTTGGCGGGAAACCACACCACTCCTTCGTCTCATTATTGACTTTAAACTTTATGATTGACAGTCCAGCTCAGGCCTGGATCCCCAGGATTAATTAACATGCATTACTTAACCACAAGAAAAGGAAGATTGCACTTACTCAGCACTTTTTATTCTGAAAGTTATTAAATTTTTCTAACTTTCAGGTTATGAAGTCTTCTGCTGTGAAACAAAGTTTAAAGGCGCACTTACGAATTATTAGCGATTTCTAGATTTTAAAATTGGGTTTTAATTATTTAAATTTAACTATTTTTTTATCCCTTTCATATATATATATACACATGTGATAGTATTTTAAACGAACTTACTATTTCTACAATAATTTTAAGAAATACATATTTTCAATAGAACGATTGCCTAGTGTATCAAATTAAAACAGAAAATACTAGAAAAAACAAGAATGTTTTTTTTTTTTTTTCAGTTTTCTAAGTAAAGAATAAGAAATAAAGAATATCTGGAACAATTCTGTAACGCAAACAATCTCAAAATTTTAAAAGAAAATGATATAGTTGATAGGATTTTTTTTTTTAAAAGAAACAATCTTTCTTCCGTTGCATTTCATTGAAATAAACAGTTATATTCTTCCGCATGATATTTTCAAGAAATCCTTATTCAATTTAGTACGTTCCAACTATAATAGAAAAAAATGAAATTATCTATCGAGAGTCAAAAATGTTTGGAAATTTTGCAAGGTTATCAACTGAATGGACTTGAAATATACTTAAAGATAAATCCTATTTTATAAATATATTACGTCCTTCTTTATAAATTTCCATTGTTTTGTTTAAAAACGGATGTTTTATTGGAAATGGGAAATTCTGATTAAATAAACAACAACAACAAAAAAAAAAAAAAAAAAAAAAAAACAGAGAGTTTAATATTTAGTGAATAAACTTTAGTTATTAAAATACATAACCTATATCTGATACTTCTAAGATTTGTAAATATATATATATATATATATATATATATATTATATATATATATATATATATATATATACAGCGTCCTTTTTTTTCACTAAAAATTTTAAAATAACTAACATATTTCTCTAACTCTCTCACTTTTTTTTTCTTTTAAGTAACTTACGATTAAATGCTTAAAAGAGTTCTTTAACGCTCGCATTAAATATAGTTCAGTTATGAAGAAATAGAGAAGAAGGGTGTAAATTCATGACAAAGAATAAAGCAAGATATTTAAATTATACAAATAACACTGTTCTGCATAAAAATCGGCCACAACACCATTTTTTCAAAATTTTTATGAAAACCGACCTCCTGAATCCGAATACGATGCACATTTTGCCCTATCACCCACAGTTTTTTAGGGACACATCTTTTGATAATTTTATAGCTATAAATTTGATTTGAAAGGGGGGAGGGAGAATTATTTTAACTGTTGAATATCTTTCGTGGGGCTACAAAGTTGAAAAATTCTAAAACATGAACATTTGCAGCAAGGGATTATTTAGGAGAGGATTTGTCACTAAAATTATTATTTGTACATTATATATATATATATATATATATATATATATATATATATATTTAAGTGTTAAAATAATTGTTTTCCATTCTCCAAATCAAATTCATAACCATAAAATTACAGAACAGCGATATAAATTTCGGGAGAGGGGGGGGGAGGCGTTCTGAGAAAGTGGCGGGTTTCTGGGCAAAATAGGTATCATATTCGGATGCAGGAGCACAGTGTAATCTACCGGCAAAACTATGCATATTGAATTTCCTTTTCACCTACCCCTAGCAACTTAATGAAGTTAAATCGTAGCGATCATCCGGTTGACAAGAGAAATCCTTGCATAGCAACGCCCGCTATTAGACTGTTTAGATCATGTGTTGATACTAACCAATTTGTATCAAACAAGGCCAAATATATTTTTTCGTAAAATATTGAGAATTAGGTCTTGAGGTAGTGTTTCCAAAAAGTGTTATCACGTTCACAAAACAGAGGGACAGACATATTTATATTTTCTAAAAACTGTCAAATAATATTCAGGACATCTTAAAACATATAAATCGGAAACCAGAAGTCGAATAGAAAACATACAAATACGAGGGTTGCTATTTATATTTCTGGCCTTGGCAACAGTAAGTGTTGCTAGGCGACCGCAGACGATTTTAATCGAAAGTTTGATATTTTTAAACGTAAATTCAGCAGACGATTTACCATTATAGCTTTATTTGTGTTGTTGACAGTAAATTGAAAAGTTCTTCTCTTTCAAAAAATGGAATTGAATCGTGAAAATTTTCGTGCGATTATTTTTCATAACTTTCGACGTGGATTGTCAAGAGAAGAGTGCTTCGATGAACTTAATTCTTTATACAGCGATAAAGTGCCATCCTACAGCACTGTAAAAAATTGGTATAACGAATTTAATCGTGGTCGATGTTCGATCCAGGACGAATCCCGTGCAGGTCGTCCAAAATCCGTTGTTGTGCCAGAAAAGATCGATGCTGTGCGTGAACTGATAAAGCAAGATCGTCATGTGACATACAGTGAGATTGAGGCGTCTTTGGACATTAGTATGACTAGCATCAATAAAATATTGCATGAACATTTGAGCGTAAAAAAAATTTGTTCGCGTTGGATCCCGCATAATCTGACAAACGCTCAAAAAAGGCTCGTGTTGATTGGTGCAAGGAAATGTTGGAAAAATACGTTCAAGGTACATCAAAGGCTGTGTATAACATCTACACAGGTGACGAATCATGGATCTATGCATATGAGCCGGAAACAAAACAGCAATCAACTGTATGGGTCTTCCAAGGCGAGGCAAAACCAACAAAAGTTGTTCGAGGAAGAAGCACATCGAAACAAATGATTGCCTGTTTCTTCAGCATTAACGGTCATGTGGCAACAGTGGCGTTAGAGCAACGCAGGACGGTCAATTCTGAATGGTACACGACCATTTGTTTGCCAGAAGTCATCGGAGAAATTCGAAAAAAGCAGAAGAACAGGCGAATCATTCTTCATCATGACAATGCGAGCTCTCACACATCGACTCAAACAAATGCATTTCTGACTGAGCGAAAGATCGAACTGATGGGTCATCCGCCGTACAGCCCTGATTTGGCACCCAATGACTTCTTCTTATTCCCACGCATCAAAAATAAATTACGTGGACAACGATTTTCGACCCCCGAAGAAGCGGTTGATGCATTCAAAACGCATGTTTTGGAGTTACCTCAATCGGACTGGAAAAAGTTCTTTGAAAATTGGTTCAAACGCATGCAAAAGTGTATTGATCATCATGGAGAATATTTTGAAAAACAATAAAACCAATTTCGATCCTACATATTTGTTTTTTCATTATTAGGCCAGAAATATAAATAGCAACCCTTACAATACTTTCTTCTATTAATATTAAAAGAATTTAAAATTAATTTGAGATTTCGTCAATCTGAAAATTAACAAGTAAATAAGTTTTTTTAGTACGAGATTTTTAATGTTTATTTATTTTACCATGCTAGATATCTTCAATTAATAATGTACGCTAAAAAGTAAAGTTTAATTCAAGTGTATTTAAAATTTACAATATATATAGACTTCTCACATTCAGTAAAAAAGTAGAAATTACTTTTAAAAAATGTTAATCATTTGCGAAGAATTGATTCCATAATTTATGTATTTTTTAAATAAAACATACTATGCTATTTTAATACTAATAATAATAATAACCATAATAAACTGAATGAAATATTAAAACAAAAGAAATATAAGATCATGAAAAAAATATTATTGCTGATATGTTACGTTCGTATTATAAAAGTCATCAAAAGAAAAAAAAAAAAAAAAATCCAGACTTTGTAGATAAAATTTTAAAATAATTATGTACTTTCTAAATATTTTATTTGTTCAATATTCTATATTTTACAGATTATTTTTAAAATACAAATATTGCAGAGATATGAATGAAATTATAAAAAATATATATACATAAAAATGCTACTTTCTTCAATTTTAGATTAAAAAAGTAACAGGAAATCACAATTACTTTAATTTAAAGAAACGGATTTTCTGGTTATTATATTTTTGTTCTGCTTAAAATAAGGAATCGTTTGTTATAAAACGACAAAAAAAAAGTTGTAAATCATATATATATATATATATATATATATGATTTAAAAAAAAAAAAAATAACATATAAAATAATTACAATTCTGACATTTAATTATTTATTTATTTATTTTTTTAGGTATTTTTAAGGTGATGTAAATGAGGACATAAAAAATACCTAAAACGAATATGACTTCATTTTCTCGTTATTTTGGGAAATATAAAATAATAAATTCTGCTTTCCATTAAAGATTTTTTTTTTTTCTTTTTTTCATTCAAAAAATAAAATAAAGTAAAGTAAAGTATTTATGTTTAATAAATTAAATTAATGAAATAAAACGTTTTTTTTTTTTTTTTTTTTTTTTTTAAGTATTGATAAAGCTTACAATCTTACGGAATATTAAATTATATGTATTTAGTTTTATTGCAACCTAAATATTTTGAATATATTATTACGGTTATCACTTTTTTTTTATTCGGATTTTTGTTTTCTTTTTAATTTACGAAATGCGCACAAGATAAATTATGAATTTATGTGTCTCTAAATTTTAATTCCTTGGTAGTTACAAAAACACAGATAACACAGGTCTATTTTTTTTTCCAGTTGCATGTACTTGTTTTGGTCATTTTTATGTTTTCTAGAAAAAGCAGATGACACAGGTCTCCGTTTTTATTTTATTTCTATATATATATTTTTTTTCAGACTATGTACTTATTTTGGTCAATTTTATGTTTTCGACAACTCTATCCAAATATTTTCTCCAATTTTGACCATTATGTATGGATTTTTCTCACAAGAATAGACCATGTTCCCATAAAAATTATACCTCTCGGGGTTACCGAAGCGGGAGAGACATCCTTTCCGTGGAGGATCAAAATTGCGATGACATGTCTCCGGACCACATCTAGTGGTGTTTACCAGACCTTCGCCAATTGCCCATCTGCGCAGCACTAGTGCGACGTTAAAACACAATCATCATCATCATCATCATCCAAGATAAGGTTTTAATAATAATGATAATATAATAATAATAATAATAATAATAATATACTTCATTAAATGAAGCATATTCTTTCTTACAATTAAACAATCATTCCATTCATGTTATAATTAGTTGCTGTCAACTTCTACATTTTTTTAACATTACTTTTTCTGAGTAGAATTTTTCCCTTAATTTAATCATGAAAACTTCTATAAAAAGTTTCATAAAAATTTCTATTAATAATTTCTGATAGGAAAAAAATGCACGTAGGTATGTATTTATCATTCTGTAATCACACATTTCTCCTGCGAAATCATTTCTTCTACTTTTTAACCCCTTCTCAAACAAGCTTTCGTTTTCACCTATTTCACTATCTCCCATCCCTTCTGTTTTTTAATTTCATTACTCACTCTCTCTCTCTGCATATGTATATATGTATGTATATATACATACGTACAACATGCGTACATACATGTATTCACTCGTAACATGTTGCTTTAAATTAAGTAATAGCAATTATTATTATTATTATTTTTTATTTATTTTTTTTTCAGCAGTACAATGTTTCATGTTTTCATGCAAAAGTGAACTTGAAATACGAGTTTTAGAAAAACAATAATAATAATACAATTTGGTTACTATTATTTTCGATTTTACTGAGTGAAAATTGAAAAGAAACGGGTAGAACATATGTTTTATTATTATTAATATTGTAAACCTGTGTGATAAACTGAAACAGAAACACACGTACATAAGTTAGCGAAATTCTTTAGTTTTCGGAATATGTATATATATGTGTGTGTGTATGCGTGCATGTGTGCGTGTGTGCGTATGAGAAGGAGAAATCGTGTTTCTAAAAAATATCTTAAGTATGTACTAAAAATATTTTTAGTACACAAAACATTTTGTGCACATTTTTTTTTTTTTTTTTGCTAAAAAATTGTTTACACACACACATATATATATATATATGTACATTAAAATTTTTATTTTTCAAATTTATACACATGCATTCGTATTAGATTGAAATTCTATGGTATTTTCTAAATCATGTAATATTAATGATAATATGCAAAAACACAATCTAATTAAAATATTCAAGAAATTGTATTTTTTATTTAATATTTTTTTAATTTTTGGTTTATTGCAATAACTAATAAAAAATATTATTAAAAAATATTTGACTGCAACTATTTTCTTATTTTCAATTAAGAAGAACGGAAAATGTAGGGGAAGCCGGGGTAATAAGAGACAAAAAATATTAATAAAATCTATACTATTAATCTAAATAACTTGAAATAAATGTCTCGAAATTATTTCATTAAATGGACTCCTCTTGATTTTTTAGGTGATTTTTGAACTTAATTTTTTTGTTAAATTCTTTTTTTAAATTTTCATTAAATCCTTGTCTCTAATAACCCCACGCGGGGTAATAAGAGACCAGGCTTGTAACTGTCCATATATAGCAATGTAAAATCATGTGAGATAATTAAAGCTATCTGGAAATAATTCTGAATCAGCCAATAGTTTTAAATTTTTATTATTTACATCCATTCAAAAAGTATGTTTGCTCGAAAAAACTGTCATAAATGTGTTTGTGAAATTCATTTCTTTTAATATTAGGTCCTAAATAATATAATATTGTACTTAATGATAGTTCTACATAATCAACATAACCTAGGGATTAACCAAAAACATCAATATAATTTTTAATTGGGCAGAAAATATTTTACCCATTTTCTAAAGTGTAGTCGAAAATAGGCAAAAATGACGTATTTTGAAGTGTATACAAGCGAACAAAATGTTATAAAATATCTTTCTAGTAATTATAAATGAACTTATTTATTATGTAATGAAGTATTAATGACTAAATACTAACTTATACACATTCTAAACATAAATTTACATAATCATATCAACTAAATATGGTCTAGCCTAATGAGTGAAACTGCCTTTTGATTTAAAGTGAAAAAAAAAATGTTCTCTTGGTAAACTTAGACTGGCCCCAACACTAGGTAAACTGTTCGTAAACTAGTCAGGCAGAATTAATAGGAACTACAATTGGGGGGGGGGGAGGACACAGGAATTAACAGTGGGGGTAATAAAAGACTCATGTCTCTTATTACCCCCACAAAAAATAAAAATGGGGTAATAAGAAACATGCCTAGAACATGTAAATAAAGAATGCTTTCAATGTTTTAAAAAATTGTACATCAAAAGTCATAGTCTTGGTCAAAAGTTTACACATTAATAAATCCCAAACATCTTACCTACAAAGAAAAATAAAGAAAAATTTAGAAAAAGTCACGAACTTTTAGGGTAAGTTCAAAGTGAAGGTTTTCTTCCGTCATAGAAAACGAATTCAAAATGTGTTATAAACTTCTCAATAAGTGTATTGTAGTAAAGAGTACACATGATACTTAATATTACATATTTTTGAAGTTGTCTAAGTATATTTTTTGGTGGGTTTTTTGACTGTGTCTCTTATAACCCCTGTCTCTTATTACCCCGGCTCCCCCTATCATAGATAAAAATTAATTTTAGATAAGCATAATTTGCCGTAAGATTCGTAATTTCGCACCAAGCATCATTGCTAAAGATCACCAATTTTAATTATTTATTTTATTTTATATTATTTTATTTTACTTATTTATTTATTTATTTATTTATTTTTACACAATTTAGGAAATGAACCAATTTGAAAATATGCAGCTAATGAATAATAAAAAAAAAGTCCCCTTTTTATTGAAATATCTTTTTTATTTCTTTTCTACAAATTTTACTGTTATACGTTTTTTAATACTTAAATTTGAAAGAAAATGATTATTTTATGTTTTTATATTTTTCAAATGTATCAATTTGAGTTTTTTTCCCGATGAATTTGTGAAACGTTCTTCCTTCATGTAAATTTCATAGAAATGGTCTCTCTTGACGTAATAGTAAAAAATATGTCTATCATAAATAGGTTTAAATTAATCAAAAACTCCCATATTTTAAAGAAATTTAGTAAAATATGATTAATATGGAGAATTATATGAATATGAGATACTTTCAGATTTTTAAAAATTACTCATATAGTTACACAATAGACGTAAGGTTATTATTATTATTATTATTATTATTATTATTGTAAATGCATAATTTTAATATATATAATATGATGTATGAATTTTGGTTAAGTACGTAATGTTTTTACATTAGAATTCAGAAAAAAAAATTGTACTCGTTTTGTAAATAAAGAAACACATTTACCCAGGTTTATTTCCGACTGTGCAGTATTTATTTAAAAATAAGGCTTTGCATTTTTGAAGAACTCAATCAGTTCTTTTTAATACTTATAAAATATATAGTTGTTTTGAAAAGACGCATATGGAATCTAGTGTTTAAAAAATGGTTGCATATATGAAAATTAAAACTGGAGTATTGCATTTTCAAAGAATGACGTACTGCAATTTGTAAACTATTTGGAATAGCACAAAAATCTCAAAAGTTAGTGAAACATTTAAATACTATTGCAACATGCGATGCATTTTAATTTTGTCGCTTGATGTGGGTATTGTACGATTATTTCAATGCGAAACATTAGTTTTAATGTTTTCCAAAGCATTGTATTCTTATTACAAAGTTCTTTTTACACATTATCTATCAACACAAGCTTATAGAATTATTTTGCTGCTGAAAACAATTTACAATTCTTCACAATTTATTCATATTTTAATTAGCTATGAATAAATTTTACCAATTATTTATATAACTAATTCATTATTCAAATCTGTGGTGTAATTTGAGCATATAGAACACGTAATAATCACAAAAAATTTATAACTTTTACACTGAATATCCAAAATATAACAATTGTTATAAAAAACTCGCATTTATTTCTCTATTAAATTCTTGTAAAAACCAAATTTTAAAACTCCATTAATTAACTTTTTTTAATCTTTTAAAAATGATAATTTTTCCGTTTTAAATAAGAATATTTAGTTTTTAAGATAAAAATATATTTCGAAAACTTAAAACATATACTTATTCAAAATTCTATAAAAAAAAAATTTTTAATTATTTTTAATGGAAATATTATTAAAATTATTCATTTAAAAGAGTAATTTGCAATTCCTTGATAAAAAAAAATAATCCATATTAAAATGTAAAGTGATAAAGCAGCATATTTCTAATCTAAAAGTAATCCTGCATATTATATTATATGTGAATTTGGTAATGCACAAATTTCAGATTTTTTTGTCTAACTGTATATTTTGATTTCTTGGTAGTTACAGAAAATAGATTGTCAAATGAAAATCGAAACAGCGCTGCATTTGCGGAGAAAATATTTTACTTGTCAGAGAAATAGTGGGAAAAACAAATTTCTAGAAAGTTATTCTATGATTTTGTAAAAGTTTTTCCAACATTCGTAATATATATATGTATACGTGTGTGTATATAAATAGTTTACAATTTATATATACATATATATATATATATATATATATATATATATATATTGTAAATAGGTTACAATTAATTTGAATTTTAAATTTGAATTTTTCAGCTTACAACAAATGCATTTTATTTTATTTTATTCACTTATTTTTATTTTTATTTTATTTTTTTTACAACATTTCAAAAATACATTACTTTGGATACTACCAAAGATATCATTTACTGTACTGTAAAATTAAAATAGTGAGCTATTAGTAATTCTTAACTTTCATATATTGCAATGAAATATCAAGTGAGAATATTCTTTTATTTACAATAAAGTAAAACTCGTATTCAAAAGTATACATCTAGCGTTTGTATTGCATCAAGTAAACACTATCAAATAACAAGAAGAGCTTTATTATTATTATTATTATTAGTATTATCATTTTAATCCGATAAATTTTCTTTATCACATTTAATAAGAACAAAAAATGTAACATAAAAAAAAAAAAAAAAAAAAAAGATAAATGCATACATGCGTAATATGCCACAATGATTTAGACTGGTGATTTCTTATTTTGCTTTTAAACTAAGCAATGCCTTTTTTTTTTTTTTTTTTTTTAAACATTCTGATAATAATTTAAGAAAATCGAAGCATAATAAAGAATAAAATAATAATTTGAAAAAGATCATTACTCTGTTTATTAATATATTTGTTAATTAACATGTGAGAACATAACTATTCAATATGTTTTTGAAACATTAATCGTTTTTTCTTTATTTGGTGTTTTGTTTTGATGCAACATTTAGTCATTAACATAATTGCTACATCATTCACTGATATCTATATAAAGTGTATTGAAAAATACAAAATAACATTTTCCTTTATTATAACATATTTATCTTAAATGATGCTGCTAATTGAATAATCTAAATTATTACATGTCGAAGCTTCTAAAGATGTTTTGAATAGTTTTATTAGTAATCAATGAATAAAAAGGGCATTTTTCTATACAAATTACTTACATCTAACTGTTAAAACATAGACGTACTATCTAATATGCAGGATTAGGACAACCATTTTTCTGTAGCAATGATCATCCAATAAATATCACGTCATTCTGAGAGCTACTTTGCGCAAATGAGGAATTTTTCTCGCTAAGTTGTAAACTATTCTTTTTCTTCTGCAGACGGTATTTGTCCTTATTTTAAATGTCCTTTTCTACTTTTTCTTGCCCATATACGGTAGAGGAAATAGTGCCTTTTGGTCTAAAGTTCTAAAATAGGACTTTGTTACGTTTACAGATTTTCAGATACACTGAATACAAAAAACAATTTTTAGCTGTTGGTTTGTGTGTCTACCTGTGTCTCTCTGAGTCTCTTATCAGCTTATCTTAAAAACAAGTAATTGCAGAAAGTCCAAACATAGTACTCTAAATCTATGTCATATAAGGATGCTGTAATAAGCTATTCGTTGAGATCAAGAAAATAGTTCGTGTACAGTGACATCCCAAAAAGTTCAAAAACATTACGTCATTGTATGATATTTCTTTTAAATACAATTTAACATCCATACTTGGCAAAGTAAACAATGTTCTAAAACAATAATAATTTTGACTTAAGATTAAAAGTATGGCTATGAATTTAAAGACAAATCTCGTGTATATTATATGTAATTCTCACAAAAAAAAGGAAAAAAAATTAAAATCTAGAATTATGTTCTTTTAAATTTTAAGTTTAGCACGGAAAATGAACTGCTTATTGTACGGAAAAATATGTGCCAAATTAAGAATGTTGTTTATCACAAGTAACGTTCTGTAAATATCTGTAAGATCTATACATTCTGTAAATATCTGCTAAAAAATTAATAAATAAAAGAAACTTTATTATATTTAAATTTTGAGATTTTTTTATTCTTTATTATTTTGTGCTTGTATTGGTATTCGGGTTAAAGACGATTGTCTGCACTAGAGACCTGGTAGGGCATAAAAAATAAATGCAGCATATGTGAAGGAGCATCTTCACATATATTAGTTTTAAGTACATTGTCAAATAAATTTAATAAGTAAATACTGTATTTTTAATAAATAAAATTTCTCTTAAAATAGATAACGAAATTCTAAGTTATATTTTATGTTTAATCACATTTATCTCTCTATAAATAAAGAATCTTAATTCTAAAAATATTTTATCTGTTAATCTATAAAACAAATCTGTTGATAACAAAAACGTATTCTTTAAAATTAATAATTTATTTCTAATTTTTTAAAGGTCTTTTTATCAAATATCCTTTCCTCGGAATTCTAATCTCCCAATGCTAAATCGTTTAATAAAATAATATATAAAGAATATTATTTTCATCTATTAACTTTTTCCATAAATTACAATTCATTCTTTTAAATTAACCCAGTCCACTTTATTATAGATAAAGTAAGCAATAAATTTCCATTGAAACATTATTAAAGGGTAATTTATATAATTTTAATGACAGAAAGCAGACTTAATGTCTTCTTGGAAACAGACGATTTTTATGGCGTGAGATTTTGCGTAAGTGATTGGCATAAATTTCTATAACGAACTGTCTAAATTCAAAATATTTATATTAAAATATTCGGGAGACAAATGTTTATGTTTGGCTATATAATTGGCGATGTTTTTTCAACTCTTGGCGTATTTCGGGATTCTATTTGTGACAGTAGTCAAGCGAACTACACACTTTCGCTCTGAACCACTGTTCAAATAACACGTGATCACGAAGCGCTTTCTCTCTCTGCCTGAAAGTTTGTTTTACACCACCTGAATGTCTTCAAGACAATATTTTTATGTATCTTTTCTAGTATGTTATAAACTAATCTACAGTTCATAGCTGAGATTTTAAACTTGAAAATAAAGTTCTGTACGACAAGAAGATTGTTTTTTATTGACGGTTTATTTATCTATTGTTCCTGGTATTGCAGATTTCATTTAAATAGCACAAAAACAATTCCGTCCTTATAAACTTTAGCGCAATAATCTTCTTTACAGCATAATTCTTTAATAATAATATTTTATGGAAATTTGTCATTGCCTGATTATATTAAGAAAAACCTGGTATGGAACTCACACAACTTTCACTTACCCTGCATTTAAATACTATAAAAACCAGTTACAGATTAAGAAGTAAGATAGCAAATAATGGGTAAGTATATACTTTAAGAAAAAAAATATATTTCTGGCATATATTTCTGTACGAAGACGTGTAACGAAAACTGAACCTTCCCCCACTTGTTTGAATAGAACAGCTATATTATTATTTTTTAAATATAAGCATTTTTTAAATTTTAAAGTTCCAAATTATTAAGACAACATTCACAGTTACATACACCGCTCTTTTAAACTGACCAATTTTGGAGAAAATTTTCACGCGGCGTAATAATTGTTATAAAATACACACTCACATATCAATCCCTAAAAACCTCATTTTTCGTACTCAGAGGAACTCAAAATGCATAATTAAGGGAAACCATTAGCGTTTAGCATTTAAAATTAGAATTTGAAAACTATTTTGTTTCCTATATGGTTCAGATTAAGTGATCTAATTTCTAAGCAGTTTAACAGAAGTCAGTAAATTTTTATCTTTGTATTCTATTTTTTATACTTATGAAAGTATATATTTTTCTTCACAAAGCGTCAGCAATCAGATCAAAAAATAATAATAAAGACAAAAAACCATATAAGCTAAAGAGAATGTGAATTAAAGATATTGTTCATTTTTTAAATCTTAATATATTTCGTGTGTGAATAGTTAAAACTTTACTTTTATTTGTTAATTTTTATCTTTCATAAATACATTACATATTATATCAAATTTTAATAAAGAAAAATTTTTATATTATAAATTGCATATGTATGTATAATAACTGTTGTAGAATTTCGTTTTTATGTTTTTTTTTCTTTGTTTTAATGTAGTAGATATAATCTTAAATACGTAAAATTTTTTATACAATAAATTCCTTATTTACAAAAACTCTTTCTTTATAACATCTCTAACTCGAAATTTAATTGCAAAGCAAAAAATTATACATACACTCATGGACAAAATAATTAGCGCACCAAGAAATAATTGCGGGATCGTAACGAAACTTGGCATGAATGTACATGCCAGGGGGATATGCAAATGATTAGAAATGCAGCGTGATTGTGTATTACGTATAGCTGGTAGAGGGCGTTTAACATCGTTCTCTGTGCATATAAAATATTGTATATGCATAGAGTATAAAATATAGCGTATAGAAGAGAGTATAGCAGAGTATAAAATATAGTATATGCACAGAGTAAAATATAGTATAAAAAAGGTAACCAAAGCTTATTTGAGTGTGCTGAATCGTTTACAAAGGAAGAGCTGAGGTAGACATGCCATTACGTCGTTTTCGAAGACAATATGAGCAGATGTCGCAGTTTGAGAGGAGAAGAAACATCGGCATGATGGAAGCTGGGTGGTCAGCTAGGCGAGTAGCTCGTCAATTAGGCCACTCTGATTGGTTTGTGAGGAGGTGTTGGGATCAGTGGACCCGAGAAATGTCATGTACACGAAGACCAGGCTCAGAACGACCTCGACAGACCAGTCGTCGAGAAGACCGCCGCATCGTAAGAAATGCACGCGTACAGTCAACTGCTTCATCGGCCACCATTTAGGCACAAGTAGCACCTTCACTAGGGGCCCCTGTGTTTTCTCGAACCATACGAAGGCGCCTGGCTGAAGGACATTTGGTATCGCGGTGCCGTGTGCTCCCAATGTGTGCGCCCATATTGCGTGTGCTGCCCATGACGCCCACCCATCGACGCCTCCGTTTGGAATTTTGCCGTGCACGAGGAAACTGGACTGCAGCGGAATGGAACCAGGTCGTCTTTAGCGACGAATCCAGATTCAATCTCAGCAGTAATGACAATCGTGTTCGTGTGACGAGACCCCGTGGTGAACACCTCAATCCTGCCTTTGCTTTACAGCGACACACCGCTCCCACAGCTGGTGTGATGGTATAGGGTGCCATTGCCTACAATACACGGTCACCCCTAGTATTGATCCATGGCAACATGACAGCCCAGCGGTATGTTCATGACATCCTGCAACCAAATGTGTTGCCACTCATGCAACGGCTCCCAGCAGCCATTTTTCAACAAGATAATGGCCTCATACGGCACGGTTGTCATAAGACTGTCTCTGCACTGTTACTACCCTTACTTGGCCTGCCCGATCCCCAGATTTGTCTCCAATCGAGCATATCTGGGACCATTTTGGACGGCGAGTTGGACATCCCACGAGTTTCAACGAACTAGAGGCAAGGTTACAGCAAATATGGAACAAAATGTCTCAAGACATCATACAGAACTTGTATGCCTCAATGCCCGATCGTATCGCATCGTGCATTCGCGCTAGAGGGGGTCCAACAGGGTATTAAATCCTCCGTTCTTTTGCCTTTTACTCTGAAATAAATTATCCTTTATCTTTGATTTTCTAATCATTTACTTATATCAAAGTAGTCATTACGTATGTAAAATTTCGTTTCATTTTGACGACTCCTTCTTGGTGCGCTATTTTTTTGTCCATGTGTGTGTGTATATATATATATATATAAATATAGAAATACATTAATATAATCAGTGCAAAAAAAAAATTTTTATGAAATTTAAAGATGACTCAACTTCAGTATTAAAACAATTCCTTGGATCACAAGCTAAGACTACCCATATCAAATCAAAGAAGAATTAAAGAAAAATCGAAATAAATATTGTAAATTGGAATAAGAAAAAAAGCATTATTTGCATTCTAACGTTTTCAAGGGCCTGGTAGAATACAAATAAGCTAAAATATGGATGTTTTTCTGTAACAAAGAAAGCAAAAGCAAAGAATTTCTTTGTTCGCAGGCCCGAAACACCCATAGAAAAACCATGAAACGAGAAGATAAAAACAAAACTATAACCTAAAATGACAAACCAAAACCATAAAATTAAGATTAAAATAAAAATACAAAAATTCAACTTACTGAATAAAATATTTGAAATGAACACAACTCAATAAAGAAATAGACATAGTCAATATAGAAAAACGAAATCATAATGAAACGATACTAAATCGATAATCATAATAAAACCTTTACCTAAATATGAAAACCATAACCATTTAAATATAAGATTAAAATTAAACCCATAAAACTGTAGAATAATAAGATTACTTTAACCTTTCTAAATGAAATTGAAGCAATGAACGTCGCACACTCGCACATGTAAAAATGTAACAATCAGTTAGCAGTTAGATCCACAGTTAATTAGTTCAAAATAGAATTGACCATAGAGTAATTTTTAGGATTCACAGTGGAATTCATGTAT
Organism: Salticus scenicus; assembly: GCA_963930645.1. NCBI lineage: Eukaryota > Metazoa > Arthropoda > Arachnida > Araneae > Salticidae > Salticus > Salticus scenicus. Next base: position 43,377,748 of record OZ005656.1, read on the forward strand.
GATAAGGATTCAAATCCTTGAAAAAAAAAAATCAGATGATTCCTAGTATTGAATCATGAATAGTGCTGCCATCTGGAGTAATAAGATGAAAATAATGGAAAAATAAAATCAAATAAATTTAGGATTCAAATAATCAATGTATTTGATGAAAACCAAATAATAATACCTAAACGTAAATTTAAATTTGAATAAAATGTATGAGGAGAAAAAAAAAAAAAAAAAAAAAAAAAAGAATAAATAAATAAATAAATAATAATAATAATAATTAAATTAATAATTAAAAGAATTTTTTAATAATTAAATAAATAATTAAAAAATTTTTTTAATTAAGTGTTTGGGATAGCCATTAATTAATGCTAAATTTTTAAAGAATCGAAATTGTAATTTATATATATATATATATATACATATATATAGGCCGCAGTGATTTAATGAGTTATATATATATATATATATATATATATATATATATATATATAACTGAACAGACAGTGTGATAAACCTAAGTATTCTTTTTTAATAAATATACTAAAACCGAACCATCGCTAAAAAATATCAAATAAATAAATAAATAAATTTTATTATTCACAATCACATTCGTTTTTTTTTTTTTTTAAGAAAAACAAAAACAAATATCTCTCACTTCTTTTTAACTTCATTATGAATTCATTTTACATCTTTTGAAAAAAAAAAAGATTAAAAAAGGCAAACATGTATATCTTTAATGAATTCTTTTTTTTTTCGTTTAAAATAATAATAATAAATAACCTTTTCAGAACATCTGAACTAGAAAATGTTTTTTCTATTATTATTTTTTATTTTTTATTTTACTAAGGTAATATAACTTTGTAATTTCAAAAAGTAAAAAAATAAAAATAAAAATAAGAAATAACTTTTTTTATAACAATCATATTATAAGAAAACTAATAAAAAATATGTTTGAAGTATTTTGAAATGGTGTTTCATGTGTAATTATTATTAATATTATTATTTAATTTGTTTTCCCTTTTTTTATGAATTACGACCAAATATATTTTTCAGGATTTATATTTTGCCCTACGGCTTTAAAACCTATACTAATTACAAATCAAAAAAGGTAGATTTTAACAATTCTTATAAAATAAATAATTATCGATAATAGATATCTAAACATTGTTTGTAAGATAAAAAATACTAAAGGCAGAAAATGTCACAAATTAACTATTTTGTTATAATATTATTAATCCTTTTAAAAAAAATAATTTCTTTAAAAATTTTTAGCATGAAACTAAAAAGGAAATTTAGATGTTTATACGGCAGTTAACTGATTTATTGAATCATTAAAAATTATAAGCACTGTGCCTTATTTTATTATATATCTTAGAAAGGTTTGAATTTTATCTAAAATAAGATTTTGTTTATGTTATTAAAAAAAAATCGATATAGTATTGTGAAGTTTTTTTTTTTTTTTTTTTTTAAGTAAATAAATGAAATATTACAGGGGGCAAAATGTTTAAATCGGCACAAAAACAACACGAAACAAAAAATTGGAGTTTGTAAAATCAGAAGAATATTTATTAAATTGAAATGCAGATTTTTATAAAAATTGTTTTAAAAATTGCATATATATATATATATATATATATATATATAAATCTTTTTTTTACGCAGTGCGAAAATTATAAGAACGTTGCCGTATTAGCTCATAATAGATATTTTTTTTTTTTTTTTCATATTGTTCTGGGAATCATTTAGAACATTTTATAATCGCATTTGTTGAGATCAAAAAACATTTGGATAAGTGAAGAAGGTAAAATTTCTTCGATATCGAAAGAAAGCAAATCTTACATTAATATAATAATGGATTTTTCCTTAAAAGAATTTTTGTAAAAGGAAAAAAAAAAAAATTAAAAGACTGTAGTTTTAAATTTCTTTTTAATTATGGCGAAATAAGATATTGCAGTATCAACAGGAAGGCCGACATTATTAATCCTGGACGATAGGACCCATGCCCCAGCCCACCCGGTTCCCGCTGTTCAATGTATTTTCCTAGTCAACTTTGTCCCCTTATTACTTCCGGTGTGATTTTTTTTTTTTTTTTTTTTTTTTTTTTTTAACACACTTGACATTGTGAGTTTTTTTGCTTTTCTTCCCATGCTATTCCTATGGGATTTTTAGCCTTTTTTTCCCCCTCTTTTCCTACATTCTAAAGTGCCTAACCAGCATCAGTATGATACGTAAGATTAAATAAAAGGTAAAAAATCTTTCGATACTGAAAACCACGTCTTTGTTCGTGTTTAATACCTGGCTATAAAAAGGTTCGCATTCATCTTTCATGGAAACACCAGAGAAAACAAATTAATTTGTCAAAAAGTATTTCCATTGAATTAAAATATAGTTTAATTTAGATGTTCCAATCGCATGCATTCATATTAGCAAGAGTTTCTACAGGAAAAAGTAGTATTTTCCAGACGTCAGCAATAAGGTTGCTTTTCTATGATTTGAGCAGTTTTTTTCTCTGATGTTTAGTTTTATTTTGATTGTACAGAATGTCAATAAATAGGCATACATATGTAAATTTGTTAGAAAAATAGCTGAACAAGGATATAAAAAAAATACGGTTTTAAATCAAATTTTCGAACAAACGATGCATTGCATCGATTAACTCGGCAGAGACACAATAAATGGTTTGTAGATAATATTTCCACACTTGATTGGGCGCTTTATATACCGAAGTAAGATAGAGAAATTATGGAGTATAATAAAGAGCAACATTAGTGAAAAAAAAAATGTTAGAATGTTTAAAATAGTACTGAAATTTGTTATAGTACGTATTTTATGTTGTGCTTCATCTTCTTGGCAAGTTCTAATATTTTCTAGTATACTTCACAAGCTTATACTGAACTTATCACCACAAAGCAGACCAAATATTTTAAAAAAATTACTGAAATTTGTAAGCACGTATGATGCTTTTATCATTTGTCTCATATGCTAAAACTAGTAAATATGAAATTTGTGATATTGCAAGAGCACATATAATTGATTTTCAACATTTTTCCATGTTTATATTGCTACTTAGATTTATATAATATCCCTATTTTGTTTAAATATTAATAAATAAAACTACAGGCATAAGGAAAAAAAAGAAAGAAAGAAAAAAGAGGAAAATCCTTTATCGCTCCTAAAGTTTTGCTTACGACTAATATCTCAAATCCTTGCAAATTTTATTTATGCATTATGCATTATTGAATTTTTGTTATTATGTATGTTTTAATGAAGCAATATACGCACGTACATACAACTATATGAGAGTGTATGTACTATTTATCTATTTGTTTCTGTATGTATGTCTATATACACACATTTACAATGTGGGTTTGAAATAAATATCTCGATTTAGAGATACGTATTTAATTACTCAATCTAGCTTTATAAAATAATCCAAATGACTTATTGACGTTCAGAATTAACTTATTTGACGTACAGAAATCCAATTTTATGCAGGGTCAATATTTCTTACTTTTTTGTAACAGAAAGTGAAAGTTTTTTACCCATTACAATAATTACACAACAGCACTGTCTGCAACAAAATCGAATAAGCAACTGGCGATAAACGTGTCGACAGCTTTTATTTATAGCAGTAGAATGCGTCTGATGCAAACAGCACATGAGATGACGCAATAATCTGCACAAATGATGCAATATGTTAAAATACTGAAAATCGTCAACTGGTCTTAAACGTTTGCAAATAATCGTATGTTAACATAAAATTTAGAAATTGGTCAAACAATATCTTATAGAACCACACTTAGCAATGATAGACAACCATATAGATATTTAGCTGTTGTTATTAACAAAACATTATTAAACTACTTCATTATGAAATTATCTTACAAAAATTTATCATCTAAATAAGAGTACATTTTAACTATCTTCCAAAATCATCAGATCAAAAATATAAATAAAGTAAAATAATAATAATAATAATAATAATAATAATAATAGCAATAATAATAATAAGTGAAGGCTGATTCTATTTTGAACATGTACAACGAATAATTATGTAATAATCAGCTAAGTATCTTAAGCATATTCTTAATTTTATGCAGCGATCGATATGATCATGATAAAGCATCCTAAATAGATAATAGTTTTTTTTTTTTTTTTTTTTTTTTTTGTTCTGTCGAATAATAAACAAAATATACTCCTTAAAAATAGCAATGCAACAACACGAAATTTAGACATGAATAAATCTAACTTAAAAAATAAGGATTACATGGAATAAATATTAAGTAAAAAATACATTTGTTATTACAAAAGAAAGAAGAAAATTTATTCAAGTGTTTCTCTAATCACAAAGCTTTAAAAAAATAATTTTCTAAAGTTTCAAATTTTTACTGAATACTTATAGTTTGTTACTTTTCAATCCTTTATTTATTTATTTTATTTTATTTATTTATTTATTGAGAGAATAAAAGATGGTTATTAACTATTGTATTTATATATATATATATTTTTTTTTTATATTTTATATTTCGTAATTATTTATGTTTTGAAGATAAGATAAACGCACTGGAAGGAAATGCTTCCTGATAAATTAAACGATAGATATTTTATACGAATAAATAGCTAATTTCAATTTTCAAATAAATCATTAATTGTAAATATTGAAATACTACATAGAAAATCACGAATGTTAAAATGAGAATATTAATATTTAACTTAATTTATAAAAATTAAATTAAACACTAATATGATTGTTTGCTGGGATAGTGAATAAATATGTTTAATAGCTATTGAAATTAATTATGCATTTAATTATTTTAAGATAAAAATTTAAAGTAATATTTCACGTTTTTAATTATTTTCTATGAATTTTATTTATTTTTATTGTAATTAAACTACATAATAATATACTTCTATTTAAGTTTTGAATTCTAATCATAAATTAATATATAATCTATAAATTAATATATAATATATAATATATAACATAAATTGATATATCCATATGCATATTTTAAAACTTAAATCACAATTGCCTGAGTTGTTTAATAATTTTAATCGAGTTTCAATAAAAAATAAAAATATGTACATTTATTTAAAAAGAACCTTATACTGTTTCATTAAATATATATATACGTGAAGGAGGATAAATATACATGTTTGAATTTCTTTTTTTTTTTTTTTTTCGTTTATTTGTTTAATTATTATTATTATTATTATTATTATTATTATTTTTTTTTTTTTTTAACTTTTATCATTTTTTTAAATGCTAATTGAAAAACAACTAATTCGACGAGAATAAAGAAATTTTTTCTCGTCAATGATATTTTCAATGATTACTTTTAAAACACGTAAACTACGAAAAATTTTAAGTTCAAAAACGTGATGTAGATATATCTAAATGCGTCTCACGTATCTGTTACAAAGCGAAACTGTTTAAACTTTACAGTACATCATGTGATACGTAGTAAAAAGAAAATAGCATTGGTGTCAGTTTGAAAATATATTTTAATTCAGAAAAGGTTTACTTTTATTTTATATTATTTTTTTTTTTTAGGAAAAATCGTAGACATTTTGCACAGATTCCATACATATTATGAAAAATTTCGGTATAAAATATTTTACTTTTTTTTAGTTACATTTTATTAAGTGTTTCTGTAAAAAAAACGACTTAAGCAAAGAATATTTTTAATGCTGTAGACGATATCTGGACCTTACTTCAATTTGATGCCAGTAACGCTTTTATTTTAAAACTAAAATTTATATTTGTGGAGAAAGTCAAAGACTTTACAAAAAAGCGTGCAAAATCAGTATTTATATATACATATGTATACATTTTTCTTTTTCAAAATATGTATGATATATTTTTGTTCGTCTCTTGCATTTTAAGAACTACAAAATATAATTAATTGTGAAAAATAATGAAGTAGACTTTTTCTTTAATCAAAGTAGGTTTACTACAGAAACACATAAATATATTAAGGGGAAAAATGCATCTAAGGATATTTTTCAAGAATATGTACAAACTTCAAGACAGTAAAATTATAACATATTTTATAATTAATTAATAAATAAATAAATAAATATAACATGATATAATAATAATAACCAGACCTGATTAAATCTGTTTATGATTTAAAACATAAAATGAATCATCTTAGAAATACACAACGTTTTTATCTAAAGCAATTAACAATATAAACAAACAGTTCATTTTGATTGATCATTATTTTCGTCATAATATACTGATAAAAAGAATTCTAAAGAAATATCAAGCAATATTCTACGTTATCATCTTTTTCATTTATTTTTTCATATTTACTATCGAAAAGAAAATGAGAATCAGGAGCACGGAGTGACTCTAAACAAACAGAAAATATAAAACTGTGCAGATAAAATCAAACAATGTATTTTTTTCAATTTCAAACAAAAATATATTTTTTATTTTTTCTTAAAATTCATCGGTAGTAATAAAGAAAAAAAATGTTTCTAAAGAGGAAAATATGTCTTTCATTGATAAAAAAAAATAATATGTTCGTTAAAAAAAAAAAAAAAAAAAAATTAATAGTCTCTAACATAAAGATATTAATGGATAAAAAGATACAGGAAAATTTAATTATAATTTCAAATTTGCGTATATATATTCGTGTGTGCGTAGTTATGTTTCTGATCAAAATAAATTTTAATTTTTATATGATTTTAAATGATTTATGTGACAGTTTTCTTTCTTTTTTTTATTATTATTATTTCATAAAAATTTATAGACGTTTTCAAATAATTTGATGATTGTCAGGTAATTAGATCATATAAGACGTCATATGTGTAAGTTTCCTGTTATAATAAGATGCCAGCGCATTTCAAATAATTTAATTCTATAACCCGTGATGATAGCACATTTTTATTTGTATCTCTTTAGAAAAATCTGTAAGTTATATGTCCATGTAATTACAATTTTTGCAATGATAATCTATAAATTATATTAAAAAGTTTTAGCTGGATAGATTAAAATGTATAGACACTTTTGTGATTACAGAGAGAGAGAGAGAGAGAAATAAATCATTAATAAAAAAAAAAAAAAAAAATCAGAAGATAACGTATACATACAATAAAACTTCAGAATCGAAATTTTCAATCATACGATATTTTCCTTACATATTACTTATTCAGAATCTAAATGTATTCAACAGTATACAGAGTGGCTATAATTTTAAGAATGTGATCGGAATTCTATTGCAGTGAATGTATCAAATATAATGGTACTAAATTTTCCTAACATGTATTTCATATTGTTGGATATTTGTTCAATTGAAATGTTAATAGTAATAATATTAATTCTTAATGCGTACAGTAAAGAAATCGGATCAGTAAGCAGAATGATATTTATTTCGTTAAAAATATTGATGACCACATTTGGTAAAATAATTATTCAAATTTAATTTTATGTAGACGTTATGATATTGCTCTTTATATTTAATCAAACTTCAAAATATTTTATTAAAAATTTGATTCTCTAATCGACATTATATTAAAATTTCGGGAATATGCATTTTGTATGCAGGATGAAGATAACCTTCCGCATGCTCTGAAAAAATTGAAGAAGAGCGTATGATATAAAGCTGTCTAAATTCAGCTTTATATCATAAAAAATGCATTTAATTGACCATTTTATTACAAAATTGTCAGCAAGTTCTCAAATGATGCGAATTTTCTTTGTGGGGTTACTTGCATAGCGTAATATGCTATGACCAAATTGATACCACTTTTCAGCTCCTCTTTTTCAGAAAAAGCTAAAGTATAATGGGTTTTTACTCATATTTATGTTTAATTCAATCAATGCTAACTAATACAGTGTTTATGGATTGTATATAAATATAGATTTAAAAAACCTTTATCGTTTTCCTTGTTTTCAAAAGAACTTAAATCCAGTTCATTCTATATTGTACAACCTATTGAATTTACACGATATTTATTTAGGGTTTTCTTATAATTGATTCTATACTATTGGCTATTATATTATGCAAATGAAATTTCGTTACAAGTTGTGCATACACAGTTAAAAATATTCGAGTAAATATGACCTTATTTTATCAGACATTTGTCATTTTTGTATCCTGAGTGGATTATGCTGCGACTATTATAGTATGTCAAGTTTCCTAAAAATTGATTTAAACTGGGTTAGTATTCAGCGTGTTATAGTTAAAAAAGACTTTTTTTTTTTTTTTTCTTTTAAAATTTTTTAAAGAAACTTTTATATCTGCATGATATGTAGTAGCCTAATAAAATTTTACATTGGTATTAAAAAGAAGATTCATAATAACATACTACATTTTATTTCGATCAATACTTTATATAGACAGATCCTAAACATTTTTATTTTTCTTTATTTTTCTTTTGTCCTTCTTTTGCTCTCCGAGCTAAGCATTTACTAAATGTATAAAGTATAGCATGTTTTTTATACTCCTGAAGTTTCAAGGGAATTTGTTCTGTACTTTTTGAGATATTTGACAAAACGGTGATTTATGGTGATTTATGGAAAGATAGTGGAAGAATATGGGCTCGCAATTGAAATCCAGACACAAAAAATTCGGAGTTTAAAAGATGGCAGAAACGTCACCAAAAATGGTAATTTATTACACATAGACGAGTGTACACAACATTTTTGATAGAAAGAAAATTTTAAAGCTGATGTTCGATGTTCAGTTTTGCTTTTGTAATAGACGACTCGCAATGACGACGTATAGATTAATAAACATTTTCAAAAATGCCTAATGTATCAGTAATAATTCCATTTTCTGCGACGGTTCGTGTTATGAAATCCACTTTCGTTTCCATAACAAAGCGTTTATACTCTAGGGTTTTGAAGTACTTCAAAGACAAAAATCAAGTGGGGACGGACGTGTTGAACGAGGTGGCCATTGTACTATTTGTCTAGCGCAGCCAATCCATCTCCCCGGTAATGTTGCGTTTAGATATTGGAGCAAACCAAAATAAATGTGCTCCTGACTCCATAATCTTGAAACCACAATCGCTGTTGCCCTTGGAGCTGCGCATCGCTCAGCAATTCCAGCAGCACTTGAGCCAGAAAGATGCAGTGAATATGTCCAGGCTTTTGAATCTGGTGCTCCAAAATGACTATAGATTTCTAATAACAATCCCCACATCCTTTATTGAGTACGTTTTTTGCAATATGTAATTACGAATAAATATGTAGAAAAACATATTTCAAGAAAATGGGTGGGAAAAAAAAAAAAAAAGCTGATGCTAAGAGTGTTATAGAAAAAATAAAAAGATTGGTACCGTGCTTACGTTAGAAAAAATAAAATAATAGCAACGCTCGCTGTATTTACATTTTGTTTTTCAAAAATAATCTTTTGTTTTTGTTTCTTGTTGAGAAAATACTTTCTCTTGATCTTGCCCTTTTTAATTCTCAACACGCATTATCCGCTCGTAGATAGGTAATTTATTGTAATAATAATAATAATAAAAAAATCCAGCTTTAAAATGATTACTTTACTAAATATCTGAAAAACATTTTATTGGTATTTCAAACATGTATAATTTCAAATAACATTTAATTACTCAAAAGCACGTAATTTACGAAAACAATTAAATTCTTCGTATTTCAAATATTTTAACAGATTTTATAAATCACGTGCAGAAGTATCCATATTAGCGTCTCATATATAATATAAAATACAACAACACTAATCTTCAAGCAAAACAAACTTCAAGAAAGGAAAAGTACACTTCTCTATTGTTTTCAAAAATTGCAAATATCTATTTTAAACTTGGATTAAATATAAATTTTTCATACTGTTCAAAACAAATTGTGAAGGGTAGCTATTTGCATTCCACATTCCATTTTTCATTGTGAGATATTAATTTACAAAATCATGTTGCGTGTTGCAGCATAAATATTTACAGATGAATAAAACTTATGACTGAAAACTTGTAAACACTTGTTTCCTTCTATTGATTAGCTTTTATTATGTACAGGATTTCTTTTTTTTTAACCCCGTAGTTGAATTTTTTTACTTGTTTTACACTTGCAAAATAATTAAACTTTACATTTTTATTAGAAGTGTTTTATTCGTGACCAGAATAGTTGAAATATAAAATAAATGTATCAGTAAACATTAGTAAATATATATAGCAATATTAAAAACTTAATGTAAAAGGTTTCTACCATTCGAAATAATTTGATAAGTATTGCATGAAACAAATATAATATATATATATGTATGTATTATGATTTATTTCTTTATAAGCATATTTAGGATCCTTAATATTTGTAAAATAAAAATAAAAAATCTATTAATTTCTGAAATGCACAGAAAGGAAAATGAGTAAATCAAAATATAAAAATGGTGTGTTATTTCCTATAGAGCTAAAAATATTTAATAAATCATTGTAGATTACAACTCAAAGGAAAATTTCAATAAACGTGAAAAATTAAATATAATAATTTTATAGAAAGTACATGAGATTGTATAAACTTCATGTATTTATGAGATTAAAACCAGCAGAGCCTTTGTTACTATATTTAATCCTGTTTCTTCAGGATTTGCATAAGCATAAGCATAATCATACTATACATACATGCAGTATTTAAAAAAAAATCTAAAAGGAGAAATTATGAAAAAATATTGGATAAAGACATATATATTATCAATGTAATTTTTGTATTTGGTCATTTATTAACGTGAATGTAAAAAAAAAAAAAAAAAAAAAAAGTGTTCGGAAAAATAAACCCTTCCAAAATCAATACTACTAGACAATTTAAATTGTACCCATAGTACTAGAACTACTTGGTTTGCAATAAATGTTGTATTTTGTGTTAATATGTTCAGTTTCAGGAGCTTAGTTTACTTTGAATTAAAACCCTCTTGAGGGAATAATAAAACTTTCATTAAATGTTTCTTCAGTTTATATGACACAAGAAAGATATTCCATGCGATTAAAGAGCAAAATCAATGAGTGCAAAAACGTTTTCGCCGAAGCGCTGCCAGAGAGAGAGGACAAAAAATATCGGTCTTGTTAGCAGAATAGATAGGAGAGATTGTGGTGTATTTCGTCATTGTATTCCTGATTCAATCTATTGGACTGTTGGTAAGTGACGTCACGTCCAATCAATGATCTGTTCATTCCTCTTTACTTTATCTCTGCTAAAACAGATCAGTCTTAAAAATGTAGTCGTTTATATTACTTGTGTATTTCATCTGTAATTGTCATAGTCATCTATTAAATTTTATGTGTTTAAAATGAAACGCCTCGTCATATCCTAGTTAAGGCTTAATTATAAATCTTCTCCTGCCCATAAAATACTATAATGGCGACCAGGAATAAAGAAAAAGAAAAAAGCAAAAAAGTTTTGCTCTTATACATTTACAAATATTTACTTGAAAATAATTAAAAATGAAATCTGCAATTCATAAAAAAAAGAGAACGGAATATGTTCTAAATATCTCACGAAGAAGAAATTGGTTATTGGAAATGAATCATAAAGCAAATCGGATGCGGCAGCTGTGAGTTTTATGTCTACTGTCAGGGCGGAAATGCATAGGCGCCATCGATAATTACTCGTCTACGATTTTTTATTTTTCGAGAAAGAGAGGGAAAAAGGTATTTACACATTTATTTTATTTTTTTTCTTTCTGTTCTTTTTTTTTTTTTTTTTTTTTTTTTTTTTGATTGCATCTTTTTATTATTAGAAGTAGCATATTTTCATTAAAAATGTTTCAAAATTTTAAAGAATTCAATGATTCTGTTGAATCTTTTGACACTTATATTCGACGATTAGAACAGAATTTTATTTTGTTTGATATAAAAGATGAAAAAAAACTTAGTGCTTTAATTACGTTTATTGGACCGAAATTATATAATTTACTTACAAATTTATTGTTCCCAGATCGTCCTGAATCAAAAACTTACACTGAATTAGTAGATGTCTTAACAAAACATCTGTGTAAGATACCTAACAAAATTACTGAACGCATTAAGTTTAGAAAATGTTTTCAAGGAGATAACGAATCTGTGCAGGATTTTAGTGTTCGTTTAAAGAAATTTACAACACATTGCGCGTTTACGGGCGATTCGCTGTCAGAAAATTTGTTAGAACAATTTTTACGCGGATTAAAAAATGAAACAATCCAAAGCAAATTAATGTCTCAGGTTGAAGATTTGACGTTTGAAAAAGCATTAGAACAAGCCGTAACTATGCAAAGTACCTAAAATGACATAAGCGAATTACAGAATAAAAATTTGAATTTGAATCAAGTTTCTGTTAGTGTTAGGAAACCATAACAAAATTATTCTCAAAATAACTTAAGTAAACAAAACGTGAACAAAACTACGAGTGCAAATAAAAGTAAAATTCATTGTTATCGTTGTGGAAATAGCTCTCATTTAGCAAATGTTTGTAAATTTATTAATGCAGTTTGCAATTTTTGTAAAAAACGCGGTCATTTGAGTAAGGTGTGTCGGAACGCACAAAACAATGTTACTCAAAAGAAAAATGTAAATGTTCGTGATACTGTAGACATTTTGTCATTACAATCTGAAGGCACTAAAACTATAAAAATTTGGGTTTTGATAGAAAATAGTGCTAAAGCAGAAATGGAGCTTGATACAGGATCGGTGATTTCCGCTTTACCGATAAATCGCTTTCGGAGATTATTTCCAGAACATAAAATGTTTCCTGCTGATATACAATTAAAAACAGCTACTGAAGAAATTTTCCAGCCCGAGGGATTTGTTAGAGTAAATGTAACTTACGAAGACAAAACTAGGAATATTAAGTTATATTTGGTTAAAAAAGACAATTTTCCTTTATTGCTAGGTAGGGATTGGATAACTACATTTAATATATTCCCCAACAATTTAACACTGTTACGGTAAACAAAGTACAAATCTCGGAAAATTTAAATAATTTACTGAATGAATTTCCGGATTTATTCACAAATAACGTAGGTGAAATTAAAAATGTTAAAGCTGAATTACATTTAGAGAAAGACTCATCACCAATATTTTGTAAATCGCGAACAGTTACGTATGCATTAAGGAATGCAGTAAATGAAGAATTGGAAAGATTAGAAAATGAAGGGATAATAAAAGCTGTTAGTACTAGTAAGTGGGCAACACCTATTGTTTCGGTGGTAAAACCTAATGGGAAAATTCGTTTATGCGGCGATTTTAAAGTCACGGTAAATAAATTTTTAATGGTTGACAAATACCCGCTACCGAAAATTGAGGATATATTAGCAACTTTAGGGGGTGGATTACATTTTACAAAAATAGATTTAAATCAAGCATACTTGCATTTACCCTTAGAGGAAAATTCACAAGAATTACTTACTATTAACACTCCTAAAGGCTTATTTCAATTTACGCGATTACCATACGGAATTGCCAGTTCTCCAGCAATATGGCAGAGAACTATAGAACAAATTTTAAAAGGTATAGAGGGTATTTCAGTTTTTATTGACGATATATGTATCTCAGGGGAAACGGATGAAATACATTTAGAGCGATTAAAACAAGTGCTAGAAAGGTTACGTGAATATAATCTTAAAATAAATAGAGAAAAATCTTTTTTCATGAATGATGAAATTACATACTGCGGTTACAAAATTGATAAAAAGGGCATACACAAAACGCAAGAAAAAATTTCTGCTATTTTAAATGCTCCAATACCTAAAAACGTAACTCAGGTAAAAGCATTCTTAGGCTTAGTATCTTACTATTCTAGATTTGTTCCTAAATTATCTACGATTGCTTAGCCTCTAAATGAATTATTACGTAAAAATGTAAATTTTCAGTGGACTAAAAAATGTGAAAATTCATTTAATGCAATTAAACAGGAAATTACTTCCGAAAGGATTCTCACCCACTTTAATCCTAAATTACCCTTAATTTTAGCCACTGATGCTTCTCCTTATGGAATTTCGGCAGTACTTTCGCATACAATGCCAGATAACTCCGAAAAACCCATAGCTTTTGCTTCTAGAACCTTGTTTTCTGCAGAAAAGCGGTATAGTCAGGTAGATAAAGAAGCGTTATCAATAATTTTTGGTGTAAAGACATTTTTTCAATTTTTATATGGTAGGAGATTTACACTGTATACTGATAGTAAACCCCTAGTTTCCATATTTTCACCCGTAAAAAGTATTCCGGTACTTTCGGCAGCTAGAATGCAAAGATATGCATTATACTTACAAACATTTAATTATGATATTAAATATAAAAAATCTGTAGAGCACGGAAATGCCGATGCTCTATCACGTCTTCCATTACGTAGTGGAGACTTACTGCTGCCGTCGTCCGATTCGCTACAGCCAGAAAAAGTGTCACCAACTTTGTCAGCAAATTTATTTGGCAACCCTGATGAATCCGATTGTTTATTTATTCATCAAATCACTTCGTTACCGTTAACTACAAAAACGTTGTGTGCAAGTTCTAAGCGAGATCCAATATTGAAAGAAATGTACCAGCATTTAATATCAGGCACACAGATGCCAAATTACTTACTTTTCGGACATAAACAAGAAGATTTTTCTATACCAAATAATTGCATACTACAAGGGAATCGTGTTGTAATTCCTACTGTTCCTAGACAAAAAGTGTTAGAAGATTTACATTTTGGCCATTTTGGCATAGTTAAAATGAAAGCACTGGCACGTAGTTTTGTATGGTGGCCAGGTATTGATAAAGAGATTGAGAATTTAGCAAATAACTGTTCTGTTTGTATTAAAGTAAAACACAATCCTCCTAAAATGGACAACGATCACTGGGAATGGCCTACAACACCTTGGAACAGAATACATGTAGACTTTTTTGGTCCAATGATGGGAAAAATGTTTTTAATCGTAGTAGATGCCCACAGTAAATGGACAGAAGTGTTCATTGTTCCTAATACTACTGCTGAGAACACTATAAACTGACTTTCTTCGCTTTTTGCCAGATATGGCTATCCTGTGTCCCTTGTGTCTGATAATGGGCCACAATTCATTTCAGAACAATTCGAACATTTTCTACAAAGTAAAGGCATAAAACATAGTTTAACTGCACCATATCATCCCTCTGCAAATGGTCAAGCCGAAAGATATGTCCAAATAATTAAAAAAGGATTGAAATCCTTAAGTTCAGAACCCGGAAATCTCCAATTTAAGTTAAACGAATTTCTATTCCAATACCGAATAATGCCTCATATTACAACAGGGGAGAGTCCCGCATCATTATTTCTCAAGAGAAATATCAGATCAAAACTGGATTTACTTGTACCAAATGTTAAAAATTATGTTGAAAACAAACAACACAAAAATGTTTTTAACAAGAAAAAGATAAGAGAATTCCAAATAAATGAAAAAGTTGCAGTACGCAATTAAACATCAGGAGATAAATAGAAAATAGGTAAAGTAATTGCCAGACTAGGTAAACTGCATTACAAAATTCAAGTAGGTTCATGTGTATGGAAAAGACACGTTGATCAACTGAAAAGTGCAGGTTCCAGAGTACAACTGGAGGAAACTACAAGTCCTGGTGCAAATATTTCCATGGTTCCCGATAGCAAGAGTCCACACCTACAAAGCAATGGAGAATCTAAGTCTGGTATGAGGCCTGCCATTATACCAGATCCAGTGCCAACCGATCCTGCCATTACACCAGATCCAGTGCCAACCGATCCTGCCATTACACCAGATCCAGTGCCAACCGATCCTTCCATTACACCAGGTCCAGTGCCAACCGAGCCTTCCATTACACCAGATCCAGTGCCAACCGAGCCTTCCATTACACCAGATCCAGTGCCAACCGACAGTAGATCAGTGTCTACAAAGCCTGGAGAAATTGACTGTGATAAAAATATCAACAGTACTGTAAATAAAAAAGAACTAAAATCTGAACATTCAAAACGTAAAAATACTAATTTGTCTTTTTCTGAACAGGTTGTAAGAAGATCATCTAGAGTAAGAAAACCTCCCATCAGGTATGGTATACGGAATTAAGGGGAGGAGAGTTGTGGTGTATTTCGTCATTGTATTCCTGATTCAATGTATTGGACTGTTGGTAAGTGACGTCACGTCCAATCAATGATCTGTTCATTCCTCTTTACTTTATCTCTGCTAAAACAGATCAGTCTTAAAAATGTAGTCGTTTATGTTACTTGTGTATTTCATCTGTAATTGTCATAGTCATCTATTAAATTTTATGTGTTTAAAATGAAACGCCTCGTCATATCCTAGTTATGGCTTGATCATAAATCTTCTCCTGCCCATAAAATACTATAGAGATCTTTATCCATCTCGCTTGAACGGCTTGTGAAGTTTGGTTCACTACGTCAACTTGATTTCCTCTGTTATTCTTGGTCTTAGTTAGTGTAGAAGGCAAATTACGAGACTCAAATAAAATGAGACATCAATCCTTATTTTAGTTTAAATCTAATTAAGGGCTTAAGGATGCGAAAGAACTCACTAAACGAACTTAAAAGAAGTAATTTAGACTACAATAAAATTATTTCACAGTATCAGCCGAAAATCGTGGACCTTCCCAGTGATCAAAAGACTAGCCCCTTTTCTTTCGATGACGATTTTTAATGCTCTATTTAAAGTCCACATAATAAGAAAATTCGATTCACTACATTTTACCATAATACTTTTCTTAAGATTATCCACCTTCAATTTCTTTCGCAATCTACGTAGATCCTGTTTTCAAATTAACCAACTAACTATCCAATAAAATCAGACACTCCGTGTTAACCCAAATTCACCTTAGAGACTTTCGCATTCTCAACCGAAGATCTTACCTTGACTCGATATTATCCCTTTAGATTACTTTCAATACTAATTGCAACTAGCGACCTTTACTCTCCCAATCAAACATTCTACCCCAACTCGACGATACCACTGTAGACTAATTTCAATACTAAATTCAACTGGCACCTTTACTTACTCAACTCGACGCCACTCATATTATTAGAAATATTTCAAGAGTTTTAAGTTTAAAAATATTTTAAGAGGTTTTTTTTTTTTTTATATGAAACTCTCAAAGAGTCGTTCATTTGGAATTAAAGAGGCATACATTTGGAATTTGTATTTTCTAAATGCTAACAGTTTTGATTTGTTTTTATCTGTTATGGCATTGCTTATAATAGCCAGTGATTCGTTATATTTAATTTTGAGCATTAAGCATTAGAATTGGACAGGTTTTGAAGGTTTTAGAGAAAATAAATAAGAATAGCTGTGATACAAAACAGATTATGTGTATATTTCCGTAAGCTGAACAAACAGCATGGCAGTACTTACGCCTGTATATAGCCGCGATAAGTTTGCTTTTCCGTTGCGTAGGGCAACGGCTATTCTCGAAGATGAGTACGAACAGGTACAGTCGGAAGCAAAAGTATCCCAGCACAAGCGAAAATTCTTATATAAAATAAGTACATTTAATACTGTCTTTTTTTAATAAATCCTTGTCGAATCATGTTCTTAGACTGACTAAGACCAGGTTTCGACAAGGATTTATTTAACAAAACTGTATTAAGTGCACTTTTTTTTATATATAGGAATTTTTGCTAGTGCTCGGATATTTTTGCTGTCGACTGTATCGTCACATCACTTAAAAATTATCTAAATGGATGAAGGTTTATTTAAATATTGGCATTTTAATATTAAAAGTACCCAAATAAATAGTAATAAGATTAAACAGTGTGTAATGATCAATAAAAGATGTGCAAGTTTAACATAAAATTCTTTTCAGATCATTATTATATAAATTTCAAAGAAGTTGTCTTGATTATTGTTTAACATTTAGAAATAGTGTAAGCCAATGCTGTGCCTTTTTTCTGGTATGAATTTCTTCTGTACATAATTTTAACTTCACAGAAATATTTTTTTTTTAATTAACATATCTGATATATTTTAACAATAGCTATCATAAATTTTATAATGAGCTTCTGATTTCTTAACTTCATGTTTTACAAATTTCAATCATACATGTAACTTATAATAATTGTACGAATATGTGTTATTCAATGTGTCAATTTTGGTTAATTCTTCTTTTATAACGTATCTAGCTTTTATTTTGTTCGTCATTATTACTCATACAGTTTTACGGTATTTTTTTTCTAATTTTGTTTTAATTAGTTAATTTTAATGTTACTTGGTTTACGCCAGTTACATTATATGCAGAGTTGTACCTTTCATACATTGTGATGCACATTTTACCTGATCTCTACGTCTCTTCAAAGATTTACAATTTAGAAACACAGTCAAAATTTTGCAGTTTTGCGTTTCTTGTTCCAAGTCACCGAATCATTAAATTTTAATTTTTTCAAAAATTTGCAGCCATTGTATCCCCAAAATCCTTTTAAATACTGGCCAAATATTGTACACATTTTTATGTCAAATAAATATTTATTAACTCGTTAAAGTTAGCACATTAAATTGCACTTATCGATATACAGTCGAATCATTCCTTGTGGAATCATGTTCTTAGACTAACTAAGAACATGATTCGACAAGGATTTATTTACCAAAACAGTATTAACTCTACTTTTTTTTATATAGGAATGTTTTCTAGCGTCCGGATACTTTTGTTACCGACTGTACCTACAATAAAATTATGCAATGCATTGTGCTGTTTAGTGTACTATTATAAATTTACTTGTTATAACTCTACTAAAACTGCATTAAAACATATTAAAGCTATAAAGTACTGCAGTAAAGCAAAATTAGATGTATAAAGATATTTGTATTTAAGAAAAATAAACATATTTAAAGTAAAAATATACTTTAATGTAATTTATTTTGAATTTTATTACAAATTTTTAGAAAATATAATTTTGTTTAATTCATATATAATACAAATATTACCTAACATTGAAACGTCTTTTACTACAAAATTTATTTCCAAATAATACGAATTTTCTAAAATAAGCCAAATTATCTTTTTGTTGTTCTCATTTCAAAATTTCAGATATCCTTTATAATATATATTGTAAAAAATATTCCTATTATATTTTTAGATAAGTATAAAATATTTCAATGACATTTAATAAAAGTTTGAAGCTATTTTTTAAGGATTGGCCGTAAATACAAATTTTAAAAATAATGTGATTTTGAGCATAAATTTTAATGAAGATGTAAAATATAAGGTAACGTTTTGACTCTTGTTATAATGTGATTTATATGAACATAACAATAAATGTCATCGTTGTTTTCGAATTGTTATTGAAAAATTTAGTGAGACGTTTTAAAAAGAATTTGTTATTATGCGTGCTTGAAAACTAATGAAAAATTTTGAGTTCTGTCAAGGTAAGTCAATATTTTTGAATTATTCATATATTTTCTAAAGAAAAATTTGTCGTGTGAAACATAATGATGAGAAAACTGCGCTAGAAAGATTATAAAATGAATGTGTTTCACAAAGTATTACCAACTTTTATAAAAATTTGAAAACGTTTTTTTGAATATTTAAGAAGAAGGGAGAAAATAAAATTTGGAACGAGAAAATAATAGGTCCTATACTAAAATATGTAAAGAACAATAACTTCATAATAAGTGTTTGACAAAGTTTGTCAATTTATGCATTTCTAACACTTTCCAACAAGGTTGAAAAGTGTTAATGACTTCGGTTTGTCTGTCCGTCTGTCTGTTCATCGGTGTGTCCGCGCTCTAACTCCTGCAAATAGTCATGGAATTTCTTGAAACTGATATATGTTATTCAAGTTCACTATTGTTTGCTATTGAAAATTGAGTGAACATCAACGGTGGTTTGGCCACAGAGACACAGGAAATTATTCCAAAGCATTGCGTTCTATGAGAGGTATCTCTATAAACAAAATTATAAGAACTTCACTTTGCACAAATCTTAGCAAAAATTAAATATATTATTCATATGTGCACAAGAATGCTTTCCACAGAATATAGTATGATCAGCATGAGATTTAGAGTGCCACACAAGAATATTCAGTTATATTAATGATAATTACTAAAAATTTGCTGGAATTCCATTTTCATTTATATTAATCTTTTTTATCACTTTCTAAATGTTTTTAGCACTTTCCAATAAGGTTGAAATGTGTTAATGACTTCGGTTTGTCTGTCTGTCCGTCTGTCTGTCTATACACGCTCTAACTCCCGTAAATATTCATGGAAATTCTTGAAACTGATATATGATATTAAAATTCACTATCGTATGTTCCCTATTGAAAATGGAGTGAATAACTTTACTGGTTTGTGTACAGAGACACCCAAAAGTATTCCGAATTATTGCGTTCTATCAGAGGTAATTTTATGAACTATATTTTAAATACTTTATTTTACACAAATTTCAGTGAAATTGAAATATGTTATTTACATTCAATACTGAGTGTTTGCTATAGAAAATGGAGTTAATACCACCAATGGTTAGTGTACAGCAACACCCAAAATATTCCGAAGCATGCGTTCTCTGACAGGTATAAACCAAAAACCAATCTATAAACCAAATTCTAAAAACTTTAGTTTGAACAAATCTTAATAGAATTTAAGTATGCTATTCATGTGCAAAAAAGAATGCTTTCAACAGAATGTAGTATGATTAGCATCACATTTACAGGGCCCCACAAAAATTTCGTTACATTGGGTATTTTATTGAAAATATGCTGGAAATGCGTTTTCATTTACATTAAGCGATTTAACTCTTTTAAACTATTTTTAAGTTTGAATATAATTTCAATTTGCACATCTCAAAGGTATTTACATAAACCACATTTTAATAAATTTTCTTTGAACAAATCTTAATGGAATTTACATATGTTATTCATATGTACAAAAGAATGATTTCAACATAATGTAGAATAATTAGAATTAGATTTACAGGGTCCCCAAAAATTCAGTTATATTGAGCAGTTTGTTGGAAATTCGCTGGAATTTCATTTTCGTTTACATTAAGCGATTTAACATTTTTAAACATTTTTTTAAGTGTTAATATAATTTCAATTTGTGTATCGTCTGCCCGTTTCCAGCGTCCGTAAATATTTTCAGAATTTAATATATATATATATATGTATGTATATATATTATTCAAATTCACTATGGATTGTTTCGTATTCTAAATTACATTAATAGGTCCAGTGCAAAATGTTTATGCACAAGCACCCCCCCCCCCCCCAAAAAAAAAAAAAAAAAAAAAAAAAAAAAAAAAGACAATGCATTGCATTTTATTTTGTTCTTTTTAATAAAAATATTTTCATTTATTGCTAACATACTAAAATAATATTTTGTATAGAATAAGACTGCGTTAACCTTCATATTTGTAACGCTACACTAAAATAGTCTGATACATTAAGAACTGCAATTAGAATATAAGCACAACGTTTTCTTTTGTGTTACGCCTTTTTAACACTTTCTAACAATGTTTAAGAAGGATAGGAATTCAAACAGTCTATCTGTATGTCTTTCAGAACTACTGTCTGTCCGTTGTGTGATTACGTAAGTAAAGAGCATTGAAAGTTATACGAAACAACACTTATGTACATTTGGATGGATGGATGGTTGGATTTTACGTCGCAATAGTGCTGCGCAAGTGCTGTCGCACTAGTGCTGGGCAATTGGCGACGGTCTGGAACACACCCCTAGGGGTGGTCCGGAGACATGCCATCACAATTGTCATCCTCCACGGAAGGGATGGCTCTCCCGCTTCGGTGGCCCCCAGAGGTATAATTTTTGATGGGAACATGGAGGACATTGCGGCCACGACAGATTTTACGTGCACCAGCCACAACTAGTGTACACGACGGTCTTTGGCCGGCACGAGTACCGAACCCTCGATCTCCCAATTACGAGGCCGGAGCTCTACCGACTGGGCTACCGCGGCCCTTCATACATTTGGAAAGTGTTAATAATCAATGTGTAGTGCATGTTTTTTTTTTCATTCTTGTTAAATAAATAAAACTATTATTCTGATTATTTTTATTGAATGTTTAAGTTTAAATTAAATTAAATTAAATATAGCATTATACATCTGCAACTAATATTGGTTAAATGTTTTGAAAAAAAAAAAAAAAAAAAAAAAAAAAAAGAAAAGAATTCTTTATATAAAATACATTTGCCAAACTTTTAATCTTATATGTTTTCGGATACTGAATGTTGGATATCGTTTGCTCGAATAACTCAGTAATGTAATATATCGACTTAGGAAAAAACATCTTTGTATTTTGCTTGATTCATCAAAAAAACATAAATAAACAAATAAAGAAATAAATAATGTTTTATAGCAGAATATAACACTAATTTTTTGAAACAATGCGAAAAAAAATATTCTTTAACGCCTTTAGCTTCATTTATTTTATTACAATTATAATTAAGTAATAAATCAATTATAAAAGTACTTTATTTTAATACAGACAGACATCTTAAATATAAATTACTAGCAGGCTAAGTCCTCTTCTCTGGTCATTATATTTAAATAATTTTTTAAAAGAATTTAATCACTCTGTATGTTTTATGTAATATTATAAATAAACAACAATATATTAAAAAAAAAAAAAAAAAAAAAAAAAAAAAAAAAAAAAAAACTTCATTTAAATGGCCCTAAATATCGTTTAACTCGCTGCCAACGGCTTTTCTTTTTCAGCCCGCACTGCATCGGGTCCAGGTTCCTTCTGCCTGTAGAAAGAATTTTCCAGGGCACTTCAGTTTGGGCATTTATAGACGACAGGTGGATCTGTTATTATTTAAGAACTTCGATTTTAAAGATAAAAGCATCTATTAAATATTTTATTTTTTGAACCATGTATTTCCACAGCCCTCTCTTTTACACTACTTTATAATATCAATCCGAACAATATTATAATTTAAATAAAAAGTAGATTTTCTTTTAAAAGGAAGAAGAAAAAAAATATTAAACTTAAATTTTAATCAGTTTAATCCTTTCTACAATATACTACCATTTTTTCCCAATAAAATTTATGTCAAAGAAAAAAAAAAATATTTCAAAAGGATTAATTTTAAAAAATGAAAAATAAAAATTTGTTATGCAATAAAATTTATACATAAGCATAACAATTTATTTCTATTGCATTGCCATTTGATTTTCAAAAAATATAATAAATTAAAAAAAGAAAAAAAAAAAAAGATTTCGCCTTTAAATGAATGAACAAATTACACAAAATAAATAAATAAATAGTGTTATAGCCTTTGCTAAGATACGCATACGATTGAAACGAAAGAAGAAATTTAAAAAAAAAAAAAAAAAATGAAACATTGAAGACAATATTTAAAATCGAAAGTAAATTAATTTTAAAAAATTCAATTTCGAAATTCGAAAAAATCTCGATGAAGTGCACGCCTGCAAGATCCCAGGTACCCATCTGCCGGCTGTGTGATTAGTAGTGTGAACACCAGAGCGCAGACAAACACACACACACAGGCAGACACTCCTCTTTATTTATATATAATATAATTCGGAACATTTTAGGTAGCTTTAAATGTGCATCAAATAATGTAATAATAAAATCGTTTTGTAATTTTAGTAAACGAGATAAAAAAAAAAAAAAAAAAAAAAAAGATATCTTTTGAATAACACATTTCAATTCTTAATTATATTTAATAATAGTAGTTCGCTTATCATTTTTATTATAATAAATTTCAAGTTAAAGCTTTTTAGTGCTAGAGGCCTATTTCAGTCGGTACAGTTGTCGAATTTTTATAATACACTCTTAATTAGTGCTAAGGGCCTATTTCAGTCGGTTTATTGAATGGGGATTTATTGAATGAAGTCCCTCCAAGGCCCAACTTTGACATGAGTCCCCCCCCAGGCCCAATTTCGACATGAGTCCTCCCCAAGGTACAACTTAGACATGAGTCCCCCCAAGGCCCAGCGTTGTCGAATTTTTATACGTCACTCTTAATAGTGCTAAGGGCCTATTTCAGTCGGTTTATTGAATGGGGATTTATTGAATGAAGTCCCCCCAAGGCACAACTTTGACATGAGTCCCCCCCAGGCCCAACTCTCACATGAGTCCCCCCCAAGGTACAACTTTGGCATGAGTCCCCCCAAGGCCCAGCGTTGTCGAATTTTTATAATACACTCTTAATTAGTGCTAAGGGCCTATTTCAGTCGGTTTATTGAATGGGGATTTATTGAATGAAGTCTCCCCAAGGCACAACTTTGACATGAGTCCCCCCCAGGCCCAAATTTGACATGAGTCCCCCCCTCAAGGTACCCCTATTTCAGTCGGTACAGCGTTGTCGAATTTTTATAATACACTCTTAATAGTGCTAAAGGCCTATTTCAGTCGGTTTATTGAATGGGGGTTTATTGAATGAAGTCCCCCCAAGGCACAACTTTGACATGAGTCCCCCTCAGGCCCAACTTTGACATGAGTCCCCCCCAAGGTACAACTTTGACATGAGTCCCCCCAAGGCCCAACTTTGACATGAGTCCCCCCCAGGCCCAACTTTGTCATGAGTCCCCCCAAGGCCCAACTTTGACATGAGTCCCCCCAAGGTACAACTTTGACATGAGGCCCTCCTCAAGGCACACCTTTGACATGAGTCCCCCCCCAAGGCACACCCCCCCTCATTGGGAAAAAGAGAGAAAAAACGTTGTTTTGCGGCTATAAGACAGTTTGGACTTCCAGCGTTATTTGTTACAATATCTGCAGCTGAAACACATTGGTTTGATTGAATGAAAACTTTATCATGGAATTTAGATCGTCACGAATTAACTAAAGAAGAATTTGTCGATATTAACAAGTTTAGCAGTAGGCCTCTGGCGCTAAATTAAAATCTGTCAATGTCAAATTTTCATGTTTTTTTTTTTTTTTTTTTTTTTTTTTGGATTTAGCCGGTTCTGTTGCAAACTAGAAAAAAATATTCGCTAAATTTAATGTGAATATCGGATCTTTTGGATTTCAAATACACAAACTATTTTGTTCGATTAAATTTTTATTCAAAAATAAAAATAATTATTTTAAAACAATTACTTTTTGTTATCCAATTAAAAAATAAATAAATAAATAAATATTCTAATAAAAATAAAAATAAAATAAATATCTGATAAAATATAACTGGCATCGATAACAAATAATAACTATAAAAAATATGAAAATGTATTGCAAATTGTCCTATATTTATTAATCATGGACCATTTTTTAATAGAGTCGGAAATCATTTAATTTGTAAACAAACTTACATAAACTCGTCGCTATAACATGCGGAATCATCATTGGCATGTTTAACAATTAATATCATATGATTAATTAATTATAATACACTAACTATAATGCCGATGATAACATATTATATTATCAGTTAATATAATATGTTAATAGAAAGGGATAATACATTACCTTTGAAGGTTGACTTTGTTCCTTTTTCACGTCGAAGGTTCACTTTTTCTCTCCCTTGATCGATTAGGAAAAATTTCTTCTACCTATAATCGAAGTAAACACAAAATTCAATTATTAGAAACTATATGTTTACCAAGAAAGAGCAGTTACAGGCAGGAGAAAATGCGACAAAACTGACCTATTCAACAAGTATGCTGCTGTTATTGGGGGGAACAAATTCGCCATGTCGCGGATATGGAAACGATTTCGAAACTCCCCAATATGCAATATGGAATACCAGAGATTTCGCGGTTAAGAAAGACGCTGCCGACAGCAGCATAGTAATAATAATTGAATATAAGATTACAGAATAATAGTAATAATAATAATTCAATACCTGACGTAATTTATCTGACTTATTGTTTATTTAGCTACACGATAGATAGCGCTTGCTCACTGATGTATTAATGCTTGCTCTTTAATGTCCTTTCATTGAAGGTTTTAAAGTTCATTAATAACTGTAAATTAAAAGAAAAAAAACTTAATAAACAATTACACAGTGAATTTTATCGTTAATGAAATTGCTCAGTTGTTAATTCTTTATTGATTAATCGAAGTTTACAAAAAAAAAAAAAATATTTTTAATTTCATCAATTTGATGGCAACTTCCTGTTCTCCATGCTGTGATGCAAGCTTTACATATGGATACTCTGAATTTTTTTATTTTTCTCTCTGGTTTCCTTCATGATTTGATTTAATATTTTATTTATTTTCTCATTCAAAATTGTTTTGCTGTTTGATTGGGACATGAACAATATATATTTGCTATTGGTAGCTATATTGTTTTACAAAATCGTTGCAGCTTTTATAGCTTTATGAAGAACACGCACCCTGGTGAGATTTTACTTCTATTTTTAAGCATTTTTTATTCCAATTATTCTAATTATTAATCCATTTTTTATTCCAATTATTATTTCTCAGGTGTTATATTTTCTCTGTCATTATGTTTAATGTTCCTTTTTTACTCAAGTGGGCGTAAGTAATTTAAAATTGTTTTTGTCTCTTAATGGATCTTAACATGTATCGCAACATTTCTGTGCTAGTTTTAGCAATGTGTTACGACATGTATCTATTAAATGCTAAAATACTTAGGTTATTTTTTTTTATTAATTTATCTACCATTTATATATATATATATATATATAGATAGATAGATAGATAGATAGATAGATAGATAGATTGATTGATAAATAGGTAGGTACTCTGCAAAAATTTCTCAGTATATGATAATAATTATTATATTTAATTACATTAAACTCTCTCTCCCTGTTTTTCTGTATACATATATTAATTATTTGGATAAATTTAATAAACACATTACCTATATCGATATTTTATAATTAGTACATTTTCATTAATTTGTAAGAAACGTAAACATTTTAATTTAATCATAAATTAAAGATATGTTTTAAATTTTAATTGCGTTGTAGGACCCAAGCATGAATAAATGGCATTACCAAGAATAAGTTATGTAAATTCTAAGTAAATAATTGTAAAATTCTTTAAAACTCAAGGGAAAAAAAAGACTTATTCAATGAAAACTAACCGAATATTATAATTTTAAATAATATATAAACTGTTCTAAATAATAATAATAATAATAAAAATCTTTCGAAATTACACTATAATTAAAAGAAAAAAATGTAATAAACTCCTATCACAAATACAACATGAATTACCAAAAATTTTATTAAACATAAAATACTTAAAAATACTTACTATTGGACCACAATTTGAAGAAACATATAACGTATAATATCTTTTTTACCATTATTTTTAATACGTTAAACCAATACATTCTTAGATTCGACAAAGAATATGCAATAGCATAGTTTTTATGTCTTTGTAAGTGATTTTTTTTTTTTTTTTTTTTTTTTTTTTGTTAAAAAAAAAAAAAAAAAAAAAAAAAAAAATGTAGTACACATTTTAAAAATGACTCAAATGTACTTTTTGTTTTGAGGGATTGCCAAATATTGCATTTTACTCAAATAATAAACATTTTCTTTATTAATTATTAAACGTTAATGGAAAAATGATTTCTAAAAAAACATCATGCTTCATAAAAACACACTTTTCATAATATTAATAACATCACGCTCGATAAAGTTTCTGAAATAGTATCCACGTACACAAGATAAAGCTTTCTAATGCACTTTAACATATCGTAACATGTATTATTAAGTTGCTTTTCAACGTTCAACGAAATTAAAATATTATATGTATTTACATTTTTGAAAAACGGTAATAGATTTTTTACTGAGCACGCTTCCATTTTATATCTAAAGATTAAAAACATTATTTTTAATGAAATTCTAAATAATTTCCGTAATTAGTATATCTGCTATAAAAGGATTTATAAAATGTTTTATATGTGTTACAATATTTTAATAAATATTATTTTTGTGGAAATTTAGACTCCTTGTTTTCAATTTTAATATTTTATTATTTATGTTTTATAAAAGGCTAACTAAAATTATAATTTTTAAAAAAAAGAAGCAAAAATACCTTTAAGTAAAATAAAACCAAAATACAGAAAAAAAATCCATTACATGAACTTAGTATTTTAAAAGCTTTTATCTAGCATGTTTCATAAACATATTTAAAACATATTACTCTCTAGACATTTAATAAATTGATTAAAACAATTGGGCTAGCTCTTTTATTATCTAAATATATATGCATTAAGATAATTGTTTTTTTTTAGTGTAAGTATCATTATGTATTTATATTCGTATTTATTATTTACATAATAAGTGAAAAAAAATGCTTATTTTGCGTGTTGAATATTTTCTAATTTATATTCTAAAGTACCCACTGGAAATAAATAAATAAATAAATAAATGGGAAAAGAAAATTAAAGAAAAAAATGCATTCCTGTAATATTTAAAAAAAATATTTAATTTTTAAATAGATAGTTCTGAATTAGAAATCTACATAATATATTTTGCGATATATATTTTTAATCTAATAAAGCGTCCCTGCAATATACAGTCCTCTAAACGAAAAGAAAAAAAAAATGTTTTTAAAATAGTTGTAAGTCTTGTTTATTTGTTTATTTATTTAGCCTAGATTTGTTTGAAAGGAAGTTTTAGGAATTTATTTTCATTTATGTAATTTTTATTTACAAAAATATTTCAGAAGTATTTATCAGAACACGCGAAATGTACTTCATTTTAATGGGCTACATGGATTTATAAATTCACTATCATTTTATTTCTTTTTGCTAATAAATATGAAAATTTATCATAATTATCATAAATTAAAATATATACTCCAATAGCACAATCTTAGATGAAAAAACTATGAATTTAAAATAGTGCTTTTAAATGCAATAACTGTATATAATTACAGTTTTAATAAAACAACCTAGGTGTTTATACATGCAATTTAATATTACAGAATGCAATCAATTTTTACTGATTATAAATCGGTATACCATCCGGTTACATCTACCTAACTTTATCCGTTATTTAAATATTAAATATATTTTATAAATTGTAATGAATAATCTAACAAATTATGTGTAGCTTGTCTCATCATATTCTACAGACGCTGTCTTTATTTAAACATAATTTATATTATATTGCTTTCTTTCTTTATCCGTTATTTAAAAAAAAAAAAATGTATCTGTCAAACGTACAAGACTTAAGTAACAACAACAACAACAACAACAACAAAGAGGTTGCCTATTAATTTCCTTCCATTCTACAATATATATAGGCGTACACAGGTGGGTTTTTTAGTAGTATTTTACCTTCATCTGTTATTTAAATGAAATATCTATGAAAAATAAAGGTAATTTTATTGTAAAAAAGGTGGTATGAGGTTGATAATAAAAACTGGCCAAACTCACGGTTGTCTCACGCGAATATATGAATATTTTTAAAAGAAAGTGAAACTTGGAATAGAAGCTTTCCAAATCGCATAGATAAAAAATATTTATCACTTAGAAAAAAAGTGCATTCCATTAGCATGTACATATTTGAATTTGCGAATTTCATCTATACCACACGGAAGTACACCATTAGCACCGATTAGTACCGCAAACATTTTGTTAGTACATAAACCACCAATAGTGATGTAGAAAAGTTAGTGCTGGTGATTACACCTTGCGCACTTTTGAAATATCAATTTCAACGACACTACTAAAAAACATTTAGTAATGAGAAAGATGCACGAACTCATCATTACCATCATGTACATTGAAGAGTCCATTTGGGTCGCTGTTAATGATCGCAAAACCATCTAAAGTCTCGCCGAAGCGACAGCACCTTTCCCAAATGAAAGTTCTTGAAATTTCGGAAGCTTGTTAGGGTTACAAGAAATCTATATTCGAGAAATCCAGGGTCACCTTTTATTTGAAAATTACTCTACCATAAACGCTTGTAAATGCCGACATCATTGAGACGATGGACGGTATTGAACACGTAAGATGGGATGGGTTAGTAGCGAAAAATGATTACTGAGATCTGTTCGCTAAGTATTTGAAACCTCCGAGAAGTACAGAAAAATTCACTGCGCACAATAGCGCCACACAGGCGCCGCAATGATGTTTTACAGCTTTTGGGGGCAAAAAGTTGCTGCCGGATGCTACCTCTGAACCAGATAAGAGGAAGGAACTGCTTTCTAAACTATTCATTCTGAGCTACCAGAAAAGTTCCTTACACCCACAGACATGTACAGCTTTAATGGGTCCCAAGTCCCATAAATAAAAATTTGTGCCTCTGTCTGCATCCCGAATGGCTGAGGAGAAAGAGAGGTGCCGCTATGAATGCCTTAAAGGGCAGCAAAAAAACACAGTCTTAGAGCAAAGACATCAATCCTTTTCTTACGTTGCTCACGAGCCCCTTTGCAGGCTTGCGAGCTCTGGCGCTTCATATTACTCTCGGACAGCAAACGCACGATTGAGCATGCTTCCAACGTTACTTTTTACAGTTAGAGGTATGCTGTAGACACCCCATACCGGATTTCTCTCTTCCATTTTAGATTGCCTCTCAGATTGCATTTTAAGCTTTATTTTTTACACGGTTATCCCAAACATTTTATTTTATTTTTTAACTTTTTAATGATTGCCCTTTCATTTTCGTGGCAAAATTTTCACCGAAATATATGAAGTGCAACGTGTTATTAACACTCCTGCAGTTTTAAGCTGATTCGCCGAGTACTTTTAGAGATATTTAAAAATCATTTCAAATCAGATGTGTTAGGTTATTTATCAAAAAATAGTGTAACTAATTTTTTTAAATTTGAGATGAATGAATATAACCTTGTTTATTAAATGTTATGAGAACCATTTTTTATATTTTTAAATTATTCAATAAAGAGGTTATTTAAATTAAAAATTTAAAATATCCTGTTGCTTTCATTTGCATCTAAATATGACATATTTCCGAATAATATCTTTTCCACGAAGTATAAATAAATACGCAAATAACAGAATTTACACTGTAAATTACAAAAATTAAATTCTTAAAAAATCTTGATTAAATACGATATTGGTAGTATTGTTATAATTTAACACTGACATACACAATATCTTTTAGAATGCGTATTATTCTTAAATTACAATTTACATAAATATGGTGTTTACATGTTATGCACAATATAAAGATTCTTACTAAAGGTTCTTAAACATAATAAATTATGATAATACAGATATTTAAATATACAGAAATTTATTTTATTCATTTATGTTTATTTATGCTGTTAAAAAGTATTTGAATATTACTGTGGCATGTAAGTTATTTGACAGGGTCTGGAAAAGTGTTCAAGTCATATTGAAAACGGAATTCTTTAATTAAATATGCATAATATATGTTAAAAAAATATCTGTATAATTACTACCGAAGAAAGCTCTCACGAGAAAATATTTAACAGTAACATAAATTAATGATACAACATCACATTGATAAAAGGCATTAGAATGAAACACTAACCTACGTAACTAAAATATAGTACATCTACAAATGCTATTTGTTTTCACAAAAAAAATATATTATGTTGTAAACTTTTTTGATTATTCCAAAATCTAATTAAAAGAAATAATTTGACAAATTCAATAGGTCTTTCAAGAATATCGTTGAACTTAGATTTGCGAGATGGTCATTAAATGTTCACTCCAGAGTAAGGTAAGCGTAATGTACGGTATTGGGTTATTCGTCACATTCATGTAGATTGTACTATTAGATACACCTAGCTTCAATTAAAAAAACATGCTCAAATGATATCTGTTTAAGATAATTTCTCATAGAAAAGTAAAACAGACTTAATCGAATTTCTAATTTGTGACGCTTTGAAGTGTGAAGTTATACCGTAAAATAATGTTTGGACACATGGCAGTTCCTTACCAACAAAATTCAACGTCGCCGAAGAGTGTTTTAATTTTATGAGGATGTGATATGC
The DNA here is from genome assembly GCA_963930645.1 of Salticus scenicus. Classification (NCBI taxonomy): domain Eukaryota; kingdom Metazoa; phylum Arthropoda; class Arachnida; order Araneae; family Salticidae; genus Salticus; species Salticus scenicus. The sequence goes on from OZ005656.1 coordinate 43,409,501, forward strand.
ATAGTTATTAGTTAAATTATCTTCTCTCAATTAATAACACCTTCTAACTAATACTAACTTACTGATCATTTTTTTTAATTATATATTTCCGAATCAATTTAATTTTTCAATTTTATTTATCTTCTATGGAGTACGTTTTATTGGAGCAACTTAGCAAGACTTTGCATAAAACCGTACCTTCGACATAAATTCATAAAGCACCTAAAATTCTAGACTTTTCCGACCACAAATCAATTCCTAATTCATTTGTTTTATCTACAGCACATTACCTTTTTCTTTCAGTTTCAAATTAACCGAATCCAATTATGCTTTATATGTTAAACGTTAAAAGAAATCTTTGCAATTCCAAAACTGTTTACGTATATGAGGTCTCAGAATATACTCTCTATTTGCTGAACATACGAAAATAAGACTTCAAAAATCGTGACTAGTGACAAAAGAAAGACATGTACTGTATTTTGTTAGGCAATATTCCTTTTGTAACATTTGAAGAACTAAACGATATTTGTATCATTCTTTTGGTAAGTTAGTCAAAAGTTTTGTCTAACTTATGGTTTTTAAATTTTCTTTAGCATTATATCCAGAAGAGACGAAGCGTATATCCAATTTAGGTGCTTGAATCATTCCTTTCAAAAGATTATGTCCAGTTTTGCTTTCTGCACTTCCATTATATTCTAGGACGTGTGATATTGTGATTTTTTATTATAGAAGTTTCAATCTTTCTTATATTTCTTTTTTCATAAGGTTTGTAAAGAGATGTGTGTAAAGGTAATAGACAAAGTTGTTTATCACTGCATGATAATGCTCCATTTTTTATATATCTTATTGATATTTTCTAAGATTTCATATAGATTTTCTTGAAAAAATGCGTTGTCATAATTTAGTTTATAGGACAACTTGTGAATAGTATTTATTTAAGACTTAAATGGCATAGAAAAATAATTAACACCATGAACAACTTTGTGTCCCTATGTAGTTATTCCATTTTCATTGAGGATAATAAAATGTAAATCAGGATTATTGTCCAACATTGCATATAAAGGCGTATTAATGTAAGATACAAAAGTAACTGGAAAGGTATTTAAAATACGTAAATATTCTGAATTTTCAGACACTTGTACTACTTGGCAATTTTTTATATGCAATCTACTTTAAACGACATTCATATCCTCTTTGTATATAAACCTCTCTTATATTAAAAGAAAAAAAATATATATATTAAGATAAAGCAAGTAACACGTTGCATAGAAAGCGAATTTGTAACTAAACAAGCTTGAACAATTTAGGCACAATTTCTTTTATTTATTTATTTATTTATTTATTTACTGTTTTCTTCCGCGCATTCAACTGCACCTAAATGCAAAACAACAAATTTCCTGTTATTCACGTTCACAGTTTGTTTTCGTCTAAATATCAGTTTATAAAAAATCGTTATCCAAGCATCATTGAGAGAGAATTTCACATACTTTTTATAAATTTTACAAAATTATAATACTCTACATATTAATTTAAGATAATAATGTATATTAACCTTTCTATTTGTCATTGATATATTAACGGTAAAAAATACCAAGTAACACATAAAACTGGAATTTGTTTCGCAATCACTAGAGTATATCATCATACAAATATGTTTAACCGTTTACCGTGGTGACATGATTGATAAGACACGCGACTCTGATAGCTTTGTTAGGCTGTTATTCGTCAGCTTCAATTCCCGGTTGAATATGAAAATTTGAAAAGCGTATAAAGGCGGGGAGCAAATTTTCAGCAAATTTTGCCGTGTTGTTTCTGCCATCTAGCGGTATAGTTATTTTCAGATTTTTTTAGGAGAAAATAACCAATCAAAGATTATATGAAATCCTCGACGCTAGATGGCAGAAACAGCGTGCCAAATTTTGCTGGAAAGCTGCTCCCTGCCTTTAGATGCTTTTCAAGTTTTTGTTTTCAACCGGCAGTTTAAGTTAAAGGTGAATACGGCCATTAGTCGTTTCGATTCCAACGCCGGGGAATACAAATTTTTTCTTTAAAAAGTACTGGTATTTTATTAATGCACTAGAAAATTCTAAAATCTATTTTTACAAAAGAAAAGAAAAACAGAATTACACACAATCTTTATTTATTTATTAAAAAGTCTTATAAATGGCAGCGATTTTATGCTTCTATAATACTGCCGTATAAAAATATTTTCAGTTTCTTAATTTCAGATGCAAAAAGGGGTCTTTTAGTAAGATTTTTACTTTATTTTATTTATTTATTTATTTTTTTTTTTTTCACTTAAAATATGACTACCCAATTAAGACACTTGTTTAACCGAATTTAAAAAGTTTGCGTTTACAGTGAAGTATTTTCCGAAAGATAAATATGCTTCTTTTAGAGCATTCATGTACTACTGTGTTATAGAAAAAAATCTTGTAAGATTAATAATTGAAAGTTTATACTTTCATTTAAAACTTGCTGTTAATATCTTTTTTTTTTTTTTTTCAGCCGACAGCATTTTTTTCATAATAAAAAAAAAATTAAATTACGTTTCGATTAAATTATTAAATTATACTTAGATTACAGAAAAAAATCTTCTTGCCTCATAACATTTTGAAAAACACAAACAATGAATTATTGAAATTAATAAATGAAATTTATTAATTATAGAATTATTATAATATTATTAACATATTAGCTACTTTGAAGAAGCTTAATTTCCATTGTGAAAGCGCATCTCTCTAAGGTTTAAAAATGGGTTTAACGGCTCATATGAATATAGAATGTTTAAAAAGAAAGACAGATAATGGGAAAATGTAATAGATGCAAATAATTCAACATGCCGATAGTGAAAATATAATTGGAATAATGTTATAAATAATTCATAGCATTCTAATATAATCTTTTCATTTATATTTCAATATATCACAGCATTCTAAATAACTGTTCAAATTCAATATCAACTGCATTGTTCTTTTTACAGAAAGTTATTTAAGAACCAAATGCCAAAATGGAAACAAAATGTTTGTGTCTTACATAAGGCATCACTTTTAACCAAAATAAATGAGGAAAGAAAGAAATAAAGGAAGAAAAAGAAAAAAGGAGAAAAAAAATCTGAAAACAACGAAAACAAATCATTTATAATGAAAAGTATTTTTTACATTGATACAAAATATATTTTGCTGTTTTTTTTTTTTTTCTTTTAATGTCTACAAGTTATGTTACGGGTCAATCATTAAGCAAATGATTTTTTTTTTGTTTGTTTAAGAGTTTCTTCTCTCTCTCTCTCTCTCTCTTTTTTTTTTTTTTTTTTTTTTTTTTTTTTTTAGTTTTCCGCTAAAAATGAATACTATTCTTTATGTGAACTGTACGTCTGCTGTTTTAAATAAATGCTTTTTTTTCTTCTTCTTCTTCTTGTTTTTTTTTTCCTTTTCATTCCTTATTCAGTGTAAGATTATTATTGTCCAGGGAAAAAAAATGTTTATTTCAAAACAGCAATAACTGAAAAACAAAAGTATTTTATGTTTTCTTTTCTTTTAAGTGATTTTATAATAATTTTTTATAAGTTTAATGTCTTGTTTTATATACGTTTTTAGTTTTAAACCTAGTATTATTATATAATGACAGCCTTTGATATTTTGTGAACGTTATATTTTGTATTTAATTTTATAAAACGTTTATAGTGGAATGCACAATGCTATAAAAGGAAAAACATGTTATACAAAAAAAAAAACGAATAATTTTACATTTAAATAAAAATGAAGAAATTGCGCGTATAAACATTTTCACATTTAAAAATTTCGGTATACTTCAAATTGTACTTTTTTTTTTCATATATTCACTCCGGTTGGTGTAGGTGCAGGTATTACTTCCCAGTCTGGATTATATTTTATCCATTCTAGATATTAGGAGGTATACCCTCTATGGGGTTTATTTTAAGTGGTCATAGTCCTTACAAAGCAAGTTTTGGACAATATCAGAGAAAAATCTGAACGGCTGTGTTGATGATCACGACTATTTTCCATTCGGAATGCCGCATAATACATTAATATTTTAGAATATGTTTAAGAAATAATTAAGGTCAATATTGAATTTAAGCCCGTCATTGTTTATTTTAAATTATATTTTAAATTAAGTAATACTTCTAAATTAACTTGCTAAATAATACATCTCCTTGCTTTTTTTTTTTTTTTTTTTTTTTTTTTTTAATGCGCTTTGCATTTTAATTTTTAAAAGTATGTTGACCAGAAACCAATCTATACATATGCATATTTCTCAACCGGAATTTCAATTTGCATTTTAGAATATTGCGTATTTAAAATCTTATAAATATATTAAATTGATTTAAATGTGGTTAAAAGAAAAAAAAAAGACATTTCTAAACAATGCTTATCATGTATTAAATTCTGCGTGTTAGATTTTACGTTTTTAGCTTCAGAAATCAAAAATATTTTGCTTAGCTCATACAAAAAAAAAAAAAAAAAAAAAAGTGCGCTAATTTAGATGATGAGTTACGATGAAGTTACTTCAAAACTCAGGAAAATTAATCTCTCTTCTCTTGATACTTTAGGTACTAATATACAATTTGCTAAAGTTAAAAATTCAAATTGTTTTACATATATATATATAGATATATATATACATGTATCTATTGTCAAATGTATATGCAAGAGCTAAAAAATTTTCTCGTCACATGATGATAGAAAACTATAATATCCCAAAGAAAAATTGTCATTTAAACTTTCAAAATATCAAGTCGTTTAAAAATCAAAATATTGTTCACTTGAAATTAAATATACTCTATGGTTGTCCAATTTGTCCCGAATTAAACAAGTCACTAAGAAATATAATCGGTATATTGAAGTGAGGCTTGCATATTTAAGATTGACAAGTCAGATTTTGTATGATCTAAGAAAAATACTTTTTCCCCAATAAATGACACTGTATGGTCAAATTTCCTGATTAAAAAAATAAAAAATAAAATGAAATAAAATAAAATTTTGTTGCTTTAAAAGAAAAGTTGATAGAGAATTAGCTTCAAATCTACTTCTACCGTAATATCAGAGCGTGAGAAATTACTATAATGCTGACAGTAGTTGTAAAGGCTTGTTTTTTAAATTAGATTATATAAATAATGAATCAGCTCTGCAAGCATTGAGAAAATTCTGAACAACAAAGAAAATGAGAGTAGGCCGTGATCCACCCACTGAAAAAGAACTACCAATTCAAGAGAAGCGGTTGGAGAAACATAATGCTTAGATAGATCATAGTTCATAGAGTGGCCGGCCGTAGTTGTTCCCAGAAAAGTGAAACAGTAGAATAACAATGCTAATGGAATCTTTTGCAACACAGCATTGCAGCAATTTTGCACTCTTTAACTTTACTGTAAAAGTAGATTTGAAGATATTTGTATATTATTTTTATCTATGTTAACCCTTTGCCGCTCAGTGTTCCACTTCATTGAACACCTAACTTCGCTAGCTTCTCCAACCGTTAAATTCAGTTACAAATGCATAAAAATAGGTTTATTTTTAACTTTGAACTTTCCTTTTCAACCATAGATGACACCATTACACAAAGCAATCCATGATATTTAACTGAGACGCGTTATTTTAAATCCTCGTATTTACAAGAAATTTTGTAATTTTTTTTTTTGTGATACAAACGATTGCTTGAAAAAAAATTTCTATGTGATATCGTTGGTTGTACTCTAAATTATTTATTCCATATTATTTTTAACTTTTTATACAGGAAACATACGAGGAATTGTTGAATAAAATAAGGTGTTCCATCTGCGACACTAGTTCTTTTCATTACGCAACCGAAAGCAATGATGAGAGAAGACAGCTGTGTTCACGTTTTCGGTTTTCCTCTGTTTGCAGGTAATGACACCAAGCTATCAGATGCTGCGAGGGATAGTTGGTTGTTTATTAAAAAAAAAAAAAAAAAAAAAAAACCAAGAAATATACATTCCAAACTTCTACCTAAAAGGGTGTGACGTGCTTCTTAAAATTCCATGAAGCTAAAAAATAGACTAAATGTAAATATTTTTGCACATAGGACTAGTATATATGTATACTAACTTTAAATATCAAATTATTTCATAAAAAATCACATAACCAAGTTTTTTTTTCTTCTTTGGGGGGGGGGGGGGGTAGAGTAGCAGGCCTCCCCGTGTGTAAACCCTGGATCATGCTAAATCTGCTACACAGGTATAATACAGTGTTTTTTAATTCATATGAAAAATATTTTACTCATTTACGCGCTTCGCTGGGATACTCACTTAGACGCACTTTTCAGAGCTCTAGTGGCTCAGTGTTCCAGCTGATGGAACACCCACAGATTAAAAACGGTAAGTAGTATCTTTACAAAATTATACCTGCGTACTCCTTTAGACCTAAGTAGATAGTATACAACTTATTTTCTTAAAATTCCAACTTTAAAGGGTAGTGCGACTTTAAAGGGTAGTGTGCTAAAGGGTTAAAGCGTCAAAACCTACTTATTTTAGGAAATTTGACCTTAAAAAGTCATCTATCGAATACATTTGAAACTTTTTTTTTAGGCCATACAAAATTGAACTTCTTGACAAGCCTAAAGGTCCAAACCACACTTTAATACACGAGTTATTTTTTCTAATGACTTTTTTAATTTTATGGTTGATTTTTATGGATTTATATATATATATATATATATATATATATACTACATATATAATTACACACACGTATTTTATTTTACATAGTTTTTTTTTCTTTTCAAATAAAGGGATTCAGGGAAATTAATATATTTTTTTTCATATATAATTTATAATATTACGTAAGCACTGGTACATTGCCTTATTATTTCGCAAGTTCAATAGAAATATATAATTACAATAATAACAATTTTAAAGTTTTGTTAAATCCTTGACTCTCATAAAAATCTGGAGAAAAAAATGAATTGTAATAAAAATTGGAATTAAAAATAATTGTTTTATGAAATGACATTAAGTTTTATCTCCTTAATAAAGGTTTAAAAATCCATAGCATATCTTGTAAAGTAAATTAATGTTAACCAATTTAGACAAAAACCTAATTTCACATAGAAATCTCCCATATTCTTATATTAATTTGCTTTGTTTATTGTCAACATTAAAAATAAAACTGCATCATTTTTTATTAAATTAAAACAAAACAAGCTAACAACGTTAATGTAAACATCTTTGTTTAACATATAAAAAAAAAAAAAAAAAAAAAAAAAATGCGAAATCACCAACCATTTTATACTGAAAATGCAAGAATTGTATAACAGTAAACAAAATCTTAAAAAGAGAAGCTAATTCTTATTAATTTTATAAAGCGATCAGTAAGTTAAAAAACATTTACAAATGAAAAATGTCACTTTCTTAAGCATATAGTTTGGTTCATTTTTAACTTAAAAAAAAAAAAAAAAGTTTGAGCGCTAACAAAAAAACTACAAAACTATGATACATAAACACACAGACACGAAAAAAAAAAGAAAGCAAGGGAAACATAAATTTTAAAGAGAAAACAAAGAAAACTACAACATGAACTAAATTTTAAACTGAAAAAAAACCCTTTTTTCAAAAAAGAATATCAAAATTGCATTCAAATGTTCTCTAGAAACAAGTTTCAGAAAATAATTTTCTAAAGTTAGAAATTTGAATTGAATACTGATACTCTGTTGTTTGTTTGTCTATTCTATTTTTCTTTTTTATTTCTAAAGGAATGAAAAATTTTTATTAGCTGCGGTATTTTTAGATTTATTTCTCACATCATATTTCTTCATTATATAGATTTTGAAATTCAAATATATGAAACAGTAAAAAAAATAAATAAAATAAATAAAATAACTTTTTAGTTAATATAAACGTTTTTTTTTTTTTTTTTTTTATGGAAATAAATAGATAATACTGTTTTCTTTTTCTATTAAAAAAAAAAAAAATGACAATTTGAAAAGTTTTTTAAATTAGAAAATTAATACAAAGAAAAATTAAAATATATTTCATAATAATAATAATACTTTACATATTATTATTATTATTTTTTTTTTTTCGTTTATTTGAAAGTTGTTATAAACATTTTTTAAAAACATAAAAAAGTTCTTATTGTATTATTTAAAGTAATATTACTATACTAAAATGTAATATATAAATATTTTATTTAAGAAGATATGCTGGAATTTTTAATTTATTACAGATTATTTTTAGTACATGACTCTCATTTCACACAACATGATTTAATGAGTAATTTTCTTGTTAATTAATCGTACTTACATCTTTAAGAAAACCGTTCAACAGACAAAATGGTGTGATTATAACGTACAATTACGAATACACCGGAATAAACGTGAAACATTGGCACAAGTATTTGAACTAGTATTTTCCAACAGAACTAAAAATTTAAATAAAAGGCTTCTATTTAAATGTTCCATTTTTTACTATGCATCAATATAACCCACCTTACACATATGTATACATATAACTTACTTGTCAAGAAGTTGGATTTTATATGGAAAAAAAGTAAAAATAAAAATAAAAATAAAAATATATTTAAAATGTCTTATAATAACTGGCGCTGTAAAATCAAATTTCCAGTTTTATCATTTTAAAAGAGATGGGTGATAAAAAATTAGTTTCGAAAGAACTTTTACCTGTAAGATTAGAGCGTGTGAAATTACTATAATGCTGACTCAGTTGAAACAGCTTGCTTATTAAATTATATTATAAAAACAATGAATTTGCAGTACAAGTACTAAAAAAATTTAGAACTTCAATTAAAATAATAGAAAACCGTGGTTTAATCACTGTAAATGGTCTCCAAATTTTAGTGAAATATTTTAAAGAAACTGGATACTTATAGGATTATTCCAGCAGCAGTTAGCAGACGTTATCACTAGAAGAACGTACCAGCAGAATAGCAACAGGAACGGAATCACTCGCAACACCGTCATATTAAAAATAATACAGCACTATTGGAAAATACCTGATGATGATTCGTCCTTAAATAAAATAAATTACAACAAATGCAATCAGTGTACAAAAGATATGAAGATATATTTTTCTTATTGGTGGGCATAAAATGAAGGTTTGCGCGAATTATATATTTGGAACCAATAATTGATAAATACCTGAAATTCGCTTTGAATGTCCTATATATATATATATATATATATATATATATATATATATATATATATATATATATATATATATATATATATATATATATATATATATATATATATATATATATATATATATATATATATATATATATATATATATGTATGTATGTATGTATATATATACGTACACATAGAGAGAGAGGAAAGTAGGCGAATATGGAATACCAGTTATATTTGAAGTCACCATAATGAACTGAAGTATTTTGAAACATTGTGATTTCGACTATTGCGAAGTTTCTTGTGTTTTTAATGCGTTTTGTTGGTCTTATATTAGAAAAAAATAGAGTTTACATGCAAAAGTTTTAGATTAAAAAAAAAAAAAAAGAGAGAGAGAGAGAGAAAGAGAAAGAGAAAGAGCTTTTTGGGGGGTAATTCGGAACAAGCGGGTATTAAACAATACTTATAAAGGAAAATATGAAACACCCATTTTTGTAAATTATAATAGGAAATAAGGTAGTATGTTTACAGGTGGTTTGGGAGTAAGGCCGATTGACATCACTAGTGTACTAGACCTAAGGGAGAGTGCACTCCGTGGTGGTCTTTCTAAGGAGTCCTATTCCGTATTTATGCAAGTTTCGCAGGAAACCACGGATAACTCCGAACGACTGGGCCGACGAGCGAGACCTGGGATCGAACCTGACACATAACGTATACCAGTTTTGAGCTCAGAACCTCTCGGACGCTAGTGCACTGTATTTTTGCTGAAAATCATAAATAATTGCAATATAACCAATTTAGTTTGAAATTATTATTGGAAATAAACATTATTAAAAAAATATATATATCAACATTTAATTTTACAAAAATCTCAAATAATATCGATTAATTAGTACTTTATATTAACTCGAAACGCCATCATAGAGAATAAATGAAACTCAACCTATTGCAAGAAATAAATTCATTGGAACCGAACTACTAACTAATTCAGTTCCTCTAACATAAATGACACTAGGTTTTTACATAGCTTATTGTTTTGCAAATAAACTAAAAATTCACTATACTTACCTCCAAAAAATTCTGAATATTGATAAAGCAAAGATCCTATATGATACGGAACCTGCTCTTCCCATTGGAAGAGCCATATATATATATTTTTATAACCCCAATGAAGACCCCAATGACTTGCCTCCGATCAGTTGTAGCACCGTACAAGTGTGATATAAAAGTATCCCATTTTACCGGACTATTCTGTTTTCTCCACCGTTCTACTCTTTATATATATTTGAGTTAGTTCCGAATTGAAAGAGTTTAAATAAAGAAATAAAATAAAAAACTTTTACAAAACTCTTTTACCAGACACTTTCTTCAGTAAGTACTTGGAAAAGAGGTTCAATTTATTTACAAACCTAATATTCTTGGGAGTTTAAATGTTATGAAATTACTTGAAAAATTTAATGGTATTTAAAAGGCAACTAATTTCTTTTGAATGCTGTAGTGCAATGCATCATCAGTTTAAAACTCGCGCACTCGGAAAATCTTTAAATACTCCTTGCTTTTTTTTTTTTTTTTTTTTTTTTTTTTTTTTCCTTAGAAAATATTGGTTACGTAATGTGATGTAAAACTTTTTACAATATGTATAAATGGAATGCATTACAAAGCAAACATGTAAATATATTTAACATAGAATATGTTAATCCCCCCCCCCCCCCGAAAACAAAACATATAATTATAATAATCAGCTGTATTTTGTTATTTAAGAAACACGTTATATTAATTAATTTGTTTTTCATTTTATGAACTCTGCATTTTTTATAAAAAAAAAACTGCATTTTATATTAAACATCGCAGTTCTTGATATTGGATTCTCGGGACTATCTGTTCCAGACAAATGTAAATCTTAAATTCCATTACTTATATACTCAAAAATACATGTTTGGAAAATTACAACAGATACTATATAAATTCTATGTAATTTCTGTATAATTGACTGAAATAAGAAATCACATTTGAAAAACATATTCTTTTATAACTCCAATTTTTTACAATTGCTTCAATCGAGGAGAAATTAAGGCGATTTTAATTTAATTTCTAGTTAATTTCTAATCTGTATATATTTCACTAACTTTTTAGTCGCTATAAGTAAAAGTTGTTTAAGGACCTTTTGTTGTCATTTATCAAAGAAATTGTAAAAAATTAACAGACCTTTACACACACACACACACACACACACACACACACACACATATATATATATATATATATATATATATATATATATCACTAATACATGATTTGTTATGCTGCAATTGCGCAACAATCTTAGTATTATTGTTAGTTCTAAAAATACCTACATTATGTTGAATTGATTTTCCTTTTCTTGCATTGTATATTAACTTCTGAGAACTTGTTACATTGTTTTAATGTCATCTATTCAAAATTGCATTAACTGCCATACGAAATATATCTATATTGGTTTAGTTTTTGTTATGGATGTTTGATAGTCGCAATCTCTTTTTGAATTTTTCTGTTTTATCTTTTTCAATGTTTCTTGTTTTCATCTATTCAATGTTTGAAAAGGTTTTCAATATATATATATATATATATATATATATATATATATTTGTGTGTGTTTATGATAATGAAACTTCTAGCCAATGATATATTTCTGCATTAAAAAACCTATGAAAAATATCTTAATTTCTTTTTTGTTTCTAATGTACGGACAAATTTTTGTTGGCTGCAATTTTAATTTGTTTTTTGCTTTACAAAATGTTCAAAATCTTACACCTTAGGCATTCTTTTAAGCAATGTTTCTGGCCTTTTATGTTATTCTCACATTTACCTGATCATGTCTTGATCATTCCTTAAATCAGTTTAAATTATTATTTTTTTTTTTTTCTTTGAAAATCTAACATTGAAGAATTTCAATACTGCAAAAACGGCTTTTGCTCTTTATCTGACAGTTTATTAGAAATATCTGATAGTTCTTACTTTTTAAATTTTTTTGTAAAGCCCAAAATTATGTTTCGGAAAATATAAGCTACTTTTAAACTGTTTACTTCTAGTCCATATTTAAATTTATTCTTATATGTAAAAATTGAATTTGTTAGATGCTCTTACACAAACACTAAAAGACCGAACAGTTACAGCGTTTTCCAGATTTTTTTATTTATTGACAAAAATAAATGGCCTACCAGAAAATGTTTTTAATGTTGTGAATTTAAACGTAATCTCTAGTTGAAATACATAGAGAAACTCGTTATGAAATATCAGTTGATTATATCGCAAGATATAATTCTCGTATCATTAAAAAAAAAAAAAAAAAAATCTGCACTGTTCTTATGCTTACAAAATTATTGACTTTACATTTAAAGATTGGTTTGTGGCTATGTTTGTGACTAAAGCTTATTATTATCATTATTATTATTATTATTATTATTATTATTATTATTTGGTAGAAAAATAACTTATATATTTTTTTTTAAATAAATACACATTATCAATCAATAAGTATTTGGTCGGCATTGTACCCAGTGCAAAGTCTTTTTTAGGATCACTACAATCAGAATCCAAAGAGGTTAAATAATTAAGAAATATGAATACTTTTACTAAAATATTATTAACTACGCATGATGTTTTGCCAAGTATCTAGAAAAATATCCTTTAGGGAATATCTTGAAACTTTGGGAGTATGTTAAACCTAATGTATTTCAATAAAAGTTTTTTCCTGAATAGGAAAACGGGACCAGAAAAAAATTAAACAAAAATCAAAATATTTTGGATCTCACTGTAAAAAGTGATGCTTGAAATGCGGTTTTGCTGTAGCATGTGATTAATGAGGATTATTTAAATAATCTGTACACATTCTAATAATCTATAACATATATTAACCGAGAAATAATGGTTTATTTAAAAAATTACAAGATAAAATCTACCACTTTTTTAATTATAACACCTAGGGTATTGTACCCAGTGCAAAGCCATTTTTAGGAACTTGGCCTATTATATTAGACACAGCATACTGCAATCAGAATCGAAAGAGGTTAAATATCTTAAGAAATATGAACACTTTTACTAAATAATAATTAACTACGCATGAACAAGCTTTAAAAATAAAATCATTTGCATAATTTAATAGCCGAAATTATTGAACTACTTATACGAAAACCCAAAGCAAAATTCGTGTACATTCAGAAAGTTATGAGAGACGGGAGGAACAAATTTTAGTTCTTCTAAAAAAATTAAGATTATAGGGTATTTTATCAATATTTATTTATAATCAGCAAAAACTGCATTACCGTTAGGCATTGATTGAATCAAAATAAAAATGTGAGTAAAACCCCTTATAGTTTATATTTTATTTTGAAAGGAACTGTAAGTCTGTTCATTCTATCCTTCATAACTATTTGAATTTACACGATATATGTTTAGGGCTTTCATATAAGTAGATATATACTTTAGGCTATGGAATTATGTAAATGATTTTTTTAAAGCTTGTACATGCGTAGTTAAGAATTATTTAGTATAAAATTATATATTTTTAAATATATTTTACATTTTTGCGATCTAACTGCAGTATGCTGTGCCTATTGTAGTATGTTAAGTTTCCTAAAAATGGCTTTTCACTTTGTCTAATACCCTATCTGTTATAATTAAAAAAGTGACTTTTTTTTTTTCAATTTTTTAAAGAAACTATTATATCTCAATTATATCTCAATTTGTGGTAGCCTCATAAACATTTAGACAGATAATAAGAAGAATCCTCATAATCCCATATTACAGCGAAATTGCATTTTAAACATTACTTTTTACAGAGTGATAGAAAACATTTTGACTTTCGTTTAATTTTTTACTGGTCGTCTTTTCCTCTTCTGGACCAGCTTTTGTTGAAATATATGAAGTATAACGTGTACTTTATACTTCCAAAGTTTCATGATTTTATTCCCAAAGAACTTTTCTAGATATTTGACAAAACGTCTAAATTGGAAAGTGTCCAAATAATATTGTAGTAAGTGTATTTTTTGAAATTAATAATTTTAAAAGAGATAGAAAAAAATGTAAATTATTATTATTTTATTCTTAGTTTTTCATTCTTTCAAAATTCGTTTTTTTTTTTTTTCTTGTTCAGTGAGCCTGTGAGTTTTTTTTTTTTTTTTTTTTTTTTTTTTTTAAAGATACGTGGTGTTTAATGACTTTCTACTCTTATTATGCTTTAAAAATTGAACTTGATACTTTAAAACGGTAATTTTGTTTAACAGAATTCTGATAAAAGTAGTAAAATGAAATCATCTGTAACAATAAAAAAATATATTGTTTTCTGTTACAATAATGGTACTGTTAAATATTTTTGAATGTAAAATATGTTTTACTAGATTTATGTATTTAATTATGAGAAAGTCTTCTTATTAACAGAGACTTTTACTTTTTCTATATAACTTTTTATTTTTTCAAAGCATGAGCAACATGTTTCCGTCTATAATATTCATCTCTTGAAATTTCACTTAAGAAACGAAACATGTAATTAAAAGGAGATAAATATTACAGGAAAGATGTATTCTTCAGACGAAGTAAATTAACTACAGTTGCAAGCACATACGCTATAAAATAATAATAATAATAATAATAATAATAATAATGAATATTCTAATAAAATCTTTCAAAACTATGTATGTAAATTCAGGACAATAAAATTTTTACATACTTTTTATTTTTAAAAGAAATTAGTTTGTATCTACAGAGGTTAAGTCTAGAGATTTTTTTAAAGTAGAAAAAGAAACTTATTAAAAATATACAATATATTACAGTTAGAGAAATGTACAAAATAAATACAGAAGTAATTTTAATTTTTCATTATTTTCGTCATACTAGACTGATAAAAATAATTTTTTTAAATATAGACAAAATTCTGTGCTATCATCTCTTTTCATATTTACTATCGGAAGGAAGATGGGAATCGGGAGCATGGAGTGACTGTAAAGAAACAGAAAATATAAAACTCTGCAGATAAAATCAAACAATGTACTTTTTTTTTTTTTTTTTTTTTTTTTTTTTTTAATTTCAAACAAAAATATTTTTTATACTTTTACAACGTTCTACAGTCGTAATCAAAAAGTTCTACAGAAGATTTTTTTTTTCCTCAGAAAATAACATATTTATTTAAATATATATATATATATATATATATATATATAGAGAGAGAGAGAGAGAGAGAGAGAGATTATATACAATAAAAGAAATAACGAAAAAAGGATATTGAAAGCTTAATTATAAATTTAAGATTACGTAATATATATATACTAGGGTGGAGATTATTTTTTAAGTTTGAAAATATGATCGCCTCACCTTCTAAATTTGTTCCTTTTTATGAAAAAAAAATTAGGTGAAATATTAGCACAATTGAACATTATTTAGAGGTAGCTCAATGAGGACGTTTTTAATGTATGGAATGATAAATGTATGCATACTCACATACATACACTATGACACAGAAAAGAAAAATTCCATGCTTTAAAGTATGTCATCTACTGATGATGAGTCTAAAAACAACTCAGCAGAAAGTGATTTAGAAAAGTTGGAAAAAACTGAAAACAATGCACTTCATGTTGGAAAAGTATGGAAAAGAAAACGAGGGCGTAAAACCATAATTACTCCAGATCTTGCAGCAGCACTAGACACTAGATCATAGTAAAGTGTCAGACCAAAAGACTGTTTTTTTATTATCAGAAACTGCCAGAAGTTTAAGACTGAGCATTGATGAATATACTATAAACAAAGACTCGATTCATCGACAAAGAATGTTTGGAAAACTAAAAAATATGAAAAAAAAGGAGGGAAAATCTGGGTTCGTTAAAGGACCCTTCACAAAATTGTTTATCCTAAAAAAGAACCCTTCACAAAATTTTTTACCCTAAAAAAGGACATTCACAAAATTTTTTACCCTGGAAACGGACCTCTCACAAAATTATTTATCCTAAAAAGGGACCCTTCACAAAACTGTTTATTCTAAAAAGAGACCCTTCTCAAAATTCTTCCCCTAAAAACAGACCTTTTGATAAATTTGTTTTGTTTTGAAAACTGATCTTCCATAGAATGAACAGGCGGCCTGAATATTGACGTACTTTGCTGTATTTTTCTCAAAAGCTGATATTCAGTTTCTAATTAGTTAAAGCTTTCTATGCATATGTGTGAGTTTAGCTTTATAAAGGTGAAACGTAATTTTTAAAATGAAATCTTAATTCTAATTTTATTTCACAAAATTACATGATTCAATATTTCATAAAAAGAGGACCCTAGGCCCTACCTGAAAATTTCAGAACAATTTAATTTTCACACTAAATTTAGATTCACAAAATTGTGTGTAGATTTTTCACAATTTCACAAAAATAGGACCCTATCTGAAAAGTCTAACACAGACGCCTGTTTATGTCACCACGTGCAATGCATCATGCCCGCTAGATCTCCAAAGTGATATATTTCCTCAAGATCTAGATGTTCAAGGCTCAATTTAAACTGACTTCAGACGAGGAAGAAGATATGCATGATGTGTGTGTTTTCATAGTCCGTGTATCCTTAAAAGCTTGGATCTCAAGCTGCATGCGCCCCTTATAATGACGTGTTGCTTTCAAACCACTACTAGAATACTCATGAATACATTTAGTAATTTCCAAGTCATCATCACATAAATTTGCTAAGCACTTGTGGTATTTATCAGGAGGACTTGGTTGGCTTGTCTTTATTTGATAGTTGTGTCAGTTTATTAACCAAAAGACACATGGTTAATGCTTTGCAGTATGATGCTGACGCTAATGCAGGAAATCAAGCTAAAAATTACTCTAAGCGAACCAGTATTGCTCTTCATTCATCCAAGAATAAAAACTTGGAAGATTTTGTGACAGCCAAGTAAATGATATTGTTTCAATTGTTGGAACTTCCAGTTGGATGTTTTGAAGTTGATCCTGACTTGTGGGAGTCAAGCGAGGACTATAAACAGGCTAAAGGAATGATAAAAACCCTACAAGTAGCAAATGACCATGCTGAGTGCGCAGTTGCACTTATTCAAGAATACAGTGGTTTCATAACTCATGATGAAATACAACTACAATTCCTGCTACAAGTTGTTGAAGATCATCACAAAATGAAACCAGATAGCAGGAAAAAAAAACTCTGTATCAGCCTTTTGAATGGAAATAAAATTTTAATATATAATGAAAAGCTAATAATTTGTACAGTTAAGTAAATAAATTTTTAAAATTAAAGCAATAAATACATTGTAAGTACGTATTTATTACAGTACAGCTAATATTCTTATTTTTTTCTAAGTTTATAAATTTTGTGTCAGTTCAGCTACCATTAAATATTAAAATTTATCGCTCAAACTTTTTATATAGTGTTTTTGTATCAAAAGGAACAAATTAAAAGGGTGAGTCTTATAAAAATAAAAATAATAAAAAATCATGGCTTTTAAGCTCCTCCCTAATATATATATATATATATATATATATATATATATATATATATATATATATATATACCGCTTTGTTATTTCTTTTAATTAAGTTACGTATTAAATATATATATATATATAATTTGTATACCTGCTGTTCTTTCTTAAAATAATTTGATATAAATTAATACAAAAGATAAAAATTTAAACGCATACTTCCAACTCTTAAACAAATCATGCCATTTTTATTTTATTACCACTGTTGTTATAGATAGCTTGGCTACATGACACAGGGTTCAAATCCTCCTAACTTTTCTAAGTGCTGTTATGGTACCACATAAGACTAGGAAAATATTATAATTTCTTTTGCCTATTTTTAGGCCAATTTTTATGTAAACTCACTTTTAAAATGGTTCCACTTGACATTCTGAACAATTAGCAGTTCAGAGAAGTTAAAAACAAATTTGAATTAGTGAATAATTCAGTAAATTCACAAAAATAAAAAGAATAATTGCACTGGATTTTTTATTTTTTTTTTTTTATTGAAAAATGCAACAAAATTTAACCGACAACTCTCCGAGTTTTATTAAAATTTCTTTAAATGTAGTTATATCTTAATGTAATGTAGAATTTAGACTATAGTTTTCTCCCATTATATGTGTTTTTACACTGTAAATATCATATCGTTCTTTGTACCTATGTACAAAAATACCCACGAACTACGATTATGATATTATTATAAAAAAACAAAAGGGTCGTGAAATTGTTACGTTAAATATTTTTTTGCCAACCAATTCATAAGCAAAAGTAAACGATTTTCACTATCTTGATATACTTGAATATTTATTTCTTCTAATTCGGTGTACAATCCACTATAAAATAATATGGATTATTTTTCTAGACTATTCACATAAAAATAAAGTGTACTTGAAAAAGAACAAGGCTGTTCAGAAGACCTCACTCTCGAAGTGTAATCTTCTACAAATATACGCACAATATAATTTAAAATTCGTTCTTATAAATTACACAGAGAAGAATGCAATTAATGCGATGTTTTGAAGTAGTCCTGTGCTTTGTCTATATATTATTTATGCATAATATATTGTACTAACATAAGGTTTAAAGGTTTAAAAGTTTTAAAAGACGTAAGGAGAACTCTCGCCACTATTCAGAGGTTTTGGGGGATATTCAGCTTTCACCGTTGTTTATTAGATTATCATTAATAAAAAAAAAAATGTTTTGAAGATTGATTTATAAAGAGGAGAACACTACACACCCCATTTTTCACAAGGAGATTGGCACCAAAGATTAACTGAAAAAGTGGTTAGGATGATTGCGCCTAAATTTGGAAGACTTTTCAACCATGTAATCGATATCTATTTTGAGAGGTGAGCTTTTATAGATATAAAAGGTATTACCAATGAGAGATGTTTTAAAAATACTTATCATATTTTAAGCAAGTATTGGGAGTAGACACATGATTCTGAATTGAAGAGAACCCCGGCGCAGTACTTTCGGACTGGTGATTATCATCTTGAGATAGCACTATCCCGATAAATGAGTGATAAGTAAAATATGACAGTACACAGCTGAAAAGGAATTGTCAAGTATTTCAATTCATAAAATTTAATATATCAGAATAAGTATTTCTTGTCGCCTCCTATATATATATATTCTAGCTTTGTGAAGCTTTATTTTAAACTTTAGGTAGAAATTTGTTTGCTTAAAAATCAGTAGGTACATGTTATTATTATTTTTTTTTAATAAATTAGTGTAATAGAAAAACGTTTGTTTTGCGAGTTTGCACAATAAATGCATAAAAATGCATACTTTTAGAAGAATTTAGAGATAATAAATTTGTAATAGAGATTTAAATTTAGTATCTTTAACATGTCGGAAATACAACAGCGACAAATTATAATGCAGTTATTTTAGGTTATTTTAATTTATTCATTTCTTATCGCAATTTCTTTTCTTTATATTTTTTTCCAAGAAAAAGAAAATCTTAAAGCTACACATGTATCTTATATGTCGCATTAATTACAGTAATTCAAAATATTATAATATTTTAAATCTTGTAACACAGTTATGGAATATTTGGCAGATGTTACGAATAGAGGTTCACTGGCGTTTGTTTACATTTTGGCGATATTATCCGTGCGCCAACGAACCAAGGTAATGAATTTATCTTATGGCAACATGAAAAAACGTTTGTTTGCGTTCGAAATGAAATAAATATTAATGCAGACGACTATTTAACGAAAACAAATGAAATTATCGAAGAAATTTCATAAAATGGCGATGGTTAATTACTTTTTAACTTACAAAACGTTTGTTTACGTTCGAAATGAAATAAATTTTAATGCAGACGACCATTTAACGTAATTAAATAAAATTATCGAAGAAATTTCATAAAATGGCGATGGTTAATTAACTTTTTAACTACAATATTTTAATAAATAAGCAAATACTTAACAAAATACACGTTTTGTCATCGAACTTTTAACAGCAAATTAATTTCAACAACACAATAAATGTAATTAAATAAATGAAAATTCAGAATAAAAATATAACTTTAAAAGTAATTAAAAAAGCATGAAAACTTACAATATACGCAACATGAATTTTATTTATTTATTTATTTATTTTTTTTTTTTTTTCCCATTTTGAAATTTCTGTTGACTCCATAATACGTAAATCACATATCAAATATTTCACTTCGCGCTCAGTTAATTCGTAACATTCGAGGATTCTAAAACCGCATTCAAATGAATCGAAACACATCGGTATAAAAATTATGCGAATATGCAAATAAAATAAAAAACATATTTTCAAGTTATCAAATGATGCGCTTTCGTTTCGAATTTTTCATTAACACTTACATTTCAGCTGAGCGGAATATTCCCGAGTTTTCATAAACTTGACCAAAAAGTGATTGAGTGAGACACCCCTACCTCGCTGTGCATGAATCCGAAAACGCACGTAACTCGGCTCCGCGGCGATCACTATCGCGCATGTTAAAACCAAAAAAACATCACTGGACACCCCTACCTCGCTGTGCATGAATCCGAAAACGCACGTAACTCGGCTCTGCGGCGATCACTATCGCGCATGTTAAAACCAAAGAAACATCACTGGACACCCCTACCACGCTGTGCATGAATCCGAAAACGCACGTAACTCGGTTCCGCGGCAATCACTATCGCGGAACTTGTTGTCAAGCCCTCAACCACACGGTGCACACCTGCACAAATAATGTGTATTGCTCGCACTGCTCAGGGGGGCATAAAAATGACAAATGCAACCTCAGGCCCAGCTGTATTAACTGCCAAAGGGAAAACAGCAATAGACGAAAGCAAGGTCTACAGGCCCTTCCTTCCAAACACCCTGCCTACTCCCTGTCTTGCCCCATATTGGAAGATATGTACTCCAGAAAAAGAGACTTTCTGAACAAGAAGTACCCAATCACCACAAACCCACCGACCGCACCACAACCAGAAAACACAAGACAGCAAAAAACTAACAAGAACACCCGGATACAACCAAACAATAGCAACAAACGCACAGGCTCCTCCAGAAGCAGGCGGCAAAATCGCTCCACCTCCAGAAGACCTCCGCGAAACATCACCAACACACAGTAACAAAGTCTCTACCAAACAACTCCTGCAAAGACCCAACAGCCACAACAATACGAAACACAGTAATACAACCAACGCCAAAACGCAAGATCCCGCTCCCGTCCAAACAAGCAGGGTACTGCTTCGTGTAACCCTCCCAACTGGCCGTATCCATACATGTATGGCCCTCCTCAAATGCAGTTTACAGGCCCAAGATTTTTCGACTATGAGCCCCAAGTGGATCGTGAGGAGATGTATTTTCAACCACCACCCTCAGCTTACTACACCCAAAGAGATCAAGCAAGAGGATAAGTCTCTCTATCTTCTTAACTTCTCATTGCCTTAGCTCTAGCCTCCGTAATCTCCTCAACCACCCTTAAATTTACTCAAAATTAAAAAGAAAACAAAAAGTTCTCTCCTCGTCTCCCCAAGATGCAGCTTCCTCAACTATTCAACCCAGGCCCAATTTCAACAGTCTCCGCTTCTTGCAGATCAACATTAACGGGTGTAAGGCGGTGAACTCGGCAGCACAAACCTTCATGGAAAAGAGTTCCTACGACTTCGGGCTGCTGCAGGACGCTTACTGCACCGTTGGGGGAGATCTGTATGGCTTCCCTACCTCCTGGCCTAGATTCAGCTCCAAACAGAACACTGCCCACATTGTCATAAACACAAAAAATCTCAACTACACCCACCTATAAAAAGGGGAGCACTGTGTCTTCATTACACTCACCACAAGGGAGGGTGAGTTGATCCTTGGCAGCGCATACGCAGCCCCGTCAGCAGATTTTGAGTCATGCCTGGAGGAATGGCAACACTTAATATCACAGAAAACACTTTTCATCTGCGGCTGTGATCTCAATGCTAACTCCCCACTGTGGTGTTCTCCACGTGAGGATGTAAGAGGTCGCAGCCTCATAGAATTCATAGCCTTGCACAACTTAAACTTAGCCAACATTGAAAACTCACATCCAACATTCGAAAAGGACGGAGCCAAGGGTTGGCCGGATTTTACCTTGGTCAATCCAAAAACCACTGCAAGAATCTCAGCTTGGTCAGTCCTGGACATACACAATAGCACAGACCACAATTACATAACATACACACTAGAAACAAAACCGGTAATCACATACTCCAAAAGATTCGCAACAAAAAATAAAAACTTTAATAAGTTCAATTCACTAATCAAAACACCCTTAACAAACTTAAGTCAAGATTTACACACAGTTAAAAACACTATACAATTAGAACAACTCACAGTAAAACTAATACAAACACTCCACTCTGTAGCCACCTCCTCTTTCAGGTTCAAAAAATGCGGTCGGCAATTCACCTACAACTTCTGGTCTCCCCAACTACGCTCCATGCGCAACAAATTGACAGCACTAAAACGCCAACAAAGATTCTTAGACCCCGCGATTATACCCCAACATAAACAAAAAATCAAACAACTTTCGGCACTTTTCAAAAAACAACTTAACACGGCAAAACACGACGCATGGAGAAAATTCTGCTCAACACAAACAAAAGTATTCGGCACAGCACAAAAATTCTATAGCAACAAGTTTTTCACACCAACGGAGCTGAAGCTAGAGCGTCCTCCAGCTCTTTCCTCTAAACGCAATAACCTAGAACACATCACAACGACACTCTTTGCACCGAGTAAATATCCTAATTACCAGGTGCCCACCTTCTCAACTCCCTCGGATGTCCCCTTCACGGAGGCTGAAGTCAAAGCCACTCTTTTCAGCTTCAACGTTAAAAAGGCTCCTGGCCCAGACAATCTGGACTTTCTAATTCTAAGACACACTTACAACACAGTACCACACATATTACGCGACTGGGCCAACCTATGCCTGGAGCATAGTTACTTTCCAGAAATCCTTCGAAGAGGCGAGGTGGTGTACTTCCTAAAGCAAGGGAAGCTTCCCTCTGACCCCGCTTCATATCGACCGATCTGCCTGCTGCCAACTTTAGGCAAACTATTAGAAAAACTGGTCGTTACCAGATTGAACCACCATCTGGAGTCCAACAACCTTCTCCATCCAAACCAATTCGGGTTCAGAGAAGGCAGATCATGTGAACAAGCATTACAGGCTATTAAATGCTCCTGCGCCTCTAACTCAAAGTCCTTGGAATATACCACCTTAGTCTCACTCGACATCAAAGGAGCCTTCGATAACGTAGAGTGGCCCCACATCCTACAGGCATTACACAAACTCAACTGCCCGAGTAACCTGGCGGGGGTCATCAGCTCTTACCTCTCGAAAAGAAAAATCATAGTCAACTGGGGTAACGGCTCTACAGAGTTCCCCCAAACTAAGGGGTGCCCTCAGGGCTCATGCCTGGGACCTATTTTATGGAACATAATTGCCAACTCGATACTGGTCCGCATGAATTCTGAGGGCCACACCACTTTCGCATATGCTGATGACTTCTCAGTCATTCTCTCGGGAAGGATCAGGAAAGACCTGGAGAACCAGGCCAAGGAGGCCCTCCCTCTCTTTAGCAAACTCTTAAAAGACTTAGATCTATGCCTCTCCCCCTCAAAAACCCAAGCGCTAACTTTAGGCTTCCCCAAATTACTTCAAAGATCTCCCGTGGTGAGAATAGACGGCGTCAGTGTCCATCATGTACCCCACCTAAAACTTCTTGGCCTGACCATCGACAGGAAACTTAGCTGGACCGCCCACCTGCACGAACTAAAACTGAAACTTATGACAATTTACCACAACTCCATAAAACTAGCAGGAAGGTGGTGGGGCATCTCCACCTCCTTCCTGAAAACATGGTATTTAACAATTGTGGACAAAATCCTAACATATGGTGCAGGTATTTGGGGTGGTTACCTGTCGAAGCAAAATCAGGCCAAATTAGACTCCATCCAACGTCCCTTCCTCCTCCAAATTTCGAGAGGTTACAGGACGATCTCTACTGACGCCCTCACTGTCATTACGGAAATCCCTCATGCCCACCTACAACTATTTATCAATTACTTAAAAACCAACATCCTCCAACTACACGATCTGCCAATAACTAATTCTATCTTCTCCAACACCCCACTGCAACTTCATATCCGTAGCTGGGACTTGCACCCGGCAGAGGACGCAGCATCCTTCGTAGTAAACACTCAAAAAAATAGCTTTGAACCCTCAGTCCCTGTGGCGGTGTACACGGATGGCTCAAAGACGGACTCTGGCGTAGCAGCAGCGCTCTGCGTCATGGACAACGGACTTGAGGCTCATCGGTGGGCATGCAGGCTTGAGAATTTTAACACCGTTTTCCAAGCGGAACTTTTTGCGATTCAAAAGGCCCTTGATTGGGCAGAAGGCAACCCGCAGCTGTCACTAATAAACATCTACAGCGACAGCCTCTCGAGCCTGCAGGCCATCACTAGCCACAAGACTAAACACCCCCAAGTCTTAGACATAAAACGTAAAATCGCCAAATTAAAACACTTAATTTCCCTGGCACACGTTTCTGCCCATAGAGGCGTCGTCGGCAATGAACTTGCGGACTCATTGGCGAAGGCTGCAACTGAAGGGGAGGATATTCTTCACTCTCTTCCAGCACCCCCATCCTACGTAAAAAGTAAATTGAAGGTACTACTGCACCAAAATTGGCAAACACTGTGGGATGAATCCTCAAAAGGGAGACATACCCACAACCTAATCCCAATAGTCTCAAATGTCTCCTGGAACATTTCTCCTCCGGTTGCGGCTTTTTTGACAGGCCACGGGCCTTTCCCCTCCTACCTGCATAAATTTCATTGTCGTCGGTCGTCCCTATGTCCTTGTGGCGAGGAGGGCGCTCCTAATCACTATTATTACTCTTGCCCCCTAACTGCTCCCTATCATCTTAGAAACCCATCTCCTAGACCCCATAATTGGCTAGAAAATATTCTCACGCGTAAACCCCTATTATTTAAACTATATAAAATTTATTTCCTATTAAGTGAAATTTCAAACTTAACACATTAATCTTTCCCACTTCCCTTGAGCTTGGTCAATTTGGAAAACAACAAAAGCTGTTTAATCACATCAAGAGTCAGTCCTGCACCTCTGGCCCTCTGTCGCGAAGGGTTTTACCCGGCAAGAGGCTGACATGACCTACACCTATTCTACAATGATCATCTCCATTCCTCTCGGACTTCAACATAACATTACAGCATGTCAGCATGCCTTCTGTCGCGAGGAGCCGGCTAGGCTCGGCATGCCGACCAACAAAAGACTATGTAAATTGAACTTGTTTCACATCGCCCATTGTCGCGAGTAGGCTCTGCCTGGCGATGATTCTTGTAATTTTTTTTTTTTTTTTTTTTTTTTGTCTTTCAATAAACATCTTGGCGCAGCCCACGTGAACTTAGTTCTGGAAGCGCTCAACACCGCTCTTCGAGCGGTGAGCGGGGGCTGCGCCCTGTTCAATCCCTGTTCAATCACTATCGCGCATGTTAAAACCAAAAAAACATCACCTGACACCCCTACCTCGCTGTGCATGAATCCGAAAACGCGCGTAACTCGGCTCCGCGGCAATTACTGTCACGCATGTTAAGACCAAAATTTCCCATAATGTAGCTCTAATGCAACGTAAAATACGCTCAAAACAAATGATCCAAACAAATATTGCCTAATTTCCCATAATGTAGCTCAAGCGCAACGTAAAATGCGCTCTAAAGAAATGAACCAATTAAATATCGCCTAATTTCCCATAATGTAGCTTTAGTGCAACGTAAAATGCACTGAAAACAAATGAACCAATCAAATATTGCCTAATTTCCCGTAATGTAGCTCTAGTGCAACGTAAAATGCACTCAAAACAAATGAACCAATCAAATATTGCCTAATATCCCGTAATGTAGCTCTAGTGCAACGTAAAATGCGCTCTAAAGAAATAAACCAATGAAATATCGCCTAATTTCCCGTAATGTAGCTCTAGCGCAACGTAAAATGCGCTGAAAACAAATGAACCAATCAAATATTGCCTAATTTCCCGTAATGTAGCTCTAGTGCAACGTAAAATGCACTCAAAACAAATGAACCAATCAAATATTGCCTAATTTCCCGTAATGTAGCTCTAGTGCAACGTAAAATACGCTGAAAACAAATGAACTAATCAAATATCGCCTAATTTCCCCTAATGTAGCTCTAGTGCAACGTAAAATACACTCAAAACAAATGAACCAATGAAATATCGCCTAATTTCCTGTAATGTAGCTCTAGCGCAACGTAAAATGCGCTGAAAACAAATGTACCAATGAAATATTACCTAATTTCCCGTAATGTAGCTCTAGTGCAACGTAAAATGCACTCAAAACAAATGAACCAATCAAATATTGCCTAATTTCCCGTAATGTAGCTCTAGTGCAACGTAAAATGCGCTGAAAACAAATGAACCAATCAAATATCGCCTAATTTCCCGTAATGTAGCTCTAGTGCAACGTAAAATACACTCAAAACAAATGAACCAATGAAATATCGCCTAATTTCCCGTAATGTAGCTCTAGTGCAACGTAAAATACACTCAAAAACAAATGAACCAATGAAATATCGCCTAATTTCCTGTAATCTAGCTCTAGTGGAACGTAAAATATACTCAAAACAAATGAACCAATGAAATATCGCCTAATTCCCCATAATGTAGCTCTAGTGCAATGTAAAATACACTCAAATCAATAAAAAACAAATGAAACAATCAAATATAGCCTAATTCCCCATAATGTAGCTCTAGTGCAATGTAAAATACATTCAAATCAATAAAAAACAAAAGAACCAATCAAATTTCTCCATACTGCGTCATAATAGAATTGTTAAGTTATGTTTACAAGGATTGGCAGTTTCTCGCTACGGAAGTTCGCCAAGCAGAAAGTGAACCTCTAATCTACCCATCAACCGAATATTTATATATTTAACTCATTTCTTGTGATTCACGTAAAAATACTTCTTTCCCAATCTAGGCGTCCCTCTAAAAAAATTATTTAAAAAATAGTTTATGATATTTATTCAACAGTTTATATGTCGCTAATGTATCACATGCCAGTCGAATTTACGGTATCAGTTGCTGGAGATTAAATTTAAATAATTTACTCTCAATACTGTAAAATCATTTTTACTTTTTTTTAACCATATATGTGGTAAAGGAAGTATTGTTTTTGGATCAAATTTTAAAATTGAGTTTTTGTTAGGTTTAGATATATTAAAGTATCCTGTATTCGAAAACCATGCCCTTGGCAATTGGTCTCTCTGTGTGTCTGTCTTTAATCAGTGTTTTTCAATAAAAAATAACAGTAGGAAGTTCAAACTCGGTATCCTAAATTTATATCATATAGGATTGCTATACTAGACATTTCGTTGAAATCAAGCAAATATTTCGTATTCAGGGATACCCAAGAGAATTCAAATACATTACGTCTATTGGGAAAAATGCAGGTAAGTACAGTTTTACATCTATAGGCTGCAATAAACCAAATGAAATGGATATATATTTCATATATCCTTAAAAATAAGTTTCATGTAGAATAGTTCGCTGTTTGTTTACAGGGCTACAAAAACGAATTAGAATATAGTATGACAATACATAAAAATTTATGGAAATGTGTTTCAGGTTTTGTTCAGTGTTATTAATTTAGGATTGTATTTATGATCACAATGTGGTGCGTACATTATTTTTAAAGGATAGACGGATATTTAAATAATTAATCGAAAATATTCTTTTTTTATTGAATTTAGTAATTGGAAGTGCTTTTACTATAATATTTTACCATTCCCAGGATAACTGCTCAGGAATTAATTCCTTATACCCATACGGTAAATAAATGATTTTTTAAACCAAATATTCATCACTTGTCTTGAAAGGAGGATAATATACAAGAAAGCGCGAACGCCGTTCGCGAAAAACTTACCTTGTGCAGAAAATTTTTTAGCATTAATCAAAACTTAAAAGAAAAAAAAATCTGCGATTTTAACAATGAACTGTTATTTTTCTCATCAGAAAGACTGGCATTTTGTGCGTAGAAGTTACAAGGTAAAGGATTGGACAGTATCTAAATTTGCTGACAAACCCAAAACTAGAAATTCCTCTCTTCATTTTATGGATATAAATGAAATGCTTTATTTTAAGCTCTTTTATGCTTTAAGTTATTTTATGATTTTTTTAAATTAGTTATTTTATAGTTTTATTTATCTTTTTTACGTTACGCACTTTTTTTTTTTTTTTTGTATAACTTTGAGTTCATAGAAAGTTTTTCATTTTATCAACCTCTGCTTGTTTTTTATACAGTTACATAATTTGAGGTTTCCTGAATACCAAAGTCAAGTTTTTAACGCTCGATATTCGTCTCTGATTTTTATCACAGTAAATTAAAAACAAATAACTTCAAACAATTCGAATATTGTACTTTGAAGTTAATATAAGGTTTCTGCTTGTAAAACTTGTTAAAGATTAATAAATTTCAACGAATGGTGTGTGTAAAAGTTGTCTGAATAATTTTAAATAAACTTTTAAATAAAGTATAACAACATGAATGAGTCCCATATAAACGTAGTTACAAAAAAAAAAAAAAAAAAAAAAAAAAAAAAGGAGTTGAGGGGTCTGGAGTTCCTCTCACACAGAATTATTCTCAAATAAAGTTGTTCCAGAACCTAACTTGAGCTGTTTTTAACGCAAATGTGTATGATATTAATCGTTAACTTAACCTCTTAATCTCCAATCTGCATTTATAACATTAAATTTCGGAGTAAATGGAAGTAGTGTGAGTGAAACATCAGATTATTTTAAACAAAAAAGACGCTTTAGAAGAGTACCAAAATGTAGGATTTCATCTTAAAAATATTAAATTTTTTCAAACGACAAAATATGTTAATCTTACTAAATATTTAAATTTGTAAGCTGAGAAAACATATCGTTAAACAATAATGTTTTATTTTTTATTTATTATTATTATTAGAATATCATAACCATTTTTTAACGTTTTAGTTCTAAAATCACACTTATAAAAGAAAATAGAAACCCAGTCTTATTAATCCTTTTTACTAAACATATTTAGAGTTATGTATAAATATATAAATATATAAATATGCGTGTATGTGTATGTATATAAATTGTAATTTCTATCATTCATAGTTTCGAAAAATTTTTAATTATTGAAAAGCACGTAAACTAATAAAACCCTGAAACTTTTCGTATCTTAAAACCTTTAACAGCTTTAAATCACATCACGTGCAGAGCTATCCAGATGAACGTCACGTATATAAAATAAAAACAAAACAACGTTGATTTTTAGATAAAATCAGACTTAAAAAAAAAAAAAAAAAAAAAAAAAAAAAATCTTACACGGCTATAATTTTTGTGAAAAATGCAAATATATATTTCAAATTTTGATTAAATATGAATTCTTCATACTGTTGAAAATTTTCTGTGAAAAATAGCTGTTTTATTTATGTATTTTATTATTCTGAGACTTTTTCAAAAAAATATTTTTGAAAAACTTGTTACACTGTTTCCGAACAAATAATTAAAGATTCATGAAAACTGCATCTATCATTATTTATGATTGGAAATTTGCAAATGTTTTGCTTATTTTATTTTATGTAATTTTTTACTGAATTCTTTAACATGCTCAGAATTTCGGATATACAGGTTTATTACAAAAGAATCATCGGGTTTCAGAAGCGTTTATTTCAGAACGTAATTGGGTTACAACAATGACTTATACATGAAAATAAACCGAAAGCATCCAAAATTGGCGTCCATACTATGGATGCTGAATGCGGTTTGTTGATTTCTTGGGACTGCGGATGAAACTCTCTTTAACTCTCTTCATTGTTTTTTCAGTAACGCTTGGTCGGCCCGAACTTTTGCCATTACATAAACAATCGGTTTCTTTGAACTGTGGATATCAGCGCAGAATGCTTTGTTGGGTTGGTGGTTTGCATTTGTATAGTCGCCGGAATGCTCTCTGAACGGTTATGAACGACTCACACTTTGAAAATTCTATTACACAAAACGCTTCCTGCTGTCCAGTCGCCATTTTGAATATAACGTTTGAATTTGAACTATCGGTACCAGCGATGAATGCTTTGTTGGGTTGGTGGTTTGCATTTGTATGGTCGCCGGAATGCTCTCTAAACGGTGATGAGCGATTCACATTTTGAAAATTCTATTTCACAAAACGCTTCCTGCTGTCCAGTCGCCATTTTGAATATGACGTTCGCGCAGCAACCATGGCAAGCACACGCACATTGCACATACGCAGCGTGACACTGTAGTTAACACCCTCTCGTTGTCATGGAAACATATACGTTTCCAAGTTCGTAGTAATGTATCAAAACCCGATGATTCATTTGTAATAACCCTGTATTATGTTTGCCCCTATAATTGGAAGTTTTTCAGTTTTTGACCTACAAAATAATGACAATAAACATTACATTTACATTATGAGTATTTTATAATAAAGGCCATATCGGTTGAAATCTAAAATAAATATATAAATAAATATCTTTTAACTTATTTATTATTTTACTAGTGGCAATCATAAAATTATATTTGGTTTTTTAATATTAAAATTCTCTATGATTATGTCAATAATTTACATATATTAAAATATTCTGCACCTTGCACCATACTGAAAGGTTTAAAAAGGACATTTTTACATAATGTCCGAGAAAAAAAGATAAAAAGATGCATTTGCTTTTATTTAAAAAGTTCTCAATATGAGCATAAGGAAAAATCTTGGTTATAAATAGTTCTTAAAAATGTTCTTATAGTTCTTATAATATATTTTAGTGGTATAGGAAAAGCTAAAAATATGGAATAAATTCTAAAACATGAAGAGTGAAATCTGAGTCTGAAATAGTGGAATATCACTATCTGAACATGCTAAAATGGAGCCAACCTCTAAAAAATTCTCTTTTCGAAAGAGTCAGATTTTTCACTCTCCGTTAAGAGTTATTTAAATAGTTTGACTGTTTATTTTTCCTACAAAAAAAAAAAAAAAAAAAAAAAAAAAAACATCGGATACGCTAGACGGTATATATATATATATATTTTTTTTTTCTCGCAAAGGCTCTAGTTCAAAGGAGGAGAGAATTAAGTTTGGAACTGTCGGGAATTGAAGCCGTGTCCGTGGCAGGTGAGCGTTTTACCACTGAACTGAGCACACTCAGAAGTCGCTTAATTTACAGGGGTAAATCATTCACATAAGAGATTAATCACATTTATACATTTTTACTTTATTTATCAAGAGTATAAAATTACAGAGTTCTAATGAAAATTTTAAAATTAAAATTAGAATTATTTTATATTGCTAAAATTAGAACTATTTTAAAATCAAAATGTATACTTGAAAAGAAATTCTCTAATACAAACAGTTATTTTTAAAGTAGTTTAGAGGAAAACAAAATTACTTCAGTTATCATGTTTAAAGAAATAGTTAAGTATTTGCACACAAATCTACAGATTTTCCTGAAAAGCTCGTCTATTCAGGAGTATAAGTCTTGCTGATAATTTTAATTATTAGCGAAATATTATAGCCAAATTTTTGAATATTTCACATGTGGTAAGTATCAATGAATATAATAAAAATATAAATTCCTATAGATTTTTAGGCGTTATGAATTAAATATTTGCATTGATATTTTCTTTTATACTTTATTGATTTCTGAATAACATTACTTGCTTTCTATTAAGAATTGCGATACCCTTCTTATGATTTACGATTCTTTACTAATAACACTTCGATTTTATCAACGGTATAAAATTAATTTATATATAAACAAAATATCTTTTAACATTATTATTTTCCTTTTTTCATTCTCAAATATCTTCAATAAGTTTTTTTTAAAACAAATCACATGCATGGGATTTACCATATAGTGTTCTTATATTTCATTCTAAATATGGTTAATAGAGGGTGCCAGCAATTTTTTCCTCTTCAGAAGGTTGATCTTGCAATAGATGATGACTTCACTCTTTGTGATAGAGTGTCTACATGTCAGTCTTTCGATAAAGGTGAGAAAAGTAACGTTTTCAAAAGAGATAATAGTATTTTCTCACTTTAATTGGTGCCAAAATAGTGTTCAATTTAAGGAGAAAGAATCTCATTCCAGAAATTTTAGAGAGAATGTATCTTAAAAATAAATCTACATTTATTAAAAAAATGTATTATTATATTCTAAAACAAAGGTTAAATGCATAATAAACAAAAATAGCTGCTTTACTTTATATTTACTTTAGGCATTAATTCAAATGTGTCTAAAGAGCTGGCAGGAAAAATACTGTTTTAAATTTTCAATAAAATACTTCCTTCTTACACTACCGTAATTGGTGACTTAAAGTTCCGCATGCTGACTTAAAATTATACATATTTTTGGATATTGGGATATTGCACTTTAGTAAAATACCTAGAGGTCCTTATATGATAAGCAAAAATAATTAAATGGGTTATAGCTCTATTTTCCCCACTGGTGTTTCTTATACAGTACCAGAAACAACCATGTACGGAATATTTATCAGAATTATGTGAAAGCATTGTTTTGTTGCCTTCTGTATCGGAGTTAAGCATAATGAGACGAGAGAGCAAGACTGCTGCCATTACACAGAAGATCAAACAATGCTTTTAACTATATTAACCCAATGCATGATTCCCGAGGATGCAATTTTTCTCAATCAATTTTTAAACGTCCATTACGTATAGCATAAATACAGTCATACCCTACTCGGTGCCGTCGCATAATCCAGTAAAATTTTGTTTTATAAAAAGATATTGTTAAACAAATATTTTTCTTGAAATTATTTGCTATTGACTTCAATTACTTATATTATTCCATTTAAAAGCATTAGTGGCTAGAATTATAATAATTTACTACTTTAAAATATGAAATTGTTATATATAATAAAAACTACTATATATATGATTTTATAGTCTTACTTTGTTTTGTTATAATACCTTATTCATTATGCTGGAAAGGTTGGAAAAGTTACAAGATTCTTTCTTTCTTTTTTTTAAGTTTTAAATTTGCCTAAATATTTTATTTAAATAGATGTTTTTTTACAAAATAAGTTTGGTACATTTGGAATGCTTAGGCAATTACTTCATACAAGTTTTAGTCGGTTCCAAAATTTTAATATTTAAATATCATCATACTAAGGTTTGTTGATTTCAGCAACATAACCGTTTGATGTTTCACCTTTATCTCGATATCTTTTTTTGTAATGATTTTATTTCGAAAGATCAGATTTTATGCTTTTCATGATATTGGATTTCTTGTTCAAAATATCACATACAGTTAGTGTTTACGAGGTATAAATTTCAAAGTAGTTCTTGGAATATACTATATCAATTCCGTAAATATCGAAATGAATATAGGAAAAAGGAAAAATTTCGAAAAAGAGAGTGGGGAAAAAAAAAACATTCTATAAATATGGAATGAACTTCGTCATTTCGTAGTTTTTTTATAA
This sequence comes from Salticus scenicus, assembly GCA_963930645.1. Classification (NCBI taxonomy): domain Eukaryota; kingdom Metazoa; phylum Arthropoda; class Arachnida; order Araneae; family Salticidae; genus Salticus; species Salticus scenicus. The sequence continues at coordinate 43,443,119 of OZ005656.1, forward strand.
GTAAATTCTTAAAACAATATTATTTCGGAGAAAAAATTCACAAAATAGAAAATTCACAAAATGGAGGTATGATAAAAGTATATTCAACAGTATGTTTATTGTAGTTTTCTACTGAGTGTCATGTCTAGGTGAAGGCGATTAAATGTGTACTTAAAATATTTTAATCTGAATTTTAATCTGAAGCGTTTGTTATTTAATTATTTTTTATCAAAGTCAACTTACTTACAAACAAATTATTATTTCCTTTATCAAATCTATAACATGTTAGAAATCAACACGCAATTAAAGCCCATTGCTTCGCTGTCCTTTTTAACATTTAACTGCAATTTTCAAACCTATATTTTAAAAATACGTAAAAAACTTCAGGTTCTGATTACTCGTTTCAATCTGTCGATTCATTCATACATGACTTTTGTTAAAATTATATAGATTACCATTCGTTTCACAGAAAATAAGATAAATTCTAGAATCTATCGAACACAATGCAAATATTTCCTCCATATATCCTGAGAGTGTCACTGGTGTCTCAAAAACAGAGAGCAAATAACGACACTAAATATCAAAAATATGTATGTATGGCGAATATAGAATAGTTTTGTATTCGATAATTGTCGACTTACTAAAATAAAATGTATAACTATTCAGTGTAATGTACCATTGTTGTATAACTTACTAGTTTATAAGGTTAGCTTTACTAACTCTCTACTAAAATTATATCAATAAATGATACGACACTAAAATAACGCAAAATAAAACATAATTATAGTTTATTTAAAAATAAAATAAAATATAAAAATATAATTTAGAGTGATTAGCTTTAATTGTTTACAAATTTTAAACTTCAGAAAAAAAAAAAAAATCTTTTTGAAATCAAAGAATATGTAACATTTATAAAATTGTCTTCTCTATGATTTTTTTTTTTTTAAATAATTCTAACTTTCTAGAAAAAAAAATGGGTTTACCACTTTTTGAATTACATGCTTATATTTTATAGATTTCATTTACATTTGATAAAACTGAGAAATTTTTTGAAAAATATATACATAAATAAAATAAAACAAATGTAAAAAAGTTTGAAGCATAAATTTTAATGAAAATGCAAAATATAAGGTAATTGCAATTACACTTGTGACAACCAGATGCATATAAACATATTATTAAATGTCGCCGCGCTTTTATTTATTTATTTATCTATTTAAAAAAAAAAAAAAATCAATGAAATGCTACAAAAAAAAAAAAAAAAAAAAAAAAAAAAAGTAGTGTATTGTAGGTTTAAAAAATTAATAGAAAATTTAAGTTAGGCCATAATAAGCCAATGTTTTTTAATTATTAATATTTTTTTAAAGGATTTTTTTCTTTTTTTTTTTATGTAAAATATAATGTGGTGGAAAAGCACTAGAAATATCATCAAATGTATGCACTCAGAAAAGTATTATCTTTTCAAGAAATATGAGAAGTATAATTTTGGATAATTACAAAGATGGAAGTTAATACAAGAAAGTAATAGATCGAATCAACAGATACATGACAATTTCAGAATGTGCATTTTAAAATATATGTTTATATTTTAAATGAATAAAAATGCTATAATGGTTACTTTTAATAATTATAAAAATTTCAACTCAATTAGAAATTTATAATTATTAACAATCATTAAATAAATCCTATAAACCCATTTAGTAAGATGAATTATACATATAAATTAATTACCACAATTCCACTCTGTGCTATTTTTGGTATATTAATTTTTGTACGACATTTTAATTATCAGTCTATCTATCTATTAAAAAAAATCATCAAAGCATCACGTTTGTAAATTACTTAAAATAAAAGGTAAAATGGAGACAATTTATTAAAAAGCACAAGAAAATATTAGAAACAATGATAGACAATGATGAAACAATATATATATATATATATATATATATATATATATATATATATATATAATGAAAATTTTGTCATCACGATAACTCCCGAAATAATACTCCAAATCGAACCAAATTTGGACAATGAACTCATCTTATAAATATCTTGGACGAGTTCGTTAACCAAGTTGCTCCGACATTTTGTTTTTAAGTGGCAGCCACTTGAAAATTTCAAACCGACATTGAAAAAAGCATATTTAAAGCAAGATTTGCTTGAATTTTGTTGTAAATACAGGCCACATAAGGGTCTCAATGAAGTTCATTAAGGACGTTTATCCGCTACTTTTAATAAAATGGCAGATATTTTAAGTTAAGCGGGACCACTTGAAATCAGGCTACCACTTGAAAATTTAAAATCACTATAACTTCCGAAATAATACTCCAAATCGAACCAAATTTAGACAGTGTCTTAACTTATCTTATAAATATCTTAGATGAGTTTATTAACCAAGTTGCTTCGGCATTTTGTTTTCAAGGGGAGACCACTTGAAAATTTAAAATTCAAATTGTAAAAAGCGTATTCCAAATTTGTTTGAAATTTAATGTAAATATAGACCACATAAGGGTCTCAACGAAGTTTATTAATGAAATTTTTCCGTCATTTTTAATAAAGTGGTAGATATCTTAAGTTAACCGGGGCCACTTGAAATCACGCTACCACTTGAAAATTTAAAATCACAATAACTTCTGAAATAATACTCCAAATCGAACCAAATTTGGACAGTGTCTTAACTTATCTTATAAATAACATAGATGAATTTGTTAACAAAGTTGCTCCGCCATTTTGTTTTCAAGTGGAGACCACTTGAAAATTTCAAATTCAAATTGCAAAAAGCGTATTCCAAATTTGTTTGAAATTTAATGTAAATATAGACCACATAAGGGTCTCAACGAAGTTTATTAATAAAATTTTTCCGTCATTTTTAATAAAGTGGTAGATATCTTAAGTTAAGTGGGGCCACTTGAAATCACGCTACCACTTGAAAATTTAAAACCGTGATATCTTCCGAAATAATACTCCAAATGGAACCAAATTTGAACAGTGTCTTAACTTATCATATAAATATCTTAGATAAGTTTGTTAACCAAGTTACTCCGCCATTTTGTTTTCAAGTGGATACCACTTGAAAATTCCAAATTTAAATTGTAAAAAGCGTATTCTGAAATTGTTTGAATTTTGATGGAAATACAGACCACATAAGGATCTCAATGAAGTTTATTAGTAATCTATATCCGCCATTTTTAATAATGAGGCAGATATCTTAAGTTAAGCGGGACCACTTGAAATCAGACTCCCACTTGAAAATTTAAAATCACGATAACTGCTGAAATAATACTCCAAATCAAACCAAATTTGGACAGTGACATTATCATATAATTATCTTCAATGTTTTCACTCGGCAACTTGTCCCGACATCTTGTTTCTAAGTTTCAGACACTTGAAATCCCACTGCCACTTGAAAATATGCCATCACGATAACTTTTAAAATACTAAACTGATTCAAATAAAAACTGGAAAGTAAACTTCTGGTTCAAAAACTAGGATAAGTTCACTTGGTGTCTTGATCCGCAATGTTATTTCCAAGTGGCGACCACTTGAAAAATTGTCATTATGGTAACTTTAGTAATACAGAATCAATTCGTATCAAATTTGGGTAGTGGATTTATCCTTCAAATATCTCAAATAAGTTCGCTGGGCATCTCACTCCGCTTTTTTTTCCAAGTGGTGCCACCTGAAAATTTCTTATGATGATAATTTTTGAAATACTGATTTAATTTAAACTGGAACTGGACAATGAACTTATAATACAAATATATTGGATGATTTCGCTGAGCAATTTGTTTTGCAATTTTGTTTCCAAGTTGCAATCACTTAGACTGCCACTTGAAAATTTGCCATAAAATTAACTTTTGAAACACGGCACTGATTTAGACCACTTTTGGACAGTCAACCTATGCTTCAAATATCTTGGATGTGTTTTCTGGGCAACTTGTTCCACTGTACTGTTTCCAACTGGCGATCACTTCAAAATTTGTTATCACGGTAATTTTAGAAATACTTAATCAATTCAAATCAAAGTTGAAAAATGGATTTATCATTCAAACAACAACAATCTAGAAAATTCACGTAACTCGTGAACCAATCACGTTATTGCATCCATCTTTGGTATATCGATAATAAGTATTTTCGCGCCAAAAAGTCGTCATAGGGGAAAAGTTGCCAAATTTGGCGCCATATCCATTACCTGCGTTACTGGATCTTTTTAATGCGGTTTTAAGGAAAAATTAATCTATTTTAATGCTAAAACAAACTTGAAATGCAGAAAACTAACATTTTATCAACTTAGTTAGAAAACTAACATTTTATCAAGCCTCTTTGAAAGAATTTCTTCAAAAAAAAAAAAAAAAAAAAAAAAAAAATTCAAATTTGCAACGATATCTTAGATGAGCAACTTTCTCTGCCATTTTGATCGAATTGCCAGCCACTTAATTTTTCAACATGATGACTTTTGAGATTTTGAATTATTTCGAACTGTGTGTGTACAGTAGACTTATCTCACAAATACATTTCATATATTTGTCAAGTTAACTCACCATTTTGTTTCCAAGCGCCGGCCACTTGAAAATTTTAAATTCACATAAAAAGGTATTTATGAACCGATTTGCTTAAAACTCCATATGTGCATAGCCTACATCAATATTTTTACCAAGTGCATCAATAATTTGTAACCGCCATTTTGAAACAAAATGATGGCTACTTGATAAGGAAAAAGAAATCAAGCTACCCTTCCGAATAAGCCGGGAGGACTTGTTTAAAATCTATTGTTTGAGATTAAAAGAGAATTTGCGACATATCCTATACACCCACTATATGCGGTAAAAGATAATTATCTTTGTGTATCCTTTATTCGGGATGTCATAAATTTTAACAACTTACCTATCAGTGCGTGTTTTGAAATCTCATTTTAAAAATCTTTACACAAATTCCGATTTTTAGGCTGAAATAATTTTCCATCCTACAAAGCATTCTTAGCTTTTAAATAAAACTTCGCTCATGAACAGTCGGTAAAGAACCGGTCATGCAAAAAGATTAAATAACTACAATTTTTAACTTAAAAGAATGTAAAATTTTGCCACCATAAGAATGTAGCTTTCAAAAAATAATTTTAGAATTGAACAGTACCTATTAAAAGTAAATATATAAAGTAAACTACTGTATGAAAATTTTTTCCAATGTATAATTCGTCATGCCAAACAACAAATTAGCTGCAAAAAAATAAAAATATATTTTAAATACGTTTTAGTTTAAAATGAATTTCAAATCATGACCCAAATGTTAATAAAATAAACACACAAGAAATTCCTATTATTTTTTCCAGAGAAAAGCTCTACAACTGAAGGATTGAATATTTCACGACACTGCATGAATAATAAGGCTGTTATTTAAATATATATTTGTTTTGAAACACCAAAAATTATTTCAATTCTACTTTCATTTGTCTTTCTGCATGCCGAGAAAAACAATTTTGAATTTTAGAATTTTAAAAAGCAGTAATAATAGAATTATATTTAAGAGTCTGTACGTAAAATTTCTCTTTTAATTCAAATTATATGCTTTGAGATGTGTTATTTAATAGGCAGCAATTTTTTAAAACACTTTCATTTCTCTAAATCTGTAAAAAGAATGGTACAAATTGGTTCCTTATTTGTGTCATTAAGAATATTTTACATGTTGTATTAAAAAAAATAATAAAATACGTGTTTGTTTATCATCATCATTATTATTTTATTTGTAAATATAACATAAATTTAGGTATAATATTAGTAAAATATTTTCAAAAAGGAAACTCTGATAAACTTCAGTTAATAAATAAATAAATAAATAAATAAAAACTAAGAAAACAAAAATTATTTACGATAATTATGATCTACTGGTTCCTATTTTGCACATTTTACCAAGGTTCGCCATCCCTGACAAATATTGGTGTTTTTATATATTTTTATTTTTATTTTTATTTTTATTTTTATTTTTTTTATTTTTTTTTTAACTAGGTAACTTTTTCAATAATAATAATAATAATAACAATAATAATGCTATATTTTCGTTTAGAATTATAATGATATGATTTTGACTTCAGTGAGACTGCCGGAACCAGTATTCGCCAGAGATGTTCGTAACTTTAATCAAGCACATTTTGACCCCTATGAACGTGACCTGTACAGCATATTTAACTTTTCTTTAGCCAGTTTAGCTGCAGTCAATGAGAAATAATTTCGAAACTTTGAATAAACAACATAAAATGAAAGAACTCGCAATAATTATTTCGGGTCGAAAGAAAACATGCCGTCAGGGGAACAAAATAGTCAGGAGGGATGCAAATAAAGCGGCACTCCTGCCAACATTTTCACCTGATGAAGGGTCGTATTTTCTTTCTACTTGAAACAATTGTTGCGAGTTCTTACAATTTGTGGTATTTATTTAAAGTTTTGAACTTATTACTTTTAAACATTAGCTCTATGGTACAGTCAACTAAGGTATTTTTTGCTTTTTCCACCTAGGTTTTAGCACGCGTTTGCACCTGAAGAAGAAAGTCTATGTTCTTTCGAAACCGGTAGAGTTTACATTAGTATTATGGTGTGTGAAGAAGTTCTTAGTCTGAATATTGATTGTACACCAGTTCTTTTATTTAGTATAATCATATTTAGTTATTGTGGGTCTGCTTGCAGTTTTTTCTATTAATTTTGGGGGGGGGGGGGAATGTAATCACTCTGTACATCTAATTACAATACTTTAAATTTTTGCGATGTCCTGTTATTTCCAAGAAGCATTTAAATGATATTTTGAAGTTTATTTATTAGTTTCCTCAAATTGTAAACAACATTTAAGTATTTTATTATGCGTTTTACATACAGAAATGTTAATTTGTGTTTGCGACTAATTATTATTGTTATTATTATTATTTGAATTTTTATTTGAAAAGTAATAAAATAGAACGACTTAACTTCATTTTTAGCATAACTTTGAGCGGGTTCAAAGTAATACCGAGATTGTTTGGTATATTAATTGTAGAATATAAGAAATTGATACAGAGAATATTAAGCATAAACATATTTCTTATATAAACTTGCTATTTATAAATATAATTATATAAAAAAGAAAGACAATATATATAAATAAATTTATTTTTAGTTGTAAAAACGTTGAACATGTAGATATTTTTTATTATTTTTTATTTTTATTTTATTTTTTTAGGTGGTGCTGGGGGGGGGGGGTTAGGTGGCGGATGTGATATATGAAGTAGCAGTAGTATAATTGCTACAGTTTAATGCTAAGAAAGGGTATCATTTGAAGTGAAAGTGAAAGTTAAAAAAAACAAAAAACAGTCCAGCTTTTGAGTCACAGAAAATTGGGGGGGGGGGGGGGGGTAGTAGGACAAAAAATACTAAGAGGTGGGAAAATAAGTGTTTTTTAAACACGCCCGAATTAAAAAATAAGTAATATATATATATATATATATATATATTATATTATATTATTTGAAATATTAAAAAAAGTATATTTTAACAGAAAATATCTACAGTCAAGAAGGGACAGTAGCATAATGCAAAAAAGTAATTCTTGCCTTAGAAGTTTTGGATGATGTGATTGGGCAAGAAAAACTAAACTTGCTCGAACCATATGTTAGTATATGTTTCACCATCTAATCTTTGAAAATGTAATGTAGAAGACGAATCTGTATTTGAAATATGGATGAAAATACAAATCACCGCTTCTATATCAAAACAAAAATGAGGACCGCAATTATTTTCATCCTTTTCTTTCATTGTCACATTAAGTGGTGAAAAAATTGATATAGATTTTACAATATATCTATATATATATATATATATAATTTAATTCCTTTACAATACTCAGCAAATGAGAGAAAAATGAAAATACCAACAATGAAATTAATAATTAGATGTATTACGTATAAAGTTATTGTCATAATTACCATTTAAGTAAAATTCACTGATTAGTAAAAACATGTTAAAGTACTTACGCAGAAGAGAAATGACGTATATATCACTTAAGCTTAAACTATGAGATAGTTGTCATATTCCATTAATCCAGTAAATTCATGCAACACAAGATAAGAACTGAAATAAATTAACCAAAATACATGTGAAATAAAAAGGAATGCATGAAGGAAAAATAGAGTTATAAATGCTGAAACCCAGTACAGATCACATCAGGAAACTAGCAGTATTGTCAACATGGAATGCAAGATTTCGAATATTGTATAGCTATTTCAGCAATATACAACTCTAGTTTCAATCTTGCAAAGAAGTTAGGGGCTAAGGATAGTTATTAGCTAAATGATACTATCCTTTCAAAAACTTCTGTTTCACCCCTACACGGAGGGTCCTCCTTGAGGAAAACCTCTGTGATTTTTGGGCTTTTATATCATTTCATTCATTTGTTAATTTATTCGTATATATATATATATATATATATATATATATATATATATACATATATATATATATCTTGATTGATCTTTTGTGAATTCAAATACATACAGTCAGAAGCAAAATTATTCCAGCGATAGCATCAATTCCTATGTAAAAAAATGTGCGCTTAATACAGTTTTAGTAGGTAAATCCTTGCCGAATCATGTTCTTAGACATACTAAGAACATGACGCGACAAGGTTTTATTTAACAAAGCAATATTAAGTGTACTTTTTTTGTATAGGAGTTATTGCTAGCATTCAAATAAATTTGTAGACGACTGTATATACAGAGTGTCCCATAAGTTTGTAAGCAATTTAAAAATTCATAAAAAATGAAGGAATTGGCACAATTGAACGCGATTTGCAAAAAGTTTATTCCCGTGAAAGGAGGATTTCTTTTTTTTTTTTTTTTTTTTTTTTGGTTAAAATCAAAAAAGAAAAAAAAAAAAAGAAACAGCTGAAATTTTTGTCGATAGAGGACGCTGTACGTGAGCAAACCACACATTTCCATAAAAAAAAAAAAAAAAAAAAAAAAAAAAAAAAAAAAAATTAACGCAAATGTTTACATGCATAAAAGTTTTATTTTATATTTCCTTCATAATCATAAGTTACAATTTGCAAAGAAACTACGGTAACTGCAGCGTCAGTGGGCGGTTCTTACCTGAGTGGAAACATCTTCACCAATAAAGCTTTATGAAGCAAGTCAGCAAGCAATTAAAACATCATGTATGTGTACAAACATTAATAAGATGTGTTACACATTTCTTCACTGTCCTCTATTGACGAAAAATTTAATTATTATTAATATTATTTCATTATAAAAAAAAAATAAAAAAAATAAAAAAAATCCCGCTTCACGAGAATAACTTTTTAGTAAACCACGTTCAATTCTACCAATTAATACAAGTTTTATTAATTTTTAAGATGTCTACAGACTTATGAGACACTTGGTATACATATATATATATATATATATATATATATATATATATATATATATATATATATATGCCATGAATAAAACCAATGAGTATTTTTAAAAGATATTTATTAAAGAATGTCCTTAATTATTTTTATTATTGTCATTTTTTCAATTTTAAACACTTTCTTTTACATTGTGTTTTAGATTTTAAGTTACATGAAACGGACAACATAAAGGATAAAGAAATATTTTAAAACTTGCGAAAAAAACTCTTTATTCAACTTTCTCTGTGAATTTTTATAAGCAAAAGAAGAACAATATATTATTTTGAATACTTTAACAAAATACGTTATTAGCTATATTGTTTAAAGATTCTAAATAAATTTACTATCCTTCTACATATTTGTCCTTATGCATATAGTAACGCTTTAACTAAAAAAAAATCATTTTGATAAATTTATTTATTCAAAATAATTAGTTGTATTTTAATGACAAGAGAAATGAAATGTTCTATGAAGTATTAAATTTATGTTTCTTTAATTTAATTTTTATTTTTAGAGACGCAAAAACTTAAAAATTATTTTAATAAATCGGGATATAAAATTACAATTTAATAAATTTCAGATTTGCTTTACAAACAGGTGATATTATTTTTCTATCCCGTCAAGAAAGTGCAATATGTAATAATCACTTGACAACTACAGGTTGGCTATTATGTATCCGGAAAATTTTGAGGAGCTTATATAGACCCTGCCTACTCCATTATAACCACTTTTTTGTTGTTGTAATGTTTAATCCTTAAATATTATTTATTAAAGTATTTTTCATTCACTTAACGGGCAGTTTTTGAGCGATCAGAGAAAGCAAAATCTGATAGATAAATGAATAGTTTCGTGATTTTTTTCAAAGTGAAGTGCGGCGCAACTAAGATGATTTGTGGTCCAATGAGAAAGATTTACTGTTAAAGTCGCTAAAAACTCTCAAAATCCCCGTAAACGTTTCAACAAACTTTCAAACTCTCACGAACTCCAGAAAACGAAAAGATGCAACAAGGTCTTTATTTCTAAAACGTTTGTTAGTTTGGTCTGAGATTAGCAACAATGGGAAGACTCAACTAGTTTTTTATCGAAGAAAACATAAAAACAAAACGGAAAAGTTTATCAAAAAGTGGTTTTACTGAAATCTGTATTTCCATGGAAGCAAAATCACCCGGCTAAGGTATGCCAACAAGTTTGTGCTCTGGCCTATGGAGTCAAATCAACGTTTGCTTTAATCGATGTCAAAGTGAAAAGATATCTGAACAAAAATCTGTGTTCTTCTAACAGCTCTGATTTGTGTCCAAAATATTTTTCAGTGTGTGAAATCTTAGAAGAACAATTTCGAACACAGAAAATCAAACATTTGATAGACTCATGGTAGCCCTGAGCAAAATATTGGATGATTTCGATCCAAATTATTTGCCCCGCAACGTCATCTAACTACCGAAAAAGATCGCAGCATGCATCAAAGCCGACGACCGCCACTTCGAAAACTCAAAATAAAAAATAATTGTTAGACATCACTTGTTGCAAAAATAGAAGCTTTAAATTTGTTTGCCATTTCACTAATTTTTTAATATCAAATACTTTTTCCTGATACTTAATAGCCACCCTGTACATCTATCAAAGAAATATATAAATACATAACCAAATATATATATATATATATATATATATATATAGAGAGAGAGAGAGAGAGAGGGGGGGGGAGAGATCGATAGAAAGAGAGAGAGCGATAGAAAGAGAGAGGAGGGGAGAGAGGGCGATAGAAAAAGAGAGAGGGAGAGAGAATCTGTTTTTCCTTTTAAAAATATACTAAGCACTAATTAAAAAAAAATTCGCAGAAAAAAATTAAAAAAAATATATACAACTTCATTAATTAATTAGAAAATGTTTTCATTTTAATTTTATTCTCATATATATATATATATATATATATATATATATATATATTATATATATATATATATATATATATATATTATATATATATATATATATATATATATATATATATATATATATATATATTCATAATTTGAAGTAAGTTAGTTATTTCTTAATTGAAACAATTTCATTAACATGAAAGAAATTTTATTTTTAAGTAAATAACATAAAACTTACTGCATAATTAGTAATGGTTAAAATGTAATATATAGTACTTGTACTAAAAAATGGTGCATCTCTTATTTTTTTCATTTATTGGTAAGATGATATTTCATGTCATTTTATTGTAATTAGAAATGTAAGGTGCCTAACTATGCATCTAAAATAATTTCTCCTAAATGAGTGAGGGGTCGCGGTAGCCCAGTCGGTAGAGCGCCGGCCTCGTAATTAGAAGATTGAGGGTTCGGTACTCGAGCCGGCCAAAGACCGTAGTGTACACTAATGGTGGCTGGTGAACGTAAAATCTGTCGTAGCCCGCAATGTCCTCTATGTTCCCATCAAAAATTATACCTCTGGGGGTCTCTGAAGCGGAAGAGCCATCCCTTCCGTGGAGGATCAAAATTGTGATGGCATATCTCCAGACCACCTCTAGGGGTGTGTCCCAGACCGTCGTCAGTTGCCCATCTTCGGCACTAGTGCGACATAAAACTCAACCATCCATCCATCCATACTAAATGAGTGAGCGAGTGAATTAGTGAAAGAGTGGTTCATCATCGCCCAGTCCAAACCCCTGCAACTACAATCATGGAATTTGTGAAAACGTTTCTTCTGTGACGCAGACATCCACTATGAGGGGATTTTACAAAATTCGCCCCCGAATTGGGGAGGGGGTGGAGCAGGATTTTACAAAAACCTTTATATCTCAGGGCCGCGGTAGCCCACTCGGTAGAGCGCCGCCTCGTAATTGGAAGATTGCGGGTTCTGTACTCTAGCCGGCCAAAGACCGTCGTCGTGTACACTAATGGTGGCTGGTGCACGTTAAATCTGCCGTGGCTTCAATTTCCTCCATGTTCCTATCAAAAATTGTACCTCTGGGAGTCACCGAAGCGGGAGAGCCATCCCTTCCGTGGAGGATCAAAATTGTGGTGGCATGTCTCCGGACCACCTCTAGGGATGTGTCCCAGACGGTCGCCAATTGCCCATCTGCGCAGCACTAGTGCGACGTAAAACGCAACCATCCACCCAACCTTCACATCTTAAAAAAAAAAGAAATAATAATAATAATAATAAGATATCGGTAAAATTTTTGCTGTAAAATGTAATTAGAACAAATACCTAAAAATCAATTACTCGAATTCTGGAAATTCGGCTCTCAAGTAGTTGATGGGGGCAAAACGAGATTTTATATATTTTATCAAATTGGTTTTTGAATTATGGAGAATATTTTAAACTCGCAGTGCATACAGATTTAAAAAATACTTTATTAAAAACTAAATAAATTATAAGAATATGTTTGTAAAATATATTTTTACGTTTTCTAGTTCCTTTACGTGAAATCATACTTAAATATGCGTTAATTGTTTATAAATGCCTTTAATAATTTAAAATTTCACTTTATCTGTATTATAACCAGTGTTGCCGCATCTGGCGGATTTTTATTCAATAATACCAAATAATTTTCAATTATAACGTTTGCCTAATCACTGTGATAGTTTATTATGTATATCAAATATCACATCTCAAACTTATTGGTGATTATAAAATAAAAAATCCTCCAGATTTAGCAACACTGATTATAACCGTACAATGTTTTCAATACATTACTCTTTTTCAAAAACGAGTACTTTCATAATATGAGAAATTTCATGTTAAAAACAATAATAAAAATAGAAACTATATACATATATGTATCAGCCATTAATATATGAAAACAAACAATTTATTTTATTTATAATCAGATAGACAGATAGATTGATGCATATAATACGTGTAATAATATTTTAATGAAACAGATAATTAAAAAATATATATATACATATATACATATATATTGTTTAAGCCATTTTAAAAGTACTAAATCAGTAAGACGATATGTTTACTTCAACAAAATCTCATCAGATACGGAATAGAGAAAAATCTGATTTATTTTATTTAAAAGAAAACATCACGTTAAATTGTTTTTATTTTTTTTTCTAAATTACCTTCCATAAAGAAAATGTAATTCTGGGATAGAAAATGACGGATAACAAAAGAAATATATAAAAAGATTACATTTTTCAATTTTATCGCATGAATTTCATATTTTTCGTATATTTTGAATGTTTTCATTCAAAAATATTCTTGAAGAGAAATAAGGTTTCTAGATCTCTATGATGGGGATTTAAAAAAATAAATTCTCTAAAATGATGGGGATTTTAGAAAAATAAATATTTTTATTAATATATAAGACACTGCTAAGAGGATGTGACATAAAAAATCGATTTATTTTTTTATTTTTTTTTATTTTTAAATAATAAAAATTACAATCTTGAATTCAAGAATAATTTAAATCCATAATTAATATTCTAAATTTTTGTCTACAATGTTTAAGTTACCATGAGAGTTATCTTCCATGTTATTATTTTAAAAATATTTTTGAGATATGGGACTTCATAATCTGATGGGAAACATTCTAAAATTTCGAATACTTTTAATTTCATAAAGTAGTTTTTAAACGCTAGCTTGGTAGTTTTTGCAGTTTAAAAATAGAAGTGTTTCCATGTGCAATTATACATTGCATGGAGATATATTTCATCATGAACTTATACTTTTTTTTTTTAAGGTGCACCAGAAGGACGAGCTTATTTTTCAAAATGGGAAAATAACCCACAAAAAATTCATACAGTTGTAAAACTTATATAAAAAAAAAAAAAAAAAAAAAAAACTTTTGTCTTTTTTATGAAAAACAAATTATAGGTCATATTAAAAAAAAAAAAAAAAAAAAAAAGATTATTTTTAATGATTTTATTTATATTAAATAAAATGTTATTTCGTCCGAACTTTCGTCTGGAGAATTTTTTTATTTGTTAGCTATATTCCATTAATGCATTGGCAGTAGATGTCAATTGATGATTAAAATGAATAATAGATCGATATATAGTAATGTTTGTGTATGTATTTATTATTGGGTTTTCAGAATATAAATCATCATTTATTCCATTAAAACTAAATTAAATACAATCGAACTTTGTTAACGTGAATCCCAAGAGGGAAAAAATTTGTTTATGTTTCCATTCCATGAGTAACTAATCTTCATATAACTGAACTAATCCACATTTTGACGGAGATTGTGGAAACTGTTCATGTTAAATGTAATTCACGTTAAAGAGGTTTCACTGTACAGAAAATACAAAAATTATTTTCAGGCTTTTTGAGTTAAAGTATTAAAATGTGGAATCATAAACCAGTGATATTTAAGTTGTAGAAGCTTTGTTAACTAGACAATCCATGCATAAACACTTAATTTTGGTGAAATACTGTCCTAGATAAATATATTGCTGAATAAACATATAGTAACTCATTAGTCTCGCCTATTTATGTACATTTGAAAAAAAAAAAATTAATATTATATAATTTTTGTTAGTAGTTTTTATATAGTTTTAGTGCATGTAAAACGATTTTTCTAAATCACAGGGCATTAAATAAGCAAAGCATATCTTTATAAATATGTTGTAACAGGCTGAATACAAACACATACGCGTATGGTAAATAACTATAATAATACGGTAAAATTGATCCATCTTCCCTAAGTTTTAAAATGAAATAGAGGGCGCTGTCGGGATTCTTTACAAAATATCATTAGATAATTTTCGCATAAAGTGAAACCATAAAGTGAAGTGAATAGAGTTAGTAGTTTTTAGTAGTTGATATTTTTAAGTTGTTAGCTACGAGATGTTACAACGGACTGTAAAAAGATGTAACCACTAAATGTTGTCTACAATTCTACAATATATATATATATATATATGTGTGTGTGTGTATATTTATTTATTTATTTAATGCGCGATAAAACTTAAAAGGTTTGTAAAATGTAAATATTTTTGTACATATGAATGTTCTCTGTGAACAATTAAGGATATAATATAATGATTCCAGAGCAGTATTATCCTAGAAATTCATTATAAATGTCGCAGGATTTAAAATCTCATTTTCTTTAATACCAATTAGTAGTGCACATTAATACACATTAAAAATATATCTAGTATATTTCTCCTTTTTGTAAAATAATTGGGTATTGTATCACATTTTAAATATAGCCATGGTACATTTAAATTGTATTCTATAACTGCGTAAAGAACAATTAATTTGTTTCTTCCTTGTTTTGCAATTGAAAATATATTAAAACTAGCTGGCAAAGGGGGTCTCTTCTGAAATCCCCATCATATGTATGTTCTCAAATATTTCTAGTGCAGGATATACCCATGTTACAAGAAATGAATTTGATCAAACGCTTGAAAGAGGTATAGAATGAAATCGCTGAGTAATAGGCTAGACACCATTCAGTTACGTATAATGATCTTATTCTAATCTAGTAATTTATTTTATTAGGGTTAGTTTCGTAGTTTAGTTTTCCTGCTAATATTTCCTATGCGATTATCCCCAAAACGCGAATTTATATAGAATATCGTCCAATTTTGCTGTGTTCATAAAATCTTAAATTTCGAATAACTTACGAAAATTTCAAATTCGAATAGTTGTAGTCAGTGATGTTCAAACAAGTATCCTAAATGTCATATTAAAAATGGTCTGATGTAGTTATGATGTAAATACCCCTTAGAATGGACGTTTATGTGAAATTTCGCTTAAATCTGCCATGTTAAGTAAATAGTAAATTCCAAATAATTTACGAAATTTTTAAATTAAAAAATTCATAGTCAGGGATGTTCATGCCAGTATCCTAAATGATATTTTAAAGGTGTTCTGATACCTTTACGGTAAAAATATCCGTCAAAAAGGACGTTTATGAGAAAATTTTACCCTATTCTGCCATATTAAGTAAATCGTAAAATTCCAATGTTTATGCCAGTATATAATACGTATATAATACTTTAAAAGTAGTCTGACATCTTTACTTACTAAGAAACTAACAAACTAACAGACACCCTACAGACGGATACCATACCAATTTTGATATTTTCAGATACTTCACACCTCAAAACCTGTAAAAAAGTTAAAAAAAAAAAAAAAAAAACGAGGTCGAAAATTTTTACGAATACCGAAGTTCCCCATGCCTATAGTATTATGGGGAACTAATATAATGTTTTAAAATAAATACTATCTTTACTATACATGAAACATATATTTCGAATGTACGTGTATCACCTAATGTGTAGAATTAAAATAGAAAAATGTAATTTAAAAATAAATGTCAGTTCACAAGGCAAAGAATGAATATATATATATATATAACAATCTCTAAAACAATTCTTCCACGCAAAAGCTCTAAAAACAAATTCTCAAAATTTAAAAAGGAAATGATATAGTTGATAGGTTTTCTTAAAAAAAAGGAACATTTTTTTCTTTCGATGCAGTCGATTGAAATAAACAGTTATTTTCCTTCGTATGGAATTTTCAAGAAATCTTTACTCCATTCAATACATTCTAAATGCAATAGAAAAAAAGAGAATATATAATTTTAAGCTTGATAATTGGACGAAGAACTTACAAAACCCATAATCTATGTCTTATGGCTACAAATACCGGAAATATCATTAGTAATTTTTAATTGTCTCAAAAAACATGTTTCAAAATAAATAAATAAAACTAAATTGATTCAATGATTTTTCGATATTTCGGAAATGCTTTATTTTTGGGCTTATAAAACAATTTTGTATTTTACATAAAATATTCAGAATTTATGACAAATGCATTCAATAGAATTGTTATACTTAAAAGAATGTCTAGAAGAAATATATAGGCTATAAATATATTGGCTAAAAATAGAAATATATAGGCTAAATATATATATATATTTTAAAGTGTTAAAAGACTGTAAATATTTATAAACTTCTAAAAATGTTACTAAAAATCTTTATACATTGTAAAATATAAATAAAGGACAAATAATTAAGATGTGAATGAAAACTTTTATACTGTGAGTATTATTTCAAAGAAATATGAATATGATTTTTTTTTAAAGTTTTATTCTGAACCTTAACGTAAAAAAATATCTGTATGAAGACAAAAGTGAAAATGAACTAATTTATAAATCCAAATAAGGAAGAAGATGAAATAAATTATTAGTATAAAATAATTTTTCTTTTTATTCCATGAAAATAAGTTATTGTTAGAAATGTGAATAATGAATTATTTCTTAAGTTCTCAGACATTATTTTTCTTTTTTCTTTAAAGAAAAGTTTTATAAACCAATATGTTATATTACTGCATAAAAATTAGTGAGTACATAGTAATGAATTAATAATTATTATAAAAGTTTTGTACACTCAATAAAATAATAATAATAATAATAATAATAATAATAATGTATTTTTATTTTTTTTTTATATATAAATGTTCCTTATTTAATTGAATCTAACTAGCAGGTTGTTGCAACGTATTTTTATTTATTTATTTATTTATTTAATTACTGTTTTTTGTATATATCTGTATTAATATCTAAAGAGGAAAAGTTTGTTTACACGTGGAAGGTAATCTGTGGAACAAGTGAACCGATTGAATTTTTTATCATTATTTAAAAGCTACACTATCCCTGAATGTTTTTTTTTTCCAATGAGTAGGCAAAAGTTACAGAGGACTATAAAGATACGAATCAAATTATAGACAATATAACATAGAAGACCGAAGTCATTGCCTAAGGAGCGATCTTGCCTACCAATATCTCGACTCTTCTGTTGAACATCGAACTACAACGGGACAGATGTTCCCGGTTCATTACTTCTCCAGAATCACAAAGTGGGCAAGTAGGGTCGTTCAAGATACCTATGCGCTTCAAATGAGCGGAAAGTGATCGGCCGATGATTAGTGAGCGGCCCTGAGTGTTATTGGCTATAATTAATTTTGATAAAATAGTTTTTTATTTCGAAATTTAAGTATTTTATTTAAAATCCATATAAAAGAAATATATATAAATAGAGCAAAGAGTTTGTCGGCGGAATACATCCGGGTGGACAACTCCCATTTTTGATTGGTCTAGATTTAACTACTTTGGTGAAGAAAGTTGGCCTTTTTTTTTTTTTTTTTTTGTAGTGAAAACGGATTTTTTTTTTTTTTTTTTTTTAAGATACTGCATTTATGTATACCTTTTTAAAAGAGCTCGAAAAACTGTTCATCTTTTGTGAGGACACTATATACATTAAATTATTAGATTTAAAGATATTACGTTGCAAAGCTTTCTTTTAATTAATTAAATAGCTTTAATATCTGACATATAAATATTAGCTATAATTTAATTGTTACCAAAAGAAAAAAAATTACGAGTTCATTTTCATAAGATATAAAAATAAATGCATGTTAAACGTAAACATTAAAAAATTGTAAAAAATTAAGTTATTCATCTCACAAAAATTGACGTCATTATTACATTAAAAATTTTATACACATTGATAAAAGTTGTGGTCAAAGTTTTTTTATTGTTTTTGCACAAATTTTCTCAATTTTATTTTTAAATATTTTTTGTAATGCGAGAAAGAAAAAAAGAAAAAGCATTTTTTTTCCCTTTTTCTTTTTTTTTTAATTGGTCTAACTATACAAAATGTCTACATGTAAAATATTATGCGTTTTCCGTTCTGTTTATCATAAAAAAAAAAAAAAAAAAAAAAAAAAAAAAAATGACTAATGCATTTTTTCCTATATTATTGACATCTCTATAAATTAAATCAAATTAAATTACTCAGTACCAATACGTTGCGGTGAATAAGTCTCTGCCGAAGCCAGCAAGGGCTCGAAACGAAGTTTTTATTAGAAATAACATTTTTTGAAGACAATATTTTACATTTATCTAGTCTTTCAAATATCTCAATATAACGGGTGTACCAGAATAATATAGACTATTACTATTTGTATGTATGCATGGAAATTTTATATTATATATAGACATACACGTTTTTTATAGATTCCCAATTACATTGGTAAAATCTGTGCAACAACCCAAAAGCAAAAATACATTGCAGCTACAGGATAGTATGAAGAGCAAAGAAGTACAAAAATTGGTACTTTCCAAGCTCAAAAGTGAAGAGTCCAGAAGCAAAATATTTCGTCATTTCAAAGGTGTTTTAAGTTGTGCCACTTTTTTTAAGTGGTGTAATATGATTAGAAAGAGTGAAAATATTAAAACATCTCAACCTCCAGACTTTCCACACATTGTCCGCACCAAAAATCTTATTCAAAAAAGTGAAGAGTCGTTTGACACGCAAGAAGAGCATATCCATAAGGAAACTTGCTAGGGAACTGAAAGTATCGAAACCATCTGCACAGCGAATACTTAAAAATGACACTGGATTAAATTCTTACAAGAAACGAATACAACCTAAACTCATAGAAACCCAAAAGCAGAAAAGAATTAAATTCGCTAACTGTGTGCGACACAATTTCAGAAAAGGTTTGACTAAGAGAATCCTTTTTTTCTGATGATAAAAGTATTTAAATCCACTGAAATACCCGATTTAAGATGAATTTGTGCAGCAGATGAACTGAGATAAAATAAAATGTTAAAAAATACTCATTTCAGAGCTAAAACAAGCTGTAAAGAGAATAAGAAAGGACGTAATAATGGAAAGTAGTCTAAGTTGGACCAGACGTTTACATCGAATGGCAAACAGCAACGAGGATTATTTACATAAATTAATATGTTGCATTTTGTTTATTATTCTATCTATATTATTTATGTGTAAAACCAAGTTGGATTTCACTTAAATAAATTTAGTTATACATCAATTTATATCAGTCTATTTTATTTTGGTACACCCGTTATGTTTAGTTTATCTATAAAATGTGAAATGGTCTCCACAATCATTATCATTACAATATTAATAATATTTTGCATATGAGTTATTTACAGCTCTTAAAAAAATAATCGTATACTATATATACTAAAGTTTGATATATATTGAGTATAATGTAAAATGTCATTTATTTTATTACTTTTAAATAGGTACGTTAAAGTTTAATAAACACCCAAAAACACTCTACTGCATGAAAATACATCTATTGGGGTGGATTTACATTTATTAACTAATCTTTAAAGAATAAAACTATTTATTTTTGAATGATTCTTAAATAGGGATTGTATCTTGAATATTTATTTTTTAATATACTACTTGTAAATACATTTATTAGGATGGACTTACATTTATAAACTATTCATTAAAAAATAAAACTATTCACTTTTGAACTATTATTCAATGTGGATTAAGGCGGGAATCGTCATTTATATATATATAGTGCTTGTAAATACATTTATTGGAGTGGACATATAATTTTGAACTAATTATTTAAAAAGAAAACTAGTCATTTTTGAACGATTCTTCAATGTTGATTGTATCTGGGGTATTTATCTTTCTAATGTACTCCTTTTAATATATACTGACATTTTTCAAGAAATGCACTTGAAATTTAATTGTTAGTAAAAGGCTACTTTCTGCAGATACTGTCGTATTATAATTTGTAGTAACAAGCGTTTTTCAGTATGTAAACATATTGAAAAAATACCAGAAGTTACAAAAGACAGGATGAAGCATTAAACATTTATATATATAGCAAATAAATAAATAAATAAATAAATAAAATAAAAATAAAATAAAATTATCTTTAAATTCAAGCATTTAAATTGGTAATTTGAACTTTCATATTAAGTAAAACGATTCATATGCGAGCTGAAACAACATAATTTTGTTCTAAAACATTCTTAACATTAACTTTTTTATTGATTTTGCAATGCATTTTTCTCTTATCCTACTTTATGTTAACTATTGTAATATAAATAGAAGAATTGTGTACATATAGATGACATACATAAATAACTTAATATCAAATACTACTCACTTTATAACCGTAATATATATATATATATATATATATATATATATATATCTCTTAAATATAAAAATATTTTTGGATAAAAAAAATTTCGAAATTTTGTATCTGACTATGTATTTTCATTTCTTGGTAGTGACAGGATACACATGGTCAACTGAAAAAATAAAAACAAAACAGTATGTGTAGTAAAAATACTTCACTTGTCATAAAAATATCGGAGGAAAAGCAAATTTGTAGCTTATTCTATGAGTTTCTATAATTATTTTCAATTTTTCTTTATTATTTATTATTTTTTCTTTTGAATAAATAGTTTACAAGTTAACAAAAATAAAACTTGAATGTTATAAAGATATGCATTATTTTAGATCGAACTTTCAAAAATTTTTTATTCAAATGTTATCTCGGATAATATTTAATAAAGGATAATGTTACAATATTCTACTAATTGCAATACTTTATTATTATTATTATTATTATTTAATTACAAAAAAAAAAAAAAAAAAAAAAAAAAAATCAGTAAGAATTAAATAGTAAACGCATTGCACAAATCGAATGTTATGAAACAACAAGAAATTCATAATAAAGAAAAATAATATTATGTCAAATCTATTTTGTTTATTACAGCTAATTAGTACAAAAATGTTGCATAAAAAATAAAAGAAAAGAAAATATGCAAAAGCATGTATGCATATTTTTCCACAATGATTTTATATCCATAATTTTACATTATGCTTTCAATAAACAAAAACATTTTTTTTTTTTTTTTTTCATTTTTTACATTATTCTGAATAAAAAAATATCGACGAAAAAAATAACTTTTTTCTAATTAAAAAAGGTTTCTTACTATTTAGATAATTAGTTTGTTAATTAACATAAAGAAGCATTGTTAATTTGAAACATTTTTTTTCTTTGTTCGGTATTTAGTTTATGATATTGCATTTAATTATTCATATTTGCAACAATATACATTTATTTAAAAAAAAAAAAATCTAAAATTACAAACTATTTTTTTCTTACAATACATTTTTTTAAATACATATAATAATAATTAATACAGCGATTTTAATAACAGAAAATTATACTTTGAAAAATTACTAAACAATTCATAGTTTAATTTTAATAAGTTTCAAAGAATAATAATAATAATAATAATAATAATAAAAATAATAATAAAATGAGACATTTGTATATATAAATTATCTACACATAAATGAAAAGCGCGATCGATCCAACACACTCTTCAAAAATATAAATCTCTTATCATGGGGATGTGAGACGTTATATAAAAATGAATACATATGCATTGTTATATAAAAATACATGCCACAAGAACAGAATTGAATTACCTGCTGATTCGGTTTACTATTAACAATTTGCTTTCGGGTCACGGAAAATTATATTTTGCATGAAAAATAAGGCATTCCTTCGGGCATTCCTCTAAAAAAATACTTTGCTAAAAAAAAAAAAAAAAAAGTGTTTGTGTTTAACACTGTATGTGCTGCTGGCATATACACCAGTGACGTTTACGAACTCAGTTACTAAGAATAAAAATAAAATAATTTAATTACGGATACGTAAAATCATTTTAATATATAATATAACGTTTTAGAGGAACGCCAAAAGGCCGGGTTCACTGTTCAAAGTAGGAAAATAACTCAACGACAAAGTGTTAATCGTTGATAATGTAACACCATTTGGTGTGTGTAAAATAGTTGTGTCAAAATCAAGAAAAGGAAGATTCTGGCCTATTAAAATACATTTCTAAACCGAGGCTAAAACAAAATTTTATCCTATACTACCTTAATAAAAGTTATAAAAATGAGGGATAGCAACACCACCTGAGTAGTAAGCCGGGCACTTTGAGGTTCAAAAGGCGGGGCTAAGAAAAGGCGTGGTCAAGCTGTCAATCAAAGGATGGACGTCATCAAAGGGGCGTGGCTATTCTCGTGAAAGATGACGGGGGTAGAATTTCTTTTTATCCGTTGGTAACCTGGACTTCTTGTCAAGACATGTGACGGTGGGGTGAGTTTTCTTAAAGGGGCAACACAGAATCCTGTCAGAACATGAAAGAGAATGACGTCATCAACTGAAAAGAGGACAATGTAGTATATTTTTTAATTAATTTTTAATGAGTAGTTCATTAATCAATTTTAATAAGTAAATTTTATTATTTTATTGATTATTAATTAATTATTTAACTGACTATTTTAATTCGCTAGATTTTTTACAAAACCATATTGCACTGTAGAGGATTTGAACCTACCATCTATAGCAGGCGAGACCAACGCGCTACCGAATGAGCTACGGAGACGTTACCTTGAGCTTTCTTCTTTATGTTTTCACCTCTTATGAGATAGGGGTGGGGAGAGGTTTTCCCCACATGGCTTTTAACTTCAAAGTATAGTCCAAGGAGATTGATAAATGACGTGATTTTCTCAAAATATTCATATGATATTGGTGATTTGTTCATTTTTGTGAAAATTTTTTTAAACAATTAGAAAATATTGTTCGAGATATTTCTTTCTTGAAAAAAATATTAAAACAATCCCATTTTCTTAAAATTTTATTTACATTATTAATAATACGATCAGATTTTATTTTTTAAACATGCAAAAAAAAGATTTTGCACATGTTCCTTATTTATTTTATGTTTTTATAAATTGCAAAAAAAAAAATATATATATATATATTATTTATTATTATTATTTATTTATTTTATTTTATTTTATTTTATTTATTATATTATTTTATTTTATTTATTTATTTTATTTTATTTCATTTATTTTTTTATTTTTTGAGAAAAAAATTGAATTCTTTTTCTGGAAAATTTATAAAAACAATTCAAAAAACTTATGTTTTAGTTATTTCTTTTCAAAAAAATTTAAAACAATTTTATTTTCTTACACTTTATTTACAATAGTAAAAATACTATCATATTTAATTTTAAAACATGCGAAATTTTTTTAAACAGTTATTCATTTTTTATTTTTAAGTTTAATAATAATATTAATTAAAAAAAAAACTATTTTTTTTTTTTTTTTTTTTTTTTTTCATTTTGTTAATTCTGTATTTTCTTTTTTCTGAAATTTTTAAACTTTTTTTTTTATTTTTATTAATGTAACTGTTTTTAGGTTTAATGAAATATTTTTTAAAAAATATTTCTCTTCTTTTTTCAGTTTGTTAATACTATATTTTCTTTTTCTGAATTTTTTAAACTTGTTATTTTTAATTTTATTAATGTAACTGTTTTTAGATTTAATAAAATATTTTTTAAACATATCTCTTCTTTTGTTTGAGATTGTGAATTTTATATTTTCTTTTTGTGAATTTTTTTAACTTGTTATTTTTTTTTTTTATTCTTATTACTAATTTTTAAGTTAAGAAAATTATTTAATAAAACAAATTATCTTTCTTTTTTTATTTTATAAATTCTTTTATTTTCTTTTAGTGAAAAAATATAACAAAAATTACTTATTATTACTATTTAATGAAACTTAATTGTATTACTATAATTATTATTATCATTATTTAGCAATATAATGAGATTTTTTATGCAATGTTCTTTTTCAGTTTAAAAAAATTATATTTTATCTTGTGAAAAACTTTTTAGTCATTTATTTCTTTAATGTAACTGTATTTTCTTACTCGCAAATTTTCAAAAGAGTTATTATCATTTAATAATTTGGATTAAGTAAGGAATCTGTTTAATAATGTCATATTTTAAAAGATATTTTAAAGAAAAAATGTTGAATGTTCTATTTTAAGGAAATAAAATTTAACTTATGCATTCTGCTAGATTTGCTTAGGGAAAAATTACATTGAGTGACTAAAATTATAATTGTAGTCCAATCTAAAACAGAATTCCACTCGGCATGTGTTGAACTAAGGGATTTCCTTATTACTATTATTATTAAATAAATTGTTTTGGTATTACTATATACCCATTATGATACTTTTTTCATCACACCACAATATAATTCATCATATTCACAAAACTTTCCATTATTTTCATATTACTTCTTAAATATATGAATCTACTGAAACAGATACCGAATCTTCAATAAGTTAATTAGTTTTAAAAATAGTTTATCTCTTTTTGGGGAAAAAAGTATGACATCTTGTATTATTTACACATAACTACATCAATATTCGAAAATAATAATTTGCGAAATTTTCTTGTACATAACAGTTTTTCATAATTCTGATAGAAATTTATAAAAATGAATTACCTTACAATGACCACCTATATCACTAAAGTCTTCAAAACACAAATCTTCATTCATACACATGAAATATTTTCATTATCTTATCACCTTGTTGACAATTCAAGTTCGGCATGTGTTGAACTAAGGGATTTCTTTATTACTATTATTATTAAAAACTGTTTTTAGATTTAATAAAATATTTTTTTAACATATCTCTTCTTTTGTTTGAGATTGTGAATTTTATATTTTCTTTTTGTGAATTTTTTTATCTCGTTATTTATTTTTCTTTTATTACTAATTTTTAAGTTAAAAAAAATATTAAAAAAAAAAAAAAAAAAAAAAAAAAAAAAAATTATCTTTCTTTTTTTATTTTATAAATTCTTTTATTTACTTTTAGTGAAAAAATATAACAAAATTTACTTATTATTACTATTTAATGAAACTTAATTGTATTACTATAATTATTATTATCATTATTTAGCAATATAACGAGATTTTTTTATGCAATGTTCTTTTTCAGTTTAAAAAAATTATATTTTATCTTGTCAAAAACTGTTTAATCATTTATTTATTTCTTTAATGTAACTGTATTTTCTTACTCGCAAATTTTCAAAAGAGTTATTATCATTTAATAATTTAGATTAAGTAAGGAATCTGTTTAATACTGTCATATTTTAAAAGATATTTTAAAGAAAAAATGTTGAATATTTTAAAGAAAAAATGTTGAATGTTCTATTTTAAGGAAATAAAATTTAACTTATGCATTCTGCTAAATTTTCTCAGGGAAAAATTACATAGAGTGACTAAAATTATAATTGTAGTCCAATCTAAAACAGAATTCCACTCGGCATGTGTTGAACTAAGGGATTTCTTTATTACTATTTATTATTAAATAAATTGTTTTGTTATTACTATATACCCATTATGATACTTTTTTCATCACACCACAATATAATTCATCATATTCACAAAACTTTCCATTATTTTCATATTACTTCTTAAATATATGAATCTACTGAAACAGACACCGAATCTTCAATAAGTTAATTAGTTTTAAAAATAGTTTATCTCTTTTTGGGGAAAAAAGTATGACATCTTGTATTATTTACACATAACTACATCAATATTCGAAAATAATAATTTGCGAAATTTTCTTGTACATAACAGTTTTTCATAATTCTGATAGAAATTTATAAAAATGAATTACCTTACAATGACCACCTATATCACTAAAGTCTTCAAAACACAAATCTTCATTCATACACATGAAATATTTTCATTATCTTATCACCTTGTTGACAATTCGAGTTCATGCTATCCTTTTTATTCAAAAGCATGTTAACAATTTAAGCCATGACACTTACCTATGTTTGCATAAAGTTACAATTTAAATGTCCCATAGTTTTTACAATTATATTTTAATAGCTAAAATAATAATAAAAGTGTCTGAAATTATTAGCTTTATAATTATACATTTTTAAAAATAACGAAGTTTTAGTACCATTTATAAACTGGAAATATATTGTGTTAACTTTCTTATACGATAAATAGTTTAAAAATAAATATTTACATAGTTTTTATATTTACGATAGTTTTATATACAATGATTCATTAAAAAATATATAAGTTATAACTGATACCTTTTTATTAGAGCAAGAATCTAACTAAATAACATTTATCTAATTTTTAAGCGATCAATAATAAAAAAGTGGCAGTACATTTTTTAAACAAACCGAACATTATATATGCATTCTTTAACTTATTAACTTAGACAACACATTCTGTTTATATTTGTACACATACATCATCTCATTTTGGATTTTAACTTAAATAAATAATGTTTATCACTGTGGTTTCCAAAAGAAAAGAAATTCTACACATAAAAGTTCTAATTTATAAATATTTACTAATTAAAATAAATATATCTTATAATGAAAATCATCTTTCATAATGTTCATTAAAAAACTTAATAAAAATTCACAAAATTTTCTAAAAATAATTTTTTTCACATATACAAATAAAAAATATTTTACTATGTTATTATCTGTTTTGACAATTTTTTATGTCTGAGTGATATTATTTTAGCATAAAGGAATTTATATCAGATATGAGATTTGTTGGAACTTTCAACATTTTTTGATAATTTTTCAGATATTTTGTTGTAGTAAAATTTATTTTATTTCTCATGCAAGCTGTCAGAAAACGCGATGCAATTTTTTATTTAATTTTTCTTATTACTTTTTCCTGTATCTGAACATTCTACTTTCAAATATTTTCTAAGTTTATATATTGAAAATATGGTACCTTGCATACGTTTCATTTCACTTTTGGGGAAAATCATCGAGTTTATTGAGAATATTAGAAAAATCGCACTATTTTTCAAATTTATGCACGGGTTGCGAAATTTTTACTCATTTCTTAATATCCGTTATATTCCATTTAGTATGTTTTATGGAAGATCATAATAGCACGATTACAATAGAAAAAATAGATATAGAGCACAAGAACTTTAATGACTTAAAAAAAGCGCTTGCCACGAATCTTTTTTTTCTTTTCACTTGAATTACATTTTAATTTTTAAAAAGTTTCTTTTAAAATAATTTTCTAATAATCTTAACATGAATTAAACACAATCGATTATTAATTTTTCCGGCAAATTAAATATTTTGAACAAAGTTGACTTTTATGAAAGTTTTGGCGTAACACCAAATGAAATTTCGAAATACTGTTTTTATAAAAAATACGCTAGATTACTAATAAAATCATCCAACCTATACAGAAAAACGCTATGAATTTTTTAAATTGTGAATAATATGAAAAATAATTTATTGTAAATTGTGTTTATATAACTTAGTTTGTAATGAAAATAAAACTTGAACTATGGCTTTATGCAATTTTATTATTATTATTATTAGTTATATTATTAAATATGGAAGATATTATTATTATTTTTTTTTCAGAAAAAAATATTTCATAAATTATATGCTCGAATGATGACCAAAAGCATAATATTTTAATGTGTCTTATAATTGGCTCTTTAACGAACGATAAATGTATATTACCTTAGATTTTTAAATATGTTTTTTAAAAAGTACATTCAATCGCATTTATTTACTACACATTATTATAAATGCAAAGGGAATATATCTATCATTTATAGACAGGATATTTTTTCTAAAGAATATTAACATAAACTAAAATATAATTTTTCACAAAGCCTTCTTGTCAAAAGATAAATTTTCAAATAGTAATCTAATAAAGTAAATTTTTCCATTAAAAATGTCGCATAAATAATTATTATTTACAAAGCAGTTTTTATAATTTTGCATTTTAAAAATCTATATATGATATCGTGCGTAAGTGTATGACTTTCATCATTGAAATAACGAAAGTTATTTTTAAATGTTTAAACTTCCAATATGATATTTCTAATAAGTTTAAAGAGTCGCATCTCCATATATCTATTAAAATTAATAATAATTCAAATAGAATTATAAATACTCATACCCCAATTTTTTTCTTTATCCTATGACTCTGCATTTTAATGATTGGAAATCCATTAAGTGAATGGATAATTTATCTTTCAATTGAATGAATGCTTTAGACAAGTTACCATCACTATCAGTAAATAAAAAGTCTTTCATACAATACAGCTAAGATAACTAATAATTACAACTTCAAGTAAACAGAGGTAGTATTTTAGAAGTATAGCACTTAGTAAATTTTTTGTTTTAATTGTTTAAATGCATGTCTTTAAAAAAAAAAAAAATATTATAAATTAGTACGTTTGAGAGATAAGGTTTTATTACATTCCTAATCTGTCATGATCACAATTAACTAACATTTTTATTTTGAGATAAAAACAATTCTTTGCATGGATAAATATTAACAAAGGATTTAAATAAGTGAACAGAAAATAGTACTTTTCATAAGTACTTAAATACAAATGTAATTTTAAAATTCAAGACATATTTTTTAAAAATCAAATAATATATTTTTCTAATTTTATTTAAAAAATAAAATAAAATATTTACTTACTTTTCGCAAGAAATTAAATAATAAAAAAAAAATGTTTTATTTATCCTAAAACTTTATTCAAAAAAGTAAAAAAATCCATTTCCTCTATCCTAAGCATTTAGTTTCATAAGAGAAAAAATTCTACAAAAAACGAATATATTTGAAGTCACATCCAAATATTTATTTATTTCATAACGTTTTATTAAAATTTTTATTTATTTATTTTATTATTTTTTATGTATTCAACAGCAGTTTTCCAATACATTTTTACTGCTAACATAGCTTTTACTCAAAATTAAACTTACAAAGTGTTCTCTAAAATTTCTTTTAACAAGACGTTTTGTTAATTTGAGATTTTGAATTTAACCAATTTACCAATCGATCTTTCGATAAGTGTCTTTCACTTTTTACCGTTGAACGTTACGTTAATATTTATTTAGTATAAAACAAATACTCTTAAGATAATGAGGGTAATAGAAAAAAGTATTTTTATCATTTTAAACTAAAAGTGAACTGTATTATATGAATGAAAACAACTTTATAAAATAAATCAACTTTGAGAGAATTATCAAATATTTTTATATAAACAAAACTAACAAAAGTTGTTGTATTATGTAAAAATTCCTTATCAAAAATATGATATCTTTTTGAAGATAAAAATATCTAACCAATGATTAGTTTAATTTTGCTTGAAACAACACGAAAAAACTTTCTTTTAGAATTCAAATGGTGTTGTAAATGATTACCTGTGAAGAAATTTTATAATTATTTTGTTTATATAAATGTTAATTACGTTGTATTCATCAGGAAGATTTCCATAAAAACATTGTAATTTGGTACGATTTCTTTAATCGTTAGTTAGTATTTTAACATTATACGTATTCATTTTAAATATTTTGCACTCAGAAATTGTAAATCAATCTTACACATAGCTAAAAGAATTAAATACTATTATTCATAGATATATATGAAACCAAAATTCAGTGTTATTTCTGATAAAATATTTCGACCAAATTAAAAATTAAGTGCCAGTAGACATAAATTTTAGCTAGACATTTTTTAAACATTTTCAGAGAAATAATACGTTATCTAAGAAAATATATGTTTGTGTTTGATGTCCCCCCTTTTTGCACTCGGAGAGTGAAAATTTTTATTTGTATACTCTTTCTATGTTTTCTTTCGGCTTATGCATAAATATCACTATTGAACTGAAAGCGAAACTTATGAAATTTACCTCAATTTTTAACACATGGACAAAAATTATGATTTCATTAATAAATTAATAAAATCATTGTTTTTTGTATGTTAAAATTGGATCAAATTTCTTAAGTTTCACCTTCAGTTCAAAAACGATATTTATACACATGTCGTAAAACATAGAAAGAGTATACAAATAAAAATTTTCACTTTCCGTGTGCAAAAAGGGGACATAAAAACACAGATATATATTTTCTTAGATAACGTATTACTTCTCTGAAAATGTTTTAAAAATGTCTAGCTAAAAATTTATGTCTACTGGCACTTAATTTTTAATTTGGTCGAAATATTTTATGAGAAATAACACTGAATTTTGGTTTCATATATATCTATGAATAATAGTATTTAATTCTTTTAGCTATGTGTAAGATTGATTTACAATTTCTGAGTGCAAAATATTTAAAATGAATACGTATAATGTTAAAATACTAACTAACGATTAAAGAAATCGTACCAAATTACAATGTTTTTATGGAAATCTTCCTGATGAATACAACGTAATTAACATTTATATAAACAAAATAATTATAAAATTTCTTCACAGGTAATCATTTACAACACCATTTGAATTCTAAAAGAAAGTTTTTTCGTGTTGTTTCAAGCAAAATTAAACTAATCATTGGTTAGATATTTTTATCTTCAAAAAGATATCATATTTTTGATAAGGAATTTTTACATAATACAACAACTTTTGTTAGTTTTGTTTACATAAAAATATTTGATAATTCTCTCAAAGTTGATTTATTTTATAAAGTTGTTTTCATTCATATAATACAGTTCACTTTTAGTTTAAAATGATAAAAATACTTTTTTCTATTACCCTCATTATCTTAAGAGTATTTGTTTTATACTAAATAAATATTAACGTAACGTTCAACGGTAAAAAGTGAAAGACACTTATCGAAAGATCGATTGGTAAATTGGTTAAATTCAAAATCTCAAATTAACAAAACGTCTTGTTAAAAGAAATTTTAGAGAACACTTTGTAAGTTTAATTTTGAGTAAAAGCTATGTTAGCAGTAAAAATGTATTGGAAAACTGCTGTTGAATACATAAAAAATAATAAAATAAATAAATAAAAATTTTAATAAAACGTTATGAAATAAATAAATATTTGGATGTGACTTCAAATATATTCGTTTTTTGTAGAATTTTTTCTCTTATGAAACTAAATGCTTAGGATAGAGGAAATGGATTTTTTTACTTTTTTGAATAAAGTTTTAGGATAAATAAAACATTTTTTTTTTATTATTTAATTTCTTGCGAAAAGTAAGTAAATATTTTATTTTATTTTTTAAATAAAATTAGAAAAATATATTATTTGATTTTTAAAAAATATATCTTGAATTTTAAAATTACATTTGTATTTAAGTACTTATGAAAAGTACTATTTTCTGTTCACTTATTTAAATCCTTTGTTAATATTTATCCATGCAAAGAATTGTTTTTATCTCAAAATAAAAATGTTAGTTAATTGTGATCATGACAGATTAGGAATGTAATAAAACCTTATCTCTCAAACGTACTAATTTATAATATTTTTTTTTTTTTTTTTAAAGACATGCATTTAAACAATTAAAACAAAAAATTAACTAAGTGCTGTACTTCTAAAATACTACCTCTGTTTACTTGAAGTTGTAATTATTAGTTATCTTAGCTGTATTGTATGAAAGACTTTTTATTTACTGATAGTGATGGTAACTTGTCTAAAGCATTCATTCAATTGAAAGATAAATTATCCATTCACTTAATGGATTTCCAATCATTAAAATGCAGAGTCATAGGATAAAGAAAAATATTGGGGTATGAGTATTTATAATTCTATTTGAATTATTATTAATTTTAATAGATAAATGGAGATGCGACTCTTTAAACTTATTAGAAATATCATATTGGAAGTTTAAACATTTAAAAATAACTTTCGTTATTTCAATGATGAAAGTCATACACTTACGCACGATATCATATATAGATTTTTAAAATGCAAAATTATAAAAACTGCTTTGTAAATAATAATTATTTATGCGACATTTTTAATGGAAAAATTTACTTTATTAGATTACTATTTGAAAATTTATCTTTTGACAAGAAGGCTTTGTGAAAAATTATATTTTAGTTTATGTTAATATTCTTTAGAAAAAATATCCTGTCTATAAATGATAGATATATTCCCTTTGCATTTATAATAATGTGTAGTAAATAAATGCGATTGAATGTACTTTTTAAAAAACATATTTAAAAATCTAAGGTAATATACATTTATCGTTCGTTAAAGAGCCAATTATAAGACACATTAAAATATTATGCTTTTGGTCATCATTCGAGCATATAATTTATGAAATATTTTTTTCTGAAAAAAAAAATAATAATAATATCTTCCATATTTAATAATATAACTAATAATAATAATAATAAAATTGCATAAAGCCATAGTTCAAGTTTTATTTTCATTACAAACTAAGTTATATAAACACAATTTACAATAAATTATTTTTCATATTATTCACA
Source organism: Salticus scenicus (assembly GCA_963930645.1). Taxonomy (NCBI): domain Eukaryota; kingdom Metazoa; phylum Arthropoda; class Arachnida; order Araneae; family Salticidae; genus Salticus; species Salticus scenicus. Next base: position 43,476,409 of record OZ005656.1, read on the forward strand.
ATTTAAAAAATTCATAGCGTTTTTCTGTATAGGTTGGATGATTTTATTAGTAATCTAGCGTATTTTTTATAAAAACAGTATTTCGAAATTTCATTTGGTGTTACGCCAAAACTTTCATAAAAGTCAACTTTGTTCAAAATATTTAATTTGCCGGAAAAATTAATAATCGATTGTGTTTAATTCATGTTAAGATTATTAGAAAATTATTTTAAAAGAAACTTTTTAAAAATTAAAATGTAATTCAAGTGAAAAGAAAAAAAATATTCGTGGCAAGCGCTTTTTTTAAGTCATTAAAGTTCTTGTGCTCTATATCTATTTTTTCTATTGTAATCGTGCTATTATGATCTTCCATAAAACATACTAAATGGAATATAACGGATATTAAGAAATGAGTAAAAATTTCGCAACCCGTGCATAAATTTGAAAAATAGTGCGATTTTTCTAATATTCTCAATAAACTCGATGATTTTCCCCAAAAGTGAAATGAAACGTATGCAAGGTACCATATTTTCAATATATAAACTTAGAAAATATTTGAAAGTAGAATGTTCAGATACAGGAAAAAGTAATAAGAAAAATTAAATAAAAAATTGCATCGCGTTTTCTGACAGCTTGCATGAGAAATAAAATAAATTTTACTACAACAAAATATCTGAAAAATTATCAAAAAATGTTGAAAGTTCCAACAAATCTCATATCTGATATAAATTCCTTTATGCTAAAATAATATCACTCAGACATAAAAAATTGTCAAAACAGATAATAACATAGTAAAATATTTTTTATTTGTATATGTGAAAAAAATTATTTTTAGAAAATTTTGTGAATTTTTATTAAGTTTTTTAATGAACATTATGAAAGATGATTTTCATTATAAGATATATTTATTTTAATTAGAAAATATTTATAAATTAGAACTTTTATGTGTAGAATTTCTTTTCTTTTGGAAACCACAGTGATAAACATTATTTATTTAAGTTAAAATCCAAAATGAGATGATGTATGTTTACAAATATAAACAGAATGTGTTGTCTAAGTTAATAAGTTAAAGAATGCATATATAATGTTCTGTTTGTTTAAAAAATGTACTGCCACTTTTTTATTATTGATCGCTTAAAAATTAGATAAATGTTATTTAGTTAGATTCTTGCTCTAATAAAAAGGTATCAGTTATAACTTATATATTTTTTAATGAATCATTGTATATAAAACTATCGTAAATATAAAAACTATGTAAATATTTATTTTTAAACTATTTATCGTATAAGAAAGTTAACACAATATATTTCCAGTTTATAAATGGTACTAAAACTTCGTTATTTTTAAAAATGTATAATTATAAAGCTAATAATTTCAGACACTTTTATTATTATTTTAGCTATTAAAAAATAATTGTAAAAACTATGGGACATTTAAATTGTAACTTTATGCAAACATAGGTAAGTGTCATGGCTTAAATTGTTAACATGCTTTTGAATAAAAAGGATAGCATGAACTCGAATTGTCAACAAGGTGATAAGATAATGAAAATATTTCATGTGTATGAATGAAGATTTGTGTTTTGAAGACTTACTGATATAGGTGGTCATTGTAAGGTAATTCATTTTTATAAATTTCTATCAGAATTATGAAAAATTGTTATGTACAAGAAAATTTCGCAAATTATTATTTTCGAATATTGATGTAGTTATGTGTAAATAATACAAGATGTCATACTTTTTTCCCCAAAAAGAGATAAACTATTTTTAAAACTAATTAACTTATTGAAGATTCGGTGTCTGTTTCAGTAGATTCATATATTTAAGAAGTAATATGAAAATAATGGAAAGTTTTGTGAATATGATGAATTATATTGTGGTGTGATGAAAAAAGTATCATAATGGGTATATAGTAATACCAAAACAATTTATTTAATAATAAATAGTAATAAAGAAATCCCTTAGTTCAACACATGCCGAGTGGAATTCTGTTTTAGATTGGACTACAATTATAATTTTAGTCACTCTATGTAATTTTTCCCTGAGAAAATTTAGCAGAATGCATAAGTTAAATTTTATTTCCTTAAAATAGAACATTCAAGAATTTTTCTTTAAAATATTCAACATTTTTTCTTTAAAATATCTTTTAAAATATGACAGTATTAAACAGATTCCTTACTTAATCCAAATTATTAAATGATAATAACTCTTTTGAAAATTTGCGAGAAAGAAAATACAGTTACATTAAAGAAATATATAAATGATTAAACAGTTTTTGACAAGATACAATATAATTTTTTTAAACTGAAAAAGAACATTGCATAAAAAAATCTCGTTATATTGCTAAATAATGATAATAATAATTATAGTAATACAATTAAGTTTCATTAAATAGTAATAATAAGTAAATTTTGTTATATTTTTTCACTAAAAGTAAATAAAAGAATTTATAAAATAAAAAAAAGAAAGATATTTTTTTTTTTTTTTTATTAAATATTTTTTTTAACTTAAAAATTAGTAATAAAAGAAAAAAAATAACGAGATAAAAAAATTCCCAAAAAGAAAATATAAAATTCACAATCTCAAACAAAAGGAGAGATATGTTAAAAAAATATTTTATTAAATCTAAAAACAGTTTTTAATAATAATAGTAATAAAGAAATCCCTTAGTTCAACACATGCCGAACTTGAATTGTCAACAAGGTGATAAGATAATGAAAATATTTTATGTGTATGAATGAAGATTTGTGTTTTGAAGACTTTAGTGATATAGGTGGTCATTGTAAGGTAATTCATTTTTATAAATTTCTATCAGAATTATGAAAAACTGTTATGTACAAGAAAATTTCGCAAATTATTATTTTCGAATATTGATGTAGTTATGTGTAAATAATACAAGATGTCATACTTTTTTCCCCAAAAAGAGATAAACTATTTTTAAAACTAATTAACTTATTGAAGATTCGGTATCTGTTTCAGTAGATTCATATATTTAAGAAGTAATATGAAAATAATGGAAAGTTTTGTGAATATGATGAATTATATTGCGGTGTGATGAAAAAAGTATCATAATGGGTATATAATAATACCAAAACAATTTATTTAATAATAATAGTAATAAGGAAATCCCTTAGTTCAACACATGCCGAGTGGAATTCTGTTTTAGATTGGACTACAATTATAATTTTAGTCACTCAATGTAATTTTTCCCTGAGCAAATCTAGCAGAATGCATAAGTTAAATTTTATTTCCTTAAAATAGAACATTCAACATTTTTTCTTTAAAATATCTTTTAAAATATGACAGTATTAAACAGATTCCTTACTTAATCCAAATTATTAAATGATAATAACTCTTTTGAAAATTTGCGAGTAAGAAAATACAGTTACATTAAAGAAATAAATGACTAAAAAGTTTTTCACAAGATAAAATATAATTTTTTTTAAACTGAAAAAGAACATTGCATAAAAAATCTCATTATATTGCTAAATAATGATAATAATAATTATAGTAATACAATTAAGTTTCATTAAATAGTAATAATAAGTAATTTTTGTTATATTTTTTCATTAAAAGAAAATAAAAGAATTTATAAAATAAAAAAAGAAAGATAATTTGTTTTATTAAATAATTTTCTTAACTTAAAAATTAGTAATAAGAATAAAAAAAAAAAAAATAACAAGTTAAAAAAATTCACAAAAGAAAATATAAAATTCACAATCTCAAACAAAAGAAGAGATATGTTTAAAAAATATTTTATTAAATCTAAAAACAGTTACATTAATAAAATTAAAAATAACAAGTTTAAAAAATTCAGAAAAAGAAAATATAGTATTAACAAACTGAAAAAAGAAGAGAAATATTTTTTAAAAAATATTTCATTAAACCTAAAAACAGTTACATTAATAAAAATAAAAAAAAAGTTTAAAAATTTCAGAAAAAAGAAAATACAGAATTAACAAAATGAAAAAAAAAAAAAAAAAAAAAAAAAAAAATTTAAATTAATATTATTATTAAACTTAAAAATAAAAAATGAATAACTGTTAAAAAAAATTTCGCATGTTTTAAAATTAAATATGATAGTATTTTTACTATTGTAAATAAAGTGTAAGAAAATAAAATTGTTTTAAATTTTTTTGAAAAGAAATAACTAAAACATAAGTTTTTTGAATTGTTTTTATAAATTTTCCAGAAAAAGAATTCAATTTTTTTCTCAAAAAATAAAAAAATAAATAAAATAAAATAAAATAAAATAATAAAATAAAATAATATAATAAATAAAATAAAATAAAATAAAATAAATAAATAATAATAATAAATAATATATCTATATATATATATATCTATATATATATATATATATATATATATATATATATATATTTTGCAATTTATAAAAACATAAAATAAATAAGGAACATGTGCAAAATCTTTTTTTTGCATGTTTAAAAAATAAAATCTGATCGTATTATTAATAATGTAAATAAAATTTTAAGAAAATGGGATTGTTTTAATATTTTTTTCAAGAAAGAAATATCTCGAACAATATTTTCTAATTGTTTAAAAAAATTTTCACAAAAATGAACAAATCACCAATATCATATGAATATTTTGAGAAAATCACGTCATTTATCAATCTCCTTGGACTATACTTTGAAGTTAAAAGCCATGTGGGGAAAACCTCTCCCCACCCCTATCTCATAAGAGGTGAAAACATAAAGAAGAAAGCTCAAGGTAACGTCTCCGTAGCTCAGTCGGTAGCGCGTTGGTCTCGCCTGCTATAGATGGTAGATTCAAATCCCCTACAGTGCAATATGGTTTTGTAAAAAATCTAGCGAATTAAAATAGTCAGTTAAATAATTAATTAATAATCAATAAAATAATAAAATTTACTTATTAAAATTGATTAATGAACTACTCATTAAAAATTAATTAAAAAATATACTACATTGTCCTCTTTTCAGTTGATGACGTCATTCGCTTTCATGTTCTGACAGGATTCTGTGTTGCCCCTTTAAGAAAACTCACCCCACCGTCACATGTCTTGACAAGAAGTCCAGGTTACCAACGGATAAAAAGAAATTCTACCCCCGTCATCTTTCACGAGAATAGCCACGCCCCTTTGATGACGTCCATCCTTTGATTGACAGCTTCACCACGCCTTTTCTTAGCCCCGCCTTTTGACCCTCAAAGTGTCCGGCTTACTACTCACCTGTTGGGCGATTTATTTCTAAATGTAATCAGCACAATTTTAGACCAAAATCCAACTGAACGTCGTTATCTGGACAGTTAAAGTTTAGTGGTTAGTTTATGGTCCATTAATTTGCAAGATATAGCCTCCTCGAAATTTATAACACATACACACAGGCACACTTTTTCTGTAGTCAAGTGTAATGTTAAAATATGGATAAATTTATTTTCAATATTTTTGCAAGATGTATATTTTTAAATATGGTTTAAATTCAGCTTATTTTTCATAAAATCGTTAATCGATATTCCGATAAGACAACAACGAAAATCTATTAATTAAAAAAAAAATTAATTTTAAGAAACGTTGTATAAAACATTTTTTTTTATAAAATTTTCTACGAAATTAAATGTAAGCGTAGGTATTACAATTGCAAATATTCCTATGATTATTATGTAAATGTAGCTTCTATGACCAAGTAAGATATAACTGACTGTTTATCAACAATCTTTGCATCAATTATAACCATTTTTAATAACAATTATCTAATGAATTTTATTTTTAGGTATGTGTAAATATTAAACCCTACACCACGCCACTTTTGGTACATATATTGCCACCTAAACTAGATGCCTTCCTCGTGGCTCGAAACCTTTCGGTATACAGCGCCGCCTGGTACACATTGCGCGACTTTTTTATTCAACAGCAAATTCATTTTTTTAAAGTGGGATTCGATATGCATAAAAGAGGAATGGAATCGAACGTCGATTATATATATCATATATCACTTCTTAAAATTATTGGGGGCAGTTGAATAAAAAAGAGCGCAATCTGTACCAGATGGCTCTGTCTACCGCTTGAACCGTTGCCAAGTTTTCGAGCCAAGCGGAAGGCATCTATTTTAGGAGACTATGGTTAAGCAATGAAAAAAATAATAAAGACTATTTATTTTATAAATATAAAATAAGGTTTACGTTTCCAATATTTTTTAAGGATTTATACAGTATCTACCAATAAGTATTTGGAAACTTTTGAATTTAGACGTCTTATGAAACATCTAGAAAAGTTCTTTAGAAATCCTTTTGAAACATTATTAGTGTAAAGAACATGTTATACTTCTTATTTCAGCAAACGTTATGTCATGAAGAAGATAAGGGGATCAGTAAAAAATTAAACAAAACTCAAAATCTTTTATACACCCTATAAAAAGTGATGCTTTAAATGAGTTTTGGCTATAATGTGTGATTATGATTTTTTTTTTCTTTATCTGTGTAAATTTGTATGAGGCTACCACATATATTCATGGCGATATAATGGTTTCTTTAAAAAAAACAGAAAAAAATAAATAAATAAAGTCACTTTCTTGATTATAATATGTAGGGTATTAGAGTGCAATGTCATAATGAGGAATCTTGGCATACAGCGTTAGACACAACATTGGGCAATTTTAATGAAAAAAATAAATATTTCACGAAATATTAGCATTTTTACTATATAGTTTTTAACAATGCATGCGCAATCTTTTGCGAAGGTTCATTTACAAAATTTAATACTGAAAAGTATTGAGCTACTTATAAGCAAACTACAAAAAAATATCGTGTAAATTCAAAACTTTCTGAGTTATACACTGAAAAGAATTTCAGTTCTCTCTATCTCAAAAAAAAAAAAAAAAAAAAAGTAAGAGGTTTTATCAATATTTATTTAAATCAGCAAACACTGTATTACCATTGGGCACTGACTGAATCATAAAAAATAAAAGTGAATAAAACCCCTTATAATTTAGCTTTTAAATTGAGAGGGACTGAAATTATTTTCATTCTATTTCTCATTGCTTTTTGAATTTACACGATTTTTGTTAGGGGGTTTCCTATGAGTAGTTCAATACATTTGACTATTAAATTATACAAATGAATTTTTTCTAAATCTTGCACATGCGTATTTAAAAATTATTTGGTAAAATTTTTATAAAATCAGAAATTGGTAAATGTGAAAATATCAAAAAATTTCAAATATTTTACTTATAAAATAATACTAGGATATACTCATGGGCATAATGTGATATTTTAATTGGAATCTTTAAATGATATCTTCAAACTGTACAATGAAATTTAATCATTTTTCATATAAAAGATAATCTTTTGTTTAGCTAGCTTTCAACATATACACATAAAAACATATATAAGCGTATTTAGAAAGAATATGGACAGATTGTGGATATACTTTTGTTCTCTAAAAATTAAAGGAAAATTTTGCAGATAAAGATGAATGATTTTTCTAAACGAATAATAATGATATCTCATAATTATTTATTTATATACTTTATTTTTTTTTCGTAAAAAAAATTGAATAACATATTTATTTATTTATTTATTTATTTTTAATCATTACAACTTTTTACAACCGTGCTACAAAAGTGTATTCTGCCACTTCCAAACGGGCTTTAAATGGTGTAACGAACGAAGTCATTTCACAACTAAAATCTACAAAACACAATTTTATAAAAGGTACAAATTTAAAGTATTTTTATAAACGTTAGATCATTGTAATTAAATCACCTAAGAGAGGTTGGGTATAAATATTATCCAGTATACTTGGGAATAAATATTCTGGTTAAATACTATACAGTATTGAAATTACTTAAATTTTGTTTCGTACTTTTGAGGTCTAGTAGAGCCTACTCCTTGCATTTACACGTTTTCCTTATCGTAAAATGTTATGTAATGATGTTTTTGTCAGTTTCAGTTTCAGTTTCGCATTTTAGTTTTCATTTAATACCATGCATATTCACATGTGATAATTTTCGTATTCAAACTTATCCTTATTCATTCGCTATTCTACTACATTATGAAATATTCTAATATCAAACATGTTACAAATTTTTAAGAGTAGAAGGTTGATAGATAACAGAGTTCTTGCTAGAATAATAAATTGCACCTTATCCAATTCCTTTAAGATTATTAATTCTAGGGCTAATGTCTACGCATTTTTACACAGATAGTGTAATATATTTATAGATTTATACATATAACTTATCTAACTGTATCGTATTAAGCCATACCTGATAAAAGAAATGCGTGTTTAAACCATTATGAAAATGATTTAAATAATATGAAATGATACACATTTATTCCCCCAAAATTTCAACGCTATTTATTTTTCTTTCTTCTTTCTTCTTTCTTCCTTTATTTATTTATTTATTTATTTATTTATTTTTTATGAAAACATTGTGTCGAAATGTATCTTTTCCTAAATTACTTTCACAACCACCCAAAAGAAAAATAAAAGAGTATTACATTTACATTTAATGTGTGTATATATATATATATATATTTGTATTTTATGGCATATATTTCATATATATATATGTTATGGATTCTGAATGATTTCATTCAAAAGCATTGGTGAAATAAAATACATTTTCTAGATCTCTTTGAAAATAATCGATACCTGTGAAATACGACTATCAATATAAGACATTCAGGGTTGTACAAGAAACATATTTATATTTAAGAACTTCTAAAAAAGACGAAATTACAACGTTGAAGTTATGTGCAACATAAATCCGAGTTACACATTTCAAATTTAAATATAAAATACTTTTGTTATTATTCCAGTAATAAGAAAGCCCCTACATTTTTATTATACCCTACATTATATTTGTGAAGATATTTGCACAAAATTCTGATGTAGGAATTTAAATCAATTCTTTGTTCAGTATTTTTTGTTATTAAACATTTATTTTTGAAATTTTTACATAAAAAAAAAAAATGGAATGGGAGATTCGGGGCATATAATTTTTAAAAGAAAATTAAATACGTACTTTTTGACATATTGAAGGTCAAAGGTAAAAATGTATGACTTTAATGTGAAACTTTATATATATATGTATATAAATGATATATCATTTAAAAGCCTGTATTATGAGCTTTACTAATGATACCAATTTTTTATCGCAAAGTTAATTAGGAAAGAAAATAATAAGGGTACATTTGTAAGAGAAGAAATTTAGAAATTTCCCTTTTCTACCCATTTTAGCAGCCCTGTATATAAAAAACTAAAAGAGAATAGGACTAATTAATTGGTATACATTCATTTCTCAACAGGAATAATAAATGAGCCCAATTTCATAAAAATCTTAGGGGTTCAGGATCAAAATGCTGTTTTATTGTGTTGATTTGACATGCTATGAATGACTCCTGAAGAAATCCACGTTATGAAGAGATGAATGTTAGGCTTCACCCATAGAGACAGAAAGCGAAACACATTAGGGAGCATGGGAGCTGGGCACCTAGCCAGAATTAACGATAGTATACGGAGTACCAAAGTCTTATTTTGGGTGCAGAGTTATTAGAAAAGATCGAAAAAGAGATTACAGTGTTGTTGGGTAGATTAAATTGTGAAGTTTGGAAGAGCAGAATAGAGAAGAATTGAAAAAAAATATATATATATCGGATTTACCTAAAGGTAACGTTCATTCTGCAGTAGGTCGATAAAGGCAGAAATTAATTATGGTGATCATGATCATGATGATATATAAATTATCTTGAATAATACTCCGAACTATGTTTGTTCCAATTATTAGAGGAAAATTCAGAAAAATAAATATCATCATAATTTCGAAAAAAAAAAAAAAAAAAAGCTATTATAAACTATGATGTACCATAATTTTATATAATTAACAGTGTTATGTACGTAATATCCATGTTATTACGTACATAACGTATTATTTATATTTATAACGTATTATTTTACAAATACTGCACGATTAATAATTTATTTTAACAAAATTTTAGATGTATACAAATGAGCAGAATTGATAGGCCACACAAACCTCTTGTTATTCTTCCTAAGTGCTAGATTCACCAGAATCTTTATGCTTCATGCGAATGTGACCGTACACATATAAAATTTCAATTCAATCACATAAAGCATTTAGACGCTAATTAATTCAGCCCATAGACAATAATGATAAAGATTTTTTTGCTGTGTCACTGTAAAACATACATATATATATATATATATATATATATATATATATATATATATATAAATGCCAGATTTCTCAAGAGCTATACAGTTCAAGGCACGGTAACACCTTTAACAGGCATATAAATTTTTAGCTCATTCTGATAAGGCATTTGAACGCTATCGCACTTCAAATAATTTGAGCGCTTAGGCCATAATGAAAAAGAATTTTATGTTGTGCAAAAAGAAAAAAAAAAAAAAAAAAACTATACATGCTATATTTACCAAAATGTATGCACTTCGTGCAACAATGATTTGAAACACATGTGTAAATTTTCAAAACACTCGATAAAAGAATTTTGATGCTATCGCAGATTAAAACATTTTGGCCAATATAGACCATAATGATTCAGAATTATTCTTTGTGTTTTTTACTAAAAAAAACTATAAACGCTAGATTCATCAAAATTTATACAGTTCGTGCGACGGTGACTCATAACATGTATATAAATTTTCATCTCAAACAAATAAGGCGTTTAGACACTATCAGTATTTAAAAAATTTCGGCCCATACACCATAATGATAAAGAACTTTTCTTTGTATCCCTGTAAAAAAAAGAAAACAACTTTAAGTGCAAGATTCACCAAAATCAATATAGTTTGTACAATGGGGACCTATAACATACGTACAAAATTTTAGCTAATCTGAACAAAATGTTTAGACGTCGTGCTCACACACATACATGCACACATAAATACATACACACATACATCATCGTAAAAACAGAAAATCTGAAATCAAGGGACCTCAAAACGTGTATAAACATCAAAATCTCAAACTCGGATTTTTTTACATGATTACAATACTTTTCTAACTATAGTGTTTGGAAAGTAAAAATATTGTGCATTTCTTATAAAGTAAGTTATATCGTTCATATAATGTTTTTTTTTTTTTTTTTTTTTTTATTTTTTTTTTTTTATATAAGTGTTGTAAGATATGTGTATTAAAACATAAAAATATTAAATAAACATAAAAATGTTCAACTTTTAGAAATTTTACTTCAAATATTACAGAGGATTTGTCATTGTCAGAGTTAATATTCGAGAAAATCTTTAAAAAAAAAAAAAAAAAAAAAAAAAAACATATTTTGGCTCTGTCTCTTTTGTACTACTTTAAATAAAAGAAGTGTATTCCGCTGTTCTTCGAAAACATTCTTTGTAAAACAGATAATTTTACAAGTTATAATGAGATTTCAAGAAAAATTTATTATTTGAAAATATTTAAATTTTGAATGCATTTTTTAAAGTTAGATTATTTTACTTAAATGCGTAAAAAAAAAAAAAAAAAAAATGAAAGAAAGAAAGAAAGAAAGGGAAAATAAAAAATTAGCTAATTTTTCATTAACCTTTTGAAATATAAAACAATAAATTCTAATTTTCTTGAAAGAACAGTGTTTTGATTTTTTTCGTATAAACTTTTTTTTATTTCATTATTTATTTTTAATGCCTGAAAAGCTCGAATTTTAAGTAAAAATAAATTATATGTATATTGTTTATTGCACCAGTAAATGTTCCATTGCGATTATCAGAAAAATTTTATTTCTCACAAAAATATAATAACGAAATGTTGAATGAAATAAGATGTTTAGTTTAAAAAACATTTTATAAATATTTACACAGATTTTTAATATTTTACTTTTTTTCTTTACTTTTTTTTCTTTTTCTTCTCTCTCTCTCTCTTTTTTTTTTTTTTTTTTTTTAATTCTCAACACGAGTTTTGTTTTTGAAAAAATATGAAAGTATTTGCCTCCATATATTAGTGATAGCTCAGACGTTGAAGAGTGTACGTAAATGAATACGGAATCCTCATATTTTAATGGAAATCACTGGAAAGTGTTCAGTATTAAGTATCTGGTATTCAACCAATTCTTTACATATGCTGAATGTCCGTATACAAAATTATCTAGTAAATAATACTTTACGTAGAATTTGTAAGATGAATTCTTTGAATTCATTCTTTTTTTAACTTTTTTCTTTTTTAAAATATTACACAAAAATATTATTATAAGTTTTATAAACTGGCATTGCATTTATCGAGGTACAGGGCTGCCAGAATTAAACTTGGCCTATTCAGAGCACTCTGTAGCTGTAACTAAAATGCGGATTGATTCGAAAATTTATATATACAGAATTCAAAGCCTGCGATAAAAGATTCTGTAAAATATTAAATAAAAATAAACTTCCGCTAGAGAGCAGCACATTACAGTCAAAAAGCTTGAAATGATATTCAATAAATAACTTTGATCTATTTTTATATTTTCAAAACTTACGACCTTTAAAACTGTTATTCTGACATTTTACAAAATTATTTACAGCAAAATTTTAACGTTGATAGAGTGATTAGCCGTTCATTTTCCACTCATTAGCAGGCTCACTCTCTGGTTCTTAATCCGTGTGATTTCCGGTTATGGGTCCATTTAAAAAGTTTAGTTTATCATGGAAATGTTCTAACTTTGGTTGACTTGAAAGTAGGTAGGTTGGGATTAACGTCGCACTAATGCTGCGATATTAGGCAATTGGCGGCGGTCGAGGATTCATCCCTAAGGATGATCCGGAGACATGTCATCACAATTTTGATCCTCCAGCTGACTTTAAGGACTGCATAAAGTTGTATGTGTGGCATATTACTGGATATCAGCTGCGTTCAACTGCTGAACACACTGTTCATCGGCTACAGATTTTACAACTTAATGATGTTCTCTCATTAAACAATATGCTTTACATTGCTAAATAGTATCTTAAAAATAACAAATTGTCTGTAATAATAATTAAAGATGTTTATATTAAAGTTTGTAGCTTGTTTGTATTTTGATTTACGGCCTCTGTTTAGCAAATTTTTCATTTATTTATTTATTAGCTATTTATTTATTTTTGCACAATCTTTGAACGCACCCTTTGAATTGTCTATATGCTAATTTTCGAATCAACCCAAATTTTAGTATGAGGTAACAAGATATAATTTGCAAATGATTCATATTTTGCTTCTAACGATTGGTTAGCTGTAGGCCTAGTGAACTGCAATAGAGCATGAGTATTGTGTATAAAACAGTGCCCAACAAACACAAGACTTCTGGCCACAAGCTGTAAACGTTCTGGCCAAACAGACTTGTGGCCACTGGTATCATGCCACTGCTACATTTTAAATAGAGCGCCTGAACTTCCGGCAGTCGGTGATTAACTTATCACGGGCCAGTGAGGGGAAGCTGATGCCTTTTCCTTGCTGAGTAGCCACTGCAGATCGGATTCCGGGAAAACTGTTGTGGCCTTGCATCATTTAAAGAGAAGCGGGCCTGTTACATCTACCGTAACTATGCCTGAATCTGCTAATCTCGCGCACGCGCAGACCGTTTTGTATCACGTCAAAATGCCTAGTAAGTAAACATACATGGCGTCTTGTTTCGTTCGTGGAGTGGAGCAACTTAATGTGAAATGGTGAAAACGAAGCAAATGTAAGTAAGATCTTCCTGACATTTCTCATGCAAGTATGTATGCATCGCTTTGTTTTACAGTAGTAGAATTAAGAAAATGACAGTAAAAAATTTAATATCTAAATATAGGAAAATGTTGAAATAATTCTAATCGCAAAAGATTCTACAACCGGTGTAGTAAAAACTTATTCAATTAGATGAGATATAACACAATTTAATGTCTGAAAGTACAAGCTTTGATTTAGAAAGTACAAGGTTTGTTTCTTGTACATTGTTACAGAAAGAAAATCACAACCTACAAAAAAGGCTTAAAAAATCTCGTACCAGTTTATTGTTAATTTAAATTATTTTTAAATGAAGTAATAATTAATATTAGAGTATCAACTACTTCTGAAAGTGGTAATTTAATTTACAAATATGTATAATATGACTGAGAAACATTTACTAATAAAAACGTGGTTAAAACGAAAAAAACCTGTTTTTTTACCAACCCTGCATATTAACTTTAAAACACAAATTAATTCAAGTCTAGAAAACTTAATACAGTAGAGAATCTTTATAATGCACACCTTAGGACCAGAAGTAGTGCATATTATAGAATCTTGCATTATCTATATCGTTTTACAAATTATAAAACTTATCAAGTAATCATGGTCATATATTGCCTTGAATAAATTATGATATTTACATTTGAGAACCATTAAAAAATTTAAGATTTTTCATTGCATGAAATAAAATTTAAAATTTACATAAATGATTATTTAAATAAATTAGCAGCAAATACATTAACACTATACTTAATATTGTTTTACGAATCATTTACCAGTATTTTATTTTCTGCAGTTTTGTTGATTTTTTTGGATTATGAAATTTAGTTTTCTTTTTTTAATAAATTTAAAATATTTTATTCATTTAAAAAAAAAAAAAAAAAAAAAAAAAAAAAAAAAAAAATCTCCCCCCACCCCTTATTTATAGTTTTTTTACAGGGAAATAATGAAAAATTCTGTAATATTATGGCCTACAGTCTGAAATTATTTAAAATGTGATGGTGTCTGAATTCCTCATTTGATTGAGCTTTAAAATTCATATACAAGTTATAAGTATATGTCACACAAACTGTATAAATTTTGGTGAATGTAACACTAATAGTTATTCTACAGAGATACCCAAAAAAATTGAATACATTCTGTTTTATTCAACAATGTACTATTTGAGAGTAAATAATCAAACACTTATTGTTAATTTTCTCGTTTTGTTTATTTAATGACTTCTCTTACTTTATTTTATTTAAACAACAGTGAATTACTTAAAGTTCTGAAATTTGACTGGAGTCACTCAACATTTTTATTATTTCTCTTAATGTTTTTGCATATTTATCAAATTGGTTATATATATATATATATATATATATAGTTATATACATTATTTTTGTGAAAAATAAAAAAATAACTTTTCTATGTAGAAGTAAAATTTAATTTTGTATATTTTTCATATGGAATTTCTATTACCAAGTAATATTTTTTTTAGAAAATTAAAATAAGAATATAAAATTATCAAATGATTAAGTATGTAAATTTGATTTTTTTTAATTCTTGGATAAAAAAAATGACATATTGGTATTGCACATAAAATGTTATATAAAAATGAAAACTTTGCTTTGAAAGGACTTGTGGACATAAATTGATAAAAACATTCTACCTACATTTATGAGATTTTTTTTTTTTTTTACCTAGTATAGAAATGTTAAATAAGATATTTCCATATTAAGTACAAAATAACAAAGAAACAACTTATCATTTTTAAGATTATAATCGTCTATGACCTATGTATTAATCAATCATGCCGTTTGTGAAAAACTTTAATATTGAAAAGTCCATTTGGGGAGGGGGGGGGGATTAAGTTATTCTTTAATCGTCAACATTTTGTACTGGAGATAACTCAACATTATGCAAGAAATCTTTTTCTGGCTAAAAAGCCATGTCTATTTCTTTTGTTTTTAAAGATTTAGATATAGCATTAAATAACTTTTTTTTTTAAATCTTAATATCCAGTATGATTAATATTACAGTCCACCACAGCAGATTTACTTTGCTACATCTACAAACTGTACATAACTAATGTAATTAGCATTTTCTTCATGATTTTTTTTTTTTTTTGTTTGTTTGTTTATCGTGATTAAAATGAAATTACTTTTCATTAATCAAATTATTAATTTTTAATAAAATATTTCTATTGTTAAAATTGCTAATTTGAAGTTAAAATTGCAATTTATTGTTTTAACAGAATAATTTTATGCATTGAACATGTTCAGTTTAGAGGATTTTATTTTGTCCAGTTTCGTGTGTTTTTTTCCCCTTTTGTCCAGCGTCCCGGACTTTTGACAAAAAGTGGACAAAATAACAACCCTGAATAATAGCATATTTAATTAATTTAGTTTATTTTTTTCCTTTTTTAGAATTTTTACCTATAATTGCAGGATTAATCATGGCTGAAGATTTTGATGTTGAGGCTATGCTCAAGGCATCTTTTAAGAAAGAGGTAAGAAGAACTATAGTGGTCTTGTTATTTATTTTTTTATATTTTGTTATGTAAACATTCCAGAAATTTCAAAAATCTTAAAAATAATCTTGCTCTGTCTTGTAGAATGAACCATTGGCCGCTGTTCCTTTAAATTACTAAACAAGGTAGTATGCATTGCCACGGGGTATAAATTAAGCTTTTGGTAGAATATATATTTTTTTAATAATTAAAATAAAATTGAGAAATATCGTGCTAGAGAAATCAGAATAGCTTCAATGTGTGTATGTGCAGCGCTCGTGAAATACAGTCAGCTGGTCAGCATTGGCGACCAATATCTTTTAACTAGCAATGTTCGTTTTCAATTTTAAGGAAACTTTTTTTTTTAATGTATGTTTTGGTGAAAGAATTGGTCCTAGAATCGGGCTCCAATTCTACTTTTGATGCTGGCTAACTTTCCCTGTCTTGATTCCTGCTTCTCTCACCACTTTTTGAGATAATGTGTTGAATTAGGGGATTGATTAGGTGCATGTTTCACAACTCAGTATTAAATTATTGTGCTGTTTTAGGGAGTTGGTTTACACTGCTCCTTGTCAGCGTATGCTATCGACCTGGTGTTTAGTCGTCGTGCCTGGGTAATGATGTATCAATGCCAATGGTGTATTGGTTTAATGAAAATAATTGGTTTAATGTTAAATAAGATATTTCCATATTAAGTACAAAATAACAAAGAAACAACTTAAATTATTTTTAAGATTATAATCATGTATGACCTATGTATTAATCAATCATGCTGCTTGTGAAAAATTGTTTGTTTGTTTGTTTGTTTGTTTATTGTGATTAAAATGAAATTACACTTTTCATTAATCAAATTAATAATTTTTAATAAAATATTTCTATTGCTAAAATTGCTAATTTGAAATTAAAGTTGCAATTTATTGTTTTAACAGAATAGCTTTATGCATTGAACATGTACAGTTTAGAGGATTTTATTTTGTCCAGTTTCGTGTGGTTTTTTTCCACTTTTGTCCAGCGTCCCGGACTTTTGACAAAAAAGTGGACAAAATAACCCTGATTAATACAGGACTGCCACTGGTGACTAAAAAGGCAACTAAAGAGACTATTTTGAAGGAAAGGCAACTATGGTGACTATTTTAGCCAAAATATAGGCAAAAGCAACTATTTTGGTACCAGTTGAAAAATTTAAACAACTATTTTAAACATTTAGCAACTAAAAAGAACAACTTCTGAGGTTATATTTAAAAACAAATCCTGCTCCAAAATTACCCCTTCTCAAAGTTTTATCTTAAAAGGAATTTTTACAGAAAATGTTTACTTAAGTAATCATATGCAAATCATGACGTATTTCCTCAATCAAGCGCTATAAAAGAATTTTTTTTTTTTTTTTTTTTTTTTTTGGGGCTAAATGATATTTTGGGAATGAGCTATGAAAACAAATGCAAAATAGTATGCTGTGGCTACCACAAGACATTCTTATATATTTTTCTGTTCAAAATCACCATGTAAAAATAATTTATTAAAAAAAATAAATAATACATAAGCAATGTTTAAGCACATGGACTCAGTTCAGTGATCTAATTAAACAAATGGCAATTGTCTGATGACATTTTATAGAAAAATCTATTTTTAAAGTTGCATCTTTAAAATCTTTGCAAGCATCATTTTAAACCTAGCAATACTTTTTAAATATATGAACAATAATTATAAGAAAAAAAAACTTTTTATATACCATGTTTTTAAATTTTCTGTTGAGTTATAGCTATAAAACTACACGAGCACTTTATCAATTTGTATAAGATTTTTAAAGTGATAATGACGTCAATTTTTGTGAGATGCATAATTTAACTTTTTACAATTTTTTAACGTTCACGTTTAATTAGATGTATTTATTTTTATATCAAAAGAAAATGAACTTGTAAATTTTTTTGGCAACAATTAAATTATAGCTAATATTTTAATATCTATTTTTAAAGCTATTAGGAGGTTATTATTTTCATATTTATTTTAATTAATTAAAAGAAAACTAACAAAAATTCTAAAATCAGGCTTCGAAGTATTGTGTTGTCATTGGGTTCTGAGCTATTCTGAAAGTTTCAGATGTCTAGCTAGTAGGGAAGTTAGTTAAAAATCGATTGCAAGATTTGTACTTAACAAACAAACAAGAATTGAAGTTAATAAAAACATGGTAAAATAGGAACTTTTGTCATAACTTGACTAAAAAATGCAATAATTAAAAGCATAATCAAAATAGGTGCTAATATATATATATATATATATATATATATATATATATATTACAAAAACTTATGCCAGAATGAATAAATAAAAAAAAATTAATTAAAAGGCATCACCAACATGGCAGCAAAAGTTTAAAAATCATCAAAAGGGTTCTGTACTAAAGGTGTCCTGCCTGGGGAAAATATGAAAACTGGGTTGTCAAACATGAATTTTATTTTGAAACTTTTCTTTGGATGATTTGTTTTAACTATCATTAGCGTTTCATCCTACAAAAACTAATAATAATTTGGCCTCTGATGGATTAAAATTTAAATTGGGTGATGAAATTGGTATAAGACTTATTAGTTTCAAATTTTAAAGGTAAATAAAAAGAAATTGTGAAAAATTCGCTAGGATTTGTTAGTAATAATACATTTTGGGAATCAGCTTTCATGAAAATTGCAATTAAATATAAATTTTGTTAATTAGCAGTGAGTTTTTTCTGTTTTGACAACTTGCGACAAAAATATAAATTTTCATCAAGCATTTTCCTTTTTTTTTTTTTTTTTTTAAAGCTAATTTCATAAATTATATAGGCCTTTACCTAAAGAAGGTTTTTCATTTTAGTGTTTGGTCAAAGAAAAAAAATTTTTTTTTTTCACCTATTAACTTCTTTACCCACTCACTGTATATCATGAAAGGGTGAAACTTTTGTCATTGCAATGTTATTTTTCATAACATGTCTCCTTGTTGATGTTTGCATGTTTCTAAGCAGCAAAATACCTTGCTTAAGGGTAAAACCATTTCTCTATGTAAAAATAAAGTGACTTACTTTCATAGAAAAGAAAGAAGAAAAAAACCACATTTGTTTCAGATAAAAATAGTACCATGACCCTTCATCAGGCTATAAGTAAAGTAAAGTGTAGCAAATAAAGCAACAATGCACAAAACAAAATACTGAAAGACTGAAAATCACAAAGACTGAAACAAGACTGAAAATCAGTATAAATACTGGTGTGACAAGATAAAAAAAAAAAAAAAAAAAAAAAAAAAAAACTATTATAAATAAACAAATAGATGTGACCAAAGGGGAAAAAAAAAAAAAAAAAAAAAAAAAGGGGGTGTGGGAAGGAAACAAAAGAAACTTAGCAAGAGAAAGTTATGTGAGTGTTGAAGAAAGATTAACAGATTTTTATTTATTTAATTTTTAAAGATCTGAAAAGCTTCGTAAAAACAGCAACAGATCATCAATGGGAAGCAATAGATGATTTAGAAATCTCTTCATTAAGAACATTCCGTTGGTGCTCATTACTTCTAAATTTCAAATACCTTTTAGAATTAATGATCTGAAAGAATTAAAGTTTTAATCTCCAACCTAGCAGAAATCGCATGGAAAATGTGAATTGTCTTTTAAAACTCAGAAAAATTTGATTGTAAATATCTGGAAAATTGAAATTTATCTTTCTCACACCTTGTTTAGCTCAATTCAAAGGATTCACATGCATTCTAATTCTGTCACAATCAGTAGAAACATAACCTCTTATGGTCTCTAATTTTTGAAATATTATATTAGAAAAGTACTAAAATTCAACCCATTGTGTGTTATTTGAAAGAAAACAAAGGATTGAAAGTGAATATCAGGCTAAACCAATTTTAGGTTGCAAGAGCAGCTGGCATCACCTGGTTATATTATGTGTTGCTGATATATATATGTATATATATTTCAGTAATCTAAAATACTCAGGATTTTTTTTTTTTTTTTTTTTTTTTTTTTTTAACGTTAGTGAAAATTACTGCTTAATTATTCAGATTATTTTATATAATCATAAAATTAATATTGGATAAAAGAAGAAATTGTTGAGGAGGTGGGGGGGGGGGGGGGGTTGTGAAACGAAAACTATTTTCTGCTTCAGAAAACTTATTTAGGAGACTATTTTTCCTATGAAAGGCTACTAAAGCGACTATTTTTGTAGTCTTCATTGAGTGGCAGCCCTGTTAATAGCATATTTAATTAATTTAGTTTATTTTTTTCCTTTTTTAGAAATTTTGCCTATAATTGCAGGATTTATCATGGCTGAAGATTTTGATGTTGAGGCTATGCACAAGGCACCTTATAAGAAAGAGGTAAGAAGAACTATGGTGGTCTTGTTATTTATTTTTTTACATTTTGTTATGTAAAGATTCCAGAAATTTCAAAAATCCTAAAAATAATCTTGCACTGTGTTGTAGAATGAACCATTGGCCCCTGTTCCTTTGGATTACTAAACAAGGTAGTATGCATTGCCATGGGGTATAAATTAAGCTTTTGGTTGTATAAATTACAAATGGCTTTTTAAGTAGTATAAAATAGAATTTAAGTAGAATGAATATATATATATATATAAAGTTGAGAAAAATCATGCTAGAGAGATCAGAATAGCTTCAGTATAGAACCCTTTTGCAGAATTTTAAATTTGACATCAAATTAGCTCAGACATTTCCTGCTAAGGTCTTTACTTACGGAATTGCAATAGTCATCTCACTTCATCATCAAAATTATAAAGATTTAAAAGCCGCCAAGGGGCTCCTAAGTTAAAGCTCTACCTATACTATACCAAAGTAATTTTAATGAATAAATATAGTAAATGATGCTAGGGAATAAAATACAGTTACTGCATTATTAGAAATCACTGCAGAACTGATTTTAAAGTAATAAGTACAACACTTTGAATTAACACCATAAAATGCAATAAACTCGCAGAATTTAACAGAGGGGAGTCTATTGTATTTTATGGTGTTTATTCAAAGTTTTGTACTTATTACAGTTACAGCATGCCTTTATATGGAAGAATATATTAAAATAAAGCCTATCATGCTAAATTAAATTCTGTTTGCAAAGAACGTAAGCAGTACTTTTTTTTTTTTTTTTTTTTAAATACATTTTTGTGTAGTAATCTTTTCCTCTTGCTTTTTCAAACTGTAAATTAAAGCAATGAAATTTTCATATTTTTTGTACAGGATGTTAGCAGTCGCCAAATTTGATGATGGTTCGCATGCAGTATCTTAGTGTGGCTAAAAGAAAATTAAAAAAAACAATCTTGTGGCCTTATGGATATGCAGATAAGTAATCTTGTAACATTTTTTGACTTGAAGTCATTCTTATCGTATATCTAAAACCTAAAATTATGAGAAATTTTGTTTTATAACCCCTTCATTCTTAGTACAATTATAATTAGTAATTTAAGTCATTTTACTTAGTAATTAAAATCATTAAAATTCTTTTAATATGTAAAAAGAAATTTAACACTAGCTATATAAAATAAAAATTTCAATAACCTTAAAATAGTGTTCACATTTTTTTAAAAAAAGGGCAGGGTGGATTTAGCTAAAAGGGCACTTTTTTTAGAGTAAAAGGGCACATATTAATCCTCCAAGTGCTGATCGTTTCACTCTTAAGTGCTAAGCATTTTTTAAGGCACCGTGCAGATATATAAAATCAATTGATATCTTGATTTTGTGAGTTGTTATATAGATTTTACGAGTCGTCTCGCAGCGAGACGATAGCGCTTCGAGAGTTAATAGCCGATGGGGCACTTTATTCACCACTTGTTAAATGGTTTATTAAATGTACAGTCCACAAAATAAAGTTACTTGGTCAATAAGTTTAGTTATTATACTTATTGGGACTTGTGAGTTTTTTAATGATAATTTCATTTTTCTCTTTTAAATTGGGTCTTCAGGTGTAGCTCAAAATCTACTTCACCAAAAGAGTTGAAATTTCATAGAAGTATAAATAAAATAATTAAAAGCTGATTTGTGGTAAAATATTTGCAATTCAAGAATTTTACTTAAATAATTTCAAAATATTTATTTTTTTACATAAACTTTATTTAAAAATATTTTAATTGTAATCTACAAATATTTTTAAATTATTTCTAGCTTTAATATACATATAGATGCTTTAAGTATTTTTTTCCATAAATTATAAAAATTACATGGAATTCTATAAGGAGTAGTAAGTATATATTGTCTCTCTCTAAGATATTTATGCAATAAAATATATAAGAATGTTTTTTTTTTTTTTTTTTTAAGGTCTATACATTTTTTTATATATATATATATATAAAGAAACTAGCAGGCTTCGCCTGCTTCTGTGGACCCTATGTTTAAATGAATCACTATAATAACTGAATTCTCAAAATTGCATTAATTTTTATCACATGGGGAAAAAAAAAAAAAAAAAAAAAGCGAAAGAAAATCTGATTAGGAAAAATGTTGCACCGGGTTCTCACTGCCTTCGGAAAAAATTCTCAAAATGCTCTAACTCTTATTTCTGTTACTTCCCCCCTTCGCCCCCCGTTCCGTCCCTCCTAATAACGTTACACTTTCGAAAATATCCCCATTCGACTTGCAGGCCTCTAAAACCAATCTGTACCAATTTTGAACGGCCTAACTGCATTTCTATTTGTTTTTGCCCATAGCCCCCCCCCTTCCCGCACCTCCTAATAATTTTACAAAAACCCCACCTGCTGCCCCACCTGGGGGCTGAATTTTTAAAATTCCAGATATTGGTTTTTAGATATTTGTATTAGCTATATTTTATAACAAAAATTTCACGTATGTCTGTTTATTTTTTTTTGTTGTTTGAGATATATAGGATTATGCAAAATCACGTTTTACACATGTGAAATCCCGTTTCCCGACCCCCCCCCCCCTTGGGGGCCGAATTTCGAAAATTCCAGAAATTGGTTTTTAGACATTTATATTAGCTATATTTTAAAGCAAAAATTTTACGGATATCTGTTTTTTTGTTTGAGATAATGAAGGATTTTTTGAATTCATGTTTTGCCCCCCCCCTCCCCCCCCCCTTGGGGGGCGAATTTTTTCCTTTTTTTTTTTTTTTCCTAAACCATCCCTGACCTATAAGGAAAAAAACAAGAAAAGAATGATCGAAATCGGTCAAGCCGTTTACGATTTTATAAAGGACATACAGTCAAAAATTCATTTATATATATATATAGATTAAAATAATGTCCCTTGTTATTTAGAAACTTTTGGAGGGAGGGGGAAAAAAAAGAAAAAACTACACAGCATATGCAAGATGACTGTCAATTAACAAAATTTACAGTGTCAACGATTTGTTAAAATATGACGTAATTTCACCACTAATCGATAAAATTCCTGTCTTTTTTCAAAACTGATTCCCAAAATGCACGATATTTTTACGATTGATTGCCGAACCGAAATACGTATTTTTTTTTGTTCTTAATCAATAAATTTTCTTATGTTTGTGAAGTTAAATTCCTAAATACTCAATTATTTCGCTGATAATAGTGGGAATTTGAGCTTTTTTCTCAAAGCTGATTACCGAAATAGGCAAAAATTTTGCAGATGAATTTGGAAATATGAGATTATTCTTACCGCTAACTGTCAATCTTTTGTAGTCAAAATTTACATTTAGCCACAACTAATTCTTAATTTCTGCTATTTTGCTGCTAATCAATGAAACTCGCATTTTTTTTTTTTTTCTCTCCTTTGCCGAAAGTTCTTCCTGAAATTCATGATATTTTTGTGGCCGATTGCATTATTTCGCCCCCTAGTCTATGAAATTCGTATTCTTTACAAAGTTGAATCTCAAATTCTCAATTATTTTGCCGCTAATCGATGAAATAAGTTCCTTTTTTTTTTTCAAATATGAATCCCAAATTCAGAAATAACTTTGTGGCCTAATTCGGGAATACGGTATCATTTCACTACTAACTGTAAAAAAGTTATGCTTAAACGTATCTAATTCCTAAAATATGATATTTATATTATTTCGGTACTAATTGTTAAAAATTGCCATTTTTTTAAAGGTGATTTCCGAAAATCTGGATGTTTTGTGGCTTATTGTTGAAACCATCAATCCTTTCGCCGCTAATTATTAAAGTTACTTTAATCGCCCAATTATTTTCTGAAATAGGCTTTATTTCACGGTGTTCAGTGAAATCTGCACTTTTTCTCAAAGATAATTCCCGATGTATGCAATAAATTAGCCAAAATATGGAATCATTTTACTGCTAATTTTTAAAATTTATGTAATAGCATTAATTGCCAATAAAGGTTATTATTTTACTGTTAATTGTTAAATTTTGTATATTTTTCAAAAATAAATACCGAAATATGCAATTGTTTCACAAAAAATAATAGAATTGCTTTTTTATGCGTGATTGCCATAATACACAATACGAAAGTCTATCGAAATATGAGATCGATTTGTCGATAAAATTTATATTTAATCGTTTAAATTATATGCTGAAATAAGCCATTATTTCACTACAAAACAACGTTATCTTCTTGCGGTGGGTCGTCAAAATATATCGCTTTATGGCTTGTTAACAAAATTTACCTTTATCGTGGCTAATTTCTCAATTAAACGATTGTCTGCGAGAGGGAATCTGCAAAAGCTACCATGTCATAACATCGCCAAAAAAAAAAACATAAAATGAAGTCAAATTTCATATTTTTATAATTTTTATAACTGTAATAAAAAAAAAAATTCGAAAATCAAGCAACGAGGTACATCATGAAAGGTCAAAACGTACCTGAATATGTGTGTTTTTATTTTTTATTTTGCTGGCATCCGTTTGCCAACAAAGCAACCAGCATACACAAAACAAAATAGACATTTTTATTATATGTAGAAATAAAACTTATTCTTTGGCGATGTTTAGATGCATGGCGTTTTTTCCGGCTATGTAATGATGCAATGCCGTTTGTCATTTAAAATAAACATATTTATTTTCCTTCTTAGAACTTTGATTACATAACGCTGCACTCTGTTAAAGTGTTTATGTGATCTGTGTGAGGATTATTGTGGCACTTTAGTTAGATAACAAAAATAATTTGAAATTTGGTAATTTCTTTAGCTTGGATTAATCATGAAATATTTATGTATCCACTTAATATATGTATATATTTTATTCTTTATTTTGCTTTACCTAATTTATTCATTTATTTTGCATATTTTCGTACTACATCTCCAAAATCGCATTTGAGTAATAAATAATTAAAATGCACTGAATGGCTTTCAGTTTCAGCTCTAATTCTTTTTATTTTCATTTATTTTTTTAATTTATTTACATTAATATTAGCACTTTATTGATTGTTTTCAAATAATGTTAAAATAAATAAGAAAATATAAAAAAGACTTATCTTTTTTCAATTATAGAAGTCAGCCTTATCCTGAAGCTTGTGGTCATTATGCTGTTTCACTTGAAAGCACTTTTAATATTGAAATACTTATAGAAAAAAATCAAATCTTGGCAAAAACTGCTATATTGGATTAGTTTTAGGTGTTCAAAATCAAAAAGAATGCAAGTTGACAAATTTAAATTAACATTTTCTAATGGATAGAACGAAATTAGATACAAAAACAATGATGTAATGCTAACCTATCAGGTGATTCATTTTTTTTTTTTTAGGCTTCCACATATAAAAGGTTTCTAGTGTATATATATATATTTTTTTATATAAGCAGACTATTTTTATTAATTAAATCAACAGACAATTTTCATAAGAATTTGTTTCTGAAATCAATATTTCCTTCAAATCGTTCGTCGGTTTTACTCTGAAATTTTTCTTTTTCGATCATTTCTTGCATTTTCAAATTTCGGGTTGCACAATCAATTTCAAAGGGTATCGAGGCAGAATTCTTTTATCTGAAGGGCAAACAGGGTGCAGTGCTTCGTTAATTCTGCCTAGAATGGACACTGTATATATATATAGAGAGAGAGAGGAAGTATTTGTTTTATGAAAATTTTTGAACTCTAAAATGTCTGTCTGTGTGTGTCATAAATTTTGTGGATGCTGTATCTCAAGAACTAATCAAGGAAATTTAACCAATCTTGGTATTTAGTTAAACCCTGACCTACACAGATGCTGATTAGATTGGGAGATCAATCGCTCAACAGATGGCACTGTGATCTCAATTAAAAAAATTTTAACATGACATTATAGGACAAAATTTCACAAATGTACGTTATACAAGTTATTTTTAATGTGTAATTGTAAAGTTAATATGGATTATTGATGTAATAGTACTAGTAAATTAGCATTGCTTCTCCCCCCCCATCCTTTCAGGATGTAAATTTTCAATATGGATGTCTTTCGAAAAACTTTTAAATACTTTAAGACAAATGGTTCAACAATAGATCTGTGATAATTTAAAACTAAGTTATAATTTTTTTTTCTATTCTTTAACAAAAAGTTAGAAAAAAAAAATCACATTTCTTCTTATGTTGGCACAAAACTTTCTTTTCGGCATTTAGTGTTATAATTCTGTCAGATAAAAACTCGTCTGTACTTATTATGAAAAAAAATTTCCATAAATAATAATTTAATAAATAACTTGTAGTGCATGAATTTGTGTAAAATTATATAGAAAAAAGTAATGTGGTGGTCACAACCTTCTGATTTTTTTTTTTTTTTTTTTTTTTTTTTTTTTATTACAAGTTAAGTAAAATTTTTAAATATCAATTTAGTATTAATTTTTATGCTGTTATGTATATATATGTGTGTGTAAGTAATATTGAGAGTAAATTTGTAAAATGTGTATGTGTCCTGTCAAAAATGTTTGACCACCGGGAAATCTTGTTGCAGAACATTCAAAAGTATTCTGCTATGGGGGATAGATAAGATCAAAGCATTGTAATTATGAAATTTTAATAATACATAAAGTAAGCAAAAGAGTTTTATGCAATATTCTTGGTGTCACACAAGATAAAAATTTTTGTTCATAATTTTGTTTGACTAGTTAAATGTTTGTAGTAAGAAACAACATTTACAAAAATACTGGTGCTCAAACTAAAGTGGGACAAGATCATCAAACGTTGAAATGGATGCAAAATCTTGTATATATTCAAAGAAACAACAAAAATTAAATGAATCGATGATATTGAACGCTTTTACCTTTTATAGGTTTTAAAACTTAATAAAGCAAGCTTCCAAAAATTATGATATTTATGCTGCATATGGAGAAAGATTGGAAATCATAAGGCTTCTGCAGAGCATTTAATCAGATTTTTAGGAGGGGGGGGGGGTTGGAAATCACAAAATTATAAGTGAGAGATATTGAACAATTCTACTTCTTTATAGGTTCTGGAATCTATTTACATAAGGTAAAAATATTTTACATCTCCCTCTTTAAATTCTAGAATTTAATAAAGCATGTTTAAAAGGACATTTATGCTATGGAGGGAGAAAAATTAGAAATTGCAATCTTTCTATTAAAAAACAGGAGACTTGGAATTTTTAAACAATACTATTTTGAAAAGAAACAGCAATATACAGTGTGTTGCATGAAAATAAACGCACCTTAGCTTTAAGAATTAGAATGGTATAGAAGTGTAATAAAAAAAATATGAATAGGTGACACTTGATGCAAACGGTATGTGTATTATTCAAGAAATGAAAATACGAGTCAAAACGATGAAAGAACAATATGATTTTTTAAAACATAACTTTATTGAATTTATGTCAAAAGTACATGTTGCATGAATTTAAACGCACATGTAAAAAATAAATAACTGAGAAACAAATATTGTATATAATACTTTGTAAAGCCACCATGGACTTCTAGAACAGCCAGTAAACGCCTTGGCATTGACTGATACAGTGGCATGAGGTCATCCAAGCTGATTGTCTTCCAAGCTAATAGAATGGCTGATTTTAGTTCATCTTTCGTGCTAAACAGCCTTCCGTTTACGTAAACACGGCAAGCCAGAATACCCTATACGTTCTCCACTATGTTTAAATCGGGGCTTTTTGAGGGCCAATGCAGAACTTTAATTTTACTGCCTCGGAACCATTTTTTCACGATATGTGCTGTAGGTACAGATGCACAATCTTGAAAAATATAATTTCTTCCAGCTTTCTTGACTGCTTGACGGCGGAGATTCCTTGTGAGCATCTGGACATAATCTACAGAGTTCATAGTGTTATCCACGAACTCTAATTCGAAAGTCCCTTTAAAACCTATGGCTGCCGACACCATGGCAGACCCACCTCCTGATTGACGTTTTGAACAGTACATTTCTTCGGTTCTCAAATCGTGCCAGTAGCTATGAAATCCATCCGGCCATCGAGATTAAACTTATTTCATCGGAGAAGATGAATTTTTCCCATTTTGTCGATCTAGAATCCATTTTCTTGCCCATTCCAACCGCATATCTTTGTGCTTTTGAGCGAGGGGTGGTTTCGCCTTCATTTTCTTAAATTTAATGAATGTTGCAGCTTTGATAGTTCTCCATATGGTTTTCCGATAAACACCCAGCTTGTATTGAGCCTTTATCTTCACACAGGAAATATTCTTATTCTTTGCAACGTTGCATATTCGATGTTTGTCGTAACTGGTAAGCTTTCCTGTTCGCTTCTTATACGCTTTTTTCCTATCATTTTGTACTTTCTTTATATAATTTAGCACAACACTCTCGCTTCTTCCGATTTGGCGCCCAATTTCACGATTGCCTTTATGATGCATAAAGTCGATTTTTATCCTCTCGTCTACTGTCAAAGTTTCCCCTCTTACCATCCTGAACAAACTCCGTAAATTTTGCACTCAAGCATTAAAACTGTTTTTAGAGTACTTTAGCAACATGACTGTCAGTGTTTTAGTTTAATTCCGGTGGCTCTGATAAATTTTAAACACAAAATACAGAGTGCGTTTAATTTCGCGCAACAAACGAAAAACAGAAAAAATAAGAAAATGCTTAAACACTCATTTACATAAGCTTGCATGAGCCTAAACATACGTGCTCAAAGCAACTTATTCAGTTGTTAGTAATATGCAATAACTGTAAGTCACATTCCTTCTTTTAAAATTTAAAAATTACTATTTCTGGTTATTGGAAAAGGTGCGTTTATATTCATGCAACGCACTGTATGTCTCATGTCTCGCGTTTTCTGTCATAGCGGTGGCACTGTAATAAGCTTCCTAAAATAGCGGCAATTTTTTAAAAACAATTTATTGGAAGTGAGGAAAGTTTAGCTATCTATTCCAGATTGTTGAATGTAGGTTAACCATATTTAATTTCAGCTGGAAAATACTTGTTAATTTCTATACTTTTGCCAATTTTTTTGTTTACCCGTCCTCTCTCTGAACATATCCTGACTTCCAAAGAAAGATTGAGGGGGTGCTTGAGCAGTATTTTACGGTATGTTTATATATATATATATAATTTTCTTGAATCCCATACTTTTCTTTATATTGACAAACTTTTTTTTTTTTAATGATTATGCGAAGAATATATGAGTAAAAAAAGAAATAAATTAGGGGAACAAACTGAGCTATCATTTAAAGCTCATAAAAGCATTGTATTTTAATTACAGATTGTATGCTTCACATGTCAAGATTTTTTAATGTAAATAAGTATTTATTTTATTCTTTCTTTTTCTAGCTGCTGTGAGGAGGATCAGATCTGGAAAAAGTCAGTCATCTTATTAACTAGGTGGAAAGAAATAAATGAAATTTTTTGAAGTTACTGGTTTTTGTTTGTTACAAAGCAAAGTTTACACACACACACACACACACACACAGAAAAAGCTTAAGTTATTTTTTTATTTTTTTTTACTTAGAAAATGACAGGGTTGCTACAAAACCTGTAATTTTAATGAAAACTTGGAAAGATCAGTTAGTTTCACAGTTTATTGTAAAAACAGGAAAAACTCAGTCATTTTTTTGGGAGACTTTAAAATCATTTAAAGTCTCAAGTTATTAAGTCTTTTAGTTTAAATTTTTAAATTGTTTGTTAATGCTTAATATGAAAAAAAAAAAAAAAAAAAAAAAAGTTAATTATATGTTTCTTTCTAACTGCATTAAGCTAATAAAATTAATATATCCTATTGCCAATTGACTCATAAATGTGTTAGATTCTACTGTTGCATGATGACATTTCATCTATTTTACTTTTAAAAGAACAGATAAAAATATCCTTTTTAAGTATTAAATTGTTCGACTTAAGAACTTTCTCTTTAATTTGTTATTATTAATAGTAAGTTTAAAAAAAAAAAAAAAAAAAAAAAAAAAAGGATTTTTCCAGCATAGTTCTATCAGAATAAAATATTTAAAAGAGAAAAAAGTGATTTAAATATTAAAAAACTAATAAAATATAATCTTTGTTGATTTTTTTTTTTTTTTTTTTTTTTTTTTTTTTTTTTTTTAAGGTCTACAAACATTTTACATGAGAATCTGGCTATAGCTCCTTGGATTTTTTGCATTATTTATAAAAAATGTTGTAGTCTTACATTTATTTCAGTTAGATTTAGTATTTACGAGCCTAGTTTCAGTTCACTCTTGCTTATTAAAAATGAGAAAAGTATTTGCATATATATAATGTAACATGATTAAATTGTGGTAAATATTTCATTTCTTAATGCAGTGTTAAAATTTTATATTTTAGTAGAACATGTAAAGCTTCTTCTTCCTTTTTTTTTTTTATAATAAAGATTTGATGCTTAGATTCTCTACTGTGAGCTACAATCAACACTGGATTTTAACTGAGATTTATGCAAGTGCTATATATTGCATTTGAAAATATTTTTTCATTGTTAATTTATTAAAAGAGCCCTTTCTCTCTTCCCATGTTATCCAATGGGATTTTTGTTGCTTCGTTTCAAAAGGATATCTCATTCAAAAATAAAGTTTTTCGATATCTGTTTTTTTTTTTTTTTTTTTTTTTTTTCCTTTTTCTTTTTTTTAATATTAAATATTACTTTTTGAACAGGTCATCATTTAGCTTAGTGAGTAATTTTTCGAAAAAATCAATTTAAATATTTTATTTCAATAAGTAAACTTATAAGTAAGTTTGGATCTCTAAGTGATTTTTTTTTCTTTTTTTTAATTACCCACTAAGCTTAAATACAACATGTTCAAAGAGTAATATTCAAGAAACAGAATTCGAAAAATTTCATTTTTGAATGAGATTTTTATAAAACGGAGCAACAAAAATCCCATTGAATAAAATGAGAAGAAAGAGAGAGGGAATCTGACTGATGTACAGCCTTAAGGGTGGGTATCGCAGATATTGTAATCAGTTTTTATAAATTACTGTGTTTGAAATGTTAATTTTGCACACATATGCATTGAAATGCAGCAAAATTAAATATTTTTATTTTGAAAAGTAAAAAGAATTCCAAAACCTGCTTTTTTACAACCGAATTCATAAAAAAAAAAAAAAATCAATAATATTCTGATAAAAGTAACTTTTGGTGTCATTAACAGATGAAATAAAAATGAATTTAAATAAATATGTCTATTTATTTTATTTTTAAAGCTATACTTTAGATTTTTTAACTGCATACAGGTGAGCCATAATGACGGGCAATTTCGAAGTTCTGCTTTTGATCGATTTTTTAAATTCAAAAAATTCAAAAACTGCTTTTTTTTAATTTCCAGTACTTTGTCACGTGGGCGAAAAACAAAAGCAATTTTTCCCGACCGGAAGAATAGTCAGTCAGCATGTCTAGCACCTGGCACTGCAGAATCCTTGATAAATGAAATAACTGCCTGTTGGCAACTAAATTTCATAATTTAGTTCATTTTAAAAAATCTAATTGCTGTAGAGATAAGCCACTTGCACTCTTAGATTAGGAAAAAAAATCCCCTTTCATTTTGTGCCAAATTCGTAACAATCGAACTAATATTTCTAATTTATTTTCCACTTTTCCTGATTTTAACTCCGTTAAAATATCTATTTTTATGCAATCGCGGTGAATTCTCAGTCATTGAGATCGCCTTTTCATTTGACATGGGTCGACATTTTAATTAATATCTCCGGAACCAATTAAAATTTTTAAATTATTTTTTCACTATGCACTCAGGTAGGCTTCTGAGCACCCGTATGTCAAATATTGTAGTTCTGCATTCAATAGGGACTGAACGTATAGATGCTCAGACAGAGAGACAAACATCTTTTATTATTATAGATTAAATTTTTGCTTTCTGAAAATATTCTCAGTAGTTGAGTGAAACATTGAAAATTTCTATATGTTACAGAAGTGCTTCTCTCATTTTCTGAGCATATTTTTTACAGATACGCCACTAATAGTTCTCCTCATTGAAAATTGACCAGAAATGCAGACTTTGCTCTTCTGAAAACAATTTTATGACTGTAACAAATCCATATATAACTTTAAGATCATAATACTTATGTTCACTGGCAGAGAAAAACAAAGCTATTTTATTGGAAAATTTGTTACCACAATGACTTCACATAATGCATTTCATTGAATTCTGTTTTCTCATTCAGAAAATTCACATCCATACAATTAGTACTCTGTTTTGTAAGTTCATTTTTTTAATATTTTATTTCACAGTTAAAACAAACAGTTAAATTTTCACATTTTTAAATATAAAATATGAAAAATTTATAAATTTTTCAGAAAATTAGTACTAATTTAATGGATGTTGAATTTTCTGAATATGAAAATGGAATTTCAAAAAAATTAAGTGATGAATAATTCTGGTAACAAATTTTCCAGTGGAATAATTTGAGCTTTGGCCATTGCTAGTAACACTGTGGGAAACTTTTGGCCAATTTTTATTAATATTAACCATTTGTGGCTTGATGGTGGGCAACTTTCGGTTAGTTTTTATGTATAATGGCTGTTAATGATATGATGGCGGGCCACTTTCAGCTAATTTTCATTGATGTTAACTGTTAACGGCATGATGGAGGGCAACTTTCGGCCAATTTTCATATTTTCAGCCATTAGTGGCTTGATAATGGGTAACTTGCGGCCAATTTCATATTTGTCAACCATTAATGGCTTGATAACGGGCAACTTACGGGCAATTTTCATGTTTGCCAGCCAGTAGAGGCCTGGTAACGGGTAACTTGTGGCCAATTTTCATAATTGTCAACCATTAGTGGCTTGATAACGGGTAACTTGCGGCCAATTTTCATATTTGTCAACCATTAGTGGCTTGATAACGGGCAACTTGCGGTCAATTTTCATGTTTGGGAGCCAGTAGAGGCCTGGTAACGGGTAACTTGTGGCCAATTTTCATAATTGTCAACCATTAGTGGCTTGATAACGGGTAACTTTCGGCCAATTTTCATAATTGTCAACCATTAGTGGCTTGATAATGGGTAACTTTCGGCCAATTTTCATGTTTATCAACCATTAGTGGCTTGATAATGGGTAACTTGCGGCCAATTTTCATATTTGTCAACCATTAGTGGCTTGATAACGGATAACTTACGGCCAATTTTCATATTTATCAACCACTAGTGGCTGGTTGGTGGCTATCTTTCAGTTAATTTTCTTTAATATTAATTGTTGATGGCATGATGGTGGGCAACTTTTGGCCAATTTTTCAATTTGTCAACCATTAGTGGCTTGTTGGTGGGCATCTTTCGGCTAATTTTCAGTTATCGTGACCATTAATGACATGATGGTGGGCAAGTTCTGGCTAGCTTTCATTTATGTTAAGCATTAATGTCATGATAATGGGCATGTTTTGGCTAATTTTCATTTATGTTGGCCATTAGTGGCATGATGGCGGGCAGCTTACTGTACTTACGGCCAAACTTAATTTGGCCATATTGAGGCCGGCGTGACACTTTTTTTACGTTGCCGTTACGGCCACCGATAGCGGGCCGCTACAAGTTGCTTATGGCCAAAGGTAACATAGCCACAAGTGGGCCATTACCTCCGTGTTTGTTGGGTGGTCATTCAGATTTTATGGAATTTCTTTCAATAAACACGGTTTGTTAGACGTACGGATAATGCGTCAATGACCCGTAGATGTGTGAAATTTCGATTGGACGATTATCATTCTATAATATTGATAGACATGTTTAAATGATAAACAGAAGAATAGTAATTAATAGGTGAAATTCGGAGAGTCAGGAAGAGAGGAGATGACCAAAAACGATAATAGAATGCCAGAATAGAATAATCCTCCGATCGGTCTTTACAACACGCGATGAGTCCTTACCAACGCTCTATGTAACCTAGGCACCAGTAAATGCAATGATTATTGATTCGCAACTAAATTATCTAGGGTTGTGGTCACACTGGTTAATAGTTAACTGTCATTTGCAAATTTTGGTGGCAGTTCGTCCCTCCATGTCAGCCATAGATGATCGTTTACAGCGGAAGTATAATCTACCAAACTGTACATCACTATATATATACAAACCTAAATATATATATATCACATTTAAAACCATCATATTCATGCACATTAAACAGATGAAATATGATAAATATGAACAGATAATTTGTATATATATATATATATATATTAGGTCTTTGCATAAATTGGTGCGGTTTTTTATTGCTTCATTTCATAAAAATACATTAAATCAAATGACAATTTTTAATCAAAATACTCTCCATTACTTTCTATAATCTTTTCCCATTTTTAGGGTAACAAATGTATACCACGACGATAGAAGCTCTCGTCTTTGGAGGCAATAAAATGATCCACGTCCGGACGAAATTTTGCAACGACCTAATATAATTAATCTCAAGGGTTTAAATAATACATATAAGAATTGGAAGTAAATGTAAGTAATAATTGCATGAAAGAAAAATATGTCTATCTGATTATTATCTCATTTCTGAGACATTTCAATAACAAAATTAGGCCCTTTTAATCAGACTATTTAGCTTGCAGCTTTAAAAATCTAATTCCCCATACATTGGTAGCATTTTTATGTCGATTTTATTTTACACGAATTAAAAAGCATTTTTAATAAATAACGCATTTTATAAACATAAAAAAAATATAAATAACCAGCAGGCTTTCCCGGCGTCGTTGTTCACATTATTTAAATTGATAAAAAAAAGAATCACTATTTAAACTGTATATATATAATAAAAACTGGAAAAAAAAAAAAAAAAAAAAAAAACGTTGAAATCACACAAAAAACACGCTTCGAGTCTCCGTTGCCTTCGGCATCGTATTTTCCACGCCCAATGTTTCGATCCTTTTCACTATTACCTGAGACGACCAACGCCTTTCCCTAGAATTTCAGTTTGGGTGTTTATTGAGATACTGTTTCTAAACGGACAATATCAAAAAGAAAAAAAGAAAAAAGAAAAGCAATCGAAGGACATTTTCCTATTTAAATCGCGATTACATTAAACGACACTCTACAGGCTATACATAGTATTTACTATAAAGTAGTTTCATATATTTTATTTGATTCACCCGGTAGACCATAAAATGACAGCAATTCCACTCCAAATATATGACTACAATATTTTATAAAATTGAACTTGTTGTCAAAATAATAATAACAATAAAAATAATAATCCATTAGTAAAAGGCATTTTATAAAGTCTCGTATCGCATTGAATGAAGAAACCGTAGACTCTTCAATTATTCCCCCTCCGAGTGTAAAAGGGAGCGTTTCTTGGTTTAAAGAAAAACAAAATCTCGATAGTTAATAATGTTTTAATTAATAATTTGCTTCCTATTCAAAAAGCTGAAATTTCATCTTCGAGGAACAAACGGAGATATTCTATACTATGTGTGCACCAAATATTCCATATATAAGTGCGGTAGATTTTCCTGGTGACAAGTGAAAGAGGGAAAGACAGACGCTATTTCGATTTTATATTAATAAGCTACTAAAATGAACTAAATAAGTATTTACATTAGACAACAGCTATTTTATAGGATTCTACTGGCGAACTTTCAAATTTGAATAATAGCTATGACATTTCTTGCACTTATGCATTTGTTATAGCTACTTTATTCATCCCCAAAATGACAATAAATATTAAATGTCACCATGAGGACTTTATGATTAAGATGCACCTACATTAATTTATGAAGCATAAAATCAAGTAAAAAAAAAAAAGGAAAAAGGTGTAAGGCTTTTTGATTAAATGAAATAAATGTAAGTAAATACAAATATTTAAAATTTATGACGCCAGTTTAATCAGAAATTTTTGATGATATTACAGGTTTAGTTTTTCATTTTCTAAAATTATTTTCCACGTGTAGAAATGAAATAAACAGTTTTAAGCATATCATTTTATTGGCATAGGTCTGAATTTACAACGCGAAAAATTTCGAGAAATTTAATAGAAATAAATGCGTTAACACGTTTTAATTAATAACTTTCTTCCTAATTAAAAATTTGAAAATTCATTGACCACGAAGAACTTATAGACTCTCTGTGTGTCAAATGTCATGTCTGCAAGTATAAAAGATTTTTTTCCGTAGATAGCTGACAAACAGACGCCTTTCGCTTTTATTATTATTAATATTTTTTTTTTTAATATGCATGTAAAGAACACTTAAACATAGTGAAATTAGATTATAAATATACCTTCAATAATAAATGCCCCTTTGTTTATTTTATTTTTAGATAAATGTTTAAGTACCGATATGCAAGAAATCTGTGCGCATGAAAAATATAAATAAAATAGTGAGTGACAGTAATAGTATAAAATAATATAAAGATTCGTGTCAAATATTCATTACAAATTTATATTGTGACTATAATAACTAAAAATCAGTCATTTTGTCTAACACATACCAAATAATTCTGGATCATAGAAATTCCGAATTTCCGTATTCATGCATTTTGACTGTTTGGTAGTTACGAAAAACAAATGGTCAGCCGAAAATAGAAATGTAACTAGATTTGCATGCAAAAATATTTTTTTTTTTTCAAAAATATAGTGTAAAGAAGTACATTCCTAGAAAAAAATTTCAAACATGCTCTGAAATACTTTTAGCCTTCGAAAGTAATATTTCTATTTTCAATAAAATAATTACATATTTATTTACATTAAAATAAAACTTTTACTAATGAATCTAGGTGCATTTCTAGTAAATCCAAATTTAATGATTCTTGAAATTTGTGTGTGATAATATTTATTATTCAATAAAATGAATATATTAAAATATTTGAAACTCTTAATTTTATATCAATTGCAGACAAATATTCATGAAATAAAGAGTTATTAACCAGTTATAAAATTGTTTAAATTTAATTTTATGAAAAAGAAAAAAGGAAGTGTTTAAAAACTATTTTATTAAACCTATTTTTTAATCAGAGTTAATTAGAAAAAAAATGTAGCCTTTGAAGTAAAGAATGGCAGTTTTTATTCAATTGTTTTTCTAACATCATTCCGATAATTAAAAAAAAATAGAAATATCATAATGAAGAAAAATAAGAAAGAAAAAATAACTTTTTCTCATTGAAAAGTACTTTTTTTTACTTTAATTAATTGGTTTGTTAATTAACATGAAAGAAGCGTAATTATTGAATATGTTTTTTAAACATTAATAAATGTATGCAATAATGTGGGTTTAGTTCATATTGTTGTATTAGATTATAATCAATTGACATAAAATACACAGATAGATAGTAGATGCACACATAGATAAAATAAGTATTTTTAAAATTATAAAATAATATTTTATATTAATATGGTACAGATATTTTATGATAATAACTATGTACTTCATATTTGTAAATCTAAAATTATAGTTTTTTTTTTCTTATTCATTCAATAGGTACTTAATAAAGGGGTTGTGTTAAAAAATTCCTAAAAATCTTCTTTTCTGTTATAATGTATATGTCTAGGCACTTGATTAAAAAATCCCAGTTTTAGGCTTCCTAGATGTTGGTTATAGCCTGGAAACATAAAAACCAGTAAATGTTTGATATTTTTTGCCAAAATATGTATTTCTATCGTTTATCGAAGAAAAGTCACCATTAAACTTTTGTAGAAACTTAATTTTAGGCAATATTTTAAATCTTTTTATTTTCAACTTTCGTAGTTTTCGACTTATGGAATTGAAAATACGTAAAATTATTTCTAAATTTTCGTGAAATTTAAAAGACGTCCGCTTTTGCATAATACTATTTCTTTCTTACGCCCTAAATAAATATCCAAAGAAATGAAAATAAAGAAAAACAGAGTTCTTATAGTGTATTAATTTTTTGTAATCTATATATAAAATATTTTTTTCGACATAACGTATGTCTTCCAATTGCAGTCTTATAATTACTTCTTAATTTCGAAAAAAGAAACAACTGTAAAAAAATGCAAAGTTTATTTCTGCTTATAATTTTACAGATGCACTGATATTTAAGTTCATATAAAAGAGATATAAACAAATACTCATTTGAATTCTAGATGGCATCTTAGCAAGTTGTTACTCCACCGATTTAGAACATTAACGTGTGTCGGAGGAAAGGAGAGTGCGCGTTAATAGAAGTTTACCCAACAAACACAGAATTGTCGGTAGCTGACCGGTCCAGTATCGCCAATTACGGCATGCCGATCTATTCGTTAAAATTTACTCGGTCCGGAATCGTAATAGTGTCGGCAAACCGATGACTGTTTTGTGATCGGAAACACGCTTGTGGGCCAAAACACCTTACTTAATATTTTAAACACATAGACTATCGCTACGTCGATATATTTCGTCGATACTGATCTAAATATGGGCTGATGCCATTTGGTGACGTTGCGGCGGAGAGGACAAAAACTTTATGGAACCGATACTGAAGGTGGTATGTGGGCCATAATCACAGTTCGGCATGCCGTACGCCTTCCGTAATAGGCCCGACTCTCGTGTGTTTGTTGGGTAAAATTTAGGACATATCGAAACAGCAAAGTTTGAATTGTACGCAGCATTCTTCTCCATAATCAAGGTATTAACATCTGGAGCAGGAAGTATAGAATATAGGCTAGTAATTATTTTCTAGGATTTGAGAATACGGTGAAATCACTCAAATTTGTGCTTGAATGCCTACCATGAGAAATGCACTTTCAGCTGAAAATCATTGTAGCTTTTCATAGGTAATAATGCAGCAAAGAAGATGAATGATCTCGTTGAACTAAAATACAATCCTCTTTAAAATTTATATTCTATAAAATAATTGAAGTTGATGCGTCACGCGAAAACTTTGCAATTAATGAAAACAACAAAACTAACTTAATTTTCACGTTTGTAAAATGAAACAATGGATAGTGAGTTGATGCAATCATCAGAATATTTCCGAATATCGATTGGAGAATCTATGAAATCAAGCATTAAGGAATTTCTTAGTCTTATATTCATAAATAAATATATTGATTTGTTGCTATTGCTGTCAACAAAACATTACGTACATAATAATATTTATTTAGAGAAAAGTGGAGAAGAGAATGACTCGAGTCCATTTAACGTCATTTAAATAAAACTCACAAGATATGTTTTTTCTTTGTGTTTACAGACATCGACGTGATCTGAGGAAGGGAAGAAGTATTTATAAAATGCTTTCAAGGGACGCCTTCATTTTTTGAAAATTAGTACGTTTATTGAAATATTTAGATGCTAAATTAAAAAAGATATGTAAAACAGGTGAACTATTTCTTATCATATTATATGGTAGAGATATGTGTTTTCAAATACTTCCCAATCTGTGCTACCAATTATTGATATTATCAATAAGAAAATATACGTTTCACCTTCACCGACTTCACCTTCATGAAATGTGGCACAAAAGAATACATTTTGTACATATTCCCAAGTCTAGAAAAGATTTAAGATACAAAATAAACTTATACAGTTACATGTTCTTCAAAAATAGACTGATCCCCATTAAAATACTAGAACCAAAATCTTTACAAATAATTCCATGCAAATGTGAGAATAGCGTATTAGCGCATGTAGCTGCAAAAAACTTCATTAAAGTGCACGGCTAATTGAAAACACTGCTTTAGCTATGATTGTAAAAATTATTCAGAGGTTGACTGATCTAAGCAAAATGATGCTGGAGATAATGATGTTTCGATTATGATTTAAAGCTTTGTTCAAGAGAACGTATGCATCAGTGACCATATTTATATTTCTGAGGGTCGTAATGTGCATGTGCTATAAGGTCTGATATGTTCAAGTTTGTAAATTACTTGTAAATGTAATATATTCGCTTTGTAGTAGTAGTATCTTTACAATAATTATTGGTTTTTTTAATTATTATTTATTTATTTATTTATTTATTTTTTGTAGCTCGTAGAATTTATGAAAATTATATAGCTTTTTTGCAGTTTTTAATAGATTATACATTGCTTAAATTTTTAATGGCAATTTCCTTTGTACTGTTTATTATAAAATAAAATAAAAATATTAAAATTCATTAAGTAATAATCATATTGTAACGTTTATATTTGTCGTTTGGCAGTCCCTCTGTGGTTGTTAATCACCATGTTTTGCTGTGTTCTTGTGATAACGCATTTTTGTCTACTTTTATAATAATAATCCTGAAGTACTTATTAAACACTGTTTCGTTTTAATCAATATTTAACTCTATTTTTTTTCTCAATTTCAAACAGAAAGATATAGAAATAAATGGTTCACGAAATAAGAATATTATATATAGATATATATATATATTTCTGCTCGTTATCGAAAATCTATATTAAAATTGCGCTTCAATTTTAAAGAGGTTTAAAGAAACCTGTCATCTGGTGAGTTGCAACATATTTAAGGATCTGCATTAATGATACTTATCATTATTTTGTTTTTTGTAAGTGAAAACAGTTTTGTGTGCAAATATATACTTTTTTTTGAATTTTTCAAAATTTCAGATTATTTTTAGTGTTTTTTCAATTTTTTTGTCTGAAAAAGTAAAGAGACCAGATTAATCCCCATTACTAGATTCTACGTAAGAAGTATAAAAGACTTCTTTGTAGACATTGGAGACTGTGTCTAGAAAAAAACTGAAAAATTCCAAATGTTTTGAGTTTCTGTGTATAATATAATTAAAAATAAGAAATGTTACATAAAAATTTAAAGGTAGACGTATTTTCGAAATAATATTGGAGAAAGTTTAATAAATTTAAATTATCAGGAAATTCAAAGTTTTTAGTAACGGCATATTTTATTTTCTTTAAATACTATATTGAATTAATCTTTCATTTTGTATAATTTACTAAACACATGCAATAATATTTTATTTAAATTGCTAAGAGCTTCTGTGTTACGGCAAAAATATTTATGGTTATGTGTTAGTTTGAACGAAAATGCACTATCTCTTCAGAAATATCATTTTATAATACTAAACTATACTAGCAAACCCGCACGCAATCTTCGCACTTTATTTTATTTTATTTTATTTTATTTTTGTTCTAATTTCAAATTCATAAATCTTATACCAGTTTCACTACCAAATTTAGATTTCAATTCATCAGAAGCGCAGTTATTGGGAAAACCAAATTAAAGTTTGCGATAGTGAAACGAAAAGGATTTAGAAAATATGCTTGAAATAAAATAGGATTCCCATGTCAACATTTAAATATTTATCACCATACTGGAGATGTCTTTTCATTTAATTTTTTTTTTTTTTTTTTTTATATGATTCTTTGTTTAAAAGAGTACAGATACCTGTTTCGATTATATATATATATATATATATATTATCGCGTTTTATTATCAATGGTTATTAATCTATTCATAATCTGTTTACATGTTTAAAGCATTTTTTGATTTATAATTAAATCTGCAAAGATTGTAAAGATGTAACTTTTAAAAATGCATATTTCTATCAAATGATTCCTTCAGACAAATGTCAGTATTTTTCTGATTAAGTCATTGAACTGAGTCTCCGTGTTTAAGTATTGCGAAATGCATGAATATTGTTTTTTTATCCTCGTGTATTCTATTAACTACGCCACTATCATATTCTTTCGAAAATATTTAATCGTAACTGGTCCACATTCAAGAAATATTTATATAGATATTTTCAAATTCATCATCAATTTAACAAGTTTGCTATAGCAATTTTTTAAACGATATTTTCTAAACTCAAATGCCCACTCACCCCCCCCCCCAAAACATTAAGTAAATTACTTGCAATTTTGTCGTTGAAGATGCCGTAGATGTTTTGGTTTTCGAAAGATAAAATAATTTGATGCACTAATAATGTTAACTCCTGTAGAATAATCATTTTAATACCTGCAAAAGTATTTATAAATATGACAGGAATTGAGATTTCTAATTAAAGCTGATATTCTAAATTATTTTCTTTATTACATAATTATTTGATCTGGAAGATAACAAAAGTTAAATACTAGTGTTTTTTAAATAAAAAGATTGAGTACATGACCTCTCAGATGTCAATTTGGAAAGGTGACTCACTGAATGTTAGACTTCTAAGGAGCCGAATTTCGAGTATTAAAAAAATAAAAATAACTGAAATATTGTGCTTTAACGATTAATACTAATATTAAAGCATGTTTTATTAATATAATAAATAATACAAAATAATAATTTACAAAACAATAACCAAAAACAGATATAAATGCTTGCAGCGTTATTTCTTCGTTAATATAGTTATTTGTGTGTAACATCATTTTTCATTACTTTCCAAATATTTTTTCACTAAATATTTTAATACCTACATCCAGTAATGTCATTTGATCCTCGAAATTCTCAAATAGTTGGATTTTTACTTGAATTATGAATTCATAAATATTAACATGCGATTTTTCAACTGCATCGTTTAAAGGTATGACTCCAAACTTCAATATGATTCGTAGCGAGGGTACCGAAGTTACTAAGTTGGTTACATATTTATTGACCCTGAAAATGAAAATATCTGGGATCCTTATTGTATGTAGGTATGTAAAAAAAAATATGCATTTTTAAAACTACCGTAATTTAAAATAATTATTATGTATATTTAGATTGAATGACAAAATTGATACAATTAAAATTTTAATTTAAAAATTTTTGAAACTGATTACCTTCCAACCATAGCCTCCTAAACTAGATATCTGTCACGTGTCTCGGAAACTTGGCAACAGTTGAAGCAGTAGACGGCGCCACGTGTTACAGATTGCGGGATTTTTTCATTCAACAGCCACCAAATATTTTTAAAAGTGGAATACGGTATGCATAAAAGGCGAA
The DNA here is from genome assembly GCA_963930645.1 of Salticus scenicus. NCBI lineage: Eukaryota > Metazoa > Arthropoda > Arachnida > Araneae > Salticidae > Salticus > Salticus scenicus. The sequence continues at coordinate 43,519,672 of OZ005656.1, forward strand.
CAGAATCGAAGAAACGTCGATTATATATCTGTACTGATAAGTATAAAGGATTTAAGTCCATATTCTTCATTTTTCAGGAGACGAAAAATAAAGTTAAACTAACTAAAAACTAATCAGAAGAATCGATTAGGGAAAAGGGATTAGGTTGATTTATACCCTTTATACCATTCAGTGATTGTCAATCTTCATTTTATAAAGGGGAAAAATTGAATTAAATATTTTATACTAAAGATTAATGCTAAATTTCTGACTTAAATCTTTTTTTACCAATGGATTTTCTCAAAGACTAAATGACATGGATTTAAGTCCTTTATACCAATCGTCAGAGAATTTTTTTTCTGAGTCTGACTATGTACTTAACTCAAAATCGACATTTTTGGACTTAAATCCTTTATACTTATCAGTACAGATATATCATATATCACTTCTTGAAATTATTGGTGACAGATGAATTAAAAAATCACGTAATTTGTACCAGGTGGCGCTGTCTACCGCTTCAACTGTTGCCAAGCATCCGAGCCACGCGACTGGAATCTAGTTTAGGAGGCTATGTTCCAACAATGTGCTTACGAAGTAATTAAGGAAATCTACATTTTTTACATGCCGCATGTTCAAGTTGAAGCGCATCTGCAGCAACTCTTAACCCTGCATCATCGGTACCTTCTATTAAAACTAAATCCATTGTGAAACATGATCAATACAACTTCATTACTTAATAATTATTTTTAACCACAGATATTCCTAGTGTTCTAAAATTAAGCTATAATGCTTAATTATAATGAAAAAAAAAGAGACTTTTACGAAACATGTTGAAAAACCTTTCGTGAAGCATTCATTACACTTTATTTGTAATCCAGCATTATCGTAGTTAGGTTACCCCAATTCGTACCCCAATCATGTTGCAGACCTATCAGCTGTAGCTGATAATTGAGGATTTAGGCTTCCGATATGTAACCATTTCAAAATTGGACGTTTATACTCAATAATACATTGGATGCTGATAGTTAAAGAATATTATATGTTAAATTATTCATTGTTATGTTTATTAATTCATTTATTTCATTTTTGTAAAAAAGGGTATACGTTGATATTTAAGATTATTTTAAATATACAAAATGATATAAAAGTAAGTATATAAATGTTCATAAAAATTATTTCCTTTAATCTTATTTGTTTTAAAACATTCATAAACATTTTATTGATAAAGAGAATTTGATTGAAACTACTTTATTATAAAAATAAATTTAATAAGTACAAAAATTCAAACCTATGCATTGAGATTGCCAATAATTCGTTTTTATCATTTATACATTTTCAATTTTGATATATAAGCCTAAAGCATAATACTATTTTAAGACTTCGAAAAATCTTTACAAAATGATGTTTTTAAAACGCATATTACACATAAAGAAAAAGTCTTAAGCATTTCTGGCTAAAATCTAACGCAAATTTGGAGAAACAACCTGCGAATATATTTTAAGATACACAAGTTCTATACTGAAAAAACATTTTAAGTCGTTTTAAATTTAAGATATTACTTGATATATATATTTTTTGTTATTTCTAAAAGCTTGTACGATTTCTCAGAAAAAGGAAGTAATATTTGCATAAATTTAAAACTTTAATGTAGAGAAGACTCAGTTCTTAAAATAAATTTATAAATTCAAAACCTATTTACGATATGCAAAGGGATAAAGAATATGGAATATTTATGTGATTCGTTTTCGTACACCAAATGTAGTATGAATTATATTAGTACAATAGAATATGTTTCTAAAAGTGTTCATATTATATAGATGGCCATGAATATATATATTTTATATGTTTATGTGCATGTGTATTTATACACATATATACATGGATTTAAAAGCCTGTTTGAGAGTACCTCTGTACCAATATATGTTTATATGTGTGTGCAATGCTTTGTGTGAAGAAGGATATGCATGTTAGAGTGTCCCTTTAAATGGGGGAATATTTTTCTCTCTTTTTTCTACATTTCTTTTTTTCTTTTTTATACGCATACCCTCAAATTTTTCTATTAGACCCTAAACACTTTTTAGCAAAATATGAGCTATCTGGAATAATGCTAACACGTGACGAAATGAACTGAAAATCCTAATATCTATATTGGGATTTTACCGTCAATTTGGCACGTGGTGTATATATATATGTATATATATATATATATATATATATATGTGCGTATATGTTTATATACCTACATTTAAGTAAACATACATATGCATATGTGCATTTTCGCAGATATTTAACTGTATGACTTGAAAGATTGTATGAATTTATGCAGAGAAATTGATAATTTTTTAGAAACGCATATTAAGAAAATTAATTCTAGTGAAAGATATTACACATTTAAAGAGGTTTTAATATTAAAAGATTTTTAAAATGTCAGAAATTTAATAGGATTAAAAGTATTAAAACAGTATTTAAAAGCTATTAAAATGAGCAAAGGAGTACTAAAATAAGAATAATAAATGTAAATTTAATACTTCCAATAAACCTTTAAAAAAAATGTAAAATGACACTTTACGTTTCTATACTCCTTTAATTTTATGTTAGCGAAATATATAGATATTTACAAAAACGATAACTTCTTTATTACCTTCTAATCTAACATACTTAAATTCATATATATTAATGTCATCGATATATTTTAAAATCGCATAGTATTCATTATTTCCTTATTTATTTATTTATTTTATGAAATAGAGGGCGCTGTCGTCATTCTTGGCAAAATATCGAATGATCGATTCATATTTTAGTAGTTTCTGATTTCTTATCTTTGAAATGTTCCAGACGGTGTGTAATTAAGAATCCTATAACGTTCATGCAAACCGCGCGAACATCCAAAATCAGTTTGTAAAAATTGTACATATATGTGCATATGGATGTGATACGCTTTTTGTTTTTAATTAGAATGTAATATAATGACCCTGGAGTACTCTCTTGATGTATTGTCCAGGAACTGCATTATAAGTGTGCAAAAAAAATTACATCTAAATTTTATTAATAAGTTTTAAAGAATTTTTTAAATTTGAACTGCAAATTAGAACAATCTTCTGTAATGTAATATGCTGAATATATATATATATATATATATATATATATATATATACACTCCTTCTCATAATTATAAGGACACCCGTTTTTCTGTATTAACTAAACACTGAACACTATTATTTAAATGAATATATTTTTAATTAATTTGAATTTCATTAATAGGCTATATTTAAAATGTTTTATCGTTTTTTTTATCTTAAAAAACTTTATGCCTTAAAAAACTTTTAACTAAAGCAGACAATAACCGACTTCACGTATTTACAAACATGTCATGAGGTACAGAATTAAAAGAAAGTGAAATTCGCGAAATTTGGAGATTAAATTGAACTGGTGCTTCAACTAATAATATTTCAAAAGATATAAAAAGCTCTAGATGTGCAATTAGAAATGTTTTGAAAAGAGGAATTAATGGATCGGTGATTAAAAGATCTGGACGAACTCATTGCTTGTCCTAGAAAGACAGACCCCATGTGCTTTCGCTCGCTACACTGAATAAGATGACCACTACGGGCATTAAAAATGCTTTGAAACTGAATTGTTCAAGGAGAAACATTCGCAAGGTGTTGCATAATGCTTCCTACGTGAAATATAAAAAATTGAAGAAAAAACCACCGCTTCTAAGCCGGCACAAAACGGAGCATCTAAACTATGGCCTGAACCTCCAAATGGTACTCTGTGTTATTTTCTGATGAAAAAAAGTTTAACCTGGATGGTCCTGACGGGTTTCAATATTATTGGCATGATTTACGGAAGTCTCTTTATGTACTAATGAGCCGCCAAATGAATGGAGGCTCAGTAATGGTGTGGACTGGTTTCTCGGCTCAAGGTAAACCGGATATTGTTTTTGCGCATTCAAGAATGAATTCCGAAAAGTATAAGAATCTTCTTGAAAATCAATTAGCCATATACGGTGAACTTCTTTGTGGCGAAAACTGCACTTTCCAGAACGATAATGCGCCGATTCATGCTTCACACGAAACAAAAAAGTGGCTTTCAGAGCAAAGTATCAATGTTCTCCCGTGGCCTTCTCGCTTCCCAGACATAAATCCCATCGAAAACTTGTGGGGGATTTTAGCTCGTGCTGTTTACCGAAATCGGAGGCAGTTTATAATGTGTCGAAGACCTATAGAATGCTATAAAATGTGCTTGGGAAGAACTGTTTTGAGATATTTTGTTAGAATTGATAGATCCGATGCCGAATCGCATCTTTCATGTCATAAAAAACAATGGCGACTCCACCAAATATTGAATAACCATGTTAGCGGATATTCTTTTAGACCATTAGTGTCTGCTAATTATGTTGACCATTATATTTGGAAAAACTTTTTGGTGTCTTATAATTTTGTCCATTATGTTTTTAAGTTTTTTCATTAAATTGTATGAAAATATCATTATTATAAAATAATTATATATGATAACAGAATAAATTTATGTTTTTGACGAATTTGATAAAACATTTTTAAGCTCGGAATCTTTTCTTTCACTATTTGTCAAATTAGATAGGTGTCTTATAATTATGTCCACCACTGTATATATATATATATATATATATATACATATAATATGTATAAAATTGTAAATCGTAAATATATTTATCAATATAGCATACAAGAGATAAATTATTCATGCCGACTTCATAAAATAAATAAATAAAATAAAATTAATAAACCAGGATTAGATAATGAAAGGTGAATAAAATACACAAGCTTTAAAGACTTATGAAATCCACATTTGCCTATGATTATATATTGTTGATAAAAAAAAAAAAAAAAAACAGAGAGAAAAAGTTATTTAGATACCATATGTGTACACACACACACACATATATATGCTCACTAAGACCCCCCCCCCAAAGAAAAAAAACTGGACACAAACTCACATACATCCAGATTTAAATGGAAAAAGCAAAATTTTAAAGTTTGGCTACCATAGAATGGCAGAATATTAAAAATGAAAAATTTTGATTCCAGGTAGTATAAATTCTCCGAAATTTTTATTTCGTCTGCTAGGTAGACAGTAACTATGCCTCTCATACTAATGCGCAAACAATATATGCATGTGTATACATTTGAGTGAGATTTGCAGTTGGGTTCAAAGAAGCCGGTTTGTCTAATACACGAATTGTTTGACAATTGTATAGGAACGATGCCATTATTAGGTGATATTTACAGGAATGGGAGAACCTTGGCTGAAGACAGCGTCAGGGAGGAAGCGACCGACCTACAGAGAGGACAGAACGTGAGAACCAATGAATCGTCACAGCTGTACTCAAAGTTCCAATTCATTATTATCATCGATCCTACGTGGAACTGGTACTTCTGTGACTGTAAAGACCATTAACAGGCGGCTCAGAGATGAGGAGGCAGGTTGAGATCACGGAGCTCTTTGTGCGGACTCCTATTAAACTCTGTATAACGACAAGCACGTTCATAGTGATATCAGGTTTGTTCTAACTGGAGTGTCGCTGAATGGAGTAGAATTGTCTTCAATGATGAATCTCACTCCGATTTGAGCCCCGATGACCAGCGAAGACGCGTCTGGAGACGCCCCCGAAAAAAGGAGGATTCCACCTTGACTGTCGATGCTATACGGCCCGATAACCAGGAGTGAAGGTTTGGAATGTCATTTCCTTTCATAACAGGACCCCTTTGGCTGTCATCCGTGTAATTTTTACAGCACAGCGGTACATAGAAGACATTTTTCGTTGAGTTGTGTTTCCTTTCATATCATGCAATCCTGATCGTATATTGCAGCATGATAATGCTACCCCTCACACAGAGATAATTTTTCCTGCTTGTTTTCCTGCTTGTCTAACATTGTTTTTGCCCGGATCTCTCTCCCACTAAGGGCGTTTGAAGCATCCTGAAAAGGAACCTACAACTAGCTCGGGATTTTGACAATCTAAAGCCCTAATTTACAGAATTAGGCATGATATCTCGCAGGAGCACATTTGCGAAATCTGTCAATTAATACCAAGTCAAATAACTGTTTACAAGGATCAGAAGTGGACCAATGCGTTATCGACTTGTTTAATTTGTGAGGTCATTTCTCTTGATTAAATATATAAAAGCAATGTTGTTTCTGCACGATTGCGAACGATTCGAACAGAAAAACGGTCAAAATCACACTGAATTAAATAAATAAACAATAAAATAAAATAAAGGAACAGTCGGTAATAACAAAGTATGAAAATTACCTAAATTAATCATTTCTTTGAAAATAACGTGCAAGAAACATGTAACACTAAATAAAATTTACGAGTGAGATTGGGATTGTAATTAGTGATTAAAGTAATAAATTTAGAATAAGAATGTTAATATGTTTAACTTAAAAATTCTCTATAAATTAAAAATAAAAGTTACTGTCACTGGCATCTTTTTTTTTTTTTTTTTGGTCTGCGATAGAATCTTCTCGTGTATAGCAGGGTCCTTTGCGCCAGGAGAGTTATCAATGTGTTCCGAATACACCAAGGTAAGGCATTTCAACTGCTTAGAAATATCCATCATTTTAATTAAAGAAATTATTAACTAGAAACGACTGGTTTATGAAAGTATTCTATTTACCACCTTGAAAAAAGTTTCTTTTATAACGTTATTCTTCTGTCATGAAGTCATTTTAAACAGGAAAAATTAAAATATGATCCATGTTTGTAGGTAGATTGGTTAGGCTTAACGTCGAACCAGAACTGCGCTATAGGTAATTGGTGACTGTCTGGTACGCACCCCTAGGGATGTCAGGAGACATGCCATCACAATTTTGATCCTAAATGGAGATAATGGCTTCTCTGCTTCGGTGATCCCCATACGTATAATTTTGATGGGAACACGGCGGACTTTGCGGCCACGACGAATTTTATGTGCACCAGCAACCATTATTGTACACGACGGTTTTTAGCCGGCTCAAGTATCGAACCAACAATCTTCCAATTACGAATTTTCTTCCTTACCGACAAGGGTACCGCGGCCCGGATCCGTAGTTGTAAAAAAGAGATAAAATAAATGTCAATGTTGCTATTAGTAACTTTTTTTAATTAATTTTCTTATACGTGGAAATTAAAATATGATACATGATTTTAGGTAGATACGTACATTGGGTTTAACGTTGCACCATTACTGCGCTATGGGTAATTGGTGGCAGTCTGAGACGCACCCCTAGGGATGTTCCGGAGACATGCCATCACAATTTTTATCCTCAATGGAAAGGATGGTTCCCCAGCTTCAGTGTTTCCCAGAGGTATAATTCTGATGGGAACATGGGGGACTTTGCGTCCACGACGAATTTAATGTGCACCAGCCACCGCTAGTGTACAGGACGGTCTTTGGCCGGCTCAAGTATCGAACCCGCAATCTTCCAACTACGAGGTTGGCATTTTAACTACTGAGCTACTGCGGCCCGGATCCAATGTTGAAAAAAATAAAAATAAATGTGAATGCTGCTATTAGTAACTTTTTTGCTCTGCTTTTAGAAAATTAATTTTCTTACTGGCAATATTTTATGCTGTTCATATATGTATATATATATATACATATATTATATATATATTTTCTTTAATAATTAAATAATGTCGTGGCTGTGTGACTGACAGCATTTCTGTTTGTCTTTAAAGTGCATTTATATTTTTTTTTCTTTCCCTCTATCTTATACATATTTAAGAAAAAAGGTACTGTCGTTGACATCAAGTTCTTAGTCTGCAACAGCACCTTCTCGTGCAGGGCAGGGTAGAAATTCAAAGCTACTTAGAAACTTCTATCATTTTAATTAACGGAGTTATTAACTAAAAACGACGGGTTTATAAAGGTACTTTATGTGCCAACCTTAAAAAAATTCTCTTGGGAAGTTTTTCTTCTGTCATAACGTCATTTTGCGTGGTGAAATTCAAATATGATCCATTGTTGTACGTAGGTTGGGTTCTGAGACGCACCAGTACTGCGCTACGGGTATTTTCGACGGTCTGGGACGAACCCCTAGGGATGGTCTGGAGACATGCAGACCATCATAATTTTGATCCACCACGGAGGGGATTGCTCCTACCTTTCGGTGACCCACAGAGGCACAATTTTGATGGGACTATGGAGGATAGTGCAGCCAGGACGGATTTTACGTGAACCAGCCAATATCGGTCTACACGACGGTCTTTGGTTGGATCGAGTATCGAACTCGCAATCTTCCAATTACGAGCTCGGTGATCTACAGACTGGGATACCGCGATCTGGATCCATGGTTGGAAAAAAGAAATAAAAATGGCCATATACTAAAGCTGTAACGCAAAATGGTCTAGATATTGCAAATTTCTTTCTATTCAAAAGAGAAGAAAAAACAAATATTTATTTTTAGCATAACTTTCATAAAAATAAATAAAAATAAATAATGTGGTTTTAAATATTATGTATTTTAATTTGACACTGAATACGGGAATTTTTATAATACTTTTCTGCTTTTGTCTTGTGTTATGCACTATTAATATTCCTATTCATTCAAAGGAAAAACAACGAATAGGTGGAAAGAGCTCTGCATTGGTAATAAGTAAAGTAAGTCGGGGGAAGCAATGACTCCCACGTGGGTTGGTGAGCAGAGCGAGCATCGGGCAGAGCCACTCCCCCAATATTAATAAAAAATAAGTGATTTTTAGGAGCATTTCGCATTAATAAAATTATATAAATAATTTTCAATTTACTTATTTTATTACTAACAATGTATTTAAAGATCGAGTGTACTTTAAATTAAAAAAAAAATGCAATTATTTAAATTATACAGTTGCTAAATATTATATATATATATATAATAGAGAATATGTCTCACTCAATACATTTTTGTTAAGAATAACAATTATTAAACATGCTTTATATGTATATACATAAAAATCATAATAATAGAAGCATATTCCTACTTAATAAATATCGGAGTTAAAACAGCAAGAAATGAAAAACAAAACGGAAGCTACAATGAAGCACTTTTCGAGTTCAGCCAAGCGAGGTGAAAATGGGAAATTGGTTTTATACCCTTGAGAAATTAAAGCAATTTCTTTTCCGTTTTGTTCAAATAAAGAAACTCTTTTTTTACGTATATAAGAAAGCTGACAGCTTAAAAACTCGCATCCCTTATTTTTAGAGATGTTTTTCAATAAAATTTCCTATTTTTCTCTGTATTCTTTATTTGTTTGCTTTTGTTTTTCCAAAATGATTCTTTTTTTCCCCATATATATATATATATATATATAATTTTTATTCAGATACATACTGTAAGGATATTCACAAACAATTAAAATATAATAAAGTATATATAGTTTATGGATTATATTATTTATAATTTCGGATAATATAAAAATCAGTCAGAATTAATGAATGGTATAGTAGTGTTATATATACATATATATATATATATATATATATATATATATATATATATATATATATATATATATATATATATATATATATATATATATATATATATATATATATATATATATATATAACATATATATATATATATAACATATATATATATATATACATATTAATAAAACTTTATTAGTGAATAAATTAAATTGTATGTTTTAAACTGTACAATCAGCTCACCATCAGACCATATATTCGTTATGAGCTGATATTAAATAAGACCATATGTTAAGGGTACTCTTCACTCACTACCGTCGGAAGCCGAACCTAATGTTATTCTATGGGAAATTTTTCTTTACAAATAACTTATTAACTAATACATATTTTTAAATTCTGTTTTCACATTCTGAAAATTCTCAGCTGTTAAATTGACGCACCTTTTCCAAAAAAAAAAAAAAAAAAAAAAAAAAAAAAATTAATTTTTTATATTTTATTTTGATTTTTAAAAATACGAATTTTCAATATGTGAATTTTTTTCATTGTGCAATTTCAAAATAAAATATTAAAAATTAAAAAAATACATTTTTAAAAAAGGTCCGTCAATTTAACAGTTGGGAATTTTCTGAATGTGAAAACAGAATTTAAAAATATGTATTAGTTAATAAGTTGTTTGTAAAGAAAATTTCCCCATAGAATAACATTGGCTCGGGCTTCCGGTGACCGTGAGTGAGGAGGGCCGTTAAAGGGAAAAAAAAAAGAACAAATAGAAATTCAGAAAATAATTGGATTAAATAAGTTTGAAAATTTAATATTTAATGTTATATAACAATTTATATTTTTGCCAATTTTTCGACATTCTATGTAATTATTAATTTGTAATATCAATAAGTGTTTTCTTAGAAAATTAAAAATGTTAACTTTTAATTAACCTATATCTCGTCTGCATTTTTTTGGTGAAATTTACATATTTAATGATTAATATTTGATTTTCTGGAAAATAAAAAAACAAGATTATTTGTTAATATTTATCTTCTCGATACAGTATCATATTAAAAAATATTTTTAAAATAGTACATTTTTGACATGCAAAAATTTAATTTGTATTGAAACACCATACACCATTTACTGTATTTTCTGTTATTATTATCAAATGCTTCGGATCAATCGATTTTTTTTTCTTTTATGAAACACCTCATAAACATAAAAACTTTCAATTTTTAATTTAGAAGCTAAAAAAATGATTTTTTTAGTGATAACTTTTTTAGCTTGTATGTATTATCTTTTTTAAATTATAGATGCACTGAACCTGCATTATAGGTATAATGGATTTTTCTATTTGGCAGCTCCCTTACATAGCATGCTCATGTTTTGGCCCTTAATTCCTTGCCACGTCTAATACTGTTTATGAATCATATCTGCCTCCTACAGTGCCTTTTTTACTAACTTTAATTCAAGTTTTAATTCTTCCCTGGCCATTAGTTCTTAGCTTTTCTCTTCATCAGCGGTTTTATGCAAGTTTGTCTTCGCAAATATCCTCCCCCTCATTTCATAAACTCCTTTCTTTCGGCTTGTAATTTCTCGTGCATAACTATCTTCTGCGGTTTCTCTGGCCTTATCCCTCCCTACAAATATATGTTTCTTAATTTTTATTATTTTTTTTTTTAGCTAGTTGTGCATATCGTTAAAAATTTATGAGTCCTGATGTGTTCATTGTGTGCTCCCATTGTACAATCTTGAAGGTGCGAGTGTACCAGTCGACTACTGTGTCTAAAGAAGAACATCGAAATTGAAGTTGGATTGACAAAGTACCTCTTTCAGTTGATAAAAGCATGGAGATAGAAGGACTCTCTGGACACACCTCATTTCTCTGTAATCCTTACGTAGCTTGTTGAGTAGGTGGGTACCATGCGATTATCAGTGTATGGTCTCTGTGGACGGTATCAAACCCTTTAAATTTGCACTAGTCGAGGTAGGAAGAGGCTGCCCATAGCCTTTTGGTAAGTATTTTAATTTTGTGTATTCAACTGGGTACTTGGCATACTTATATTAAATTAACAGTATTGCCAAAGAGTTGTATATTAAATATGTGTTAAGGGCCCTCTTCACTCACCACCGCTAGAAGCCGAAGCTAATGTTATTCAATGGGAAATTTTTCTTTACAAATAATTTATTAAGTAATACATATTTTTTAATTCTGTTTTCACATTATAAAAATTCCCAGCTGTTAAATTGACGGACCTTTTTTAAAAAAAATATCTTTTTAATTTTTTATATTTTACTTCGAAGCTGCAAAATACGAATTTTCAATATGTGAATTTTTTTTCATTTTGCAATTTCAAAATAAAATATTAAAAATTAATAAAAAATGCTTTTCCAAAAAAGGTCCGTCAATTTAACAGTTGGGAATTTTCTGAATGTGAAAACAGAATTTAAAAATATGTATTAGTTAATAAGTTATTTGTAAAGAAAATTTCCTCATAGAATAACATTGGCTCGGGCTACCGGCGACGGTAAATGAAGAGGGCCGTTAAGTAAAATATTATCTTGGTATTTTGCTGTTTAAAAGAATAAGTTCCAGGAATCTGGGATTACTAACTTTCTATAAAAAGGAATGATATTTTATTTTCTCAACAAAAATCGGAAACTCGTTTCTAATAAGGCGAAAAGTGCATACAAAAAAATATTTCAGTATTCTTATTTGAAAAAAAGATGAAGTAATGATTTGTCCCATTTAATTGATCAGTAATTTTTTCAGAAGCTAAAGAAATTAATTCTGCCTCTTAAAAACTTTACAAAAGTTTTTCTATATATATATAAATATAAACTATGTCAAACAGGTTTATAAAAGCATGGCACGGTATCACATTTCAATGTAACCACTTAATTTGTCCCCACTAATGCGGTTTTTGGTCTAGTACTCAATTTTAAATTCTGTAAGCTCTGAAAATTAAATTTAGTCGTAAAAATAATCTTATTTTGGACGGAAGAACCTTTTCTTAGGTTAAAGTGTATGCTGTTGCACTGCCTACTTAATCCAAGCTGATCTACCATAAAAAGGTAAAACCAATTATTTATTTAATTATTATTATTTAAACGTAATTTTCTTCTTGTTCTAATAAAATTATCATTAAAAGATTTTAATTTAATGCGAAAGTCTAGTTTTTAAAAGTTTGGGAAAATATTGATAAACAATATTTTTCCAAAACTAATATAAAAGATCAAAAACTTATTTTAACAGCAATGTAAATTAATTGCATATGACTGAATATTGATTATTATCTATTTTTTAAGATCCTATAATAGTACTTCAAAACACGTATTAATCTTTCTTTTGATATAACTTATTATAACGGATATCTTTTAATTGAAAATTTACAAAAACATAAAAATGCTGATTTTTAACTTTGAAGTACGAAGCGGCTTTCCACAGTAATGGTGGCGAAAGTACGGGCTAGGACACCATAGAAATTCCCCCACGGAAGGGGGACCAAAACCAGGTACGTAGCGCAGACAAATGCCATTTTCACCCTATATCTTTACGTTCAACTAAGCAACTATTACTACAAAAATTTCTTAAAATTTCTTTCGACTGTTAAAACTCAATTTTATTATAAATATTTTTGATTTAAAACATTTATTACGTAACATGTAATACAACTGCCAAAAAATAATACAGCCAATCGTTGCTAGTATATCACATATATAACACTTTACTTCGCATATTAGATCATGTTACCTTAGTCCCTACACTTTTTATACAACATTCTAAATTTTGTACTCCGCATATTGCATTTTTATTGTTTTAATCATTTGTTGTTATTGATCACCTTTTGTTTTCATTGATTTAATTTGTTGTAAGTGGGCGCTTAGAACGTCATATTTAAAAATCTAATGTACAATCTTTGTCCTACTGTTTTATCAAGGTTACCTTTAAAAACATTTATTTTTGTTGGGCATAACTGCCAGCATTTTTTCTTACAAAGATTGCATGTCATATGAAAAAATTCAAAACCCACTATTTCCGTGCCAGCATTTTTTCCTACTTCCTTCCGAATTATTTTTCAGACCAAATCCTGAATTTCTAGGAAAGGTCGTATTACTCGACGGTCAATGAGATTGACATACACTTGAGTTGGAAGTCGTTCTTTGATATTCCGTAGAGTATCACTCTTCATATTTTAGGAATTGATCATCGAGATGGATACACAATGTCACTATGAGTGTTTGAGGAATGAATGACAAAATTTGGCCTCTGTAAAGTCCGGTTTCCATTACGGCTTTTTCGTCGGCATTTTTTTTCAGAATCCTTTGATGTGGTCACCCAGGCTCAAAGCCCTCGAACGTCGTTGGAAGCACCCTCTGCTGAGATAATTGAGGGGCCGGGGGCAGATATCTTTGTCAATTTTGCATGCTTTCCTTTGAGGTAACTGCGCAATCTGATAAGAAAGGGCTACAACTGATGACGAGACATTTGGCTCTTTGTGTCGGAAGCGTGATTAATGACTTTTTGAACCTTGGTCTAGAGCTCTAGTGGAAACCGGCCTTAAGTTTCCTGACTGTGGCTCTCAGTTTGTTACAGTCTGAGATTATCATGCTCACAGTTCAATTAGTTCCTGCTTGCACCGGATAATTTGTTCGCTATTCCCATGCTCACTTTAGTTTGAGAATACATAAATTTGGCAGCTAAGATGGTTTTTAATAAATCTTGCACACTAACAAAAAGAGTCCAGATGAGTTAAACGAAAAGTCAGAAATGACCAAATCTGTTTTTTTTTTTTTTTTTTTTTTTTAAGAGCATTTGTTTCTCAGAACGATATTAAACGCGGATCTATTCGAAAAAGATACAATTTATAGCAGCTGCCAGACTAACTGTTAGCATAAAAGGATGCGCACATCATATTTCGATGACGTTCAAGTACGCTGATTATAAGGTTTACGCTAATTATAAGGTTCAAAACTGTTCGGTCCAACAGAAATTCAATATTAAAAAACATTTTCAAATAAATGTTATTAAAAATAGCAAAAGAACTGTGTAATGAAATGGGTATCTATTAAATTGTAAAATTAAACAAAAGTGGTACGTATTTATATATACACATTTTAATTTGTCACCTATTTGAAGAATTTAAACTGTTATTCTCTTACTAATTTCAGTCATTTAAAATGTGTAATTTAAAAACAGTCATATTTATTATATAAATATTTCTAATTTCAGTATAAAGTAATAATAAACTATAAGAAGTCATTTTTCAGTGCCACGAGAGTGACATAGTAACGAGGTTTTTCTGTATAAAATACATTGTGGCAAATATAAATAAATAAATAAATGAAATAAAAATAAATGAAACTGTATTCTTGGATCAATTTTGCTTTAAATAAATAGTCATATACCCTTTAATGGCATAATAATCTAGATCGATTTCATTAGTTGCAATAGTGTCGTCGCATACAGCCGAGATTAAATGGGTTTAAACATCTGCATTTATGTTCTGGAATTTTATAAAGACCATTGTTTACGCAATTCCAGTAAATTCTGATCTGGACGTGGCGATACAAATCGCTATATGTACTTCATGAAGTACTTTAAAATTTTGTGAATGTATTGTAATCCCTGTGTCGTAAATTTCAAATATTGCAGTTAGCGAAATTTTCAATACCTCATTCGGTAAATACATTTACAAATTCTTTCTTTAATTTTTAATATTAATGTATTTTTTATTGTTTTTTCTACTGTATTCTAACTCTCATATTATGTTACTAGCAGGTTTTGCCTGCTTCACTAATCGCTAAAAGGAATTTTCCCAAAACATTAATAATTACATTTTAAATAAATTTATAAACAAAAACTAAAAAATGTATTTATATCGTTTAAAACGTCGAATGGTGTCCAAGCTGCATTCAGAAATATCTATTCCGCCTAAGGTATATCGGTTTCAGGTTTCCACTACTTTCATTTGCGAGTTAACAGGACATTTCAATTTAGGTGTTAACTGGACGATAAATTGAGCGGGTATTATTCAAAAAGTACGTTTTTTCTCAGGCAGTTTCTCATTCGCACTCTGTGATAACAAGTGGAACCATCGGCAATTTTTTAAGCTAAAAAAATAATATTTAATTTAAAAGGAACTAATAGAAAAATCCAAAATCGGGTTTCAAGGTGCATAAGAAGAAGTCAAAACGGACCTCCACGCAAGACTTTGTAGCTCTACGATAAACTGTTTGCCTAAAAATCCATCAAAACTTCTCGAAATTCAGTTTTTTTTTTTTTTTTTTTTTTTTTTTGTCACTTTCTCATCATTTGCCCAAGTAGCACGGGAACGTTCTGTGAACGTCTAATAACGGTTACAATCGTTCAAACACGGTGTTTCGTGTTAAAAGAACGTTCTATTAGACGTTCAGAAATAGTAATATTTGGAACGTTTTGAAAAGGTTTGCTTTGTACCATCTATAAAACGTACAATTCTCGTTCTAAGAAAAACGTTCTAGTGTATCACCGTCGTAACACGTTCTGTCTAAGTGTGGTTATAACGAATGTGACAAAATGCCTTTTTCTCTGTTTATGTTGCCTTATTTTTAGTTTTACATTTTGTTAACATGTTAAAAAAAATAAAGTTTAAGTATCTGTATTTATAATTTTATTTTTTGAATTTAATAAAACATATTACTCCGTTTTTTTTTTTTTTTTTTTAGAAATTCAATATTATATGTTTCATAAAATTTTAGCAGATGTATATTAAGTTAAAGAAATAGTATTTCTACTTTCTTCTGAGAAAAATGTATTTTATAATTGAAAATTTCTGACTTCTGGGTTTCCAACAGTTTATACAGTATTGAGATATCCAGGACACAATTCGACCATTTTCAGAAAATTTCAATCTGCGTGTCCGTCTTTTTGTGTGTGTATTGTAAAAAAATTGTGGACTCTGTATCTCACAAACCAATGAACGGAATTTCACAAAATTTGATATTTAGTTAGATCTTGACCTAAATTGTTGATGATTTGTCTTTGGATCTATCGAATGAAAGTTGTGATGCTATTTTGTAAATCGGGGAAGTTATATCTCAGATTCTACGGTGTATACATGCACCAAACTTAACATGTAAGCAAGATATTATGTAAAATTACACTGATCTAATTTAGAAGCGTATATTGGCCAGCTGGTGGCGCTGCTGTTCTGCAATTTAATCCCGCCAACATAAAGCAATTTTTCAGATTTTGTGATATAAATTATTATAAATACAATAATACTTATAAATGCACTTGATTATAAATACACACACTTGATATGGAATATTGATATCATATAAAACTCTGCTGATTCCATTTGGGTGCATATCGATCGACAGATGACGCTGGTATGTTGCAATTTAATTTCGTTAACGGAAAAGCAATAGCTTAATTTCTATTACTTATAAATGCTCTAAACTAAAATAGTATAAAAATGTGATATTGAAATTATGTAATATATACATATATATATATATGTATGTGTGTGTGTGTGTGTGTGTGTTTAATAGTAATAGTCAACTAGAAAAAAAAATCTAGGGTTGATTTGTGTAGGGCATCGCCTTTTCCTATGGGTTAAAATTTCAACATGTGTGTTTTACAAAGAAAGTCATCCACACCTTTAAAACGAATGCTTGAATCCTAAAAATCTGTGAAAATTTAAAACAATATTATAAATTTTTTACATTTTTTATTTATAAAACACATTTCCTAAAATATCTTCTGTATACCATAGATTTTTTTTTTTTTTTTTTTTTTTTTTTTTTTTTTTTGTATGCTTAATGTTTTACTTCTTTCAAATGAAAATCGCCTGTATTCATTACAGAAAAATAATTTTGGTAAATAATAATTTTAATAAATATCATGTACTTGTACAGAAAAGCATAAAAGAAAGATTTGTAATGACCGCAATATACTAGTTTAGAAAAAGATTACTTTTAAATAGTATAAAAATTCCGAATCAAAAGCGGGTGTAAATGTATAAAGTGCATTTCGCCTAATCAGCAGATTATACCACCACATGTGTTAAAAATCTGCGGCCATCTGCAAAACTACAGGAAGCAGGAATGGATATCATTTTGGCATATTTATTGCGATTTGGCAAAATAAAACGTGTAGTATATGTTATTACTAATATTAATGATTGTTTTAAAGGGTCTCACAAATATTTTTCGAAAAAATATGACATATAATTCGAAATTGCTCCTTGTAAATATTCAATAGTATGAATTTTTTTTCTTTCTATGCATTTTGTTACACAGCATATAATGTGCACGAAATTTTTATACGATATAAGAGCTATTTAAAAAATAACCTATTTTAAACTTTTATTTTCCATATAAAGCTCTAAAGATAGATTTCGGGAGATTTCTTCTTCTTCATTTGAAATCAAGCATATTTTAAGGCATTATCTCTAGGGTTTATCACTAAATTAAACAATATAGTGAAGTAGAGATGGAAAATTTCTTATAAACTATGAGGTCCGAATTATTTTTCTAATTTATTACTAAAAAATAAATAATTTCTGTATTATACTCGTATTAATAAAAATATAACTATTTTTTCGTTCAGTGACTCAGTTATAATACAAAATTACTTATTCTGGGACCATCACAAAACTTTCTTTTATATCATTCTATATGAACAGCGTTACCTACGATTAACATATACAGAATTTTAACCAATTTACTTTCATATAATAAAGTTTTTATATATGTAATTTCGTGTAATTTTCAGCAATAGATGCTTAAATGTAGACATCTAGAAATCGTAGAAAGTAATAGTAGCACAACTTGTTTGCCAATTTATATCCGAATTCAATCAGAATAAATTATAATAATATATTTTTCACATACTGAGTTTGGTGCATTTAAATGACAGAAATTGAAATAAAATTTTAACTAAACGGGTAAAACTTCAACGTAGTAGCGCTACCTAACATAGACGATATGGAAAATTACTTTATTTAACTGTACAATAGCCATCTCACAAACGAAATGCGATGGCTTTAAATATCATAGAAATTGATATACTGCCTTCCCGTTAGCAAGATTAAATTGCAACATAGCAGAGGCACCTGTCGACCGATATGCACCCAAATTGAATCAGCAGAGATATAAATAATGCTGATCTCATATATAACGTTAGTGCATTTATGTATCAAACAAGCTGTGATACAATCTTTCCTTAAATGGGTTCACATTATATCAGCGTCACATGATGGACGATAATATCTTAAATGCTAAAGCACTAATTTAATTCCCGGTCCATTCAAATGTTATGTTACTTTGCGTCAATTGCTTTGTGAGAAACCGCGTCCCCGTTTATTTTTATTTATTTATTTTTTAACGAACTCACAGTCATTTTCAAGTACCAAAAAAGCCAAATCATACTCAGAAGTCACAAAACGTGTAATATTTATCGAAAACCGGAAGTTGAACATTTTCACAAATCTAGTGCTTTTTTCTTATGTAAGTAACAAACTTAATAATAAACAGTGATCATACGTTGTAAATGATCTTTATGATATTGTAAATTTAGAAGTTGAAACAATAAAAAAAAGTAGCTGAAAATTTTGTTTTCCTTATTTATTTATTACACTCTTCTATAATAAAAAGAAGAAAGGTTTGATTCGGAAATATTTTTGACTTTCGCGTTCCGATAGATTTTTCCCTTTTTAAGATGTTCTAATAAAAAATTGATATTTCTTAGAAAATGCCAGTTTGTCTGTGTGTCTGGATATGTGTGATAAGAATCTTGTGTCAACTCTAGGTCAAAAACTAATGAACAGAATTTCCTGCAAACTTATATTTAGCTCCTCCTTGATATCAGTTAGTGATTATTACCCCCCCCCCCCTAGCCTTTTTTTTTTTTTTTTTACACATATAACGCTCAACAGGTCGCGCTGTCATTTATTTTTTTCAAAATTTTTAATATTACAATAGAGGAAAAAATTTCTTATAAATACACACAATAGGGATTTCTTTAGTTGAACATTGTGAAACTGATTTTTTAAAAATATTAACGGTGAACATGAAGACTTTTAACAGGAAGAATAGCAATCCTTCCCCCCTCCTCGGGTGTGTAAATTTTTATAATATTTTTTCAAAATTACTCGTTGATATCTTTTAAAACGAACGGTTGAATCAATTATCTGTGATAATGTAAAACAAAGTTATCGATATTTTTTTTATTAAAAAAAAAAAAAAAATGTTAATATTATTATTATATATTTATTTATTTTATTTTGTTTTTCAATTTTACTGTGTAAAATGTGTGATTTGATCTAAACTATGTGAATTGTATTAGAAAATAAAGAAAAGAATTGTATGATAGTCACAAGACACTAGTTTAACATTTCCTGTAATTTATTGTAATTGATTCATATAAGCAGGCATGCGATTATTTTAGTTACGATCAAATTTTTATATTTTACTTCATAATAAACGTCAATTATTTTGTAAAATATTATAATACGTAATAATAACACGTACAATAACACGTAATATTAAAAATATATATATATATATATATATATAATCTGAATAAAAATCTTGAGTTTTGTATTTCTCATAAAAATAATAAATATATCTAAAATTCATTACTTTTCAATAAGTAATATAAAAAAGACATACATTTTGCTAAATCTTGAATCTTAAAAAATAACGAAAAAATTCGCCAAACTGTGAAATTTTTATTGGGTTTGCCAGAACAGCAACTACGAACACGAACTCTAAGGTCAAAGATAGATAACGGTAATTTTTTCTGCCGTCATAGTTTAAGATTTCTTCCTGACATTTGGATACAATATTACAGATAAGTTCATTCTACACAATTTTCATATGTATAATCTAGGATTTGCATAGTTTTGACTAAATCTGCATTAAAATTTAACAAAATTAAATAAATTAAAGTTTTCAAAAACCATAAAAAATAAACAAATAAATAAATAAAGAGTAATAATAATAAAAATAAAAAAAATAATTTGAAAACTTTAATTTTTTAAATTTTTCATGCTAACTACCTTTTAATTATTTATTATTATTATTTTTTTCCGCATTCGATTTTGTATTATTACAGTTTAATGTTAGATATATTTAAGTATATTTGTTTAAATTTTATTGTTACACTGTAGTATTGTAAAATCAAGGGAAAATATAGTTAGCAGCCGGCTCTCTAAAAATTTTAAAAATATTTTAAATTTTAAAATTTATTTATTTTATATTTAAAAGATTTTCAAGAAATTTATCATATTTTATATTGTTATATTTCAATGCATCTGTAAGTAAAATTCATAAACTCTAAATCAATACTTTAAAATTAAAACTTCACAAATTCGATTTAAATTAAAAATAAATAAACAGTTTAATCAATTAATTTTTTTTTTAAATACTTCTCTTAAATATTTTTATTTTCTCCCATCATTTGTACATTATTACTCTTTATCAATAGAATATATAACATATCTAGGTATTAATTTGTGAATTCATTGTTAAGTTAAAGTTTTAAAAATAGTTCTATGTTTGAATGCCATAAGTTTCAGTATTTAAACATATATATATATATATATATATATATATATATATATATATATATATATATATATATATATATATATATTTATAAAAATATATATATAAATTTAACTTAACAAGAAATTCGCAATTACCCAAATATGTTTAGGCTCTATTGTTAAAATATATTATTGTAAAATCAAAGGGAAAAATAATAATTATTCGGTAAGGAGCATCTTAAAACTTTTCAGTTTTCTTTAATTATAGTTTTCAAAAAAAAAAAAAAAAAAAAAATTGAAAATACTGTATGTTATTATATTTGAAGACATGTACGTAAAATTTTATAACACAAAGGCACACGTACATACAAATGAATCACAAAATCCAAAAGTAAGAAAAATGAAAGAAAGAAAAGAAAAAAAAAACATAGACAAACAATATGAAGGTGATTCTTAATATTTCTAAATGTTTTAAATTATTTTATTTTATTTATTATTATTATTTTATTATTTGTTTTGTAATAAACTTTTAATTAATTAATTATTTATTTTTCAAAAAGTTTTACCACTTTTTATACTGTTATATTTCACTGCATGGTATATGTAAAATTTATAAACTCAAAATCAATAATTTAAATAAATTTTGCATACGCATGATTTGAAATATGAAAATATTAAGGAAATTTCACGGAATTTATTTAAATAAAAAAAACAAACAAAATAATAATAATAATTTTTATTTTTTATATTTTTAAATGTATTTAAAATACACCGCTGTTCAGAATTAAAGGAACAAACCTGCTTTCCTATTTTCTTCTTTTGTGCATAACTTTTAAACAAATAAACACATGGACATAAAATTTGGCTGGCATGTTCGTTATCATATCATTAATCGAATTTTACATAACTTTGGCATAAACAACAATTTTAAAGTAATAATTATTAATTTTTCTCAAACGTAAGCTTTGGAAAGAATGAAAAATTTCAACAATTTTAGTAAAGAAAACTTAATGAAAAAATGTGTTAATGATGCATTATAGACAGGTGAAGACGCACATGCCTTCAAATGTTAAAAACAAAATCCTGATTTTTCTTTCTGTGTTCATTTTTCTTTTACTTTTATAACGGAATTTTTGAAAAAAAAAAAAAATAATAATAATTACTAATTTGTATAAACTGTGACCATCACTAGAATAATAAAAACGTTGATAAATAATTTAATAATGGACGTTTTATCCGATTTTCATGTTTCTATGTAAAATTAAAAAAAAAAAAAAAAAAAAAAAAATTCACACGCGAAAAAATAAAGAAGAAAGAAGAAAGAAAATAAATGACTAAGAAATATACGGTTTTAATCTACAAATAAAATATGGATGCACGTACATCTTTAACCTATCTGTAATGCACCTTCATGACCATTTTTCATTAAGTTTTCTTTTCTAAAATTGCTGAAATTTTTCATTTTTTCAAAGTTTACTTTTGAGAAAAATTTACTGATTTTTAGTTTAAAAATTATTACTTATGCTAAAGTTATATAAAATTCGATTTATGGTATTTTAAAAAATATGCTATCCAAATTTTATACTTCTGTGTTTATTTGTTTAAGAATTATATGGAAAAAAAGAAAACGAGGAAACAGTTTATTGTTTTAATTTTGTACACTTGGGTACTTCTTTTAACTAATTTTTATTTTTTTCTTTTCCATTGATTGTGCATTATTATAGTTTAAAAATAGAATATGTAACATATCTGGGCATTAATTTGAGATTCCATTGATAATTTAAAATTTAATAAAGAAAATTTTGGGTTTGAATGCTAAAAGTTTGTAGTAAGTTTCAAAATTTAGACATAAAAATATATTTAAGTTTTTTTGCTTAACTTATTAAAATTAATATCCAAATATGGTTATATTCTATTGTTAAATTATAATGATGCAAAATCTAGGGGGGAATAATAATTAGTTAGCAGGGGGCATATATCTTAAAATTTTTCAAAATATTCCAAATCTTGAATTTATTTATTTGTTTTTTAATTCAAATATTTATCCAGAATATTCAAAATACTTGATCGTTTGTTATACCATATTACAATGTACTACACAAAAAGAAAAGAAAAGATAAATAAGGAAAGGAAGGAAAAAAAGAAAAAAAAAAATAAGTAAACAACAAGTGCAGAATTTTGAATAGACACTATAAAATTCAAGAACTCGAAGAAAATGGAAGAACTCGCAACAATTGTTCCGGGTCGAGAAAAGACACAACCCTTCATCAACCGAACAAAGTAGGCACGAATGCTGCAAGAAAAACTGAAACGTAACTCTTGTATTTTCAGCACTCGTGCCTACTATGTTCGTCTGACGAAGGGTCGTGTCTTCTTTCGACCCGGAACAATTGTTGCGAGTTCTTCCATTTTCTTATACATGAAAGACATTTTTAGCACGTACAAAGAACGTTCAAAAATTGTTTACATAACGTTGTGAGAACGTGTGTATAGAACGTTTTCAGAACGTTTCTACACTATTTTAGAACGTTTACAATACGTTTTCTAGAACGTTCTGAAATTGTGTATAACGTTTTGAAAACGTTCTAAAAACGTTTAGAACGTTCTGAGACCGTATACATAGAACGTTCTCAGAACGCTTCTATAACACCGATGGTGATAGTTACACGTTCATTGAACGTTCTCTGAACCGTACTATTGTACGTCTTCAAGATGGACAAATAGACGTCTATAACACGTTCAGAGTGAACGTTCTTAGAACGTGTTTGCAGAACAATTTTTGAACGTTCAGAGAACGTTTCGGTGCTGCTTGGGTGTATGGTTTAAGATATTATGCAAACGCTGAAATGTTTCCCTTTATCAATTAGCATATTTTCTATTAATTATCTGCAAAAGTCACATATTAGCCTTTGGATGACTGAATGTAGGACATTCGCGTTTTTAACCTGGCGTTCTAACAAACTGAGCAAATATGAACGTCCATGAAAAAATTTGTATCTTTGCGGTCAGTGCGTGACAGTGCTTAGAAAGCGACTGACACCCATAACGAATCTTCTTTATTATGTACAGTAATTTAATAGGTCGCACAAAGTGTAATTTTCAACCTTCTTTTTTCAAGTGAGAAGATTTACTAAAGGTGTTTCTTACTTCTCAAACAAGTTCGTACATGCTGTTAAGGGATACTTTTCATAATTCAGAAATCTGTCTTACTTAAAATACATTCATTACCTCCTTAAAATACAGATATGCAATAAATCAATATTCTCCTGTTAAACTATTTCGATAGCTAATGAATTATTAAGAAAAACGTTGTGTCAAAAAAAAAAAAAAAAAAAAAAAAAGAATATTTTCCATTTTGCATTATTTATAAAAATGTGCTTCAAAGTATATATATATATATATATATATATATATATATATATAACGTTTATTCCTGATTCTATTATTATTATTATTATTAATATCTTGACAAGTATAAAAAATTGTTGACAGTTTAAAAAAAAAAAAAAATAATATTGCGCGTAGTATATTTATTGACTGTCAAGAAATTTAATATATTTTAAAGTATATTACACGACCCTGACGTATTTAACGACGCCTTTGAATAAAAAAAGTATCATTACAGATGAACGCAGTTATCAATATTTTTATTTAATATGTAAATCATTTTAAAGTAAAAAAAAAAAAAAAATGTATATATTTTTTGTAATAAAAAAAAAAAGTAAGACGGAATTTTTTAAACAAAATTACTAAAAACAGTTTCTAAATTATACATTTTTATTTTCATTCTCATATTTATAACTTATTTACATTTTTACATGGATTGATGTTATTTTAATATATGACTGATTGCATTCATAGAACACTATTAAAATTTAGTGCATGAAAAATTAGTACTTGACTACATTTTCCAAGTAATTTTGACTTGAAAATGTGTCTGTGATAATTCCAATTTAAAGTACGAGCATTCGAAATAGTTACATTTGTTAAGGTTACAGTAGAAAACATTAAATTCCATGTAAAAGAAAAAAAATGCTGAAAGAACATAATAATGTCCTTATCTGCAATCTTAAAAATTAGACGTAAGTTTAATAGAGACTAAAGTTTTGTGAATAATGTATTCAAATATCCAAATGTTAAACGCATACTTGGGATTAGTCTTTTGATCTGATACTTTGAAAAACGAATTGCAACTTCCGAAATTCATCCGAAATTAGGTGATGCAGGAGAAATAAAATGACGCTCTATTGCTGCCCACATAAAGGTGTGTGCTAAGTTATTATGTCTTTGCAATGACATCCACAATCGCTACATTTTATGGAAATTACTTTTAGCGCCATTGCAATTTGTAGCCTTGTCATTGTAGACGTGACTGTGATATACGTATGGAACTGAAACGTGGTAGGACAGCTCTAAATGGGCCAATTGTAAAGTGTCTGACAGCGTCTATATGAATTGCTTTTGCAGCGGGGCAAAATAATATCCTTTACGTTGATATAAGTCCCCGACTCTTCCGAAAAATTATAAAAAAATGGACCAGCATGAACTAAGCCACATGCAAAAAAATTCCGTCCGAGATTCACTCGGTGTGACCTCAGATTTCTATTAATTGGTACGTTGATTTCCATTAAGTAGTACGACGAAAACGTTTAACATATTTCTTGATGAGCCGGTAGATTAATATTTTTCCAACGGTGATCCAATATTCCTGTTTTATAATTTTTAAAAACAATGATGTCCATGCATGAGAGCGTGCAATATGTATCTCCTTTATAAAGTGTGGACCACAGTAACCCAGTCAGTAGAACGCCGGTCTCGTAATTGGAATATTTCGGGTTCGGTAATCGAATCGTCCAAAGACCGTCGTGTACACTGATGGTGGCTGGTGCACGTAAAATTTGTCGTGGCCACAATGTACTCCACATTCTCATCAAAATTATACCTCTGGGGGTCACCAAAGCGGGAGAGCCATCCATTCCAGGAGAATCAAAATTGTAATGGCATTTCTCCGGACCACATTTAGGGGTGAGTCCCAGACATTTCAAAATTTCCTATTGCGCAGCACTAGTGCGACGTAAAACTCTATCAACCAACCAACCTTTATAATAATTTCTCATAACATGTGTTTGGGCGGCAATACGTTTAATTAAATAATAACTGCATTCTCTGTGAAAGTCCTCCCACCCCTAACAGACCGTTTTCATCAATGAGAAAATGATGGAAATGCAGTTGACTTTTTTAGAGATATGTTCTTCATTCTTGATATGTTTAAAATACCTAAGTTTGTAATTTTTCTGAACCCATAGAATATTGTTTTCTTTGGCACGTTTATTTATTTATTTATTTATTTTATTATTTATTTTTTGTACATGTATAAGAAATGAAAAACAATCCTTTGTTAAGTTATGAATTTTATGTGCTACATTAAATTAATTGATGAATCTTAAGCAATGTGTCGAAAAGGAATTGGATTTTAAATAGTGAAGAAAATTTAGGGAATAAATGATCATACAAATAATTTGATGCAATTGTGTGAAGTGAAAAAAAATGGATGGCATTTTTGTTCAGCGTTAATTGGATCCATGATTTCTTCAGAATTCGGTGCGTTTCTGGCGAGTGAGTAGAGATATGTCTTAAGAAAATACCAGTATGAGGTCTGCAACCGTGTTCCATCCCTGTTCGTAATTTACAGTAAATATTTTTCCATAAAGTATGCCTTAGTCATCTATTAATTATCCATTTATTTCGTTGCATTAGTGTTGATCAATTTTAAACCTCTTATTACTAAATCTAAAGTGTCGGCGATAATACGTAAATTATATGCGTCCGCATAAGTTACAAATTGTTGATCCATAAATGTTTTCATAAGAACTAAAAAACTTTGTTTTTACCCCTATCATATTTAGAGAGTAATTTTACTAAGCTTTTGTCTAACGTGAAGGGTGCTTAGTAATAAAATCTAATTCATCTATAATTAAACCTTTGAAATATTGAATTTTTTTCGTCACCAAAAATTAATATTAATAAGCACTAATGATAAAAATTAATACTTAAATGACATCCAATCTTTATAATTATGAATAAATTTTGATTACTAAATTTCAGTAATGTGAAATTACCTGAAATATTAGTTTTGGGAATCAATGAAAACTAATTATTTACAACAATAGATGGCATATTTAAATTTACAAAAACATATTCATGGTTTTGTTGAGTTTTTGTTTTTGTTTCATAACATCTCATTTTGAATTTTACCATCACTGGTATTTCATCAGGTATTTAGGAGTCTTTTTTAAGAAAGTATGAATAATTAATTTCAATTTTTTTTATGATTATTCAACAAATCTGCAATATTTATGAAAATTATAATTCTTGTAAGTGCACAATTCGCTTTAGCTCTAAAATGTTTCGATACTTTCTCAGTGACTTGTAGACTAATGGTTTTTAGAATTATTGTCATCAATGTTAATTTTGTCAGTCATTAATGCGTAATATATAAATGAAGTAAAACACAGTCAATCTTATAAAACCGGAAAATGTGTACTTATCCGTTTTATTTCTTAACAGCTGAGAATGATAATATTTTTCGAGCTAGTTTTGTCTCACGGTGCCTTCAAAATTTATGTAGCATCGTACGAAAATATTGCTTGCAAAATTATGTAACTTTGTGAGTACAAATGTTTATATATATGTAGAGAGAGAGAGAGAATGGAGTTCTTTATATTTGCCGTGGTTTGATTCGTTATTTGAAATACACAATGTCGTTAACTAGGAAAACGTTTAATGCAAATTAGAATTAGATTGAGAGATTCAGCGTTCAAGCATTATTTGGTATGGATTTCTTTGCGACTAGTGCCTCACATGGCTACCTAATGACGAATTTGAGAACGAGTTCAGTTCAGATATTCGCAATATGACGAACAACATTAAAAAGTCAAAGGCAGTGTTACTGTAAGAAAAGGTAATCTTGTAAACAGATGGTAATAAAAGGTAATATTTTTTAATTTATGCGTCTTAATAAAGCAGTGTTTATTGAAAAATAATTGTAAAGAATGCTCCAAAGATTATTTCATAATTATTCTATTTATTATTAAATAATTATATGTCCCCTTTCGAAATACAAAATGCTATCGAGAATTTCCCAGGCTTGACGGAAAGACAAGTAATGTTTGAGCTTAAATAATGTTCACTGGCATAATCTTAAAAATAGATATTTTGTGAATGCATATCCTAATTTCGTTACTATTTCTACACGTAAGAAAGAAAAAAAAATTAAAAAAAAAAAAAAAAAAAACTGTAGCGATTTTCTTAAAAGCTTCCATGAACTATCTGCGATTCTCAATGAATATTTTGCACAGCATAGAAAAACGCTTTCTTCCATTTTCGTTTTAATTTTTCTGAAAAACTTAAAGAGCGAAAAAGATGGATTCTATGAATCGAGAAAAAACACTCTGATTAACTCAAACCTCTGCTGTTTTAAAAAAGGTTTGGTCTGGAACATCACCATAAAGAAAAAAAACAGCCCTCAAGAAATGCTCTAAGTTGTTTATACCGTGCATATTCTGGAAATACCTCAATCATCAAAAAAAAAAAAAAAAAAAAAAAAAAAAAAAAAAAAAATCAGAATTAACATATATATATTAATAACAAATATGTTCCATATTTTCATCTATTTTTCTAGAGCTTCCTCACCATAAAAAATGCTTTCAAATGTCTGATGATAATCTTTGAAATGCAAAGGATATTCAAAATACGTTTTATAATTTAAAGATTTATTATCAAAAGCTGTAGAAAGAAATTCAAAATTTTTCGTTGGATATTTACTCATTTGTAAAAAAATATTTTATGCCCACACGCTTCGTTAATTTTGCTGTGCTTTGCTATTTTTTATGCCAGATAATGATTTGTGACGAAAAAAAAAATCTCAGTATATTACGTATATAATTAATATATATATATATATATATATATATATATATATATATATATATATATATATATATACATTTAATTATGTATTTAAATTTCCATTTATTTTTTAAACAATTATGGAAAATAAAACACTTTCAAAATGATATGCTGAATAATGTTAATAATAGGTAGAAAATATAATCAAATTGAAAATACTTTAATTTCTCAGAAAATAAAAACACTTTACTTTTTCATTCAGAAAGTATAAGGAAAGCAGGAAATATTTTATTCTCTTGAGAAATCAAGGAATATTTCTTTCCTGTATTTGTATTAATTATTTCTTTTCCTTCGTAACATATCGATGGTAGAAAGAAAATACCATTGTACCAAGTTTGCATTTTGATACATTTCTTGCTGCTAATATATTGCTAAATATGATTAGATGCACTTCAGGATATAATTAAATATTCAATTATTAAAAAGCATCGTTTACAAAATTTATAAATTTACAAATTAAACATTCTTATATAAAACAATTTTAATTTTATTTTATTAATTTAAATTTTCAATCAATTTTGCGTCATACTTTCAAACAATACTTTCGTGATAGTACTTTTTTCTTTTTCTATACTAGGTAGGTTTAACCCTGCTCGCTCGGTCCAGCAATCCCCGAGGGATACTTTGTCTCCTTCCGACTCGCTTTACGTATTAACCACTGTAGCGCTCTGCCCGCTTATTCTCTTCTTCGTTTTTTTTTTTTTTTTTTTTTAATACTGAATATGAATATTTATACTGCATAACATAAGACAAAAGCTGAAAAATGTTATAGGAATGCAGATATTTAATGCCAAACTGAAATACATAATTTTTAATACAATTTTCTTTAATAAAATATTATGCTAAGAATACGCAGATTTTTTCTGAATAGAAAGAAATTCGTAATATCTAGACCAGCGGTAACCAATCTTTTCGCCTTCGTGAACCACTAAATTGACAATTTAAAATTCCGCTGGCCACTAATATGATTGCTTAAGAAATGAAAATATATTTCTAGAATGATGATGGAAGAACCCTATTTTTTAATATTAATTAAACGTTTTTAAAGTAAAACAATGGAAATATTTATTATATTATAAGGTAAATACATATTTAATCACAATAATGAGGCTTAAAGGTTGTTTGGTTACAAGGAACAGTTATAAGGAAAACGTGAACACATACTTATTGATACCAAACAGTAAGGACGTTCGATGAAAAATTGAACTAACTGCAATTGAATTTAATTGCATTTACTAAATCTCTCTCTCTCTCTCTCTCTGTATATATATATATATATATATATATATATATATATATATATATAATGTTAGATTACTAAAATCAATTGTAATTTTTACTTTTTACATACATTTAAAATCTTTGAAGAATTCGAAAAATATGATAAATTTAGAACAATTGTAGCTAAGTATCAAATGCAAGTAAGACAATAAAAACGGTTTCTCTTGATGTAATTCAAATTTTTGTGATACTGGATTTAAAAACATTACATTTATATTGTCGCTCATTCAGAAAAATCTGAAATCAAATATTTTGAGTATGAGTGATTCAGAAAATCTCGAAATTCAAATTTATCTCAGAAAAATTACTAATAAAACGTTAAAAAATACGAAAAATCCGTGAGAAAATGGAAACAATCAGTGATAATTCGCAAAATTATCCGTGTTACTTGCACCATTTTTTGTTTTATTCCTCTCTATGCCTACAGATTTCCATAACTTCCGTTTCGCCCATCAAATGTGTATAGCTTCCCTGCAAATAGTAAAAATTGTATAGAAGAGGCATAATATAGAGTATTGTATAGAAGAGGCATCGCCGTATATACCGTTATACATCTTGAAAGTAAACCTACATCGTAATATAAATGAAATGATTCATTTATTAAGTTTTAAATTCGATTAAAATTTATAAAAAAATAATAATAAACAAAAACTTTAAAATAGCGCAAAAGACTAAAATAAACTTCTTTTTTTTGGAAGTTGAATTAAAAAAAAACACTGTGTTACTAGATATTTTAAAATGGTGAGGAATAGATTGCATATATTTTCGAATGCTCAAAATTATTTGGAGGGAGATATAAACAGGCAATTGAAAAAATTAAAACACAGCTAAGGGCTACAAAAAATCGTATAGTTGCTCTTAAAAAGATATATAAAAAAATTTCGATTGAAATTTTTCGGTGACCAAAAAAGCGTAAGTTTTGGCAGCTATATATCTGGTGTCTGGAATACACTGTACTCATCGCTGCCAAACTTTAGCTTAATTTTTACGCCTAATCCGCATTTTTTATACTTAATTTGCCTCATTTACAATAATTTAACCAAATTATTCCGTAAATTTCAGGGTTCACAGCAAAATTGGCAATTAAATCATTGAGGTTTTATTTATTTATTTATTTTATTTATTTATTTATTTATTTATTTTTTTTTTTTTTTTTTGCAATGTACGAGTATTTTCGAAACTCAAAAAATAATAGGGGAATAAAAGACAAAATTTAATTTTTTTTAATTGTTACTAAGGCTTTGAAAAATTGTGTTACTGCATTTTTAAAGATGAGAAATTGATTGCGCATATTTTCGAAGTTGTAAAATTATTTGGGGAAGATGAACAACAGGTATTTAACAACCTTAAAATACATTTGGAGAGGGAACTAGAAATCCTGTCCATTTTACTAGGTTCTTTAATGAGAAAATCGATTGTGAATACTTTGAAAGCTGAAAATCTTATGGCAGGAAATGGAGGCAAGCCTTTCAAATTTTAAAATTAATATTAGGGCCATACAAACCAAGTTTCTAAGTTTTTTGTGACTGGGACTCTGTTGAACTTAATTTTGAGGCTGTAAAAATAAATAAATAAATAAATAAATAAATAAAAGATAGAAAATGGCTCTTCCTTAGGCATTGTGGACCTCAACTAAAGTTCGTGTGCTAATGCTATCCGTCCTGCGTGCGCGATGAACGCTCGGGAAAGGCACTGTTACAGTAAAATGTCTGTAGCAGTGTCTTTCCTGGCATACAGACCCAGCATGGAACGATCAGCAAAGACACGGCCAAAGATGATATGATCTCATAATACTGGCCCATTTGAAAGGAGTCCGTTTTTGAATTTTTAACCTTTTTGATATTTTATATAAATAAGTGATATGAAATTTTGACAATGCATTTAAATAGAGACCACCCACGAAAGGAACAGCAAAACATGCAGATCCTGCTAGTTTCTGATAATTATAAAAGAAAAATAATAATAATATGTAGAACTTTCTTCGGACCACTAAATTTGTTCGAGAACCATGGGATTGCGACTATTGATCTAGACCATTTTGCGTTACAGCGTTAGGATATAACCTCCCTCCCTTTCCGTGATTTTTCAATTTTTGTCACCATTTAGTTATAAGATTTTTGGTACAATTGCTTGTTTTTAAAATAATAATGATAATAATCAGTACCTTTTTTTCTAACGCCTATACATTTTACTATTGACTTTTTTATTTAATTTAAGGCAGTGTATAATACTTTATGTCTATTTTTAATGTACAGCTAAATAATAATTTTACACATTTGAAAATATTTGAAATGGAATAAAATATATTATTATTATTATTATTATTATTATTATTATTATTATTATTATTATTTTTTTTTTATTTTTTTATTATTAAAATCACACAATTAACTGTGGAAGAAAATCATATTTATTGATATTTTATTTTTCCGACTGAGTGAAAATAATGCCTGGACCGGGATGATGGTGTTTTCCATTTCCTGCGGCTTATTTCTGTTGAGCTATCTAAATGATAGACCAGAGATGTTTCTGCCTAAAAGTTGTCTGAGTGAGTAATGCTGACCGGGATGTCGGCCTGGATAGCTCAATTGGTAGAGCTTTGACCTTGTAAGTCAAAATTCCGGGGTTCGACTCCCGGTCCAGGCATTATTTTCACTCAGTCGGAAAAATAAAATTTCAATAAATTATTATTTTAATTTGAAAAAGTCTCCTACAGCTTACATTTTTAATTTTCTTTTACCTACTTCTTAAAATAAAGTAAGATAAAATCCCAATCGTTATCGCTGTTTAATGTGATGATATTTTCTTGCTGTAATCAGAAACGTGAAATGTATCATAGAAATGTCCGAATCTGGAATGTTAAAAAAATTATCAGTACTAAATTAGAAGATGCTGTCTTTTGCAAATGAGTTTTTTTTTTTTTTTTTTAATGGAAAAATATATCCGACGTATTTTAAAATATGTTTTTAAATACAAAATATATATATATATATATATAAACAACATGAGAAAGTGTAAAATAATTAAATAACTGTAAAATGAAATAAAATATGATTATCCTATGTTACACAAATTTGTGATTGTCCTAATTATTTACTACGGAGGGGAAACATCATCTCTATGACATCCCCTCAGTCGATATCTTATTTTGCAGTAAAGATGACTATCTAGATCGAAAAAAAACTTATAACTACAAAAAAAAAAAAAAAAAAAAAAAAAAAAAAAAAAAAAAAAGTCATAGATAGATAAACTGAACTTGAAATTTTTTGAAAGAATTTATCTTGAAATCTTTATTGTAAGTTTGATGCTGTCAATTACTAAAAAGTACACAACTCGTACACAAATTATTTCGTAGATCTTTTTGGGCATTACCCATGATTATTACTAACGAACTTAGGAAGTTTTCTCTTTGGAATATTTTTATTAAATTTTGAAATTAAAGTGTATTGGAATCATGCTTGAATGAAATGAATGTTTACACGTATGAAAATGTTTTGGACAATAAATTAGTATACTGCAGATCCGTACAGTGGGTCCAGGTATTTATTTTAATGGTCCAAACGCACATTTGTTGTACAGCCACAAACGTCATAAATAAAACTTCATACGTGATTGGTATATTGGCTCAAATGTATTTATTGCATATGTTCAGTTCAAGCATCATACGAGATTTTTATGTGACATCTGTGTTTCAAGATTAGTATTTTCTTTATTCACGTATCTATAATGCGAAATTGCACTAACTTTTGAAATTTCTTAGACAAATCTAAAACTGTACTTTATAAATTTTACTTCTAATAGAGAATTCCATAATCTACAAAATCGATGTAGTTTTTTCGGTTCGCTACTTGTAATTTTTCATCCCTTCTTTTTAAGAAAAAAATGTGGTTTTAAGAATCACACTGAGGGAAGCATCCAAACTGTCAGAATTATATACGTATTGTTCGTCACAACTAACCCCCACATACAACATTTTAAACTTATTTTTATTACAAAGTGATTATTGTTTTACTGAGAAATTGAAATGGTTATAATAAATTCTTAAAATTTATATATTTCAATGATTCTAGTACATGTCGCATATCTACATTTCATGATTGAAATATATCATTGTGATACATATATTAAAAATTACTTCCCATTGGTGAGTTTCATGGAAAAAAAGTTGTCGAGCTATCTCACCAATTACAAATGATGTACGGCACACACGACACACGGTACATTTTTTTTTTTTTTTTTTTTTTTTAATGAGGTTATTCTGTTAATGAAACTTATTTGTTTAGTCGAGGAGCTACATGTCACTATGTGACCCTGTCAAAACTAAACTTGGTTCTGCTTCTTTATGTCGTAACCTCTCCATGTTAAATAAATAATTGGTTTATAAATTGAACTGATTTCATTGTTTGTTGCCGCTAAAGACTGTACGATTACATGATATATAATGATACGGTTAAAAAACTGCATGCTTATTCGATTTATACTGAAACGATTAAAAAGCTGTGGGATTACACGATATATACAGATACGATTAAAAGTAAAACCGCAATTATTAAATAATTTTGTATATTGTGAAACTTTCTTTAATTATTAAATACAGTTATAGAATCATGTAAAGTCAGTCTTCAAAAATCAGCCATTCTAATTCACTGTCTATAAATTTAGAAGATTTTCGATGTTATTTTTAATTTAAAAAATAGGATCTCTACGTTGCGTTACTTCGCACTACGAAGGGTCGTGTATTCTTTAGACCCGAAACATTTGTTGCTATTTTATTGCATTTTATGGAGTTAATTCAAAGTTTTGTACTCATTAATTAGAGCATCTCTCTGCTTTATATATAAATAATTTCTTTTCATAGTATAATAATAATAATAATAATAATAATAATAGTAACTAGGCATGCAACGTTGATTATTGAATCCAACACTCTATTATTGATTCTTATATTTGATATAAATATACACAATTACTGTTGACCTAAAAATTACCTTATAAATATAAAATAGAAGTAAATTGCGTTATAATTTAAAGGTTTAAATGAATCAAAAACACAGGGCTATAAATTAAAAATATTTTAATATTGCTTAGTAGAAACGTTTAAACTGACATACCTATGAACATTTGTAGACATTCAATATTATTCAATATTAAAATTTAATAAATAGGAATTAGGAAAAAAATATAAACACATGACTCTTAATTTAAAATAAAAACTTTACACAAATATATCATTGATACTAACATAGTTCAAGAGAATATTTCTATTAAAATAACGGAAAATATTGATAGAATGTAAGATTCGAATAAAACTGGAAATCACATAAATGTGTTTATCTCACGAAATATTTATCTCTACCGAAACTATTACGATACATATTTTCAGGAAAAACCTTTTAAGTTTAATCCGATGAAGACTTTATTTTTGCTGTAAGTAGCAAAGGAAATGAGGTGTTACAACCGCAGATGGCATAAAGGAGTGGTAATAAAAATTTATGCTACACTAAACATTCACTCTAAATATTTCTTATTAAATAAAATTCATCCCATACAAGTTCTTGATTCTGAATGACAGAAATATAAAGAAAAACAAATTGTTATTTTTAAATGCTATATAAATATATTTTATTCAATATCATTTATTTGTTTATATTGAATTTGACTACTTTTTCGTTATTTTTTAAACATTAAATTAAAAAAATAAATAAATAAATAAATCTAAAATGGTTTTAAAAATGCATACGTGATTTAATGTGGCTAAATTTCAGTAAAACTACTTGTTTTCTTTAAACTAAATTAATAAATTATGATTTTATTTAAATAAAGTCACATATGATTAGCAAAAATATGCACTGTAATACAGTTTTCATTCAAAGTAAACACATTATAATGATTTTATAATTTTGACCGGTCCTTTTTTAATTTCATAATCGAGAAAAAATGTTCCAGAAGAAAAAAGTTAAATTAGAAGGCAATAATAACAACAATAATAATAATTATTTTTAAAAATTCAAACAAGTATTTTTCGGTACTTTTGTATTTTTTTGTTAAGCCTTAAACTCAGAAGTGCAAATTAATACCTAATTAATAACATTTTATAACACTATTTACGAACACAAACCTTCTTATTTAGTTGTTGATTAGTATTACAAAATAATACTATCGCAAAATTCTAGTATGTGGGTTAAAGACAAATAGTAATAATACACTAGTTTTAAATTTAGCTACTGTATATGGTCTGTCAGTAATAAGACTAAATTTTCCGCGCCATGCAGAAAGTCAAAGAGGTGGAGTTTGCGGGTGGTACAAGTGGTAGAATGTTGCGGAGTGTGGAGCAGTGATACGTCATAATGTTTTGCGTAAAACTAAACAAATTAGCTACTGAGATGCTTGATATGTTACAATATGCTTGCATGAAAGATTCTTTGTCCGAGGTTCAAATGCTCAGGTGGCACAAATCCTTCAAAAATGGAAGAGGCGACAACACGTTAGAAGTTTCTCAGGTTCTCGAACTTCAGACATTGAGGATAAAATTAAAGCGACTTTAGACGCTGATCGTCATGTAACATGCCCAAATGATTGCGGGAATGTTGGGACTTACAAATCGGATTGAGTATCAAATCGTCACGGAAGAACTTCAACGCTCAAAAGTTTTGCCAAGCTTCTGACTCAGTTTCTAGAAAAGACAGCGTTGCCATGCTGTCCCAGCCATCGTTTAACCCCGACCTAACGCTGCTAGGCATATTTATATTTCCTTGGTTAAATACAGTTTAAAAGGTCACCTTTTTGACAATCTGGAGTTTTTGCCAAAAAAAAAAAAAAAAAAAAAAAAAGTAACGCGCGTTTTGAAGACTTCCTGACGGGCATTAAAGGGTACCGGAGACGTTGAAACAGACGGAATTAATGCAGGATCTATTTTGAAGAATATTAAGTGTCTGCAAAATTATCTTCAAGTAAACGAATTTTATGGAATCATTCGTATTAATTTCTGGGCAGACTTTGTATAGATTAATTCATTTCCACTTGAGATTTTCAATTATTTTTATTTTCATTCAAATGAATTTATCACCAATCTGTAATTTATGATAAACACAATTAAACTGGTACGTTTTTTACCACTACAAAATACATTTTCAATACAAATTTACAAAGAACAAATAATTCATTATTATTAATATATATAATGACCCTCATCCTCATCTGTCATTCACGATTCCGGTTTGCACCGCTTCAAAATAGAGACTTTTGGCAGCCATTTTTTTTTCCCATTTGTTCAATTCAACTTACGAAAACATACATATCATTTTCATACATGTTTTGTATCGCACATATTGTTATTTATTCCGTCTAAAACCTTGAAAAACTATTCAATTGTAATGTTTAAATGTTTAATTAAATATAACGGATCACTGGCTATTATAAACATGAACCTATAAATAGAATTATGTAACTTCATGATTATAAACAACGCAATGCCAAATAAAAACAAACATAATTTGTTGCCATTCAGAAAATACAAATTCCAAATGGACAACTCTTTAATTGCAAATGAACGACTCTTTGACTGTTTCATTAAAAAGAAAAAACGCTTAAAATATTGCTAAAACATATTAAAGCCTTAAAAATCTTAAAATATATTTGTAAAAACATATTAAAGTCTTTAAATATTTTTATCAAGCTTCATTATTTGTTTACATCGTATGGTATGATTGGCGTCGAGTTCAGTACGTAAATGTCGCCAGTTGATTTTAGTTTTGAAATTAATGTAAAGTTATAGTTGGGATAGAATGTTTGGTTGGGCAAGTAAAGGTCACCAGTTGAAATGAGTATTGAAAGTAGGGTAGTCTAAGGTGATAATATCGAGTCAAGATAAAATGTTCGGTTGGGAATGAGAAAGTCCCTAGCTGGATCCTGTATATTTTGGCGATGTTGTGGGTGAGATAGCTGGTTGGGAGTATAGAGTAGAGGTGAATTTGGGTTAGCATGGAGTGTCTGTAATTATTAGATAGTTAGTTAGAAAATACGCAAGCAAAGTGATGACGTCACTGGGCGTCAGTGGATGCAAGAAAAAGATTTCCTATGTTAATCGCCCATTGGATTTTTTGTAAAAAATTATTAAAAATTGAGGAAAATTATTTCCCGATTTTAATTCCCATATTTCGGTATAGATATGTATTAGTTATCGTGTGCATGCGTTAGATTAAGTTGTTTTTGCTGTAAAATTGATAAAATTTAAATTTTAAATTTCAAAACTTTAGAAAAATAAAATAGCAAACTTCCATATTTGATTGAAAACAAAAACATTTCATTTCAAAGGATGATATTTACACAATAAATATCCAACTAATATACTAATTAAAAGGAAAATGATAAATATTCTATCATAATTTGAAGTCAAATTTCTTTTCAAATGTTTAAATAAAGTGTCTGATATAAGATACTCATATGTTGCAGCGGAATAGATTTAATATATCTGTCATCCTTGGCGGAAAAAATATATCGCTAAATTATTTGGTGAACATATTTCATTCCTTTCAAAAATCATGGTTATTTTAACTGAATTATATGAAACAATATATCGTACAATACGTATTACGAAAATAAACATCGGGCATGTATATTTTCGTAGTATGTTTTTAATCGCCAAATACAAAAAACGCCAAAGATGACACAGTTTTGAAATTAAAAATTTTGTCAATTTGACAGCAAAATAACTCAGTCTAACACATGGATACGATATCATACCTATACCCAAATACGGGTATTAAAATCGGAAAATAATTTTCTTCGATTTTTAATAATTTTTTACAAAATATACAATGGACGATTAAAATAGGGAATCATTTCTTGCATCCACGGACGGTCAGTGACGTCACATTTCGCTTACGTATTTGGAAACAGGATCTTCGATAGTCTTAAAAAAAGTATTTTGGTAAAATGAAGTGAATCGTTATTTACTTCCTCTTACCCATAGGGTCGAGAAAGTATTGTTTTAGGGTCAAATTTTCGAACGTGAGTTTTTGTTATACTTACATGTTCTGAGGTCCCCTGAATACGAAAATCACGTTTTTAGCGAATGGTCTCTGTGTCTATCTGTGTGTCTGTGTGTCTGTTATCAGCATATCTCAAGAACAAATAGTAGCAGAAATTCCAAACTCAGTATTCTAAATGTGTATCATATACGGATGCTACAGTAAGCTTTTCGTTAAGATGAAGCAAATGGTTCGTGTACAGGGACATTCAAAAGTATTCAAATACATTACGGCGGTCTATGGGGGAAATTGCAGGTAAGTAGAATTTAACAACTATAGACTGCACTAAACCAAATGAAACGAATAATTTTTTTTTGTAATATAGAGATAGTCAACTGGGAAATTTTTTTTTGTGTATGTAGGAGCCTTCCCCCCCCCCTGGGGTAGATGTCCTCCCTCGAGTGGAGTAAATTTTCATGATGGGTATCTTTTAAAAGATCTCGCCAATACCTTTAAAACGAATGGTTGAACCATCGATCTACGATAATTTAAAATAAAGTTATTGATTTCTTTCATTTTTAACATTTTTTAATTTTTTTTACTTTAATATTGAGAATAAATTCAACTTTTTTTTAGATATTTAGTGTTATACTATTTCTCTAATATGTAAATCGTATGTATTATCATACAAGATAACTTTTTAAAATAATAATTTTAACAAATTATTTTTTTTAAACTGAATTATTTTTTAATAACCGAATTAAGTTCTATATAAATGTAGGTGCATTAATGAAACGGAGGGTTGAGGGGCGCCAGAACTAATTATCATATAAAACTCTTCCGAACCCTAATTTGAATTGTTTAACATAGGTTTACATAACAGTACACGTTATCTTACCTCTTAATCTCCAACCTGTACTTATAGCATTAAATTTCAGGGTAAGAGAAAGTCGTGTGAGTGACACACTAGATTATTCTTATTATGAGGACTTTAAATAGAGCACTTAATGGAACACTGGGATGTGTTATTGCTGTTGTGTTTTCGGGCCTATATTTTTTGTCAACCAGCAGTTTTTTTATTGTGATTCATATTTATTGATCGGGTAGAATTTTTTTAATTTCAGAACGAAAATTAGAAAATATCGAAACACATTTGATTTATAAACAAAAACTGAAAATACATTTGAATGATCACGTGGTAATCTTCATGATCTAAACATTGTTTTCAAGATTTATCGTTCACATTCCGTCATTTTTGACGGGGCTATATACTAGTTTTTATTATTTATTATTATTATTATTTGTCAAAATTGTTTTCTATGGTAAATATAAACAATTCTCATTTGAAAAAGTATAAATCAAAGTGTCAAAAGAATTTCCTATTTGTGTTCTAGAAAAAATATCATAAACATTTATTTTATTTCTATTTATTTATTTAATTTTTTGTTTACTTGGAAATGGATCTAACGATTTTAATAAATTTCTTAGAAGTAAAGAAGAAAATGTTTGAGAAAAATACTCATTGAATTTATCCTGCTCTTTAGAAAATTTAGTGTTCACTGTTAATCCTAGCACTGCCTTCTTCAAAATATGATAAAACCTTGGTCGTATTAGAAATGAATCTAAAATTTTTGGTAAAAACTTAGGGTTAAGGACTTTTAAGATGACAAACGTGTCGGATTTCGTCTTATAATGAGAAGAATTAGCCTTCATTATTAATCCAAACTTAGAACGTCAAAAAATGCGGCAGAAATCTTCTTACTTCGGATTTTCTCGAGAATTGTTCAAAAGATTATGATGAAAACTTAGAAATAAGTCTACTTTGAGACTATAAATAACTGATTTATCATTATCTTTTGGAAAATTAGCTTTCGAATTTAACATCCATTCCTCCCGTTTAAAAAGATGCCTAAACCTTGGTTGTCTGGAAAATGGCGTTGATGATTTTCATAAGAACAAAACTGTTTTTTGAGATTACTTATCCTCTTCTACCCCAAAAATAGTGTTCACTGTTAACTCTTTTCCGTCTAATACAAAATATGGCAAAAGGTTGGTTTTCTCGTAATTAAATCGAATGATTCGAATTAACTTTTCTTTTCTTTTCATTCTTTTTTTTTTTTTTTTAATAATAAAAATACCTGACACATTCTCATTGTTAGAAAAACTAATTTTCATCGCTAATTACCCTCACTCCACCGTGGCAAAATATGGCTCTTATTTTTTATTCCTTAGAAATTGCTAGAACAGTTTTGATAAATATTTAAGGATTTGGGTTTTTAGGATGGTGGTTTTAAGTAAATTTTCTTCAACCTTATTAAAGTTAATGTTCACTGTTAAAACTCAGACTGATCGTTCAAAAACTACGACAGAAAGTCGATTTTTTTTTTTTTTTTAATGGCTCTAACGATTTTGATAATAACTTAGCATTAAGGGCTTAAATCAGTATTTACACGTAACCTTTCTGGTTAATCACTAGAAACATTTAAAAAAAAAAAAAAAAAAAAAACGGTTTGTCCTCATTATTAATCCAAACTTCAACTGTCAAAAATGTGGCAGAAATCGTGCTTGCTCCAGGTTTTCTCGTTAATAGTTCAAAAGCCTATTTGTTTACCATTATCTTCTTAAAAATTAGCGTTTATTTTTAAACCTCATTTCACGCGTTTCCATTCAAAATAGAACATAAGCATGGTTTTCTTAAAAGCCATTTGAATTATTTTGATAAAAATTTGGAAATAAGGAATTATGCTCTTTTGTGTCTAAATGCACTTACGTTTGCGAAAATTGCAACACCATGAAATGATTATACAAATTGTTCCAAACTTACAGGAAATGTAAAGTGAGGTAAGGCATGCAAACGATTAGTATTACAAAGCGATTGCGAATGTGTGGAGCAAGAACCAACTTCAATTGTTCTAGGTATATAAAGGACTGTAAAGGCGCGTTGAAATCTGCTTATCGCCCTCTGTCTGCGGTAAACGTTTTATGATATTCAATATGCCTCGTCAAAAGCGGGGGGTGCCATACCAACAACTAACGGATTTCGTACGAGGTCGCATCGTTGGTATGTGAGAGGGTGGATTTTCGTATCGAGAAATCGCAGCCCGCACACAGCGTAATGCCACAACAGTGATGTGTGTTAGGAAGAAATGGACAGAGGAGAATCAAACAAACCGGAAACTTTGCAATGGGACACGGAATAGAACAGTGGCACGAGACGACAGACACCTCATCCGCATGGCTATGACGGGCCGTACAGTGTCTTCTCGTGTGCTAGCACAACGTTGGAGCATGGCTATAGGTGTTTTGTTGTCTATCTCCACGGTTCGTCGCCATTTACTGCAGCCTGAACTGCGTGCAACGGTTCCTCTATGCAGGATTCCCCTCTCGCTGAATCACAGACGCCTCCCACTTCAATGGGCTCAGCAACATAGCACATGGCGTGTACAGTGGCAACAAAATTATTTATCCGATGAATCACGCTACAATCTGGAATTCAATCATGGAAGATTACGTTTTAGAAGTTACAGGGGGGGGGGGGGACGTCTGCTCCCACATTGTGCTATCCAGAGTCATACTGCACAAACACCTAGCATCATGGTATGGGGAGGTGTTGTGTATAATTGTCGATCCTATTCAGTGCACATTGCGGTAAGATTGATCTTTGGCGTCATGTCGAAGCCATCTGGAATGCTGTTCCCCAGGATCACATTTAGAACTTGTATAATTCAATTCCACGAAGTGTACTGGCTCTTATCGCTCAGCGTGGAGTCTTTTTTTTTTTTTTTTTTTTTTTGTCTTGTACATTTGATCTTTTATTTGTACTACTATCAGTAATATGTGGAACAAAGTTCATTAAATTGTTGAAATTTTTACAAATATGAGTGTATATTGTCAATCATTCTAATGTTTAAACATCTGCTTTTCCAAGGAAATTCTGTTAATTTCTTAACATTTGATCCAATTAATTTTTAAAAAATGTATTATTTAAATTTAAAAAGTAAGCACTGCATTTTCAAATTTATAATTTTATTTATAATATATATATATATATATATATATAGTACTTTTCAACAGTTTATGTTGATATATATAAATATATATATATATATATATATATATATACATAAATGCACTGTTAAATGAATTCATTTATATTATTTTACAAATCAGGCTGCAGCATTTGAAACCAAAAATATATTCTCATTACGCAATTAAATTTCAAACAAAAGAGTTTACTTATCCAATAAGAACATCAACTATTCAGAAGCCTTTTGTGTAAAATTTTATTCATTACATCAATTAATCATCACAAATGATGATAGAAAATAACTTCTATGATAAATTGGTTTTTGATTACCCACATTTTTTTTTTCTTTTATATCTTATTATCCTAAAAAAGAAGTATTATTATGAGGTAATATTTGAAAAAGAGATTATCAATGATAACATACCTTTTATTGATAGCCAAAATTTTCAGTTAAAATAATAGTAGAGCGTAATTTATTGTGAGCAATTATATTTTCATAACTCTTTTTATGGAATAGTTTGGATTAAAATATTTTTTTTCATTTTCGTTAATAACTCATAAT
Organism: Salticus scenicus; assembly: GCA_963930645.1. Classification (NCBI taxonomy): domain Eukaryota; kingdom Metazoa; phylum Arthropoda; class Arachnida; order Araneae; family Salticidae; genus Salticus; species Salticus scenicus. Next base: position 43,563,414 of record OZ005656.1, read on the forward strand.
TATATTAACCTCATTTCTACGAATTCATTTAGTTAAAAGTTGTGACTAATTTTTACATGCATACACATATATGTAAACATTACTTTTAGCAACTTATTCTGTTTCCCCGGAAGATGCATCTTTACTCATTTTTACAAGAAATGTTCAGTGATTATTTATTTATTTATTTATTTATTTGTTATAAACTACGGTTAATCATTTTTCAAAATACTATCAGAAATTAATAGTTTTATTATCATTCTTCTTCTTCTTTTTTTTTTTTTTTTTTTTTTTTTTTTTTTTTTTTTTATAGAACCTAAATAATGGCAACTATATTATGTGTAAACTATATGTATGTATGTATGTACTGTATTATATACTATACTATGTATATATATATATAGTAATATAATGATAATTTAATATTAGCAGTGCAAACATTTGAAATTTAATTTCAGTATTCAAACAGTTATTCTGATCAGAAACGAAGACCACCCAAATCAAACCAAAAAATAAATAAAGCAAAATCTAAATGAATTGCAGCAAATTGGAATGAGGAAAAAGCAATATTTGCATTCTAACATTATCAAGGGCCTGGTAGAATGCAAGTATGCTAAACAACGGATGTTTTTCTGTCACAAAGAAACCAAAAGCTAAGAATTTCTTTGTTCTCAGGCCCGAAACACCCATTGTAAATAAAACCAGAAAAAACAAAGATCGAAATAAAACTCATCACTACAAATGATAATTCAATAAACATTTAAAAACTGCGCACCTATTAATTGACTCTGATTTATTTGATCTGCTAGAAAACTCACTAATATCTAATTCTCTATGTTTTTCTTCTAGGCTTATCACGCAGTTGAAAGAAAATCTCTGCCAAGTAGGGCTCAAAGTGTATTAACAGAAACTTCAATCAACGTCCAAAGGGAGTCAATAAGATAAGAGCTTCTGTAATGGCCAATTAGTTTTTCTGAATCACAAGCAATCACCATCATTGCAGTGGAACCTAGGAAGAGTTCTGGGAACTGTAGCTGGAAAAGACTATTAATGACACAGACTCATCAAATTACAACTATCATTCTTTAGCCCGACCCATATTTCAAGTGGTACTTCTTTCAAACATGTCAACCCTGGTGCCTCCCATCCTGCGCAGTTTATTTAAGAGAAATATATGTATTTAAAGGTTCCAGCAGATTCGAGTTATTTCACATGACTTTAATATACATATGTATAAATGTTTTATTATTTTACATTGAAGTTGAAAAAGACACTTTGGACAACGAAATCAGTCTAAAAACCTGTAATGATTTTTTTATTCTTTTCATTAAATAAAAATATTAATTTTTAATTTTTATTTTTGCTGAAAATTGTATTTAAAACTTTTCATAAAACCAATATATATATATATATATATATATCAATTTTACATAGACTTTGGAAAAACGTTAAAATATACATGTATAGAATTATTTTATGGTATGGTCTTCCACACTTATTGTTTATTGATTAAAATAGTATTTTTTTATTTATTTATTTGTTTATTATTATTATTATTATTATTATTATTATTACTATTATTTTGCAATTTAAAATAGTATTTCAATAAATAATTTTAAAACTGCGTTTATTTCATATATAAAAAATATATAAAATTAAATAGACGCAAGAAGATACAGTCATTTGCAAAAGTTTAAGACCACCCGTAAAAAATTATATTTAATGGAATTCCGCAAAAATAACATACATATTTTACATATAAAAGAACAAAATAAACTGTGCATGGTTTCTTATTTACTGTAATTAATGTCAGTATTTTTGTAGTCCTTTGTTTGTAATAACTTGTGCAATCTCCTCCGGCATGCTATAAATAAGAGACATGGAGTTAACTTTAGAAATATCCGTGCACCAGACATGCTTTATTGCTTCAACAAGTGCCGTAGCAGTGGATGGTTACTTTTCGGCGACTTTATTTTTCACAACCCATCACAGATTCTCTATTGGATTCAAATCTGGACTGTTACTTGGCCAGTCAAGCACTTTGATCTTCTGTGCCCTCAGATATTTCTAGAGAATCTTCACCCTCTGACACTGAGCTCAATCATGCATGAAAATTGAGCATTCATGAACACGCATGTGAAGCTTCAACTTCTCAATGAACAAATTAAGTTACCACTTTCCGTTCATAGTGGTTTTAGGTGACCCAAAATACAGACTAACAATACAGGACACAGACGTTGCACCCGATATCATTGGGCTTAGAGGGTGTTTCACAGTTTCAATCGTATATCTGTCATTATACCTTTTTCCCGTTGAGCAGAGAACACTTGTAGCACGAGCAGGAAATTTCTGCACACCTGACTCCTTTCAAAATCTTATTCCACTGCTGTACTGTCCCAATCTGATATTGTCTGGCGAAAGTCAGTCGTTTCTTTTCACACTTGGAGTAAGTCGGGGATTTTTTGTAGGTTTATTGGACGATAAACTAAAACCTTTGTAGAAACGTCTATAAATAGTACTCAAATTGACGTTGGTGTCTTTTGCAGCCAGAGAATGTCTAATCATATTGCAGGATTTATTGGATCTCGTACGACCATCCTTCTTATCACATGATCATCACTTGCACTCGTTCTTCTAGGGAAACCTCTTCTCTTAATGTACTTTTTTTTTTTTTTTTTTTTTTTTTTTTAACAATTATGGGTAGCTGCCTTGCTCACATTTACCCTCGAACTTATTTCACTTTCAGAAAATCCAATTGTATGCAGGTTCAATCTTTCTGATCTTTTTGTAACAGTAAGTGAAGGTTTTGTATCCATTACAATAACTACACAATAACACTGTCTACGACAAATTCCAATGAACAACTGGCGATAAACGTGCGCCTTTATTTATAGCAGTAGAATGCGTCTGATGCAATCAGCACATGAAATGACACAATAATCTACTCAAATGATGTAATAAGTTAAAATACTGAAAATCGGCTACTGGTCTTAAACTTTTGCAAATGACTGTAAATTTGAGAAACTGATAATAAAAACTAAAAACGGAATTTAAAGATTTTGTGGAACAATAAAAACAGAAATCAAAATTACAGCGATAAAATTGCATAGCTCATTACGACACATGTCGACATGCGGTAAAATTCACATGACGGTTGCGGTATTTACGTTTGAAATTCTGTTAAAAAAAAAAAAAAAAAAAAAGAAGTATTTAACTAGTGTAAAATTTATTTTTTAAACCTAATTTTCTGAATTATACACAAATAAATTGTTATTTCTTTCCTTGGGTACCTAACAATACTGAAATAATTAAAAAAAAAAAATAATAATAATAATTCTTTCTAAAAGAAATTAAAAGTTGTAAAAGGAATGCATTATATATATATAAAGTAACCGCCGCTTAATAAAATCACTGGTTAATAAAATTAGCCGCTTATTCTGATCAGATTGTGAGGACCGGAATCAAATCAATGCAAACTTCTCTTAAAAACGCCGCTTAATAAAATCAACATCGCCGGTTAATAAACTCAAATTTATTTCTTAAGCTGCAAAAATGTCATTTATGTATGCTAAAAAAAATTTTATTTGCATTTTTTTTTTTTTTTTAAATAAAGATGAAAATAAAGCACAGTAGTCCCGCGATATCTCTCTTTGTTGAAAAATTTACACTTTCAGCATAGTTACATATTAAATACTTACATACTGAATGCCATCACTTGGTTCAGTAACAACTTCAAAGGACGTATTTTTTAAAGCACGGTAATGAGTTAAATTAATTATTTATTTTTTTTTTAATTATTAAAAGACAATTTCTAATTCTTGTTTTGAAATAACTAAGAAGCAAGGAAGAAAAGTGAAACTTTCGGCAAAGTAAGGATGATTTTCCTTAAAGAAAAGCACATCGAAACTTGGGATATGTTTAATTTACTTATTTTGAAGGAACAATTAATCAATTATTTTTCAAATTATTTTATATTGTTTATTAATTCCTTTATTCGTTACCTTTTGAAATCTCTTACCAAATTCAGGGAAAAAATTCCTTTTTATTGACTGCAAGGATATTCGCCGGATATAAAAATCAGCCGCTTAATAAAATCACTTTAGCTTAGAACGAATATATCTATTTGGACTGTATATATATCATATGCTGTATATATATATATATGACTGTATATATAGTGTATTTTTGTAAATTTTTCTATATAGTTCGTAGAATTCTTTTTCAAATATAGAAAATAATTCTTATTTTGAAGCTATTATTAAGATTTTTTTTTTTTTTTTAAACAAGCAAGTCTTTTAGGAAAATTAAATATTGCATTCAAATAAATAAAAAAAAAAAAAAAAAATTCTTAAAGATTATCGTTCGTTTCTAAGACTCATTATCCTAATCTTTACACCACACACTCATTAATTATTATCAAAGGCATTAAAAGTATTTTCTCTGATAAGTTAATCTATGATTTTCATATTTTTATAGTATATATAGTCATACTTTATATATAATCTCATAATAAGATTTCAGTGAAACGATAAAACTGGAAAACGACAAAAGTCTTCAATGATTTATTCTGTTTCAGAAATCTTATTATGAATTTGGAAATTTGTGAAGATAGTTTAATTCTTTTCACTAATCTTATATTCAAATTTATGAAATTCGCATAAATTTTGCATTTATTATTTTTTTCTTTTCAATATAATATATATATATATATATATATTGTCAACTTTTCTATAATTAACTATTCTATAATTAATCAACTTTTCTATAATTACCTTGTTTAATTATGTGTTTTAAAACATTTATTCAAAAATAATTATATTACGTTTATCAAAATTCAGATTTTTCTTTTCCATAAAATCGTTAAGTCATAAGTTGATAATTAATTATTGTGAATTGCCATAATATTAAAAAAAAGAGAAAAGAAAAGGAAAGAAAAACTTTTTTTTTTAAATAGTAATTTCAATGATGCAAATTCATCAGATGACTGTTTATTAATTAATTAATGAGTTTATGACTATTGAATTCATGTAACAGCAAAAGTCTGTTGAAGGCACAAACGAAAAATTTTCCTGACATAAATGTTGCTTAGTAATTTTAGGACTTTGTTGAAATCATAATTTTTTCTACGTGATTCTAGTTATAATAGAAAAAATCAAAGTGTAATTAATATTAAATTAATACTAAAGTATAATTAATAGCAAAAAAGCAAAGCATAATACATAAGAACACTTATGAATGGAGAGATATTTAAAACGGTTCAGTTGTGTGATGTAACATCTTTTATAGGTATATTCTCTTCTATTTCAGCGCATATCTTCAATATAACTAAAAATATTTTCAAGTGTTTCATATTAGAAAAACAAATTAGAACTTAGTGAGTTGGTAAATTTCCGCTCTATTAAATCATAAACTTTTAAAGAATAAGCTCACAAACAGTCGACTAAAGCATTGTAAAGTTTTTTATGTATACTTGTACTATTAAATACTCCAAAAAAAAATTTAATGCGTTCAAAAGCTTTTATAAATAAAAGTTTTTTCTGCGGGAAATATTTCTACCTCATTCATACTAATAAAATTCCAACGTAAATTTTTCATTTAAATAATGAGAAAATAATTTATAAATTTGTGATAATGTTGATTATCTGTATGTTAGGTGAAATAATTTAGTTAATATTAAAATTAAAAACATATTATATAACTTTCATTTTTTTAATAATTTCATTTCTAATGTCAATTTTTATACCATGCTTTCGTAGTAAAAATTTGTTAGAATACAAATAGTATAAAAATTATATTTAGCAAAATGAAAAATATTTCTGTGTTATCGATGATGTAGATATATATTTTTCAAGTAATCAAAATGAAATACTATTTTTTTTTAAATCTACGTTTTACTAATGTTACTTTTACTCAGCAATTTTAGGTTTTAATGTAGAGCATTATAAATAATTTATTAGTAAAAATTACCGAAAAATTAATGTTTATAAATCAAGAAACACGAAATTAAAAGGTATAAATATAAATACAACAATAGATGTCTTAACATTCTAAAACAAATGTCTCCTATCAAATAGAGAAATACGGTATTGTATTATTTGAAAAAGGTATGGATTTAAACCTTATGAAGTTATCTATATTCATTTTGAATTACATTTAAACTTTATAATCTCCTTTACACTAACAATATTGTACAAAAGATATATATATATATATATATATATATATGGACATTTATATCATCTCATAGTATGTTAATAATTTAAATTCATAAAATAAATGCGATACTTTCCTAGTTCCACAGAGATACTCTGTTAGTGATTACCACTAAATGGGTTGTTTTCTCATAATAATTACCTATTATATGGTACTTGTATAAAAGTTTTATCTAAGAGGACTTGTTTGTTCCTAGGTAGGTCGATTTTGTTATTAGTTATCTCTTTATTTTATCTTAAAACACTTATACGTCCCGGTGCTTTAAACAATATTTTAAAAACTAATTATGTTCTCTATATCAATATTAATTATAAAAAATAAATAAATAAATAAACATTCCTTTATGTACATTTAATTATATCAAATATTAAAATTATTTTTTATTGCAAAAAATGGCAGAATAAAATTAACAAGTCTTGAAGAATGCTTCCGTTCCCCGACTTTTCTTTCGATGTGTTTCAGAAGGTGTTCAATAGAACTGAGATGCGACAACTGACTCGGCCAGTCCAAAACTGTAATTTTTCTAGCTCTAAGCCAATTTCTAAACGATTTGGATGTCTGCTTGAGATTATAATACTGCTGAATCATTCACCCATGAAGCATTTTTTAGAAGCATAAGGTAGCATGTGATGTTATTAAATGTCCTTTAAAAATTTCATCCTTAATCCCATTAAAGCATATGACGGAGACGACGCCATCCTAATGGGGTCGAGACTAAACGGTAACGAAAAATCCTGCAATATCCATTCAATATTATCACTTTCCAACTGTTCGTACTTGTTGTATCCTCTAACTTTCGACATTCTTTGCCAACATTTTTCACACAACAGACAGACAGAAGGACTAAAAAGTATACAGGTTGACTAACTGAATTTAAATACATCCTTATATAATATTGGAAAGTGTTAAAAAGGCTTAACGCAAAGGAAAATCCTCCCGTTAGTTTATAATTGCAGCGCTTAATGTATCTGTATATTTTAGTGTAGCCCTGTAAATCTGAGGTTAGTCATATCATGTTCCATACAAAATATTATTTTTGAATATTAACAATACATGTCAATTTCTTTATTATTTTTACAGTAGAAAGTTATTTTAATGTGATTTTTAAAAATGTCTGTCCTAAAAAGCAATGCATTGGCTTTATTTAATTAATTATTTAATTTTTGGTTGTCCCTGCACACAAACTAGTTCTATAGGACCTACTGATGTCATTTTAAATAGGGAACATTCCATAGTGAACTTAATTAATATCTATCATTTTTTTAAAAATTCTGAAAATATTTACGGACAACGGGGATGGGAGACAGACAGGTAGAAAGATAAACAACAGAAAGACAGATACACAAATTAAAATCATATTCACACTTAAAAATTGTTAGAATGTGTTTAAAACGCTTAATGTAAAGGGAAATGCAATTCCAGTAAATGTTTATTAACTTCTGTTAATGTAATTATTATTATTATTATTATTTTATGTACAGTCGGTAACAAAATTGTCCGAACACTAGCAGAAATTCCTATGTAAAAAAAGTGCACTTCACACGGTTTTGTTAAATAAATCCTTGTCGAATCCTGTTCTTAGTCAGTGTAAGAACATGATTCGATAAGGATTTTCTTAAGAAAATCGTATGAAGTGTATTTTTTTTTTTTTTTATATAGGAATTTTTGCTAGTGTTCGGACATTTTTGTTACCGACGGTAGCCCTGTAAGACTAATACTATCTTACTATATTATAGTAGCAGGCTTTACCCGCTTTGCTAAGCACTATTTAAACCAGTTGTCAAAATCCCATATTGTTATTAATAACCTAAGTTAAAGTTCCCGCTGTGTTCGGTAGAGGTTTTCCCTGCTCGCAACGTGAGTATCCCGGGTCCCCACTGCACTTCGGAAGCAACTTACCTGCTTCTTAATTCCCCTTCACGAGCTGGTAAGTTGAAAGTTTTGAAAATTCCGCAGGTCCCATAGATTTCTCAAGACAAATTTAGTTCTAAAATTGGGGTCTCGAATTTGCTCCTTCGTAACGCCCCCCCCCCGAAAAAAAAAAAAGGCTCTTTTTACCATCTGATCCCTCCAAGGAGTATTTTTGATAAATCCCATTACTTTGGTGCCGGATACATATAAACAATCCAAACACCAAAATCCGTGAATGAATCTCCTATAGATTTTTCAGAAAAATTTAGCACTAAAAGAGACATCCAGACTTCGCCACCGCGTAACCCCCCCCCCCCCCCCCCCAAAAAAAAAAAAAAAATAAATAAATAAATAAATAAATAAATAAAAAATAAAAAAAAAATAACGCAATTTACAAAAAGACAAAAATGTGCTTTTGGAAATGTCTTAAGGAAGTCGCATAGTTTTCTTCAACATCTTAGATCCATATTTGGTTGAGTTTTACTCAAAAATCCGAATATAGCAAAATTGCCCGCTAAATTCTTTTTCTCCCTCCCTCCCCTTAAAATTTGAAAATTCTGAAATCACAGATAATGTTTTATTTGTACTTATGCCTAGACTACCCATGTGTAATTTCTTTACTGTGAAGTAATTTGCAGCCGTGTTATGCTTACAAACGGGATTTTAACTTTGTGTTTTTAACATAGGATACTATCGAATAAGTTTATAGCTATGATTTTAAAGTGAGTAAAGATCTAAATTCCTGCCAAGCGCCGTTGACCTCCCTCCAGACTTTATCACGTGATACCCGAACAAATATAGCGTTTCAGATATACAGACACGATTACACACACACACACACTTAGAACAAAATTTTCTGAAGTCATTTTTGGCTTTCATGTTGTGTCAAACGTGAAGATATCGCAAAAGTTTTTGATTCTGACATATTTACAGACAAAAGTCTGATTTTATTAATATAGATAGAAAGCATTTTTTGGTGCATATAAATAAAGTATTTCAATTTCATTAAGCTTTGTGAAAATTAAATTTATTTAAATTCGGTTTGTAGAAATACCTCTCATAGAACGCAATGCTTTGGTATACTCTCGAGTGTCCATGCACACAAACCAGTGATAGTATTTACTCCAGTTTACATAGGAAACATTCGATAGCGAACTTGAATAACATATTTCAATTTCTTTAAGATCTGTGTACAATAAAGGTGTTAAAATATGGTTTACAGAAATACCTCTTATAGAGCGCAATGTTTTGGAATGCTTTCAGGTGTCCCTTTTCAGAAACCAGTTGAGATATTCACTCAATTTTCAATAGAAAACATCCGATAGTAAACTTAGTAACATATATCAGTTTCAAGATATTCCATAAATATTTACGAGAGATAAAACGTGGACAGGCAAACTGACAAACAAATTGACTAAGAACATGATTCGACAAGGATTTATTTAAAAGAACAGTATAAACTCTACTTTTTTATACAGTAATTTCTGCTAGTGTTCGGATACTTTTGTTACCGACTGTACATGTAGCAACATTCACTTGCATTCAATCAGTATTACTTACTTCTATGATACTTTTCATAATTCCTAATTCTCTTCCAATATATATATATTTTTCTTTTATCTGCCATTGAAAAAATAAAATAAATTTTAAATTTAAATAGTTGCGGATTAGGAAATATATGGTATTGCACGGTGTATAAAAATGTACATTTATTCATTTAAATAACTATTTATCAATTAAATAATATACGTTAAATTGAAAAAAAAAAAGTAGCTTTTATTGCGAAAACATTTGTCCGAATTATTGTTATTAATTATAGTATTATTATAATTATCATTTTTTTTATGCCGCAATTAAAAATCACAACGCGATTAAGGAAATAACTGACGTAAAACTGTTGCACTGATTTTTTAAACATACATTCATATATACAATTTTTCAATTGTGCAGTATTTCATATTACAACTAATACAATTTGATTAAAACTTATTTTTATAGAAGTTTCTCTAATTTTATGTGGATTACATTTTAGTTTAATAAGTTGTCATGTCGAAAACTGAATAATTCTTTAAGGTCCGATTTTTATAAAATTTCTTCTCTGTTTTGTCAGTTTCTTTCCAGTTCAAAAAAGTAGCATTTATTGCGAAAACATTTGTCCGAATTATTGTTATTAATTATAGTATTATTATAATTATCATTTTTTTTTTATGCCGCAATTAAAAATCACAACGCGATTAAGGAAATAACTGACGTAAAACTGTTGCACTGATTTTTTAAACATACATTCATATATACTATTTTTCAATTGTGCAGTATTTCATATTACAACTAATACAATTTGATTAAAACTTATTTTTATAGAAGTTTCTCTAATTTTATGTGGATTACATTTTAGTTTAATAAGTTGTCATGTCGAAAACTGAATAATTCTTTAAGGTCCGATTTTTATAAAATTTCTTCTCTGTTTTGTCAGTTTCTTGCATCTCTTATTTGCTTACTGAGTTTGAAAACTGTCAGTCACCTTTCTTCTTGCGTAAATAATTTGAAATGTTGAAATATAAAGTTTTCAATTGAGTTTGAAAGTTTTTTCTTACATTTTTTTTTTAAAGTATGTAGGTGAAAATATAACATATTTTTTCATGCAATATGCAAAATTTTTAGAACACGCATTATGTAGTATTTCACATATCGTGTAAAATGCCAACTTGTTTTATTTGCACGAATGTATATATTATATTATAAATATAATGAGATATTTATAATGTAATGTCATTAAAATTTAAAATAAATATATTTTCTATATCTTTCAAAACAATGTTTATACTCATTATAAATATTATTGAATAATAAAGGATAATTTATATTTTTGATAATTATTAGACATGCCTAGAAAATGAGAGCAAAATGTAAAATATTGTTTAGAAATTTTCTAATAAGTTATTTTGTACAGGGATAATTATTTTTAAATTTCAGTCAGCCATTCTAAATCAGACGTACACCTTTATTTTTCTTTAAACTAATATTGCTTGTTTTCAATATATTTGCACAATTTATGTAAAAAATCTTTTTTTATTCTTCTTTTTCTTGTAAAATACAACTCTTCCGCTGCTGTTTTTCAACTTATCGTGTGTTTTCCGTTTTCTTAGCTTATGCAGTAAAAACAGTTTTACATAGTATCGTGGAATTTGAAATTTTTTACAGAAATGTGGGATGAACATGATGAAATAAACTTTTTTTTTTTTTTTTTTTTTTTTTTTACATTATTTTAAGAGATATTCAGTGTTGAAGTAGGGCAAAACACTTCAGTTATAAAAATTTCCAAGGATCAAAGTCTGTTCATGGCAACTTTGTCAGATTTTGCTAAGATATACTTCAGCTAATGGTTTCATGCATTATGAAACATTTTTATAATTTTGTTATTTATTACTATTTTTTGCTCCGATTTTTTTTAAGTATATGTATGAACCTCTCAGATTTATGTTGTTTTTAATTACATAGTTTTTGAAAAGTATTTGAAATAATAATCTGATATTTTCATAGAACCAGACAATGATATTTTAATTAATTTCTGACACATTTTATCAAACACATTAATTTATGACACATTTTATTTTCAGTTACTTGATTTTATACGATTTATAAACTTATTTTTATTATTATAAATATTTTACGTTTTATGCGATTATTATTTATTTATTTTTATTTTTATTTTTATTTTTATTTTTACTTTATTTTATTTTATTATTTATTTGTTTTTTAAATGGCATTTTCTTAGAATTGCAATTTATATCTGATGCAATTAAAATGAAATTAGTACAAATTTTTACATTAATATTTATTTTATTTATTTATTTTTTACATGTGAATTAAAAAAAAATTCTGACGTGAAACAACCACACGAATTCCACTATCCACTCTTACACGCATTATATGCCCTTTTTGGAGATAATGTGATCAGGAAACATAAAATTAACCTGACGAAGTAGACAAATAGCAAATTTCCTGTGAGAGAAAGCTGATATATATATATATATATATATATATATATATAAGGACGTGTAAAACAGAGTTTACATAGAGAGTTAAAAAATGAGAAGAAAAAAAAGATAGATTTTTTTTTTTTTTAATGAGAAAGGTTATCTAAAATGGATTTATGTTACAATTCCCCCCACGACCCCCAAATATATATACATATATATATATATATATATATATATATATATATATATATGGGTTATTGCCAACACAAGGGGTAGAAACCATGTCCTTTAGCCCTCAAAAATGTAAAATATTTTCAATCAGAAAAAAATTTGCAGTTAGGCTATTTATTACGATTTTCTCTAGTTCAGTATTATTATAAAAGTTTTTAATGTTATTTATTTTTCTTAGAACTCTATCGGTAAAACATGGAATAACCACTCCGTAGGCTGTCCCCAAGGCAAGTCTGCAGAATATAGCATTATTTTCAAGCTTAGTATTAATGTTTTTTAATTACTTTTTTATTTAAGCAGGACATAATTATCCTTAAATATACGTTTACTAAATTTTAGAGTTATAAAATGAATCTTGTTTTTTTAATTAATTTATAACAAATGTCCCTAATGAAATGCATCCAGTCCGTGGACAACTATTTAATTTTCTATAAAGTTCAGTAGATGGCACTGCCTGTCACCAGTGTGTAACTCAGAAGGAAGAGGGGAAGCCATCTTTGTTTTCACCTGTATGTGCTGAACTCAATGCTTTATTTCGTTCTGTTAAAATAGATTTTAACTGTGATACCTCTATTTGGCTATCTCATCAGTCCACTCCGTGATCAGAAGTATACAGGTAATTATAAGGATTATTTATTATCTAATTATTATTAAAATTAATGATTATATGGCTTAATTCGACACTAAACTTAAATTGTTCCTGACATTGTTGCTTTGTTCCTTAAAATTCAAAATCAGACATTATGTCTACTCCGTGGACTTCTACTCCGTAGACATCATATGATCACGGAGTGGACACCTCTTTCCAAGGAGTGGATACTTTCAAAATTAATCTTAAAAATGGATACACTTGAAAAATAATTTAAACATATTTAATAAATACATTTTATCCATTATTATTTTTTTTCTTTTTTGTTAGCCTACTGATTGCTTAATGTGCAATGAAAATATATTTTTCCCCTTAACTTTAAAATTTTTATTCGTGATTTTATAAAAATGTCATTTCAACTTTTTTAAAACAGTATTTGCTATTTTTTACTGAACTTTTAAGCATTTCTCTTCATTGTTTAACGTAAGAATATAATTCGTATAATATAAATTTAAGAACAGTTTTATCAGTGTTGTTTGCAGAGTAATACAAAAGTTATGATGTATACTATATGTCTTTTTTTTTTTTTTTTTTTAAGTTTTAAAGGTAAAATGTAGAAAAGTTGACATAACACTTTAGAAAAATAATTGCAAAAATATAATTAAATTTAGTTTCAGAAGAAAAAAAAAAAATATTTTTGTTTTACAGTAAAACTGAAATTGTTTTGTATTTTTATTAATTGAATAACTTTTTTATAAAAGCAATACTTAAAATATATATTTATTTTATTTATTTATTATGCCGTTCAAGAAATATGGAAATTCACATGTCACCCAATGCAGGATAAACATATGTGCACAAACCTTAGCTCAAACTCAGTCAAAAAGAAAATAAGGTGCAGTTGAAAATCAAAAAAATAAGAAAAATAACAAGCAAAAGAAACTTTTCAGCAAAACTACAGAAAAAAGTAAAGAACAAAAAAGAAAAAGTATACAGAGAGCAAGAGAAAGACTAATGTTCCTATTACACACAACAAGTTTTCGCTACAACTTTTGAGACAATTGTTAATTTGGCTCAAATCACGTCAATGCGCAGTGTTATAGAAATTGCAAATATGAACAATTTTTTCTGGCTAGTCAGACTGTGATAAACCAGTGAGAAGAAAGCTCCTTATGTGCCGAGAAAAGACAGCGCCGGTGGGAATTCATTCACCGTCGTTTTCTTCGCTCTCCCATCTCACCCCCGTTAAATCAGCGATAAATAGGTGTGCCTTGTCATATACTGTACACCGAGTAAACCAGTTTTTCGAGCAATTTTTCATTCAACTATTGTAACCATCTTTCGGTTTACAGCTTCCAAAAATTGGAGCAAAAATTGAATGAAATGAAAGTCTCGTGAAACATCTTTGTGTGTAATAGGAGCATAAGAAATGATCCCGCAAGACATGAAGAAGGAAAAGATAAACGAAGATAAATATATCACGAAAGGAAGAATACTGTAGTTGAAATGTCTGAAGGAATGAAAAGAAGTGTTAGGAAAAAATGGAAGAACCAAAACAAAAATCAAAGGGAGAGATTGAAGAAACAGCATAATCTTTGAAGAACATCTCAGAGATGATACACCTCCTGAGACACCTTGTTCAGCAGCCATAAACATCAGACTACCACAAATTAATCCATCTCTGACAACAAGACCAACTGTATCATCATGTAGCAGATTAGAAAGTGGAAGAAAAAGATCGAGAAAGAACTGTGAAAAGCTTCGCCTAGAAAACAAAATAATTGGTTAGGAAGCTTGAAAAATACAAAAATAATACTACTGATTTTGAAATACCAAGAGAAAAAAAAAAAAAAAAAAAGAAAGAAAATATCACAGAAGCAAATTCAAAAGAAAATGAAAAATGTATTATTTTTTGCAAGGTTATAAAAGAGCCAATAAAAGAAAGTTTTAAAGGCGTAAAATCAAAGAAGAAACTTAAAGAAATCTTCAAAGTTTTAACAGACAAGATAGCAAAGAAATACAAGTATCTTTAACATATCAGAATAATCACATAAAAAAAAAAAAAAAAAAAAAAAAGTTAAATGAAAGAATATGCGGAACTAACAATTATTTTCCTGTTATATTCATTTTTCAAAAGATTTAAAGTAAAAATATTTGTTGATTAGGGTGGATCGAAAAACGCGTTTTTTCGGCAATACAATTCTAATTGCGCGGACATAGACGTCATTTTAAATGAAAAATTATTATTATTATTTTTTTTTCAAAATTTGAAATCGCACAGAAGGCCTAAAGTTACCAAAAAAGTCAAAATACCGGAAAAAAAAAAAAAAAAAATATAATAAAAAAATAAAAATGCAAAAATTACAAAAAAATACATTTTTTGTTCTAATAGTGAAAAAAGTGTTTTTAAGAGTGTCCTTAATGCATACAAAATATAATTAGACCCATTCTTGTTTTACTGAATTCGCGCAAAAGGCCTAAAGTTGCGGGTTGTATCGTAAAAAAACGATATTTCATGATTTTCGACGATTTTTAAACATTTGCCAAAACCCATAAAAGTTTTATTTTTAATTTGTAATAGTGTAAAAACTATTCAAAATAGTTTCCCAAATTCAGAAATAATACTTTCAGACCTATTATTCCTTAACTGTATTCGCGCAAAAGGTCTAAGTTATAGTATAAATTAAGTTACCAGAGTTTAACTACTTCAAATTCCCATGTCACACCCAGTCAGTTGAGATGTGTAAAACTGGTTACAGAAGCAGCAGAAAAAGTGTGCGGGCATGAAAATTGCGATGGTTATAATAGAGCGACTTTAAAATCAAGACAGCTGATGCCCACATTTAATTCAAAGTCAGAATTCAAAGGGGCTTCTACTTAAATAACCTTTTGCCTACAACGAACATATATTCATTGTACAAAGTAAATAGTTACTGTAAATATTGTAAATAAAATTCCACCTGGTTGGTTGGGTGGGTAGGATGGAGGTGGGGCTTGCGTTGCAGCCACATCCTCGCCATGAGTCCTGGGTCATTTCAGTACAGATTAAATGTTGAAATGAGTTGAGAGCTGCAATATGGTACGTTTGGCTAATACATTTTTTGTAAATCACTTGTTACACTCTTATTACAAACCTTAATGTGTTAAATAAACACTCATCAGATATGGAAAACGGCGTTTTTACGGGACTCTATGACTTAACTTATACCATAATTTAGACCTTTTGCGCGAATACAATTAAGGAATAACAGGTCTGAAAATATTATTTATGGATTGGGAAAACTATTTTGAATGGATTTTACACTATTACAAATTAAAAATAAAACTTTTATGGGTTTTGGCACATGTTTAAAAATCGTAGAAATCATGAAATATCGTTTTTTTTTTACGATACAACCCGCATTTTTAGACCTTTTGCGCGAATTCAGTAAAACAAGAATGGGTCTAATTATATTTTGTATGCATTAAGGACACTCTTAAAAACACTGTTTTCACTATTAGAACAAAAAATGTATTTTTTTGTAATTTTTGTGTTTTTTTTTTTTAATTTACCGGTATTTTGACTTTTTTGGTAACTTTAGGCTTTATGCACGATTTCAAATTTTGAAAAAAAAAATAATAATAATATTTTTTCATTTATAATGATGCCTATGCGCGAGTTTTCCGCGCTATTAGAATTGTATTGGAGAGAAAACGCGTTTTTCGATCCACCCTATTGTTGATTATTTTCTAAAACACAAGTAAAACAATATGGATGAAAAGATAGATCAGCAACATAACTTTCAGGATCTATATATTAATTTGAAACATGTTTTTGTCTGTCTCCACTATATTGAGAGAACTACTGAGTGTAAAAATTTGGTTGAAGTGTCTAAAAAAAAATTATTGGTCTGTAGATGTGCTATGAGAAGAGAAAAATAAAAAAAAGTCGAACGGTGGGAGGAAAACGGGTGGGAAACCGTTTCCCACCAGTTTCCCCCCACGGGTTAAAAACACGTTTACGAGCTTAACTAAGCTTCAAATTACTTCACGGTGAAGAAATTGTACATATGGGGACTAGAGTGAAATACTAAAAAATCACTTTCTGCGAATTTGGAATTTTCGATTTTAAAGGGGGAGAAAAGGGCGAAAGTAGATTTGGAGGGGTGGGGGGAAGGCGGGAAATTAGTTTGAGAGGGAAATCCATTCTAGACCCACGCATGTAGCACCTCATTTTAAAGGTCTTGAAATTTCATGTCGACTGGGGATGTTTGCATACAATAGTGCGACCCCTGGTGGTGAAAAATGGAACTAGGTGATTTTGCTGCAGACCCTATCATGTTACATCTTATTTTAAAGGTCTTGGTATTTCCTGACCGTTGCTGATGTTCGTACAGAACACATTGCGTCCCCTGGCGGTGGAAAGTGCAACTAAAGGATTTTGCAGCTGACACCACCATGTGACACCTTATTTAAAAGGTCTTGGATATCCAAGGCGATTGGTGATAGAGATCTTGAAATTTCATGTTGATTGGGGATGTTTGTATACAATATAGTGAGCCCCTGGTGGTGAAAAATGGAACTAGGTGATTTTGTAGTAGACCCTATCATGTTATATCTTATTTTAAAGGTCTTGGTATTTCCTGACCGTTGGTGATGTTCGTACAGAGCACACTGCGCCCTCTGGCGGTGGAAAGTGCAACTAAAGTATTTTGCAGTTGACACCACCATGTGACACCTTATTTGAAAGGTCTTGGAAATCCTACGCGATTGGTGATAGAGGTCTTGAAATTTCATATTGATTGGGGATGTTCGTACACAATATACTGCACCCCCTGGTGGTTAAAAATGGAACTAGGGGATTTTGCAGTCGACCCTATCATATTACGCCTTATTTTAAAGGTCTTGGTATTTCCTTACCGTTGGTGTTGTTCGTATAGAACACGCTGTGCCCCATGGCAGTGGAAAGGGTAAAGGATTTTGCAGTTGACACCACCAGTGACACCTTATTTAAAAAGTCTTGGAAATTCAAGGCGATTGGTGATGTTCGTATACAACATACTGCACCCCCTGGTGGAGGAAAGTGGAATTTGCAACGTGTGTGTAGCATGCATGCCTGCTATACAGTGCAGCAGTCGCAGGCAGAGGTAACACGAGTCAGAGGTTCGCTCGGGTCAAGGTTAATTTTTTCATGTTATTAGCGGCCTGTATATACGCTGCCGCAGGCACCGGGTCACGAGCCCGAGTTCCGTTCTGTTTGAGGGTTTTTTTTTTTTGCAAATGATTTTTTTTTTTTTTAATGCTTACATTTAAAAATAGAAATTCAAACAAAATCGAGTTAAAGATATAAAACTATACAAATTTAAGGTTCATTTAAGGTTATTATCATGGGCCCGGTCATTGCCGGGCGGGTTCGTTTTGTTCCAGGTTATTTTTTTTTTATTTTTTTATGTTATTAGCGGCCCGCGTATGTGCTGCCGCAGGCACCGGGGTCACAAAGCAGAGTTTCGTTCGGTTCGAAGTAATTTTTTTTGGTTACAGCTGATTATTTTTTCACGATGCTTTTATTTAAAAATAGAAATTCAAACAAATTTGAGTTAAAGATGTAAAACCATACAAATTTAAGGTTCATTTAAGGTTATTACCATGGGCCCGGAAAACGCCGGACGGGTCAGCTAACATGTAGTCTTAGCATTAAACGAAATAGAAAATGAAAGATAGGAACTGTTTATTTGGAGTCAGTTTGACGTCACATTGACTGTACTTTGTTGAAAGTAATGCCATATATTGTATTTCTATTTCCAAGCATTTTTCTGACTTTCTTCTTTTTTTTTTTTTAAGTGAAATGCCGTAAATTATATTAGATTTTTTAACTTGAAATACATTTAAATAATGATGCGATGTTTTTTGAAACATTACGGTCAATAAAATGATCGTCGAATTCGACGGGTTCCAGCTAGTTGGACATTGATAAGAGTCCACTCCGTGGTCAGTGATGTCCGCTCCGTTGAAACATTAATTTTGAAATTAATTAATTACCAACCAAAAAATAGCTAACGAGATAGCTCATCAAGTAAATTAGATTCATAGTTGTCAAGAAGGAAATAAGGAATTTTTTCAAAAATTTTTGATAAAATTTTTATATTTTCAAATTAGTCTTCATTTTCTACCTCTTAGATTGGCAATCACCCATATATATGTATACATTAGAGACATTTTTGAGATATCAACTTTTACCAAAAATTGGCAGACTCAATTATTGACCGGAAGGCAATAATTACATACAAAAATATTTTAAAAAAGGAGTTAATATGTCAAGTTTAATAAAAATTCGTACAGCCATTTTCAAAGGAACGCACTTGCGAGACCTGCATTTGAGCTATTTATACAGGACGCCAGTCGATTTTTCTGAACTAACCAACTATATTAAGAAAAGACATCTAATAGAGCTTTTATGTAGCACCTTTGAAGAAAATCGTTCGACCCATTTTTGAGATACGGACTTTCCATCATATTTACGGTTTCCAATGTCCCACTTTCAGTTTTCCAATTTTCACCAAAATTTAGAAAATTCATCTGTAGATCCCATCGGCCTCAATTCTGAAATTTCGTAGTTCTAAATTTATTAGTTTCGGATCTATTATTGTTCGAAGATTCCCCAAATACATACATACATACACATACACACATACAAACACACAAATTTATCAATTGCCAAATGCTTTTTTTTTTTTTTTTTTTTTTTGAATCAGTAGACATTAAAACGTGTAAATCAGGTGAAAACTCGATATTGATATTTTGGACCGATTACAATACTTCCATTACCTACGGTAGTCAAGTAATGGAAGTGAAAATGAAAAGCTAAACCTGTATAATTAAATATTTCTGATAAAAATGACGTTATAATTTTCATTTTGATTTATTTAAATAATACTTTCAATTTATCAAATAATCATGCTTTTTTCGCTTTATTTTATTATCTGCAAACGATTTTGAATTCATATTGGTGCAATGATGCAATCATGAAAGGGTAATGAACATAATGATAAAATGATATTTACATTCCATTAACGTTTGCATATCAGGATGTTTGGCTATAATTTTTATTTACTGAAAATAGTCGCCAGTCGAAATATATTTATTAAAACGTTTCACTATTCAAGTATTTTTATTATTATTATTATTATTATTATTATTTCAATATAGGGACGAGAGATTCTGCCAAAACCAGCCAGGTTAGCAGCCGAAGAATAGTAGTAATGCACAAAGACAAAAAAGATAAAAATCACATTTGTACTTACAACAACTAAACATACTGTAAATTTATGTAATGTTAATTTATTCATCTTATTTTCTACAGTCCATAAACATTTTAGTATTTTTCTGAAACGCTTTTTTTTTCCCTTGAGAATGGACTCATTTTGCATTGAAAGTCGTTTAGCATAACGCTTTAAAAGAAAGCATACGTATTTCTATAATGCGAAACTAAATGTGAAAAAAAGATCTTTTGACTATCTTTAGCTTCTCTTTTATGCTGTTCTTCTCACAGATATGTTAAAAAAGTTGGAGTCAAAATTTGTATGTGATACGCAATGCTTTTTTTCCGTATGTCTAGTGAGAGAGTTGCACTAAATTCCATCCGTGGAATTGTAATGTCTAGATAGTTATGTACAGACCTTGTCATGAAATAATCTTGTTTGTTAAAACTAATGTTGGAAGGAATATTTAGTTCATTCAGTGTATATTAATGCAGTAGGCAAGGAATCTTTTAGGACAACTTTGGCTTAAATGGTAACTAACATTAGTTTTTATTTTAGATTGAAAAAGTAATGTGTTAAATATTATATACTTATAACTAATATTTCTGATTATTATTATTTTTTAGTTTTTGCCTTTTTAAATAATTAAAACAAATAAATCTTAATAAACAAAAATGCATTTAAGCAAAAACTGTAGGCAGATTAATTCATATTTAAAGATACACTTTCAAATTATTTTTCTATCTCATTATATATATATATATATATATATATATATATATATATATATATACACATATATATATATAAATGTATTTAACATTTTTATCTATGAATGAATTTAAAATGATACGAAATATATATTAAGGGTTAGTGAATAAAATTATAATAAATTCTGGTATATCATGCAAAATGTACATGAATTGAACATATTACATTACTAAACGTCCAATAAAGTGTTTGACATTAGCATGGATGATTTGAATATGTCGATGAAGTGAATGAGATATTTGTCACTAAACACGCAACAACCACGATATTGAATATTTAATATTCCATCACTTTATATGTAGTGCTCTAGTCGAAAATGCCTGTCTCTTTATTAAAATCATCTTTAAAGAATATATGTATAAAATTGTCAAACGAACATTCTCCTTTTAAAAACACATTTAAAAAAGTAAATTCTTTGCATTAATGCGTTATTATTATTTCAATAATGACTACAAATAAAAAGAAAATTCTTGAAATTTTTAATTTAATTGTGTATATTTTTATTTTTATTTTATTTTTATTATTATTCAGGAATGCGTTAGTTTGAAATCGTTATAAAAAGTTTTTTATTTGAACTTTTCTTTTAAGTATTATTACTTAAAAAGAATTTGTTATAATGCAGCTTATTTTCATAATTTTACAAAAAAAAAAAAAAAAAAAATCTATATATATATATATATATAATTTAAAAGTTTTAATTGTTATTAGGCATTTGTTATGAATAAAATGATAATATATATATATATATATATATATATATATATATATATATATATATATATATATATATATATATATGCATACATACATATATACATGGTCTGTCCCGAAAGTAATGCGCACCATTTTCTTCTGCCGCGACCATCTGTTGTATAGGTTTGGCGCTTGCACGGAAGGGTGGGTGAAGTCTTGGGAACACAGCGCCGCCAGCTCCAGTCGTCTCCGAGCTCTTGCAGAATCACAGTACCTGTTTCATTGAACCTTTGTATGAGTGCTCGGTCGAAATCAAGGTGGAACTCTCGAGCAGAATTGTTGCAGTATTGTAAGGACGATCCGACTGTTTTGAACAATGTGGTAAGGGATGACGAATCTTTTACCTTCTTGTACGACCCAGACACAAAATGATAGAGCGCAGAGTGGCACACGGCGTCGTCACCACGCCGAAAGAAGGCAAGATTGAGCAAATCACAGGTCAAAGCGATGCTCTTTTTTTTTTTTCCGAATCCAAGGGATTGGTCAATTTTGAATTTCTTCCACCTGGCCAACCAGTCTACCCCAAATTCTACGCAGAAGTACTTAAAATGCTAAAGCAACGAGTCAACTGCCTCAGGCGGAAGATCAAGAATTCCTAGAAGCTGCACCATGACAATGCTCCTAGCATCTTAACACTAACCCGTCCGCCTTACAGTCCTGATTTGTCCTCGTTCGATTTCTTTTCGTTCCCAAAGATTAAAAAATTCCTCAAAGGGCAGCTTTTGGGGATCCTGGAAAACATCAAGGTGTCTACGACGAGGTTACTAAAGGACACCTCTGTGACGGACTGCTAGGACGCATATAAAGCAGGGAGATCGCATCGGAACAAGTTTTTTGAAGCAGGAGGGATGTATTTCGAAGAATACTGAGTAAATGTACGAATCGGTTCAATAAATTTCTTAAAATAAAAATGGACGCATTACTTTCGGGATAGACCATGTATAATACGTAAAATTTAACATAAGAATTTCACATATCACAATCGAATATTCCAAATTTCAAATGACATTGATTTTCTTTTTTCTTTTCTTTTTTCTTTTCTTTTTTCTACTTTATATATATATATATATAGATAGATAGATATAGATATAGATATAGATAGATAGAGCTATAACTTTTTTTCCATTAACTGAATTATTGCACATTTAATACAAGACTGAAACAACCTTTTATTTTTCACAATACATTTAAAGTATGAAGGGTAAATTTTCATTTATATAACAGCCAAAACATTTTTCAATTAGAAAGTAGTGCATAAAAACAATTTTCTATACTTTTTATGTTAAAAAAAGAATTGAAAAAAAAAATAAAAATAAAAATAAAATAAATAAATAAATAAATAAAAAATAATTGTGATAAAATATTTTTACAGCTAAACCATTGGGAATTTTCATTTTCTGTAACGTTTTAAATTACAAGAGGATTTGCATTCTAAAAATTTTTACAAGAACTATTGTACAAACTTTTAAACTAACTATCCCACATTTTTATTTTGTAAATGAATATTATTCCCTCTCCCCCTTACCCCACGGCACTGTATAACTCGAAGCATTTTTTTTTTTTTTTCAAGATCCCTTTTGTAAATGTTATATGAATAATGGTTGTAGTTTATGTGCGTAGATTTTTGTATGTAAAAGATATATTTATAGAAAAATATAAATTATTGTTCCATCAAATTTATTTATCATATTTATTAAAGATGGATAAAAAATCTGTTTACTATTGCGTTTCTTATTTAATTACCGATGTTATTTAATTTAATTTAATTTTTACTTTTCTCTTTCAGTTTAAATTCTACTACATATTATACTTTCAGAATTGTAAGCTATAAGTGTTATAATGATTCCTAATTTAAAAGTTGAGGTATCTTTAAGTTTGAAGCTGTAATGTACCTCAATGATTAGTATACTATGATGCATTTTTATTTCATTTAAATGTAGTACATTTCAGAAGGTGTGGAAATAAAAGAACAAACCTGCCACCAACCACACGCTCGCTTCACTCATTAACCACAACGGGCTTGCAATCCTTATGGACTGCTTTGTCTTTCAGTGAATAAGAATATTAATCGTACACAACATAAAACAAAAGCAGAAAAATATTTTAGAAATCCCTATGTTCATTTTCAATTTAAATACGTAATACCGATTTTTTTTTTTTTTTTTTTTTTTTTTTTTTGAAATGATATGCTACAAATAAGTATTTTTTAATGCATAGAAATTCGTTGTATCTAGACCATTTTGCGTTATACCTTTAATATATGGCGATTTTTTATTTTTTATTACTACTTTTTGATGATTTTTTTTGGTTTCATAAAAAAAACAAAAGCTCATTTAGTATCACGTTTTAAGTATTACGTTAGTATTATCATTTTAGTATTAAGTTTAAAATTAATTTATGAACAATTGCAATACCTTCTATAAATTTCTAACATACAGCTAGGTTTCAAATGTCGATTGCAACGGTAAAGATGCAATTTTTAAAAGTATGTATTTTTATATTTTTACAATACGATCTAATCAGACACATTCAAAATAATTAATTTATGTGAATATTGTAAATATTTCATTATTATTAATATTATTACCATTTTAAGTATTTAATTATTTAGCTATATTTTTAAAGAAGTCTAAAGTTAAAATGGCTAACGAGTCGTGGAAATGAAATCTTTGGCTACTGCACCGCTAAAACTTAAAATTCCCTAAATGAGTACAGTACTAAAGATGGTCCCATTTAGACAAACGTTTAACTATGTTTTGAGTAAAAATCTAAATCTTTATTTAAACTGGTCTCTTTTTTTTTTCAATGTAAAACTTTCTGGGTTTTGCTTTATCAATAGTTGTTTAGCTTGGTCATAATATTCATAACTAAATCTTTTTTTTTTTTTTCGCCTGACGCTCAAATAAAAAAATATATAAATTAATATACGTTTCATCTGGGTGAAATATCGGTTAATTTTACATTTTTATACTGTAATTTTAATAAAAACTTGATGTATAAGAAAAGTAAATATCACCAAATTAAATGCTTACCTACAAACAATATCTCGCTATTTACGTAAAAGAACATATGAAAAATTCGGTAAAAAATTATAAACAGCATAAGAAACTGCCAAAGAGAAATTTATTTTTCTAAAAGTAGAATAAAAGTAACCGCATGCGATTATTTACAATACTAAATTCAATTTGTAATTGAAAATATCTAAGATAACACACTTCATTTATTTGCAGACGATAAACTTCTTTAATACCAACAGCAACATTGACATTTATTTTGTTTTATTTTTTACATCATTCATTCAACTTTAATTTGCCTATGGTAACTGACGTCATTGATAGAAAACAACGCAATAAGAGAAACTATTTGCAAGTTGGCAAATAGTGTACCTTGGTTAACGCGAGGTTTTTAATTGATAACTTCTTTAAGTAATGGGAAAGGAATTTCCCACTCCAGTTTGCGAGAAGATGCTGTCGCAGAGAAAAGAATTTGACACCAGCGGCAGTGACTTTTTTTTTTTTTTTTTTTTTTTATGTATAGAGATTTAAGTAATTAAAATCACTTGCCATAATGAATTCCAGAAAATAGATTTACACTTGTAACTCCCTTTTGAAATTATTTTCTATTAATAAATAATCCTTATTATACTTATGTTGCACAAACTTATTCTTTTATCAATTATGTAGTCCATTAAATATAGATTAATTAATTAATAGTTAGTTTTTAAAAAAAAAATGTTAATAGTTATGATCTCGGAAAAGCAATGTTTATTATCACTAGTAAAAATCTGCAAATGAAATACCTATTTTTTTTTCATTTTAGAATACTTTTTTTTTTTTTTTTTTTTTTTTTTTCAAATGCAGAGAGGCATTTAAAAAAGTTTTTGTGAATACTTCGTAAAGTAAGTAAGTTTCGAAAGTATCACTTGTAGCTATCTAAATAAGAAAAACAAATGTTTTGAAATATATTTCTATAGACAATTTTAATTATTCTGTAAAGTTGTTAAAAACATAATATATATAATTGTGTTCAGTGCTGTACTTCCCTTCTATAACACATGATTACAAATTATCCATTACAATATCGATTTAAAGAGCAGAATATTCGATGTCTTCTATGAAACTATCCTTAATGTTTTCATGAATTACGTTAATAAAGAAAAATAATAATTATACAAATTTTTAATTTCATAGTAAGAAAACTGTACGATAGTGTCAATTATATTTAAATTTTTTAAATATAATATTATTTATGTATAATACATTTATGTGTTCTCTCTGTGGGAATTTCCGGTATTCAATATTGCAAAAAAAAATTTTGTAATCCATTTCTGCAAGAAATTACTATTGAGCCTTATTTCTTAGCATTTTAGGTATGTATACCACAGCACGTCCTTAATTTGTTGCATTAGCTAATGCTCTAAAAATGTAAAATGCGATTTAAAAGCAGTTCATTAGCCTCTAATGAAACAAAGCTCTTTCTTCCTTTAAATATTAAATATTGTACATTGTTTGTTTATTAATATTAAAATGACTAATACATATAAGTCTCTTATATTATATTTATTAACCGAAAAACCATTGCCGTAAATTTTCTCATCTTTAAAAATTACTATCTGGGGATAAGATTGTACACAAATTTATTTATATAATGTAATCAAAGTATAAATATTGCTTACTCCATTTTTTAAACGATGTGTAATTTTATAAACTCTAAAGACGCAGGAGCTTCGTTGCATTTTATAGATATTTTTATTTATTGTGAAAATAAATTTAATTATTATTATTATTTTTATTAATGAGTATTTTCATTTATTATTATTACAATTATTATATATACTTTTATTTAATGTTTATGGATAAAAAAAAAAAAAAATGTGATATTTAGAATTTTGGTAAAATGCACTTCAAGTTTTGGAAAATAAAATTTTTAATATATTTCATACATTTTTTTTTTTTTTTTTTTTTTTTTACATTTTAGTACTTAGTTTGAAAAACTAGAATTTACTTATATAAACAAAATAATTAAATAATATAATTTTGCACTGATTTTTCAACATTAAATCCCCAAAAGTAGATATTTTTATTATTTATAAAAATTTTATGGAGATTTTTAAAATACTAAGAAACTACGCATAATCATGAAAATAATATATATTGAAAACAAGTGCTTTTCTAAAATTTTTAATTTTTTAAATCTATTTTACTTATTATAAAAATTATGAATTAATATTAGTTACTGTACTCACAGATACTTAAAAATAAACTAATCATGAAGTAATGTTATCTTCATTTTACTATAACAGGACTGATATCTTTAGTATTATATATTACCGCAATTTTAAATACTTTTCTCTGCATTTTTACGGAAGTGAAAATTATGCTACTAAAAGACATAATTAATTATGTATTTGATGAGGATGTAATCTCTCAATTTTTAGATCCAAGAATATTTGTTATGCTCATCATACTTACATTATGCAAATATAAGGGAATTAGAATAAACCGATTCACATTTCACATGCTGGTAACTATGGCATTATCATAAGACTAATGACTGGGGAATTTAGATTTGACCTACATATGTCAATGTAAGGGATGTCCTCATTACTTTCGAGATATTTGAATATTATCGGATTGCATTTAAGATTTTCATTAATTTTAAATCATTACTAAAACATTTTTAGTAACTGTGACATTTCTAATTGCATTTATAAGTAATTTGATTAGTGAATAAAGGGAATGAAGTTCTTGAACAAAAGAAATAAATAAATACCCGAATAAGTTTAAGTATATATATATATATATATATATATATATATTTCAAAATATAAAAACTAGAAATAAATGTAGGCGAAAACGTAACAAACTTAAAGGTGCAAACAGACTGAAAATATTAATTAACGAAAAAAAAAATTAAACATTGAGGCCATCGTTAGTGGAACCCTCAATGCAAGATAGTAAAAATAGGATCTTTCAAGAGCTATTAGTGAAAACAAAATGTAGCTTAGCCTCCCCTAAATAGGTTTTAAAAAAATGATGTAGATGGCAATTCTCTGATACATTTTAATAAATTTTAAATGTTATAACTACATTTTTTTTAACAATACGAAAATGTAATTGTGAAACAAGTCCGTTTTCTCAGATACAATTTCATATCATACAAAACTGTTTTTAAAACTCTTTTAAACTGTTGTTTAATGCACACTTTCAAAAATTTCAGTCGGCAATTCTCCGACATTCTAAGCGACTGAATTGTAACCATGTTTCATATAAAACATGACTCAATTATTTTTATATAGTTATAAATTTAGCTAAATCCATTGTGTACAGTTCATTCTTTAGCGCTTTAATTCTCGATCTCAGCAGAAACTTCTGCGATGCACGTTATTCCTACATAACACGAACAATACTGAATTTTTTACTGCAAAATTTCCATTCGAACGACGTTTTAATAAGTTTATGGAAAAATTCGCTAAAATACTCACTTTTCTCTCTATCAGCAGGAAAATGCTTGCCAGGATTTTAGTAGTTAAATAAACAAAATCACAGAAAAATGAATGCACATTGCCTCTTCTACCTCTCCTACAACTTCTAAAACTTTACACTGAAACATATGTAATGTGTTGTGCACAATTATTTTATTTACGCATGTTACTTTTTTTAATCTTTTATTTATTTATTCTGGGGCAACAAATGTTAACTAAATGTAACAATTATTTATCCATTTACATTATATGAATTTTAGTTTATAAATTGATGGAGAAGAAGGGTAATTTTTTTTTTATTATTATTTATATATACATTATCATGATATTTATGTATTTAAATTAAATTGTTAATTTCAAAGAATCATTCATTTCTATCATAAGAGTTTAAGATATTTTAAGGTTGTTTTAATAAAAACATTACTTAATACATAAATAACTGCGGTTCAGTATACTTATTCATAATCTATCGAGATGTATTACAAAATATTGTATAATAAATCCGCTTTTACTAAACATCGTACTTTCATAAACCTACTTCTATAGCTTTGAAGTGCATTTCAGTATTAGTTTCAGCTGCTCGTTTGAGTGTGAAGTACAAACTAATTATGATGTTCCCAGTAATTCGAGTGCAAATTAGTGATAGTAAATCCAGTTTAAATTGTTTAATAATAACTAGATATAAGCTATATACAATGCTCAGACTAAGATCTTTGTACTTCATATGTCTGTAATTAGTTGAATTGAAGATATTCATAATTCTTATACATGTATCCTTTTTCCGTTTCGTTACTTTTAATAAAGTTCTGTTATTTTAAAAGATATAATTTTTTTATATATACAAAGGTTTTATTTTTTTATGCTGTAAAAATTATTATTGCCATGTATATAATGAATATATAATGAATTATAATTTAAGCTTCTTTTCTTTTCTTTCTTTCATTTCTTTTTTTTTTTTTTTTTTTCAAATTATACATATAATGAAATATTTCATTAAAAATTCCAACATGAATACTTTTGAAATGTGTTTAATTCTGTCTTATAACAAAATTCTGCTTCCATTCAACGATATTTTCAATAACTAAAATATTTCCCTTTTACAAAATATATCTCTCGTTATTAGTTTCAAATTAATAAATATGAAGAATATGTAAAAACATATAACAAAATATTGTAAAACAATTAGTGTATATTAATAATTCTCTAAAAAAATGTTTTTAAAATACTTGCAGATGCTGTAGAAAATAATTTCCATATATATATATATATATACATATATATATATTTAATATTATTAATGTTTGAAGTAAACATGTAACAAATGTAACACCCAATTGAAAAGCATAGCAGCGGAAATGTTGCAATATATTTAGAAAATTTCACTTCCATTTTTACGCAAAAATAATATTACAATATCTAATTATATAATAATAAAACTTTGAAATAAGAATTTATATGAAAGTAATACACACTTTTTTTTTAAGTTTTTAAAATTTTAATTTAATTATTTTTCTAAATATCTCACAAATTCTATTGATTAAATCATTTTCCTATTTGTATTATTTGTACTTATATAGACTAAGAAAATCCATTAGTTACCCGCGCAACATAAATTCTCTTTAAATGCGAACAATTACTATAAAAATTGAGCAAAATTATAATTCTCAGATGATTACATAACTTTAAACAATAGCGTGTGATATAAACTGCAAGGTAAAAGTTTAGACAATTCACACATAATTCGAAAACCTTTTAATTACATTGCGTATGCATTTTATAAAATATGTCTATGTATTTTTATCCTTGTCTATGCATTTTATAAAATATTTATAACTATAAAAAATTCACTTACGAGTGTTTTAAGTTATTAAATGAGAAAAAAAAATTATTAACACTTCCTTAAAATAAAAAAAATAAAAATAAAAAATAGAAAAAAATAGAAAAAGAAAAAAAGAAAGAAAAAAAAACTAGTTTTTAATTCATTCTCCATTTATAATTAAGATTAACTAAGAGATTATAATCTTTTAGAAAAATGTATGCTGGCCACCCGAGAATTTTCTTTATTCTAAAACTTAAGATTTTGTGTGTATATAATTTGAGCAGTGTTTAAAATTCATAGTATATTTACATAGTATTTAAAATTCATAATGATCGCTATCTAGAAGTTAAGAAACCATTAATCTTCCAATGCCTTAGTAAAATGCTTTGATGCTTGTCGACCATTGGTAAATATCAGTGATTGTAGCAAAAAGTTGGATTTTCACAAGCCATACCAGTAAAATTTTTACGTGTATGAACCATCTTGATTCCACATTTTCACTGCTAAATATTATTGATTAAATACTGTTAGAGTATGTTTAAAATGCACAGTAAAACTAAAAATGAATTTCGAGCAATTTCATTTTGTATGCCCTAATTAATATAGATAAAGGTGTGTGACCTTTATCGTAAATCTAAATATATCATATTCCGTTGAAAACATGCTTTTAAATATCTATATTATATTTTAACACTCTTTTGTTTTGTTTTGAACAAAAATATAATTTATATAAAAATCTGTTATTTGAATAATAATATATGGATATTATTTTATTACCGAATCGTGATCTTCATGACATTTTTAATAAGGAATATGCTTAAGGGGAACTGAGAATCATGTATGATTTTTATATAAACATATAAAATGATTTTTATGTAAACATGTTTCATATATGATTTTTATATTTTAACTATAAAAATAATTGACAACATTACAGTGTGGGCAGACAGAAAACTGATGTTATAAAAATTTTTCAACATTGTTTAAATATGCTAAAAAAGGTAGGTTATATCGCTATATACAAATTTCGATGGCTATGATAAAACGACAGTCTGTTTCTCCTTTTCTTTTTCTATCCTTTCTTACTTTCTTTCTATCTTATTTTTCTTTCTATCTTATTTTTCTTTTTCTTTTTCTTTTGTTTGTTAACAATGGTGTTATAGATCTATATTTTTATACACAACACTAAAAAAAAATAAGACAGCAGTTCATCGCTTTAACGTTTTCACACAACCTTGTGTGTGAATTACAATTTTCTTCTATGATACAAAATTGGTAATTTCCCGTAATTTACGAGTTTTTTTAAAAGAGAATACTGATGTTGTCTTAAAAAGTTTAATGTATTTTTATAAATATACTTTGATAAATTAAACTTTTTTCCACTGAAAAATTACTTAAGAGTTCATTTTGAAAGTTGTATATCACGTTGCATAAATTCTAAAAAAAAAAAAAAAAAAAAAAAAACATAAGCAAAGATTTATCATGTACCCAGAAGAAAATTATAAAAATTAGAATTAATTAATAACAGGAATATCACATATTCATTTATAGATGTCTATCTAGTAGGAAAACTATTTTTGATATGTATAACTTTAAAAAGCATTTCACTATTTATTTATATTACAACTTGAGTTCAATATATTTCAACCAGGAAAGTGTTAAGGACACCATTTGTTTTAGACCTCTTGAGTTTCGCAAATGAAGAAAGTGTCTTACAGAATCTAAAAATAAATACGTAAATAATTATATTTCAAAAAAAAAAAAAAAAAAGTGTTAAAAATCCCAATCGAATACCACATTTAATTGGGATAAGTTTTTTTTTTTTTTTTTTTTTTTTTTTTAATTGTAACATTTATTATTTTAACATAATGGATTTATCTTTATTTAAATATACATTATATATATATATATATATATATTCTCTGATTTTGAAAAAATCATCTGCGTTCCTTAGCAAAAGGAAATTTATACGAAGTTCAACAAAAACTCAATTCACAATGTAGCCGTTTGTTTTTATTTGTTTTATTTTTCTATTTAATATATTTTTTATTTATTTATTTATTGATGACATTTTATTGTGCATTATTAATATTATAATTATAGAAATTTTGTAGAAAATTCAGATCGATTTTATTGCGTTTAACTAGAAAATCACACGAAACGCTTTTTTTCACAAATAACTGTAGGAGAAATTACGCCAATACTAAATAACAGGTATAAAGAAAAAAAAAAGCATGAATTCAGGGGACCTCAAGTCGTGTAGAAACACCAAAATCCCAAATTCAGATTTTTCACATGATTACAATACTTTCGTCATTATAGTGTTCGGAAAGTAAAAAGGGGTTATTTGAAACATTGCTTTTTAAAAATCTTTTTTTAACTAACATCTAAACGGTTTATTTCGTTTTTTTTTTTTTTTTTTTTTTTTTTTTTTTTTTTTTTCCTGAAATTGGAGATTTTCTTTTCCACACTTTAACAGTTGTCACATTTTGAATTCATTTCGTAACATAGTTGGAATACATCTTTTGATTATATCACATTTTTTGAAAAGTAATAATATGTATTTACCATTTAGTAACAATTATTCTTCAAAACCAATAGTGTGAATATAAATGTTGCTGTTATTAACAATATTGCGGAATGAATATGGCAACTTTGTCCTTATATCTGCAACACATTCTGTCAAATATTTACGAAAGAGAATAAATATTTCTTTCCAAGCTTATTATGACAAGTTTTTATAGCTATATATGTGTAATATATGTGTCTAAAGTAACAGAAAGTTTTATGAATATCCAATACACTCTAACATTTATTAGAGGACTATTAAATGCTTATTGGATACCATTGTTGCAATATATACCTAGCAAAGCATATACTGATGGAATCGTTCTGGCTTACATGCACTTGCTAGCAGTTGCAGGTTGCCACACGTAACTGAACCAGTGGCTCGTTCATGGAGCCTTCTGTGAAAAAGGCCAATAGTCCAGAAGTGGCTAGCCTTAAGTTCGCTATCAGCACACGGCAACAGTATGTTCAACGCCTTTTTACCACAGTTCATAGGGCCAATGAGGAAAATTCTCTAGCAATTTATATGAATAAATATAAAGGATAGCTTTTGTGATTCCATCTGCTTCTTCTGTTGACATAAAATTCTCTTCTATTTTAAAATTTCTCGTGAAATCTAGTTCTCTACAAGGATGTTCAGTCTTACATTTTCTTAGGTAGATATATAAGTATGTAATTTTATTTTAAGTAAATTTTCCACTTATTTATATTTTAAATATTCTGTTACTGGTTTTTGATCTGAGAGTATGAATAAAAAAAAAAAATAATAATGCAACAAAGGAAATACTTATTTGATCACTTTTTCCTTAGCAACAATTCTCAAATGAAAATGTTTTTTCATTATGCAAATAATTCTCTATATTACAATGCTTTCCAAGAAGGTTATTATTATTATTATTATTATTATTTTTAAGTGTAAAATTTCAATACTATCCTTTAACTTCGTTAAATTATTTTACTGAAATGAACAAAACTTCACGCGTAAGCTTAACACGATTCAAACAGTAATACTGCCATATCCTCATTTCAACATTTCGGCACACAGAAAATCCATTAAAATATTTGAATAAGTCTTAAAAGGTATTGCTTTATTTCAATAAATCAATTGTGTTAGCAAAATACGTACTTTTGACGTACTTTTACTTACTTTTGAAGTCGTGTTTGAGTTCAATCTCTTTTTTTTTTTTTTTTCTGCTATCGGCTTTGGGTGATGTCAGCTGGATTCATGATATTGGGAGTGAAATTTTCTTCTTATTTTCATTATTTATTTTATTTAACTTTTTTTTTTTTTTTTTTTTTTTAAGTTTAATTTATTTTTTCTAATTAAGTTGACAGAACATTTAAAGAAAATATATGAAATAATAAGCAGAAATTCGTGAATATGAATATTAGTCCATAAGTAATGTACTAAAAATACGTCTGTTCAGATTATTATAATAAAATAAGTTTCAATGTCAGACAATCCATACCACATACAACTCTATATAACACCCACACACATACATATATATATATATATATATTATTAAAAGCATGATTTAACCCCACACGTATGTCTCAAGTCATACGGGACATTTTTTGACAGTTTAAATCATTTATTTTATGTTTTTGCAGTAAGTTTTACTTATCAATTGTTTCACATTTTATAATTTTCTCGTAAGTTTTTCTTTAGTTATTTTTGTTACATATTTTCAACTTTTATATGACTAAAAATATATGTTATAATTTCTTATATGAATATATATATATATATATATATATATATAATCATTTAACTCTTTGGAATAGCAGATGCATCTACTGATCAAAGTCTAAAGCGCAATACGCATTGATGCAAAAGCAACTGAAGCATCGTATTTCTTCCCCCCAAAAAAAACAAAATACGTATATCAATGTAAAAATGTTTAATTGGAGTACTTATTTATTAATCAGAGCCTTGATGAGTACAGATAAGTTAGCATAATATGAAAAAAAAATGCAATGTATATATATATATATATATATATATATATATATATATATATATATAGGTTAAGTGCACCAAACATGGACAATTTTAGAGCAATCTCTGATGTTTTTAATGTTCTAGTCATCAGAAAATATTTTTAGAAATCTTAAGTTATGTTAACCACATATATGTTAAAATACATACATTTGATAACGATTATTATTATTTTTATTTTATGAATTTTTATTTGACACCCACTCAATGTTCGGGTAATTGACACTGCCAGTTTTTCCTTTTATTAGTAATTGGCACGCCATATTCCAGTGTTTGACCCTGCTAGTTATTCGTTTTACCATTTATTAGCACCCTATGCTCCAGTGTTTGACATAAAAGGTTAAAATTCATATATGTAAAATATATAATTTTCTTTTTTTTTTCTTATTTATTAATTATTTCGGGATTGATGTTAATTACTGGAGCATGTCACTTACTCGAGCACCAACCCCATATATATATATATATATATATTAATCCCGGGATAGTATTTTCTGTACCATGCATTAGTAAGAGAAAATAAAATATAATCGAGATTCTTAAGCTATGTTCTTATATATTAAAAATATATTCGAATAAAGTAATCGAAGCAAGTAATCTGTAGCCGAGGAAGTAAATTTGTAACTGAATAATCTTAAACAAATTGTGCATAATTTCTTTTATTTATCGTTTTGAAAACGCTTTTCTTTTGCAAGCTTTTTTTACATCTTAATGTAAAATATAATGTAAAATATTTTAATGTAATCTTAATGTAAAATATATATATATATATATATTTAATTAATTAATTTATTTTGTTTTCGTCTGCATAGTTTGTCTTCTTTTAAAAATTACTTTAAAAAATCGTTTAAAATCCATAGTCTACTATTTTCACATTTTTGTACCGTATTTTACAAAAGGACTCTAAACCTCTACACATAAAACTTAAAACAATAAGATATATTAAGCTTTAGATATATTATGGTTCATTTTATTGTATAACGTACCAATTAAAACATAAAACAGTGTATTTTTTTTTTTTTTT
Source organism: Salticus scenicus (assembly GCA_963930645.1). Classification (NCBI taxonomy): domain Eukaryota; kingdom Metazoa; phylum Arthropoda; class Arachnida; order Araneae; family Salticidae; genus Salticus; species Salticus scenicus. The sequence goes on from OZ005656.1 coordinate 43,598,976, forward strand.
TTGTTGTTGTTAGTGAATACTAGAGCGTATACTTAATACTAGCAAACTATTGATCTATGATTGTAGCACGACAAGAAAGATGGACGCATGTGAATCAGTGGATAGTCGGTTTGATTCCAGACCCGGGAAATGGAGATTTTTCGTGTTAAAATTATTACTATTTTATTTATGCTTTGACATATTCTAAAAACTATTTTTAACAGATAAATAGAATAACACAGAATGTTTTTATTATTTATTTGTGAAAACTATACCCTGTAGTCAGGATCGAAGAAGCCACAATTTCAAACACTTCGAGTATGTAAAACGATGTGTCTTCTAAGATTCTTCAAGTGTTTGAATTAAATAAGACACTTTTCGCATATTAAAATTGAACACCCCACTTTATATACATTTGTGTCTCAATTTCACACGCTTGTAATTACAGTATACCAATTCAGATTCAGATTCATATACAGATTCTCTAGGTTTTCTGAAAAGAAAGTAAACTGAAAGGTTTGTTTAATAGTATCACGTTGCAAGATAGTAATTTTTTTCTTTCTAAATTAGTGATTTTAATCTTCTCAAAATAAAAATATAATCATTTTTTCAGTCCAAACTTCAATGCGTGCTTTACTAATGTTGACTGTGGCGTTAATCCAATATAAGAATATTCCTTGAATAAAAAATATGTATTAAAAATTTAAATATATCTTCAATTTCAAATTTAATTACTTAAATTTATGTCACTGGAATTACTCTGGATAATAGCATTTGTATATTAAGCATACGCAATTTTATATATAATTTTCAAACTAATCCAAATAACATTTGCCCTTTATTCAAGTTCTGTAAGTTTTAAAAAAGCATAGATCTCTTCCAATTTTCTGTACAGTTTTAACAGAATAAAAAATAAAAAATAAAAAATAAATAAATAAACAAATACGTGAATAAATAAATCAATAAAATAATTTTCAATTAAATTTGACTATGTATTTTGGTATCATTTATCATACATTCTTATAATTAAAAATAACTTTCTGTTAAAAATTTTAAATTTGCAATAATTTCAGTGTTAAATTTCATTCAATATACAAACTTCATTCTTCTGTATTTATTTTTGTAAATCTGAATATTTCGCTATCAAATAATGATTTATTGTTTTTTTTTTTTTTATAATAAATATTTATTGTATATTTTATTATTAAATAAAGTTTAGTAAATGGAATTTCAGGCATATGAGATATAAAGTTCCATTTAAAAATGACAAACACTTTTTAATATAAATTGAGGGATTTGTTTAAAAAAGTGCCACCGTCATGTTTATTTTCCCGTGAAAGTAAATTTAATATATTTTGAAGTACATAATGGAAACGAAATTTTCTTTTCTTACAGAAACTCAAAATATGACGAGAAAAAAAATATGATAAACTTTGACAATCAACTGACAATCACGATCTTTTAACAAATATACTGAATATTTTATTGTAAAAAATAATTTTGTAAAATATAAATAGTTTGATGTATTTATATATTTTGTTCGCTTTATATTAAAAAAAAAAAAAAAAAAAAAAAAAAAAAGAAAGAAAGAAAGAAAAAAAAATGGAGAAAGAAGAGTAACACGTTTCAAGAGATACTAGCAAAATCTAAAAGTAGCTTGGTCAAATACATTTTACCAGTAGATCCTTATCTACTGTACTACGAAATTACAAATGAAGAATTCATGAAATACTTACGAAAGAAAATAACCAAAATTACGTATTCATCCATACAAATATAAATGTAAAACCTTCTAAAACTATTGTTAAAAACACTTACAGAAAGTACAAAATAAATAAACACAAATACATCTAAAATGAAAAACATTTACATAATATATAACAATTACGGATAGCAGTGAAAATATAAGAAGGATATCTATTCGACCTCTCGGTTTATGATAAATTGCGCAATGCAACTTAGAAACTACCGCAATTGTTGCAAATTCTTTTGGTCCCATCAATTTGCTAAAACAAAATATTTTTTTCAAAATTTTATACTAATACATGATAATTAATTAGTTAAACTTATAATTTTAAGACTGAAGCATAACCTTTTACCATAAATACTAATAATCCAAGGCTCCTTATCTAATTTAATTCTGAAATCTGTAAAGGTATATCTACCATCGTCACAAGTGTATTTTAAAATTCTTTTCTTAGGAAAAATATCAGCAGAAACCACTAAGAAATTACTAAAAATAAATTCTATGAGATCCTCAAATATACAAATATTTTAAAATTACTTCCATATTCTCTGAGCACGAGATAAATAAGAATGATAAAAATAACCAAAGTTGATTCAGTTTAAAATTTACAGTTACTTACTGTAAAATCTGGAAAGTTTTAAAATATAGGATAGGGTGTTCGAATTTAAACTATCCTATTTTAAAGTTGTCTGCAGAGGAAACAATTCTTGAGAAAATTATAAAAAAATTTGTAGCATTTAACAAAGGTATGGGATGAGTGAAAATAAAAAAGAAAAAGAAAAAAAAGTTCAAATTATCGCCACATAGGTACGTTTTTTAATAAATTACACATTTCCTGATCCGTTGTCTCCCTTGCCCCCAGACTTCAATCTATACAAGTTTTGGTTTTGGGAGAGTTTGAAAGGTATGGTAAGTCCTAATATTTGAAGAACTTTTCGTGATCTTAAAAACAGCATTTCACATTTTCGTGACTTTTCTCGATACGCACAGCGGTCAGCTGCAAAATATGCTATCTTACGATTCCAGATGGTAACTAACAATAATGGCCGTCATGCTGAACATGTCTTGTTGTAATAGAATGTGTAGACTGTAATAAAAGTATACTGAATATATAACACATTAAAAAACACACCCTGCTGGCAAAAATTTCAACTAATTTTTTGATTCACTTAAAACACACACACACAGACACTTTCCTTATATCCTACACAAAATTTCATAACATTCTCATCAATACTTTCGCCTATAAACTATTTTAAAATAGTGTTGTTTAATGCCAGACAACCTGCACTTTAAAAATGTCCTTACATAACAGACACATTAGCCTGTAATATCACTGGAATTTATTTTTATTTAGTTAGTTAATGTATTCGTGCTCTTCTCTAAATGTTTAAGGCAGTACGTGACTAACCGTCAATAATAAATCCGTAGCCGCAATTGGCCATTTAACAGAAATTGATGCGAATGCCTGAACCTCACAAAAATGTCCTCAGCGTACACAAAGAGTGGGAATTCAGCTAAATCATCAACTTCGTTCTTATTCTCTATTAAAGACTAAATTTCTGTATCCAAATGAATGTAACATAGACATTACTGATTATTGTCCAGTTGTGTTGGAAGCTGCTTTAGCAATAACTTACTTTGTAATCTCTAGACTATTTACTTGGATATTTCTCCTATATTCTAACCCCATGTATCCTATATTCTAACATCTTAAGGAACTCCAGGCGTTATTTTGGAAGATACACTATCTATCAATAAGTATTCGGACACTTTAGAATTTAGATATTTTGTCAGATATCTGGAAGAGCCCTTTAGTAATCATCTTTACACTTTTGGTGTATGATGAACGAACAGGTTATACCTCATATATTTCAGCAGATATTGTATCCTGAATAGAAAAGGGGACCAGTAAAATATTAAACAATACTAAAACTGTTTTGGGTCACCTTGTAAAAAGTAATATTATGAGGATTTTTCTAATTATTTATGAAAAAAAAAGTGAGACTTCCAGATGTACCCATGGATATATAATGATTTCTTTAAAAAATAAAATGAAAAACAAATTATCAATTTTTTAAGACGTAGGATGTTAGACTTTTTGAAAAGTCATGCTTAGAAAACTTCACATTCTGCATTAGACACAACCTACTGCAATCAGAATGTAAACGAAATATGCTTACAATAAGCATTTTTATTCGATAAGTTTTAACTTCCTTTTTCGCAAATTGTATTAAAAAAAAAATCATTTGCATACTTTATTAGCCAAAAGCATTAAGCTACTTATATGAAAACCCCAAACAATTATCGTGTAAATTCAAAAGTTATGAGAGATTGAATGAACAGAAATTTTGTTCTTATGAAGGTAAAAGCTAAACTATAAGGGATTTTATACACATTTTTATTTTAATTCAATCAATGCCGATGATAATAGTTTGCCGGTTGTAAATAAATATTGATAAAACTTGCTATCATCTTCCTATTTTATTTTTAGAGGAACTGAAATTTCGTTTATGCTATCTCTCATTTATTATTATTATTTTTTTTTTACATGATATTTGTTTGAGATTTTCATATAGGTAGCTCAATACTATTGGTTATTATAATAAGCAAATGAAGTTTTGTTAAACCTTGCGTATGTGTATTTAAAATTATTTAGCAGAACAGCGTAAGATTTTTAAAATTTTTGCATTCTGATTGCAGTAGGTTGTGTATAATGCACTATGTCAAGTTTCCGAAAAATCGCTTCTCACTGGACCTAACACCTTACATTTTATAATAATAATAATAATAATATATATATATATATATATATATAAGTGTTTTTTTTTTTTTTTTTTTTTTTTTTTTTTTAAGAAATTTGCAAAGAAACTGTTATATCTCCGTGCATATGTGCTGTAGCTTCAAAAACATTTATATAGATAATTAAAAAAATTCACATAATCATATGTTACAGCCAAAATGCACCTCGGGCATTACATTTTACTGGATGATCCCTCCCTTTTTCAGAACTTTTGCTGAAATATATGAGGTAAAACATATTCATCATATTCCCAAAATTTCAAGTTTTTTTTTTTTTTTTTTTTTCCCTCAAGAACAATATTTGACAAAACGTCTAAATTCGAAAGCGTCCAAATACTTTTTGGTAGACAGTGTCTTTCACACATTGGGATGACGCGATGTTATATTCAAATAACATTCTCATAATTTGTTTCTGCACACAAGTGTAAACCAAAATATGATGCTTAAATATATAGATATGACATCTTATCATTTTCTGAATACATTTTTAATAATCGGTAAAATGTGGCTAACTTTATGAAAGAATAAATTGAAAATTATTAAATTTTATAATCTTGTTCAATTATCACACTGTATTTTAACAATTATATAGAAATATTATTTAATATGAGAAAGTATTTAAAAAAATTAACCAAATTAAAATAAATTAAAACTTTCTATTACTGATATTATTTTTCGTACACTCTGAATATTTTAATAAAATAATTCTTTTAAACGAAAACACATTTCACGAAGATATTACATCTATTTAAGCCGTTCTTTTTCTGAAATCGAATGTATAAATTATCATAAAAGTATGTTGAATGTGTAATGCATTACAAAACACATTCTGCAGGCGAAAATTTTCCTAAAGAATCTGTTCTTTTATTCGTTCACACAAGGTCCTACGCTTTCATTATGCCCTACACATAATTATGTCCTACACACTTTCTCAAAAATACTTCTGTTTGTAGACAACTTTAAAATGGCGTCGTTTATTTTCGGACAGCCTGTACGTAAAAAAAAAAAAAAAAAAAAAAAAAACATTAAATAGCAGACTTAGGATAGGCCTGTCATATCACTGGAGTTATTTTTATTATGCATCTGTGTTCTCGCAATGTTTATGGCAGTACAAGATTAACCGTCAAAAATAAATCCGGAGCCGCAATATGCCCTTGAAGAGGAACTGGTATAAATGCTTCAACCTCACAAAAAGGTCCTCGGAGTAGACAAACATTGTGAATTCATCAAAGTTACGGTGTCCTTATTCCCTATTAAACACTAAATTTATGTATCGAAATGGATGAAACATAGACATTACTAATTTAGTTGTCCAGTAGTGTTGGAAGCTATTTTTGCAATAAATTACTTTCAAACTTTTAGACTTTTTACTTAGATGGATTTTGCTCCCATTTTCTAATTCCACGTATTCTACTTTCTAATGTATTGGTGAACTTAAGATATTATTTAGAAAGATATTTTACACTTTGCAATGACGCGATGTTATATTCAAATAACATTCTCATAATTTGTTTCTGCACACAAGTGTAAACCAAAATATGATGCTTAAATATATAGATATGACATCTTATCATTTTCTGAATACATTTTTAATAATCGGTAAAATGTGGCTAACTTTATGAAAGAATAAATTGAAAATTATTAAATTTTATAATCTTGTTCAATTATCACACTGTATTTTAACAATTATATAGAAATATTATTTAATATGAGAAAGTATTTAAAAAAATTAACCAAATTAAAATAAATTAAAACTTTCTATTACTGATATTATTTTTCGTACACTCTGAATATTTTAATAAAATAATTCTTTTAAACGAAAACACATTTCACGAAGGTATTACATCTATTTAAGCCGTTCTTTTTCTGAAATCGAGATATTTTTATTAACACGAAAACCCTATTAAGTTCTTTCGTTGAAGACTAAATTTTTGTTGTAAGTGCTACCGCAAATGATGCGTACAAACCGCAAATGCCTTTAAATAGCTGCGATAAAAATATCTGTTAGAGTGAACATTTCCACAGTACATTTCACTCAGAAAAGTTCTTTCCGAATGTTCTCATTGACCTTTTTATTAGTACAGCAAAAGAGAAACTTTATTCGAAGATTATCCAAAGATAACTATTTTTTTAAAGTGTTATAAAGAACAGTTTATACTGTTTGTTTTTATTCATTAGAACAATTGTATACAAACCAAGAAATTAATTACTCAGTTTGAATTTATTACATTACATTGATTCTTCATTAAAGAACAGGCTCAAAAAATAAAATACTTTGAAAATTCTTATGTTTTCCATACATATATTTAAAATTAATTATATTAGATCCATATCGTTCCACATAATTGTATATCAAATCAAAAATAATTAAATAGTTTTGTGGAAATTTTTGCTTTCGCTTCCTTTAGATTAAGCTGCAAATTTTTAAGTTAACAATTAAAATGTAACTAGTTTTTTGAAAAATAATTATGTGAGTACAATAAATTATTTAAAATAATTAAGTAACAAATTCAAACACAAGGTAATTTTCTCGAATTTTCACATTAGTTTAAATCAATCATAAAAAAATATTAAACATGTTGTTAGTTTTCTGCTACTGTGAAAATATAATGAAATGGGAACTCCAAAGAAAGAATAAATTTGTGTTATAAAGTAAAGTTTAATTTGATTTTTACTATAAATAAATCAAGCAAGTAATAACTAAATAAAAAACTAATAACAATTTTAAAAGTTAAAAAATAGATAAAATCGTAAAAAATAAATCAATTCAATTAAAATTAAAAGTTAAAAGTTAAAACATTATTCTTTAACATTAACTGTATATTTCTTTAGATATATCTATATTAAATTATCATATATATCATTACAATTACTTTTTCTAGCTCTCTAATGACAGATGATTTGGTGAGACTATTATATTAATTCTAGATTTTTTAACGTTTTAGAAAAAATGTAAAATATGGAAAATTCAATTTTTTATACCTGAAGATAACTTAGATTATTATTACCCTTTTTAATATAATATTTTTAAAAGTATCTTGATATTTGTAAGTAATGTGTCCATTCTGTACATTCTCATGAGAAAAAAGTTGCGTGTTTGAAAACAAGACTTTCATTACAGCTGTTACATTAAGTATCTACTCATTTTAGTGATAATAGCGTCTAAAGTCATATAATGGACAAAACTATTCAGACACCATGTATTTTCCGGTAGTAACCATGTAATACAATCAACGCAAAATATCTGAAAGAGATATTACATAGTGAAATTCAAAAATATCCTTAAACACGCTTTCTAGACGTAAAATTAACATACCTAAAAAAAAAAAAAAAAAAAAAAAAAGACATGTGTCTTATTTAAACTATTAACAAGATAATGCATATAAAAACCATCTAAAAAGGTGTTTCTTTAGTAAATTTGGAAAAAATCGTTAAAGCCATTAAAAAATAAAATAAAATAAAATAAAAAAATAAATAAATAAAATAACTTTGGATCCCATATTCGGTTTTCACCAAAACTACCAAAACTGATCCTTACACTTGGAACTAATCGACACTTACGAAACGACAGCTAAAAAAAGTTAATATGGCTAGTTTGAAGAAAATATGTAGAGCTGTTTTAAGACACTTACTTCCGAGACCAATTTTTTTCCTACCTATTCAAAGCGCCTTTTAATTCTCCTGAAGTAGTTAACTAATACACAAGAAAATACAGCTGAAAGGTAGTTTATAAATCAAATGTAAAGAAAAACTTTGCTGTCGTGTTTAAAACAAGGACTTAAATAATAATACCATCTTTCGGTTTTACATGTTCCCCATTTGATTTTCTAATTTAATCAAAAGGTGGTATCCGTTCACCAGACTGGTCTTGTGTAAAAATTTTCAAAATTACATGTTTTTTCGTCTTGGTGATATTCAAAGCTCAAATATATATAAGCTTAAGATAAAAACTTTTGAGAGAATTCAATTCTTCTATTAAATTAAACAAGAGGAAAAAAACAAACAATGATAAGTGAAATAAAAAAATAATGAAAAAAATCATAAAAATAATCACAGAATATGATTTTACAATATGCACACACATACACACACATTATATATATGTATATATATATATACACATGTAGACATATAGTTAAATAGTTTGATAGATAGATAAATAGATAGAAATATATATATTAATTGACAATTTAGATGCCCTGTAAACTTTAATTTCTCTTGAAGTATTAATTCAATTCCAAATTCTGCAATAAAATTCAATGTCAGTAACTGTCCCTTTTATGATAAATTGGTTTTTGATTACACATTATTTCTCTAGGAATTCTCATTCCTTTAAGTCGACTTTTTCTTATGGGTGATATAAAAATATCCTGCATTCTTTAATGGCACTCTAAATTTTAATGATCGCTTTTTACATTTTTTGAGCGAACTAATAATTGCACATTAAAACTATTTCAAAAGTGAAATATGTGTGTTAATTAGTTTAGTTTTATATTGAGTGTAGTAAAATTATGCTTATTTCATTATATTAAATGTTCCAGAAATATCTTTCCAGAAACTACATGTAAATAATAAATATGTATAAATGAACAAATTAAAAAAAATCTAGAACAAACATTTTTTTTTTTTAACTGTTTAACTGATTCTAAACTGCCCTGGCTTTTTCTATTGTATTTACTGTATTTTTAATAACTGTAAGTTTTCAAAGCTTTCATGAAATTATGTGTTAAGCAACTGATTAATAAATACACACTGATTATTACATCATAATTATAAATATCGTATTTTAATGTCTGTATTATTTTTTAATATCAAAAATTAAACAATTTGTTATTCACCTCTGTTCGTAATCCTCATTTTAGTACAATTTGTTAATACGATACTATTTTCTTTTTTTTATCTTTCAGCACCTTAATATGTTTCTTGTGTACAATCAACTGTACTTAAAAATATAATTTAAATAAATTGTACATTATATTACTGTCATTAAAATTTAAATTTGTTTTTCCTTGTCACTGTTTCTAATATCACAACAGAAATTTTTGCGAATTACCTTCAATTAAGTAAAGTGAAGAGCAATTAATTGTAAAAAAGTTAAACTAATATAGCTTATTAAGTATGACATAAAATAGAAACAAAATTATACATTGGTATTTTAAATATATATTTTTACTAATATTATTGAAAAGGTATTTACGAAAAACAGTATTTATTACGTATTTGGAAAATCAATACGAACTGTTTTCTAATAAACTGTTTCTTATAAGAAAATGATAAACACATAGTCGGATGTATCTAAGTTGTAAATATTGGAAAATTTAAATCACTGAACAATCTAAAATCTTTTATAAGTTTATTTTTGAAAAAAAAAAAAAAAAAAAAAAAAAAAAAACTATTTTAATTTTGAATTTGTTATTAAATTACTCATTGTTAGCCTTGATAAAAATAATTTTGCTTATTAAAAGTTTTACATATTAAATAAAAACCTGTTCTAAGATTTAAATTAATTTGTTTTTATCTAGAGTAAAATATTCATTCTAAAGGAATTTATCACCAAATATGTAAAAAAAAAAATTGAGACGCATTATCCTAATTAATGTTTCACATACTCGCCAAATATTATGAAAGGGATTTTAGGACATCAAGAAACTGTAATACAGTGACCTCCAAAAGTTATGATACAACCGGTTTGCTCGTCCTCTTCCTTTGCGGGTAATTTTGGAAGAAACGAACAAATATTTTGTTTGCCATATTTATTATTAAAACATTAATCAATTTTTTTTTATAACTTTGACATCATTAACAATTTTTAAACTGATGTTACTTCATTGAGTCCACATGTTAAATTATTTCTTTCTTTCTTTCTTTATTTATTTATTCTGTATTCACTTTTCTTTTTCTTCCATTAGGAATTTTTTAGAAAATATAATTATTAGTTTGTAAACTTTGAGCATCGTCAAATAATAAAAACATGTTCTATAAAATATTTTAATCATCATGTCAATAAATAATTTTGAGCATCATCCAAATTTCGTGTCCAGATGTATCCTTTCAAAAAATTGTTCACGCACAAAAAATGGGGGTATTTAAAAAAAAAAAAAAAAAAAAAAAATGTTGAAGGAAATGATTTTATTTATCCAAGCAAAGGAAATTGTAGCTAATAAATAACAAGAGAAACATTAGATAAAATTTTTTTTTTTTTTTTCAAAACTATATCTTAAATCGAAATACTACCTATTCAAAATTTAATAAATTTTGATGTCAAGGACTTAATAATTCTTTGAGATCGCAAATATATGAAACGCCTTTGCTGCCTTTTCAATTTGACACGTCGCTATAACTCTTATTTAAGTACAGAGTTTCCTAGATGACAGTCAATATTTTTTAAACCTGTAAATAATTTGAACTGCTGAAAATATAAAACTTTCAAATGCATTTTAAATTGCATTTCTTGTATCGTCTCGCGAAAAAAAAAAAAAAAGTTAAACCTTATGTACTTTTTTTTAATACTCAAAATATATCAGGGAATAATACATAATTTTTTCTTAATTTAAAAAAGAAAAATAATTTAATACGTATGTGCATGCATTTAAAAATGAATTTTAAATACTTCATACTAATATGGAATAAGGTATAAATTTTATATGCAGAATATGTGTACATATACAGGGTGTCTGAGCAAGACTGCTCAAACTCTGCAAATCCTGACTACTCTCATTAATATTGCTCAAAGAACTATATGCCTACGACAAAAAAATTTCGTGGAAAATAGGTGGAAAAAAAAACTGTGATGTCATATCTTGTGTAGAGGAAAAAAAAAAGAAAACATTAACATCGGTATTTGCTTAAGTTTACATAGGAATATATTCAAAATGTCTGCTGCAAAATCGAAACATACAAGGTGATCCGTAGATTATCTGACTACACTTGTTGCATGCTAAATAATATTAATTTCATTTATAAATCGAACGGAGTATATTACCATGCTTATATTCTTAGAATCGAAAAGATTTAACTTTTTAAATAAGGTTTAAAGCACATTTTGACATCATGAAACGGCGATGATATGCGCGGTGATTATTAGTCTGCAAACGTATGTTAATACTGACGTTCATGTTTACAGTAGCTTCTTAACGAATCCTGATATAACAGCACATTTGTTTCGCATCTTACTCGAAAACAATTTGCGTAGAGATATATTTTATGGAAAAGATTTATGCACCTCAAGTGTGGAATCTGGTTTTGTTAAATATGGGTTATCTTTCTGAGACTTCCTGTATATCTTTATAGCCCTTAAATATCGGCGTTCATAAGCGGCAAAGTATATGGGTTTGATTTTTAATTTGTTATTTTTTATGTACCAAAAGTCGCTGCTATAAAAATGGAACGTTGAAAAAGTAGTGTAGAGATTTAATGCATAATTGTCAAATAAAATAAATTTATTTATTATTAACGTACTTTTTAACAGCAAACAACTGATAATGTTGACTACAAATGAGGCAAAACATAATAAATATTTTGATGTTTCATCAACTGGGCGCAGTGTACGACATTTTCAAAATTAGTTCATAGGAAATCGGAATATACTCATCTGATTGTAAAGTTATCTGATCCTTTAAAGTGTAATATCTTGCTCTTGATGCAAAGAGAATTGTAGAAAGCTCCATAATCAGAAAACACAAGGAGTGATATCAATTGTAGGTGTAGGGTTTAGTGCCAAATGACAGCATTTTGGTCCTAGGAATTCATATCAGGTATCTCAGTCACTGTTCTTTTGAATATTAATCTTTGAGTCAACGCCATCCAATCACACTTTGTCTGTGAATTAAGAAAGTTTTCCAACCTTTGAATTATACGTTATAACCTCTCATTACAGAACGTATTTAAAGAAATTTCTAGCAATTTGTTATTATTATTATTTCCCCTCTTATTGGCGTCGTTTGGTTTTAGCTATTTTTCATTACAAATCGAAACACTTCTGTAAATGCACGCATTTTGTAGCAAGTAGTTTTAAAGCGTGTAGCAAGTAGTGTAGCAAGTAGTTTTAAAGCGAGTTTTTTATGATACCTACTTCAAAATATCATGCCAATAAGTACGCCGCGTCTGAGTCATGTGAGAGAAACTAGTTCAGAGTTATCAAACAGACGCAGAATCTAGGGGAAAAGTGAAAGTAAAGTTGAAGTTTGAAGGTCAAATATATCATTCGATAAGACATTTATTCATCACTACATTCATTGCAAGTTTCACCTGCAAAAAAGTGCTGCAAAAGCATGCCAATCAATTTGTTCTGTTTTGGGGGAGAATATTTTATCAAAAGGCCCATGTGAGTATTGATTTCGATGCGATTGGTAAAGATGGCGATTTTGATGTTAGTTGTCGAGAAATTATCGGCACTCCACCGAAGGCTAGCCATGATGATTTGCAAACACTTCTGATTAAAGATGCATCTCAAATGCAAAATAAACTTGCTGCACAATTAGGCGTATCACAAGAAACGATTTCTAATCGCTTGCATGCAATGGGAAGAATTCAGAAGGCAGGAATTTTTCTACCACATGCATTGAGCCAGAAAAACAAAGATGGCCATGTCTTGAAGAGCATGAATCTGCTAAACAGGCAACGCACGAAATATTTCTGGTGGAAAATCTGGACAGGAGATTAAAAATAGATATATTATGACAATCCGAAACGCAAAAAAATTGGGTGAATCCCGGCGAAACAACAACATCAATGCCGAAAAAAGACATTCACAGTGAAAAAGTTCTCCTATGCATAAGGTGGAATATGAAGAGTGTACTGTATTACAAACCCGGTGTAAGTGTAACTGCTGAACGTTATAAACAACAATTGCTGTGACCGAAGCAAGAAATCAATAAAAAATGACCATTTACTGGCAAAGGTTTGCAGTCCGTCAAATTGCTTCATGACTATGCAAGGTCTCATGTTGCAAAACCGGTAAAGGACACGTTAGTAAAGCTTGGCTGAGAAGCTATGGAACACCCGGTGTATAGCCCCGAAATAGCCTCTTCGGACTACCATTTGTTTCGGACGATGCAGCATGCCTTGTCTTCTGAGCTGTTCCCGACAGTGGACGAAGTAAGAAAATGGGTTGATGATTTCATCGAGTCCAAAGTGAAATATTTCTATACTGCTGGCATCCGTGAACTGCCCGGCCCATAAGGTATTAGATAATGATGGAAATTATTTTGATGAATAAAGGTATCATTATCAGCTCCAAATTATATATTAATTTCTTTGATACTCAATTCAAAACTTATTACTACACTAATTATTTAAGTATCGTATGAAATCAAAATATAAAATCAAGAAAACATTTTTGATTGTTGACTGGAGAATATGTGCCAGAGATTTTTTTTCTTTGCTCGCACTGTATGAAATGTAACATATGAGAAAAATCTATAGTAATAAATTTCTAATATGTAATTTAGTAGAGTTTTTCTATGTAAATAGCTTACTTTTAGTTTTACAGAGTGCCAGTCGTCTTACTTACCTCAATATATTTGATTTCGTAGAAAAAAGACAAAAACGGAAAAAAAAAACAGAAACAGAATTGATATTTCTTTCTCCTCTTTCTATGCTCTGTTTTTTTCAATGTATTTTACTTTTTTTCTCCTTTTTCTTCACATAACTTCTTTATAGTTTATCATAAACTAAACATAACTTTTTTCTTACACAATATATTGATACAAATATTAAAGATAAACATACTGGGATTTATTTAATAAAATTGAAAAGAAAAAATGAATAATGAAACATATTACCAATTTAAAAAAATTTAAACATAATTGAAATAGTTAAATGATTCTCGTGTCAAATTACTTATACCCTTCCATTTATTATTACATTTATATAAATGTAATAATAAATGGAATTACAATTATTTCAAACTTATTAATTTTTTTTTCAGTATGTTTTTCATTACGATTTTGTTTCTGTCTCTTAATTAATTAGTTATTACATGGTAAAAAAATAAATATTTCCAGCAGGAATCTAAAAGTACATCTAATTAAAAAAAAAAAAAAAAAAAAAAAAAAAAAGGTAAAATAATTGCGGTTATCAAATAAACCTATCTTTTGGGATTAATCTGGATATTAATGAAGAGGATTATTTTAATTACAAGAAGGCTTATTGTATTTTTAGATTTTTTTTTATGACTCTTTATCATATTGATTTATGATAAAAAAATACAAAAGTATCATATGCATTTAAAGAATTAAAAATAAAATGCATAATATAGATTATCAGCTAATTAAAGTGAATTAGCTTTATGAAAATTGAAAATTGCATTAAAAAAAATAACTCTTTTTTTTTTTTTAAATATTTAATTTTGAATAATATATGATATACAAAGCTATGTCGTTGCATTAATTAAATTACAATTGCAAGCCAGATCTTACAATGAAATTTAAAAAATCATATACTGTTATTTCTATTATTATTATTACTGTTGTTATTGCTTTTTTTATTATTTTATTTATTTATTTATTTATTTATTTTTTGTAGGGTTATTTAAGAAACAATTTTATATAATCTACACAATACCTATATCTGATAATTGTTATTTAGTTTTAAAAAGTAATTTATCGAAAAAAATATTTATCATAAAATTAAAGAAAACAAAATAATCTAAATTAAGTCTTGTGACATTTTTTGTTAAATTTCCAGAAAAAAAAAATGTAAAATAATACCGAGATATATGCCATATCAATAACATATTTATTTGGAGTTGCCGACTTTTATAACATATTCAGGCATATTATTCGCGTGATTCCACGGAAAACAGGACATTTTAAAAAATAATATATATATATATTAACGTCACAAGTTACTCAGTTCGATTTTCAAAGTTCAAATAATATGTATTTAAGAATATTTTTTCAATATTTTACCTTTTTTGAATGACAACAGTGCTTCAAAAATAGCTACCATCAACTAAATCTCATGTGTTTCAAAGATGTTTTTTCAAAGCAATCTAATATTGTTTTTTTCTTTTTTTTTTTTTCTTTTTTTTTTTTTTCTTGACTTAGTGATTTCTGCTGTTACAGTTTAAAATTGGTATGCATCATTTATTTAATGCAGTATTCTAAGAATTTTATTGCAGTATAAGTTAAATTATTTCAAATTAAAGTTACTGTAAATGTATGTTCATCACGGACAGAATAAATGTATTTTTTGAAATTGTCGCTAAACCAATAATTGTATTTTGAAAAGAAGGTGGCTTATGAGCAATAATACCATGTATACACATTTCTGAAAATATTTTAAAGTAATATCAATTTTTAAATTAATTCAGAGATATTCTTCAATGTCCCACACATGACATCACACGTAAAACATTTCAAACAAAGATATTTCTCAAATAAGCACTTGAATAGTATTAGTATATATATTTTTAAATAACCGTAGTTAGTAAATAGGACGCATTTTTAAAGCTATGAAAGTTAAAATCTTTATCAAAAAATAATAAAATAATTTTTTCATAAGCGTAATGGAAGAATAAAAAATTCGAGGCTATTTCGAATGGCCTAAATATCAAATAGCTTACATACATGAAGAAATAGTGAAAGTTATTCCTGAACCAATTGTTGCAAATGGAAGTGGTTCTTATAAATTTCCAGATATTAAAAAAAACTATATATTCATCTTTTAAAGCAAAACAATGAACTTCCTCTTTCATTGACTTTTTATGTTATTATATTGCTGAATTTTGTTTAAATTAACGCATTTTTTGTATTAATTATTTTTTCATAACGAATTAGGAATTTTGGGAAATAAATATTAAAAATTATTTTTTAAAAATAATAAGAAATTAATAAATATATATTAAAAACGCTTTAAAACACTT
Source organism: Salticus scenicus (assembly GCA_963930645.1). NCBI lineage: Eukaryota > Metazoa > Arthropoda > Arachnida > Araneae > Salticidae > Salticus > Salticus scenicus. The sequence continues at coordinate 43,615,370 of OZ005656.1, forward strand.
AAAAAAAAATTATTAAAACATATTTACAAAGCTTTTCGTCACAACGTTATGGCATCTTCAGGTAATTCTTTTACACAAGCAGAGAGTAGACAGCATTTTATATAACAAAGGAACTTGATACGGTTATAGTAAAAAAAAAAAAAATAAAAGAAAAAGAAAGAATGCAAGATTGTGCGATGAGTCTATTAGTTACGTGAATTCAGAAAACAAGCTTGAGTTCCAGTAGGGTCAGACTAGGGATACATGTCATAAAGGATTGTAGAAGATACATAATCTTGAAAAAGAAGACTGGAGGTTTACGATAAAAACTTGCAGCGTAGTTACGTCGTTACATGTATTTAGGAAATAAGGTGAAATTCCAGTAGGGTCACACTAAACGTACATGGTATAGGTCTTGTAGAAGATACATAATCTTGAAAAAGAAGACTGGAAGTTTCCGATAATAACTTGCAGCGTAGTTACAGTCGGCTGCAAAATTATTCCAGCACTAGCCAATAATTCCTATATTTAAAAAGTACACTTAAGACTGTTTTGCTAAGTAAATCCTTGTCGAATCATGTTCTTAGACTGATTAAGAACATGACTCCACAAGGATTTATTTAACAAAGCTGCATTAAGTGTACTTTTTTTTGGCAAGGATTATTTCTAGTGCTCAAATAATTTTGCAGCCGACTGTACGTAGTTACATGAATTTAGAAGGCAAGATTGGGTTCTAGTATGGTCACATTAGTGTTACATGTCAAAATTATTTGTAGAAGAAAACTTAAACTTAAAATGTCGAGAGGACATTTCCAACAACATCATGCAGTTAATAACTTTAAAAATAGATATTAGTTGAAAAGATATAAATATCATTACTCATGAATACAATATTAATTTTAATCGTTTAGAAGTTTTTAATTTTAATTAATAAGGAATTGTTTATTTTTCTTAAAGTCAGAAATTTGCAGAGTGTCCCACACTTGACTACGAATGTCCAATACGTGACACTAATGAAAACATTATTACGTGTACTAGACTTTACTTTTTTAACCTAACAACAAAATAAATAATTTGTGGTAAACCAGTGTATATATTGAAAAACATTGCAAATGCATGAACACAGTAGATTCACAGGATTTTTTTTCTGAAAGCAAAAAGCTAGAAAATATGTGTCTAATATTATGTCCGACACGTAACAGCTATATTTTATTAAAAAAATTATAATTAAAAATTACAATAGAAAATTTTTGTGATTAAAGAATCATGTAACTGAAGTACTTTCCCTAGGTCAGTCATTTTCAATATTTTAGCTTTAAGTAATTTGTATAACTATAAAAATATTAGGATATCTATAAAAATATCTAATTGCCCCACACGTGACAGGGAATCACCCATTAGTACCAGATATTTATCGCGCCACAGTGTTTATAAAATATTTTTCTCCTACATGTAATTACGATTGAAAAAGCAGGAAATTGTAATTTAAAATACTGGTATGGCTACATAGCGGCTGCTCCGGAATAAATTATAAAACTAGGCAACTCTGATTCATTAAGTGATTTCCTTAAAACTCATTTTGTATATAACACCTACCAAGAGGGTAAAAGAATTTAGTATCTAGATTCCTCCTCACGTTTCAACATAGCGGCCAATGGAAAATCTGAAAGACAGATAAAATTATTTATGAATTTATTTCTATGAAACTCGGTATGTACATGGGCTATAATAGAATTCAATAGAATGTATTAATCAACATATTCAGTGATGTTGTTTCACATTATGCCCATTTGAAAAGAAAAATGAATTCAACTTATACTACGAACTTTATCGTAAAGACTTTTATTCATGTTTTAGTTAAAGTAAGAAATACACATATCCATAAAAAGATACATTGCATATTTCATAAGAAAACAACACTTTCATTTTTTTTTCACTTTCACACGTTTTACTATTAAGTTTCTATTTTTATTTATTATAATAAATATTAAACTATTCCTTTTCAACAAACATTTTTTTTTTTTTTTTTTTTTTTTTTTTTTTTTTTTAAATGTCGTAGTCAAAAAGGAAATTCTACCAAAATTCTACGAAAGATGCACCATAAAAAACTACCTTTGTTTAAACGGTAAAGCCTCAATTATTTCATGTATTCCACTTAGATTTTAAATCACGTATATTGTAATATTGTATATGAAAAAAAGAAAAAAAAAATCTGTGTTTTAAAAATATTACGAAATCATTTATACTTTCTTTGGAATGAATAAAAACATTACTAAGCTAAACGACATTGACCTAAGTTAAAATTTAAAATGACACGCTCTTTTAGAAACCGAGGTCGAGTGTTGAAATCTGGAAAAACTATTTTTCCATATTACCACGAACGCCTAATTCGAGATGAAAGCGGATTATTAAGCTGTTATGCTATGATAAAGCTTATAACATCTTTTATTTCAGATTTTTTGTAATAGACATTATTATTTACAGAGTTAGGAAATAACATTTGTCCAGCGATATTGAATTTAAATAATAATAATAATAATAATAAACATTATTCCTAATGTTCTAATTACTTTTCAAAGGTTATTTCAATATTAACAGTTTAAATATTTTTAAACTTTCTAACTCCAGATTTTTACAAATATATATATATATATATATATATAAATTAAATAAATAATAATCAAATAAATATTCATTAAAATCTAAAATAATTTATATTTATGTCAAATATTTGACATATTTTTGAACTTTAATAGTATTTTATATAATATATAGATATTAATATGAAAATAAATAATTTAAATTAAAAACAAATATCTGGCGATTCTATGAATTTTGAAAAAAACTCTTCAACATTTTCCTTTTAATCCAAACAAATTTTAACTCTTTACAATTAGTTGCATAATTTTTATATTTATTTCTTTTTACCATATAATATGAATTGTTATAAAAAATGCTATCTATTTCATTTCAACTAAATCAAATACATTTCTTATTTAATTATTATTACTTTTTTTTTATGTTCATTATTTTTAAAGATACTCTTAAAAGTATAAACATTTTAAACGACATTTTTACTTCTAAATTTTAGCAATTATAAATAAATATAGTGAGCTAAAACCTTTTTTCAAAGATAGAATATTGTATGTGAATTACTTTTTAAAAATATGTATATAGAAATGTGAAATTTAGATAATATTTCATTATAAAAATATATATTATTAATATTATTATTCAAGATGTATGGATTGTTCTCAAAGAATTAATTGTATATTTTTAAAAGGTACATCTAGGTTAAAAAAAAAAAAAAAAAAAAAAAAAAAAATGAATACAGGAAAAAAGAAAAACACCAGTTTTAGATCTGTATCTGAACGTATGTGATTCCACATCTATCCACTTTATCTTTTTAAACAGTTAACCCTACTGTAGGTGAGCATTTCTTTAACAATAAATTACATCGTTTTCTTTTTACTCGCTTCAGGTTTTAAGATGATATTTTTTAACTAATTAGAATAATTTAATTCAAATGGTCAGCTCGAAACACTTAGTATATTTCTCAACTTTTACTATCTCCCGAAACTTTCTCCGATCAGCATATCATGAGAAGTTAGACAGACATACATAAAATAGATTTTTAATAGTATAATGTACAGTTTTTTAATGTCATGCACACAAAAAAAAAAAAGAGAATTAAAGCGCTACTGAGGAAATGCGTGTCCTACCAGTACAAATAAATAGTATTTGGATGGAGCAAGTCTCGTGAGTAAGCTGCATGCGTAAGTATTTCCCAACTGAACATCTCAAACGTGTCCTTCACTGATTTTGCTTCATGATAATGCACCATTATCAGTTTGTGTTGTATTTCTTGATATTCTGGCAATTTTTCGTGCAATGTTGGGTTCAAAGCAATCCTTTGTTGTCTTATCGTTCAGTGTTAACGTCTTCACCAAGTTTTAGCCGGTTTCCATCCAACAATGCTTGAAATTCAGCGTCTTCTAACTTTTTCGGTTGTCCTCCACGTTCTTTGTTTCTTACATCAAAATGGGATTTTTTAAACTATTTAAAAGTAGGTTTATTAAACCAGTCAAAGCACTGGGATTTGCCAAGAGCAGGCTCATCGTAAACATATGATGCAATTCTGCATCTGTTTTCTTTTAAATCGTAACAGAAAATCAATATTGTCCGCTAATCTAGTTTGTGGGCACGAAACTCGACATGTTTAATACTATGAAAAACTATGTTGTTTTATCCAACTTTTTTGTTGTGAGAAAAAATCTTTGTCAACTGCCAAAGAAATAAAATGATACCAATAATTCGGCTTGATGGTAACTATATTGGTAGCTATTGCTCTCTATGAGCAAATTTCTGTTTCATATTTACACACCTGGTATAGCCAGAAAATATCATATTAAGTTTTTTTTAAGCTGAATATTCATGAGTGCTCTTAATTATATTATTTTCTTTAGGAATATTAAATAATTCAGTTATATAAATAAGTAATATCAATATTATATAAATTGATATTTCAGATTAAAATCAGTAATTTGCCTGTAATAAATCATTATTATGAAACTGACTGATTAATTCCCGATTACCCACATCAAAATATAGAGCTTAATGCATTATGTGAGGAATGAATGAAAATTTTCTGATCCGAGAAAGTTTGGTAGAACAAATTTCACAGTGAAGTATGATTAGCATATTTAATACGTTTAATGCATTGCCCATACATTGTCGTTTTGGACACGTTTCAGCAATAACTGACACCATTGTCATAAATCCATCTTGTCGTTGGTAGCAGATAACAGATAACAGGAATAAACTTTTAAATAATTAGTCTCCTAAAGTTTAATGTTTTTTACTACATAAATTTTAATTGCTGCTAAACCATAAATTGTTGTAAAATATATAACCGCTTAAAATACAATATAATTCTTTCAAAAAAATATTATTGACTGTATGCTTAAATATTTTGTAGAAAAAGTAAATATCGATAAAATATCCGTGATTGAATGTTTCTTCTTATTTTGTATAATTCTATTCAAAGAATTAACGGAGTTCATGGAAGCGGGGGAGCCATCCCCTCCATGGAAGAACAAAATTGTGATGGCGTGTCTTTAGACCACCCTTAGGTGTGCATCCCAGACCGTCACCAATTATCCATTGCGCAGTACTAATTGATCGTCAACCCAATCTACCAATCATCTTCATCAAATAAGAATCCATTTATTCTCTTTAAGATAAAAATAATCTGAAACGTTAAAAAAAGTAATTATTTAAAATGTATAATTTTCTTTTTTTTTTGGAAATTTAATAAAATGGTAATAAAAAATTAAAATTAATAAATCATAAAAATTACTTTAATTTGATATACAATTAGCAGCAAAATTATTGAAGCACTAGCAATGACTCCTAATTAAAAAAATGGACACCTAATAGTGTTATGTTAAGTAAATATTTTTTGACTCATGATATTAGACTTATACTGTTTATATAAAGTAAGTTCATGGCAAAAGTAGCAATCAAATTAAATATATATATATATATATATATATATGAAAAATGTGGATGTATGCTTCAACAATTTTGCTGCAGACTGCATGAACGTATTTTTATGCATCATGCATTACCACAAAAATGTTGGTAACATGTAATAATAACAAAAGTATCAAAATTATATATTTTATACTCACATACAGATGGGGATAGGAAGGGTAGTATTTATAATTATATAAAATCTCTTTTCGGCAAGCTTAAAGGCAAAGGTAGATTCCTTTACGTTAATGTTACAATTGTAAAGAAATTTTACATATGCATTAATACCTAGCCAATGGCTTTGTTCCCACACATTGCATTATTTACATCGCTATTCTGTTTTCAAGAAATTTAATTTTTAACTACAAAAGGGTTTTATTCATTCTACTTAAAATTTTAGGCTAAATTTATTGGTTTGTAAATGTTTCAATTTTTTAAAATTCAAGCTCATAATCATTCAACAAATAAAAGCCTTAAAGATATACAATCCCAGCAATGTCTTTTCGTGAACCCTGAAGGCATTATATATAGATGGGCGTTAACATGCCCATCACGATTTTTACTTTAATATATATATATATATATATATATATGTGTGTGTGTGTGTGTGTATATATGCTGAAGTATCGGTAGTATCAATTTGCTCTTTCCTATATTTTACCCATTTTTTCCTAGTTTTATTTCTACAGTTTATCGAATTGTATTACTAAAAAAATATGTACCCTCTTTTTGTAGGTCTATGAATTGAATTCACACATGCGCAGTCTCAAAAGACAACTGCTAACAGATTTATTTTTTAATGACAGACTTTACTTATTTTTAAAATATGTAATAGAAAGTGTTCAGTTTTCATGTTTTTGCTACACTGTGTAGCATCATTAATAAATACATAGTTTTTCATTTCATACTGTAAGTTTTATTTTTATATATTGAATCTCTTAAAAAACAGTGTTTGACGTTGCAATTTTGGTGAATTATGAATAAGTAATGCCCTTTTTTTTTATATCGCTTTTTTCGTTTTAAAAAAAATTCTTTGGATTTTTACTAATTATAAATAAATTACTTAATTAAAAAAAAAAAAAAAAAAAAGTTCTACGTTCTAAAATATTTTTCTCGAAAAAATACATTTGAAATGTGATTATTTTTCTATCCTCTGATAATTTCAATATAAAATGTGAATTTTTCCCATTTTAGGACATTGAAATATTTTTCTTTAAACTGATAATTACATTTCTTTGTAATAGACTTTTCTTCTTTCATTTTAAACTTCGTTGTATTATGTAACATTTTTTTTCCTAATTATCATTATTATTACTTTTTTTTCTGAACGCAAATTCAGTTAACATATACAACAAAAACGAATCTAATCTGAGTAACTCAGAAGGAAAATTTTGTTATATTTCCTAACTTTAAAAAAAAAGATTAAATAATAATATGTAAACTTTGAAGTTGAAAAAAAGGAAAAGGATGAAAAGTGCCTTCTAGGAAAATCACATAAGAGATAAAAATGACAAAACATTTTTTTTCCTTACTACAGCACAATTCTTTAATTTAAAGTTTTATTTTTTGTAAAAATGTAATTTACAAAAGAATTTGCTTCTTTATCTTCTTTTAAAATTATTCTAAATATATATTTTTCTTGAAAATATATCTTGCAAAGATAAATAGTATATATTGGATATGAAAGTTTAAATTATATAAGATTATTTTTTAAAAATATGTTTTCTACATTTTTATTATGTTTGCGTATATTTAGTTCAAGTTCCGATAAAAACTTCAGCAACCTTTTTTGATAACACATTTCAACAACAACAAGAAAGAAAAAGAAAAACGCAAACGAAAGAAAAAGGGAAAAAAAAAAGAAAGGAAAAGAAAAAGAAGAAAGGAACAGAAAAATGTAAATTACATAAAAGAAGCATACTTAGTACAACAGGTATAAATCTTCCAGTTGTCGCACGCTGGTGTAAATTGTTGACATCCTCGATGTCTATTGCTTTTGTAGCGAGACAGATTCACACATCTTTCTAAACCCATAGAATGGGATTTTCGTTGGCCTGTTTAATTTTTGTAAATGTCAGAAGTGAACAAGAACCCATTGTTAAGAAATGAACTTTACGTTACGCGTGAAAAGTATTGATAATTCTGAGACAATATGCCAAAATGCGCTGGACTTTAAACAGTGAAGAAAATTTAGTAAATAAATGATCATACAAATAGTTTGATATGATACAGTAAACCGAAAAAAAGATCATACTTTTGTTCAGCATTTATTTGATTCACGATTTCATTAGAATTTCGTGCGTTTCTGGCGAATAAGTTGTATATCAAAATAGCTAGTAGGAGTGGAAATCTAGAATTTTTTTCTTTTTTAACCAAAGAGTAACGTGCTACAGAAACAAAGCTAGATTCAGAGGCAGTGTTGTATGTAGTTTTTAGTCCCATAGAATATTTAAACATAGACTTTGATGAAGGTAGTAATGCGAACAAAGTCTGTATGGAATGATTATTCATACTTGATTAAAACTTAAATTTACTAGATACTTTTTTGTCGTAAATTGTTTTTAATTTTGCTAAACTATCACTAGCAGTTGAAGTGAAAGTGGTAATTTTTCGAATAATTTTTGTCGATTTAAGTAGGGTACAAATGGGATAAGTGAAATTTCAAGCACACTGCACATTAAAATGTTTATTTAAAAAGAAGGTTAACGAATAACTGATTTTTTTTACTGCTTATCCTTAATACCTAAACCTCTAAATTTAAAACATTATAAGGGAAAATGTTTTTCATTTCTTACGAAATTGTAAAGAATTGTATTTATTCGTGTGTAAATTCTTTCAAGGAGGCTTAGTAAGATGATAAAATTCTAATTTTCTGCATTGCTAGCTGTTTTAGCGTTAAAACAACCTAATTTTCCCTTAAAAATGCATTAAAAATCTCCAATAAGGAAAGTAACGGTTTTGGCGCCAAATTTGGCGTTATTTTGCCCTTGGTTACTTTTTAGCGACTTTTGGCGAGAAAATCTTTATTATCGATCTACCAGATATGGAAGCTGAAATATGATTGACTGATGAGATACGGGAAATTTCTCGAACAATCTGGATTCGATGGAGCTGAAGTCTAAAAGTGAGTCTAGCACGCCAAATCGAGAGGACAGTCAATCAGTCTCGTGAATGCTTGCAGTGCTTATTGAAGTTCTGAGCCTCTTTGAATGAGACTTGCTTTATATGTTATTGCTATACATTTTGTACTGTGGATTTACTGTTGACAGCTGTTATTTAAACTGTGTTTATTGGTGGAATTGAAGCTGATTCTTAGGTTATAGACATGTATTCTTCTGTAATTTTCTGTAAATAGACTACTGAACTTTTGTAAGTTTCGCCTTTCATTCTCGGACAACTCACGTAGCCCCAGGTACGCAACAATATATTATATATATATACATAATATTGCATTCAATTATGCAAATAAATTATTTAGCTCTATTTTTTATTATTTGTTTATTTTCGAGATACTGTTTTATTTCAAGTATATTGCTAAAAATTGCACAAAAATTTGTGTATATGCGCACACACAAAAAAAAAATAAAAATAATAAATAAAAATAATCCCTTATTACTACAAAAACTATAATTTTGACTATAATGAAAGAAAAAAAAAATGGGATTCCATATATAAAATATTTAACAGTGGATATACACAGAGGCATTATGTCAAAAATATTTATGAAGGAAAGATCTAGATAGAGTAAATTGTACATAGACGAAAATACAAGAGTATGTGCTACTACATTTGTAGGACTAAATGATATGCATATTTTGGATTTAGTTTTAACTTTTATTGTTGTCAAAGTTATCAGTTTTAACTTGTATTTTTGTCTTCAAAGGACGTGCGAAGACTAGGATTGAGTGGCAGGGGTATCAACAGAGTCCAACCTCTTAGATTGTCCTTACCGGATTGTGAGTTTATGCAGTAAGATGCATGGGTCCCCTAGCTAACCGAGGTTGCGTGGGTACCAACCAAATTACTGGGTATTTTCTCTAAAAAAAGAAAACTGCGGTGGACAATGAATGTCGAGCTGCCTACCTGGGCAGATTGTAAAGCTGCTCTCAAACTCTGGCTACTTGGAAAGCTCAAAGTTTGGTTCTATTGATATTTCTTTGATGTGGTTTTTGCTCACAAACCCCCTAGTGCGATAATTGCATGGGAACTGGTCACTTTTGTAAAATAGCAATAAAAAGTAATGTCCTTCATTGTAAATATGTGCAAAATTTCAAGGGTCTCTTTTGGTCAATGGATGATTTATGACTTTTGAAGCTTGCATCGTTGCCAGAGTTTGAAAGCAGCTTAAGAATTGAAATTCTAATGGTATGCCGCGAAAGCCAAATCACAGATCTCCTGTTGTGGAATAACGTCTTACATTCAGCAACAAGATAACTGAAGCACAAATTCACATATTTCATGTTTTTTTTTTTTTTTTTTTATAATTTGATCGCTAATTTTTATCACAAACTTACTTTTTTTATAATCAACATAAGAATAAGATAATGACTCGACAAATATTTACTTAACAAAGCAGTATTTATTATGTGTTCATCTTTTAAATAGGTAATATTGTTAACGCTTTAATAATTTTGCTGAAGACTGTAGGTAGTGCTACCCGCGGTGCCCTTTCATTAGTAGAAAGGCTTTGGCGTACGTCTTGGCTGCCAGCGTGCACCGCATGTTTAATAGCGCGTGTGGGCGCTCGCTTGTTGTGAGCTGAATTGTTGCCATTGAAAAACTGTACGTCAACACGATATATACTGATACGAATAAGAAGAAGCGTGATTACTCGAATTAAACTGAAAAAAAAAAAGGAAACTGTGCGATTACACGATACTATGCAGATAAGATTGAAAGAAAAACCGTAATTATTAATATTTTTGCATACTCACGAACCTCCTATAATGATTAAACACAGTTATAGAAATACATGTAAAATTCGCTCTTAAAAAATCAGCCTGCGTAAATCTCTGTATATGTTATTTGTAATTCAGTAAGTAACATCTCTCTGCTTTTTCATAATTTTTTTTAGTAAATTAAAATAAATATAAATCCTGTCTAAAAATTTAGAGGATTTTCATGCTATTGGCAATTAGTTAATACCTCAGCTTTTACTTATTTAAGTAAAAAAAAAAAAAAAAAAAAAAAAAAAAAAACTTTTATTCTTTTTCAAAATAATGACTATCAGTAACTATTAAAAAAATAATAATAATAATCTACATATAACATATATTTTGATAAAAATATACAATATTAATGTTGAACTAAATATTGCACTATAAGTACATAGTAGGGATAAATTGATATTAAAAAACTGTGCTATATGTTTAAGATATTTTAATATTACTTAGTAGAAACGCTTAAACTGATATATCTATGAATATTTGTCGGCATTCAATATTATTCAGTTTTATGAATAATGTTTATGAATTACGAATATGTTTAATAATGTTTATGAATTATGCTTTTTTAAGGATCAAATATATTCATTTCTAATTTATATAATACATGTATATTGGGAAATAAAACAATTACAAAAAATAAAAATAAAGAATAATGAATGAGAATTTTGATTATTTTATTTTAACTGGGATTTATATTGAATTTAAATAAACTCTGGGCGAAAATAAATATAAACACACACACACACACACACACACACACACACACACACACATATATATATATATATATATATATATATATATATCTATATATGTACATTGTGGTAAATATTATATCTGCAACACTTGTTTTTTATTGAATAAAATAAAAATACTTTTTGTAGTTTAAATAGTATTTAAATGAATAATTAAAAAAAAAAAAAAAAAAACTGTGCTTATTTCATCTATAAATCTATAATAATAAATGGAAAGGTTTGTCTGTCTGTCTGTCTGTCTGTCTATCTGTCTGTCTGTCTGTCTGTCTGTCTGTCTGTTCTTTTATACGTTCAGCCCCTATTGAACGCAGAAGTACAAGAATTGACATACGGATGCTCTGGAGCCTTTCCGATGTTTTCCTCGAAACAGAATTTAAAAATCTTAATTAGTTTCGGAGATATTAATTAAAATCTATAATAATAAATGGAAAGGTTTGTCTGTCTGTCTGTCTGTCTGTCTGTCTGTCTATCTGTCTGTCTGTCTGTCTGTCTGTCTGTTCTTTTATACGTTCAGCCCCTATTGAACGCAGAAGTACAAGAATTGACATACGGATGCTCTGGAGCCTTTCCGATGTTTTCCTCGAAACAGAATTTAAAAATCTTAATTAGTTTCGGAGATATTAATTAAAATGCTGACCCATATCGATCGCGAAAATGACCAAAAATCCTTATTGCTTAAAAAGAGGCATTCTATCAGCATTCAGCAGACGATTTTAACGGCTGTCTCTAATGGAAAAAAATCATGTGCAAGTCATTAATGTCACGTGATCTTTAACTGGGGTTAAAAATTGCAAATTTCAAAGTGCTTCAAATTTTCTTTTTCGTACACAGCACTTAATATACAACCTATTCAGCACAAAAACAACCTGCAGTTAAAATTTCATCAAATTTCATTAATAAACAAAGCAGTTGCATTTTAATTGCTAATTAAAATTTATTCTAACACGTAATCTATCTTTCAATAGACGATAGGAGTTTCCATAGCAACAAAATACATTTGAAGGAACTAAAAAATGCTTTTTCTTTTTCTTTTTACTTCCATTACCGGACTACCGTGGTATATATAGGTTTTGGGATTGTTCCTGATTAGGTTTTTTTTTGTATCTCAGCTAATAATTAAAATAATTTCATAAGTAACACATTATTTGAAAGCTTTGTTGATTTGGAATTGAACAGTAGATTACAGAAATTTCTACCGCCAGATATTTTAAAATTTCGATATTTCAAATTCTTATTAAATTATTTTTAATACATCATTCGAAAGATATTTTTAAGTTCTTTTAAATTATCGAAAGTTTTCACCAGATTTACACGTTTTGAGGCCTCCTGAATCAGTTTTCTTTTGTATCTCAGCTACTAATTAAAATAATTTCATAAGTAATACATTATTAGAAAGCTTTTTTGATTTGGAATCGAACAGTGGAATACAGAAATTTGTACCGCCAGATGGCGCTGTAATATTTTAAAATTTAAATATTTCAATTTCTAATTATGATTAAATTATTTTTAATACATCATTCGAAAGATATTTTAAAGTTCTTTTAAATTATCGAAAGTTTTCACCAGATTTACACGTTTTGAGGTCTCCTGAATCAGTTTTCTTTTATATCTCTGTTATTAATTAAAAAATGTTCATAAGTAATACATCATTTGAAAGCTTTGTTGAGTTGATACACATTTTAAAGTACTTTTACATTATCGAAAATGGAATTCGAGATTTCACCCGATTTACACGTTTTGAGGTGTCCTGAATCAGTTTTCTTTTGTATCTCAGCTACTAATTAAAATAATTTCATAAGTAATACATCATTAGAAAGCTTTTTTGATTTGGAATCGAACAGTGGAATACAGAAATTTGTACCGCCAGATGGCGCTGTAATATTTTAAAATTTCAATATTTCAAGTTCTAATTATGATTAAATTATTTTTAATACATCATTCGAAAGATATTTTAAAGTTCTTTTAAATTATCGAAAGTTTTCGCCAGATTTACACGTTTTGAGGTCTCCTGTATCAGTTTTCTTTTATATCTCTGTTATTAATTAAAAAATGTTCATAAGTAATACATCATTTGAAAGCTTTGTTGAGTTGATACACATTTTAAAGTACTTTTACATTATCGAAAATGGAATTTGAGATTTCACCCGATTTACACGTTTTGAGGTGTCCTGATTAGGTTTTCTTTTGTATTTCAGCTAAATCTTTTAAATTATCGAAAGTTTTCACCAGATTTACACGTTTTGAGGTGTCCTGAATCAGTTTTCTTTTGTATCTCAGCTACTAATTACAGTAATTTCATAAGTAATACATCATTAGAAAGCTTTTTTGATTTGGAATCGAAGAGTGGAATACAGAAATTTGTACCGCCAGATGGAGCTGTAATATTTTAAAATTTCAATATTTCAATTTCTAATTATGATTAAATTATTTTTAATACATCATTCGAAAGATATTTTAAAGTTCTTTTAAATTATCGAAAGTTTTCACCAGATATACACGTTTTGAGGTCTCCTGAATCAGTTTTCTTTTGTATCTCAGTTGTTAATTAAAAAATTTCATAAGTAATGCATCAATTGAAAGCTTTGTTGAGTTGATACACATTTTAAAGTACTTTTACTTTATGGAAAATGGAATTCGAGCTTTCACCCGATTTACAAGTTTTGAGATGTCCTCATTAGGTTTTCTTTTGTATCTCAGCAACTAATTAGAATAATTTCATAAGTAATACATCATTGGAAAGCTTTTTGGATTTGGAATCGAACAGTGGAATACAGAAATTTGTACCGCCAGATGGCGCTGTAATATTTTAAAATTTCAATATTTCAATTTCTAATTATGATTAAATTATTTTTAATACATCATTCGAAAGATATTTTAAAGTTCTTTTAAATTATCGAAAGTTTTCACCAGATTTACACGTTTTGAGGTGTCCTGAATCAGTTTTCTTTTGTATCTCAGCTACTAATTAAAGTAATTTCATAAGTAATACATCATTAGAAAGCTTTTTTTATTTGGAATCGAAGAGTGGAATACAGAAATTTGTACCTCCAGATGGCGCTGTAATATTTTAAAATTTCAATGTTTCAATTTCTAATTATGATTAAATTATTTTTAATACATCATTCGAAAGATATTTTAAAGTTCTTTTAAATTATCGAAAGTTTTCGCCAGATTTACACGTTTTGAGGTCTCCTGAATCAGTTTTCTTTTATATCTCTGTTATTAATTAAAAAATGTTCATAAGTAATACATCATTTGAAAGCTTTGTTGAGTTGATACACATTTTAAAGTACTTTTACATTATCGAAAATGGAATTCGAGATTTCACCCGATTTACACGTTTTGAGGTGTCCTGATTAGGTTTTCTTTTGTATCTCAGCTACTAATTAAAATAATTTCATAAGTAATACATCATTAGAAAGCTTTTTGGATTTGGAATCGAACAGTGGAATACAGAAATTTGTACCGCCAGATGGCGCTGTAATATTTTAAAATTTCAATATTTCAATTTCTAATTATGATTAAATTATTTTTAATACATCATTCGAAAGATATTTTAAAGTTCTTTTAAATTATCGAAAGTTTTCACCAGATTTACACGTTTTGAGGTGTCCTGAATCAGTTTTCTTTTGTATCTCAGCTACTAATTAAAGTAATTTCATAAGTAATACATCATTAGAAAGCTTTTTTTATTTGGAATCGAAGAGTGGAATACAGAAATTTGTACCGCCAGATGGCGCTGTAATATTTTAAAATTTCAATGTTTCAATTTCTAATTATGATTAAATTATTTTTAATACATCATTCGAAAGATATTTTAAAGTTCTTTTAAATTATCGAAAGTTTTCGCCAGATTTACACGTTTTGAGGTCTCCTGAATCAGTTTTCTTTTATATCTCTGTTATTAATTAAAAAATGTTCATAAGTAATACATCATTTGAAAGCTTTGTTGAGTTGATACACATTTTAAAGTACTTTTACATTATCGAAAATGGAATTCGAGATTTCACCCGATTTACACGTTTTGAGGTGTCCTGATTAGGTTTTCTTTTGTATCTCAGCTACTAATTAAAATAATTTCATAAGTAATACATCATTAGAAAGCTTTTTTGATTTGGAATCGAACAGTGGAATACAGAAATTTGTACCGCCAGATGGCGCTGTAATATTTTAAAATTTCAATATTTCAATTTCTAATTATGATTAAATTATTTTTAATAAATCATTCGAAAGATATTTTAAAGTTCTTTTAAATTATCGAAAGTTTTCACCAGATTTACACGTTTTGAGGTGTCCTGAATCAGTTTTCTTTTGTATCTCAGGTACTAATTAAAATAATTTCATGAGTAATACATCATTAGAAAGCTTTTTGATTTGGAATCGAACAGTGGAATACAGAAATTTGTACTGCCAGATGGCGCTCTAATATTTTAAAATTTCAATATTTCAATTTCTAATTATGATTAAATTATTTTTAATACATCATTTGAAAGATATTTTAAAGTTTTTTTCAATTATCGAAAGTTTTCAACAGATTTACACGTTTTGAGGTGTCCTGAATCAGTTTTCTTTTGTATCTCAGCTACTAATTAAAATAATTTCATAAGTAATAAATCATTAGAAAGCTTTTTTGATTTGGAATCGAACATTGGAATATAGAAATTTCTGCCGCCAGATGGCGCTGTAATATTTTAAAATTTCAATTTCTAATTTTGATTAAATTATTTTTAATACATCATTCGAAAGATATAAGTTCATAAGTAAGACATCATTTGAAAGCTTATTTGAGTTGATACACATTTTAAAGTACTTTTACATAATTGAAAATGGAATTCGAGATTTCACCCGATTTACGCGTTTTGAGGTGTCCTGATTAGGTTTTCTTTTGTATCTCAGGTACTAATTAAAATAATTTCATAAGTAATACATCATTAGAAAGCTTTTTTGATTTGGAATCGAACAGTGGAATACAGAAATTTGTACCGCCAGATGGCGCTGTAATATTTTAAAATTTCAATATTTCAATTTCTAATTATGATTAAATTATTTTTAATACATCATTCGAAAGATATTTTAAAGTTCTTTTAAATTATCGAAAGTTTTCACCATATTTACACGTTTTGAGGTGTCCTGAATCAGTTTTCTTTTGTATCTCAGGTACTAATTAAAATAATTTCATAAGTAATACATCATTAGAAAGCTTTTTGATTTGGAATCGAACAGTGGAATACAGAAATTTGTACTGCCAGATGGCGCTCTAATATTTTAAAATTTCAATATTTCAATTTCTAATTATGATTAAATTATTTTTAATACATCATTCGAAAGATATTTTAAAGTTCTTTTAAATTATCGAAAGTTTTCGCCAGATTTACACGTTTTGAGGTCTCCTGAATCAGTTTTCTTTTATATCTCTGTTATTAATTAAAAAATGTTCATAAGTAATACATCATTTGAAAGCTTTGTTGAGTTGATCACATTTTAAAGTACTTTTACATTATCGAAAATGGAATTTGAGATTTCACCCGATTTACACGTTTTGAGGTGTCCTGATTAGGTTTTCTTTTGTATTTCAGCTAAATCTTTTAAATTATCGAAAGTTTTCACCAGATTTACACGTTTTGAGGTGTCCTGAATCAGTTTTCTTTTGTATCTCAGCTACTAATTACAGTAATTTCATAAGTAATACATCATTAGAAAGCTTTTTTGATTTGGAATCGAAGAGTGGAATACAGAAATTTGTACCGCCAGATGGAGCTGTAATATTTTAAAATTTCAATATTTCAATTTCTAATTATGATTAAATTATTTTTAATACATCATTCGAAAGATATTTTAAAGTTCTTTTAAATTATCGAAAGTTTTCACCAGATATACACGTTTTGAGGTCTCCTGAATCAGTTTTCTTTTGTATCTCAGTTGTTAATTAAAAAATTTCATAATTAATGCATCAATTGAAAGCTTTGTTGAGTTGATACACATTTTAAAGTACTTTTACTTTATGGAAAATGGAATTCGAGCTTTCACCCGATTTACAAGTTTTGAGATGTCCTCATTAGGTTTTCTTTTGTATCTCAGCAACTAATTAGAATAATTTCATAAGTAATACATCATTGGAAAGCTTTTTTGATTTGGAATCGAACAGTGGATTGCGGAAATTTCTACCACTAGATGGCGCTGTAATATTTTAAATATCAATTTCTAATTATGATTAAATTATTTTTAATACATCATTCGAAAGATATTTTAAAGTTCTTTTAAATTATCGAAAGTTTTTACCAGATTTACACGTTTTGAGGTGTCCTGAATCAGTTTTCTTTTGTATCTCAGCTACTAATTAAAGTAATTTCATAAGTAATACATCATTAGAAAGCTTTTTTTATTTGGAATCGAAGAGTGGAATACAGAAATTTGTACCGCCAGATGGCGCTGTAATATTTTAAAATTTCAATGTTTCAATTTCTAATTATGATTAAATTATTTTTAATACATCATTCGAAAGATATTTTAAAGTTCTTTTAAATTATCGAAAGTTTTCGCCAGATTTACACGTTTTGAGGTCTCCTGAATCAGTTTTCTTTTATATCTCTGTTATTAATTAAAAAATGTTCATAAGTAATACATCATTTGAAAGCTTTGTTGAGTTGATACACATTTTAAAGTACTTTTACATTATCGAAAATGGAATTCGAGATTTCACCCGATTTACACGTTTTGAGGTGTCCTGATTAGGTTTTCTTTTGTATCTCAGCTACTAATTAAAATAATTTCATAAGTAATACATCATTAGAAAGCTTTTTTGATTTGGAATCGAACAGTGGAATACAGAAATTTGTACCGCCAGATGGCGCTGTAATATTTTAAAATTTCAATATTTCAATTTCTAATTATGATTAAATTATTTTTAATACATCATTCGAAAGATATTTTAAAGTTCTTTTAAATTATCGAAAGTTTTCACCAGATTTACACGTTTTGAGGTGTCCTGAATCAGTTTTCTTTTGTATCTCAGCTACTAATTAAAATAATTTCATAAGTAATAAATCATTAGAAAGCTTTTTTGATTTGGAATCGAACATTGGAATATAGAAATTTCTGCCGCCAGATGGCGCTGTAATATTTTAAAATTTCAATTTCTAATTTTGATTAAATTATTTTTAATACATCATTCGAAAGATATAAGTTCATAAGTAAGACATCATTTGAAAGCTTATTTGAGTTGATACACATTTTAAAGTACTTTTACATAATTGAAAATGGAATTCGAGATTTCACCCGATTTACGCGTTTTGAGGTGTCCTGATTAGGTTTTCTTTTGTATCTCAGGTACTAATTAAAATAATTTCATAAGTAATACATCATTAGAAAGCTTTTTTGATTTGGAATCGAACAGTGGAATACAGAAATTTGTACCGCCAGATGGCGCTGTAATATTTTAAAATTTCAATATTTCAATTTCTAATTATGATTAAATTATTTTTAATACATCATTCGAAAGATATTTTAAAGTTCTTTTAAATTATCGAAAGTTTTCACCAGATTTACACGTTTTGAGGTGTCCTGAATCAGTTTTCTTTTGTATCTCAGGTACTAATTAAAATAATTTCATAAGTAATACATCATTAGAAAGCTTTTTGATTTGGAATCGAACAGTGGAATACAGAAATTTGTACTGCCAGATGGCGCTCTAATATTTTAAAATTTCAATATTTCAATTTCTAATTATGATTAAATTATTTTTAATACATCATTTGAAAGATATTTTAAAGTTTTTTTCAATTATCGAAAGTTTTCAACAGATTTACACGTTTTGAGGTGTCCTGAATCAGTTTTCTTTTGTATCTCAGCTACTAATTAAAATAATTTCATAAGTAATAAATCATTAGAAAGCTTTGTTGATTTGGAATCGAACATTGGAATATAGAAATTTCTGCCGCCAGATGGCGCTGTAATATTTTAAAATTTCAATTTCTAATTTTGATTAAATTATTTTTAATACATCATTCGAAAGATATAAGTTCATAAGTAAGACATCATTTGAAAGCTTATTTGAGTTGATACACATTTTAAAGTACTTTTACATAATTGAAAATGGAATTCGAGATTTCACCCGATTTACGCGTTTTGAGGTGTCCTGATTAGGTTTTCTTTTGTATCTCATCTACTAATTAAAATAATTTCATGAGTAACACATCATTTGAAAGCTTTGTTGATCTGGAATGGAACAATAGATTACAGAAATTTCTTCCGCCAGATGGCGCTATAATATTTTTAAATTTCAATATTTCATATTCTAATTATGATTAAATTATTTCTAATACATCATTCGAAAGATATTTTAAAGTTCTTTTACATTATCGAAAGTGGAATTCGAGATTTCACCTGATTTACAATTTAAAGTGCCCTGGTCAGGTTTTCTTTTGCATCTCAGCTAATTGTGTAAGACCGTTCAAAATTGATATATGCAAGTTAATTAGGAGGGTCTGGAACGGTGGGGAAGGAATAGGCGCGCAGCGCGCATGGGTTTTGGACCCGGTGCGAATTTTTACCCGGTGATAAAAGATTTTTTTAAATTTTATTCTCTTAATAAAAGTTTGAGTTGAGAAGGAGTATGCGTGTACAGCGCACGTATATCCTCAAACGTGCGCGCGCAGCGCGCATGGGTCTGTGCTGCCGAAGGCAGTGGCGTCCCGGTCTGAGTTTTTACCCGATGAAAATGATATATTTTTTAATTCCTTTTCTTGAGAATGAAAGTTTATGAATAATAACATGGAATTTTGAGAAGTCATAAGGATGGTGAAGAAATACGTGCGCGCAGTGCACGGGTCTACGCTGCCGAAGGCAGTGGGGACCCGGTGCGACATTTTTCCTGATCAGATTTTTTTTTCTTTTTTTATCACATGATCAAAATTAATGCAATTTTGAGAATTCATTAATTATTGTGATTCATTTAAAAATAGTGACCAGCGAAGCGGGCGTAGCCTGCTAGTAACATATAAAATTAAACAGACACATGAAGAAAAATTTGCGAAACTGATAAAAAAAGCTGAAACTGAATTTAAATAAATTGATGGAATAAGATAAAAATGGAAATGAAAATTACAACGATACGTTCTACAGCCCATTAGGTCACAGATAGACGTGTGGTAAAAAATGCCTGACAGTTGTACCATTTATGTTTGAAAATTTGCTTAGAAAAATTTTAAGAATTATTCAACTGGCTTAAAATATATTAAACACAATTTTCTCAGATGTATTTAAATACTTTATTTTATTTTTCATACCCCAGCTAAAAAATTCTGCAGTTTTTCCGCAGCAAAACCCCAAAACTGTAGAACTTCTGCAGTATTTCAAATAATGTGCTTTTAACTTTAAAAAAACTGCAGAATTTATGAAGTAAAGTTCACGACTTAATAAAAACTGCAGAGTTTTTAAAGTGAAGTTCACGACTTAATAAAAACTGCAGCGATTTTAAAGTAATGTTTATGATTTAATAAAAACTGCAGCGATTTTAAAGTAAAGGTCACGACTTAATGAAAACTGCAGAATTCTTAAAGAGGTGATGTGACTTCAAAAATATCGCAGACTTTTCACAGTTAACTTGATGAGAAATGGTAACTACAAAACAACTGCATTTTTATAAAAATTTGCGAAGAATAGTACTAAATATTAATAATAATAATATATAAAAAAAAAAAAAAGCTGCATTTTTGTAAGGGCGGGTTATAGACTCCGAAATTTCTAAATTATGTCAAAGGCAGAATTTAGTTTACTACGAAAGACTGATAATTTCAATCTGTAAAATTTTTATTTTTAATTTATTTTTTATCTAATTTTTTGACCGTAAAACTGAGCCACGTACTTTTTACTTTCTCTTACCCATAAGGTAGAGAAAGTATTGTTTTTGGGTCAAATTTTCTAATGTAAGATTTTGTTATATTTACACGTTTTGAGATCGACTGAATACGAAAATCATGTTTTTAGTGATGGTCTGTGTGTATGTCTGTGTGTGTGTCTGTCTGTTATCAGCATATCTCAAGAACAAATAGTAGCAGATATTCCAAATTTGGTATTATAAATGTGTATCATATAGGGATGCTACAGTAAGCTTTTCGTTAAAATCAAGCAAATGGTTCGTGTACAGGGACAATCAAGATAATTCTAATACATTACGTATGGGGGAAATTGCAGGTAAGTAGAGTTTACGTCTATAGACTGAACAGGGGAGCAGCCCACGCTCACCGCTCGAAGAGCGGTGTTGAGCGCTTCTAGAACCGAAGTTCACGTGGGCTGTCCCGAGAAGAACCCCCTACAGACCTGCCTGACGTTTATTTAAAAAGCCAGACGGTTTTACATAGGCATCGCCAGGCAATGAAGCCTTACCGCGACAAGGGGCGATGGAAAACAACATAGAATGAGTACATGGTCATCGCCTGGCTGAAAGCCACCTCGCGACATTGGGTGATGTTAATTTTAGATGGATTACGTCTATAGACTGCACTAAACCAAATGAAACGAATATATATTTTTTGTAATAGCGATAGTCAGCTGGGAAAAAAAATTATGTGTGTAGGAGCCTCGCCTTCCCCCCCTGGGGGGGGAAGTCCCCCTCGAGGGTAGTAAATTTTCATGATGGGTATCTTTCAAAAGAGCTCGCCAACACCTTTAAAACGAATGGTTGAACCATCAATCTGCGATAATTTAAAACAAAGTTATTTATTTTTTTACTTTTAACGAAAAAAACTTACGAAATATTTTTTTTTTTTTTTTTTTTTTGAGAATAAAATGGACTTTTTTTTTTTGGATATTTAGTGTTATACTATTTCTCTAATATGGAAATCGTCTGCATTATCATAAAAGGTAATTTTTTAAATAAAAATTTTAATAAATTATTTTTTAAAAACAGAATTATTTTTTAATAGAACAATTAATTTCTATATAAATGTAGGTGCATTAATGAAAAGGGCGGGGATGAGTGGGGCGGTAGTTCCCCTCACATCAAACTAATTATGATATAAAACTCTTCCGAAGCCTAATTTGAATTGTTTAACACAGGTTTACATAACAGTACTCGTTAATCTGCAACCTGTATTTATAGTATTAAATTTCAGGGTGAGAGAAAGTCGTGTGAGTGACACACCGAAAAAATGACTGAACTATAAATGACTGAAATGAATTAAAAATGAAGTGTTTCCACCTAAATTTCATACTTTAGTTAATTCTAAAAAAAACTAATTGTCGTGTCGAAAAACTGTTTGCACACATGGGTTCAGAAAAATCGCCCCTTTCGTTTGGTACTGAATTTTAACAATAGAAATGATTTTTCTAATCTGTTTTCGGGTTTATATAAAACTGGTCTACAAAAAATAGATTGAAACTTAACAGTCCTCCCCAAACAGTTTCGTTACGATTTTTGAATAACTAAGCCTCATTATGCATTTTTATATACAATTTTGCCCTTTAAAATGTTCGAATAAAATTCGATGTTTTGATAGAATTTTAAAATATTCCCCTTTTTAACTTTCTCTTACCCGTAGGGTCGAAAAAGTATTGTTTTAGGGTCAAATTTTCGAACGGGAGTTTTTGTTATATTTACATGTGGTCATCTGAATACGAAAATCATGTTTTTAGCGAATGGTGTGTGTGTCTGTCTGTTATCAGCATATCTCAAGAATAAATAGTAGCAGAAATTCCAAACTCGGTTTTCTAAACGTGTATCATATAGGGATGTTACACTAAGCTTTTCGTTGAGATGAAGCAAATGGTTCATGTACAGGGACACCAGAAGTATTCAAATACATTACTTCTATGGGGGAAATTGCAGGTAAGTAGAGTTTAACATCTATAGACTGCACTAAACCAAATGAAACGAATATATATTTTTTGTAATAGAGATAGTCAACAGGGAAAAAAATGTGTATGTAGGAGCCTCGCCTCCCCCCCCCCCCTCGAGGGGAGTAAATTTTCATGATGGGTATCTTTCAAAAGAGTTTGCCAATACCTTTAAAACGAATGGTTGAACCATCGATCTGCGATAATTTAAAACAAAGTTATCGATTTTTTTTTTTACTTTTAACGAAAAAAAAGTTTTTTTTTTTTTTTAATATTTAGAATAAAATGAACTTTTTTTTTTGGATAAATTGGTGTGATACTACTACTATTTTTTAAAAACAGAATTATTTTTTAACTACCGAATTATTTTTTAACTACCGAATTAAATTCTATATAAATGTAAGTGCAATAATGAAATTGGGGGTTGAGGGGGATGACAAGACTTTCTTCTGTGTGATTTTACACAAAATTCTTGCTAGACAAATTATTTATTAAATTATTGAATTATTTTCCATTATGAATGCAGATGATTTTTATCTGACGGAAGTATACCACTAAATGCCGAAAGAAAGTCAATTTTTTGCCAATATCAAAAGAAATCCTTTCTTTTCTAGGTTTTTTTTTTTTTTTTTTTTTTTTTTTTTTCCGTTAAAAAATGAAAAAATCGATAACTTAGTTTTAAATTATCACAGTTCACAGATCTATAGTTACACCATTCGTTATAAAGGTATTGACGAGATCTTTCGAAAGATACCCACATATTTAAATTTTCCTCCCCCCCCCCCAAGGAAGGAAGGGATGTTTCCACATGCACAATTGTTTTCCCTAGTTTACTACTACTGTTATCAATAATTCAGAATAGTTTTACGATCACACGTTAAAAATAACTCCCATTATGTACATTTACACGAAATTTTGTCCTATACTGCCACGTTAAAAATTTAAGGAAAATACAATGCCACCTGCTGAGCGATTGATCCCCAAATCCAATCAGCACTAGTTTATGTTAGGGTCCAACTAAATACCAAGTTTGGTTAAATTTCGTTCGTTGGCTCGTGAGATACAGCGCCCGAAATATTTGTGATACACACAGGCAGACAGATATTTTTTAAAATCAGACAAATCGTGTTCAGGAAATCCCAAAATATACAAATCCATCGAAAATTGGAGTTCGAAAATTTTCACGAATCCAATACTTTCTCTATATGCAGTCGGTCGCAAAATTATCCGAACACTAGCGAAAATTCCTATGTAAAAAAAAAGGACACTTAATGCTGTTTTGTTAAATAAATCCTTGTCGAATCATGTTCTTGGACTGACTAAGAACAGAATTCGAGAAGGGTTTATTCAACAAAACTGTATAAGTGTACTTTTTTTACATAGGAATATTTGCTAGTGCTCGGATACTTTTGCTGCTGATTGTATTATACTATAGAAGAAAGTAATAAGACATGGCGACAAAAGCAATACTAAAAAAAAAATTAAACAACTATCAATTTTAAATCATAAATTGCCACAAAAGTTTTACTTAAAAAAAAAAAAAAATGATTATGCAGAAAATAATAATAACAAAAGTGAGGACTGTCCCCACAATACGATGACGTTTGGTGCCCTTATCCTAGAATTGATAGTGGCAAATAAGTTTGTTTCATGATCCAATTATCTTTTTGAATAAACATTTTAATTTTTGTTTTAATTACACAGTACCGACTGTGTAAGGTATATTTTTAAATAATCCTTTCAATTTTTTTAACAAACGCAGGAGATGTTGAACAACTCAACTTACAGAAACAAACATTTGTTTACTTCTACGAAATTCTACGAGACGATCGCGTGCTTTTTCGAACGTGTTGTTATGTCAGGTATAGTGTAATACATTATTAAAGTTATTACGAGATAAATAATTTAAGTAAAATTGCATTTTAAAGAATATAAAAATTTAATAAATGGAATTTGATGCGCCTGGAAGTTAGTGCTGACCATGGTAGTACAATCCTCTTTCTACCTTCATGGTGCGGACTTATCAGGTATTTGTTATTTACTCCCTTCTCGCTAAAGAATTTAGCGAAGATAAGTTTCTGAATCGAAATCTTTTTCTTCTTTTTTTAATTTCAATTGTGTTTTAAATAAATAATAATAATAAATTTCCTGTAATACATTTTTAAAAAAAAGGTCTATTCTATTTCCCAGTAGTAAGAAAGTGTAGTATGTCAGCGAACGCTGCAAATTGTTTAAAGTTCTGCAGATCAATTTAGCAGCTAAAGAAAGAAATGTTTAGTGTTAAAAATATACATATAATTTGTTTTATCTCTCTGGATTAGTACTGTGTTTGTTAGTCTTAATTTTTTTTTCTATTTACATGCAGTTGCAAATTTTACTGTTGTTTTTTGAGACGCCAGGCTTAGTTCGGCATTTGATTTTCAGATATTTATATTATTTTGCTGTAGTTAGATTCAGAAAATTGTGCTACTGGGCTGTATTTAACTTTTTATTCAGTAAATTAATATTTCAAAAAATTTGAATAGAGCAATGAGCTCTTAAGTATTATTTTTAGAAATTATAGATACAGGTGACTTTGCCCCTTTTTAATATGTTTTTCATTTCTGCTTGCATGCATGTAGTGTATTTATTTGTTTAGTTCATTTCTGTATTGTGGTTTGTGAGTTTCTAAACTAAGTGTTCTGTTTTTTTCTTTCTTTTTATTTCCTTTTTTAAATTCCCTAAAAATATATGAAATTATGATAAAACTCACCTCCTGTGTTTCCCATTTTTATGTGAAAGGTTTTTCATTTCAAGATTATTGATTTTTATGAATAATCTGTTTTTGAACCAAAACATTTAATAAATTGCCCCCAAAAGTGTCATTGTAATTAAACTTTTGCTTTAAACAACTTTCTGCAGTTAAAACGGGCAAGTGGATGTGCCACCAAATTAGCTATACAGACGATTGCGATTCTTGAGATGCACTTGCCCATTTTAGCTTATAGGGACTGTTTAGAGTTGAAATTTAATTGAAACCATCTTGTAAGTATATAGATAAGTTAGTGACGCATGCAATAATTTATTAAAACAAAAACTAAAGGCTAAGCTTTACTATTGGGCTCCCATTGGCGATTCAGTATATCGACAATTTTTAATAGTAACCTTTTTGTATTGAAACTTTGCTTAACTGTCTTGGAACGTTGTTTCTCTTTTTGTGCCGATAATTTCTAAAAATAATAATACTTAAGAGCTCATTGCTCTATTCAACCTTAAAATTATCTTACTGAATAAAAAGTCAAATTTTCATTTAATTAAAATTCATGAAAAATCAAATACAGCCCAGTAGCAGAATTTTCTGAATCTAACTACAGCAAAATAATATAAATATCTGAAAATCATATGCCGAACTAAGCCTGGCGTCTCTAGAAACAACAGTAAAATTTGCAACTGCATGTAATTATAATAAAAATAAATTAAGACTATGCAACAAGTACAGTAATCTATAGAGATAATGCAAATTATATGTATATTGTTAACCCTAAACATTTCTTTCTTTAGCTGTTAAATTGATATGCAGAACTTTATTAAACAACTAGCTGACCCGTCCGGCTTCGCACTGATGAACAAATTTTAGTTAAAGATGGATTGATATGTAAAAAATCAAGAAATATATCAGTTTATATGTTATAGTCAGGCAATATTATTAACTGGAAAGTCAAAATATAATTTTACAATTTTTTTTTTTAATTAGTTGTTAAATGTTGGCAATTTTTACTTAATGCTATTTATTTATTTATTTCATAAAAAGAAACATTTCTTTACTCATGAATAAAAAATATTGAAAAATAAACCTATGACATGAAAATGTTTTTGATAAAATTGACGTCATAATAGCTTTAATTATTATTTATTTTTACATTTCGCAAATATATTTAATTTTTTCCATAATTGATTATTATTTTAATAATGTATATTAAAAGGAGAAATCAATAATATGAAACAATATTCGTACAATATATACTATTACAGAATCTGGTGTGAAACAACCACACGACTTCCATTACCCACTATTACACGTAATATATACAATTTTTTGGAGATATTACTTGCATTTTTTGAGATTTTCGAGTAAGAGAAACTTGATACACGTATAAAGATACATACAACAGAGTTTGCACAGCGAGTTAAAAAATAAGGGGAAAAAAATAGATAGTTATTTTTTTAAACACGAATTTCCGAGATCTAAAACTGAACTACCTAATCAGGATGACCGTTAATATTCCTGTAATAAGCACGTAATACTTGAGAAAGGTTATCTAAATTGGATTAAAGAAAAAATTTTCAAGAATACGTTAGAGCCGTTTTTGAGATACCAACTTTTACCAAAACTTAACATACTCAATTATTGACCTAAAAACAATAACTACATACAAAAGGATATTTAATAGGAAGTTAACATGGCGAGTTTGAAAAAAATCCGTACAGGCGTTTTTAAAGGAACGCACTTGCGAAGTCTGAAATTGAGCTGTTTATAGAGGACGCCTATCAATTTTCCTGAACTAAGCAACTTTTCAATCGAAAGGGCATCTAATATATTATTTATATAGAAACTTTGAAGAAAATCATTAGAGGTGTTTTTGAATATGGGCTTAGGGTCCCATTTCTGGTTTTCGATGACCCAATTCCGGTTTTTCAATTTTCACGAAAATTTGGAAAATTTATCTGTACACCAGACCTGAATCACTTGTGAAGTTTATTAGTTCTATTTTTATTAGTTTTGGAGATATGACAGCCAGAAGATTACACACACACGTGCACATATACACACACACTGACCAATTGCCAAAACCTATACAATACTTCCACTACCTACGGTAGTAGGGTAATTGAAGTAAGCACATACATCTCGTATTTATTACGATAATATACAGATTTTCGTATTACGTTTTCGATCGCCAAATACAAAAATCGCCAATGACGATAGATATCAAATCTATGCTTCGTTTTCAATTAAAATATTGAAAATTTTAATTAAAAATTTATTTTACCAAAATTTATAATAGCTTCTAGCACTTAGAGAGAGACAGTGTAACTTTTGATTATTGAAAGAAAAAAAAAAAAAAAAAAGCAATCGGCTTTTTAGTTCTAGCGATCGTTCTCTACATATGCATATAAACCTTTCTTTTTTTATATTAGTATAGCTATAGAGCATAGGTATATTAAATAGGTTTCCAGTCAACATAATGTAACTCAAATAATTAAATGCTATTTACATTTCAGTAATGGCTGTATGCGCTATGTATATTGAGCTACTTGCCATAACTGTTAGTTGCTAAAAATAGTCGCCAAATAAATCTAAACATCTCAATACGTAAGCGAAGTATGACATCACTGACCGCCCGTGGATGCAAGAAAAAGATTTTCCATGTTAATCGCTCATTGGATTTTTTTTTTTTTTTTTTTTTTATTAAAATTCTAGAAGAATTATTTCCCGATTTTAATCCTCATATTTGGGTATAGATATGTATTAGTTATTGTATGCATGCATTAGATTGAGTTATTTTGCTGTCAAATTGACAAAATTTCAATTTTAAATTTCAAAACTGTCACCCTTGGCGTTTTTTGTATTTGGCGATCAAAAACGGAATACGAAAATATACATGCCAGATGTATATTTTCGTAATATGTGTTGTACGAAATATTGTTTCATATTATTCGTTACACTCTTAACGTAAGTTTTTAAAATAACCATGATTTTTGAAAGGAATTAAATTATATTCGCCAGATAATTTGGCGATATTGTTTTTTTCTGCCAAGGATGACGGATATCAAATCTATTCCGCTGCAACATATTAGTATATTATATCAGATACTTTATTTAGACATTTGAAAACAAATTTGACTTCAAATTATGATAGAATATTTATCCTTTCCCTTTTAATTAGTTTATTAGTTGGATGTTTATTGTGTAAATATCATCCTTTGAAATGAAATGTTTACGTTTTCAATCGAATATGGAAATTTGCCATTTTTTTTTCTAGAGTTTTGAAATTTAAAATTCCAATTTTATCAATTTTACAACAAAAACAATTTAATCTAACGGATGCACATGATAACTAATACATATCTATATCCAAATATGGGGATTAAAATGGAGAAATAATTTTCCTCGATCTTTATTGTTTTTTTACAAAAAATCCAGTTCACTTTTTATATTATTGCTCGCGTGAAAATATATTTTATTATATGTCTAAAAATAAATTAATTCGTAAATCTTCTTGGCAACAATTATAAATTAAAATAAATAATATTATAAAATAGAATTTCTTATTTTATTTTATTTTATTTATTTATTTAATTTTAAATTCCAATTTCGTTTACACACATCAGTTTAAACCACGGAGTAATAAAGACTCCGTGGTTTAAACATTGATGCTTAGATATTATATCATATCATATCAAATTAAATTATTAGAAAAATAAACACTTTTAATTCTATAATGACGTCAGATTTAACGTGTAAGTTTAACAATTAAAAAAGCTTTATATGAATTTCAATTTAATGCACGTGCAAGTATATTTCTTTTCTTTTCACGTCAAGATATTTTAAAAACGAAATGAATATGTAAATGTTTCTTTTATGTTGGCAGCAGCTAATTTTTTTAATATTTCATTATTTCCATTTCTATTACGGCTTCTATGGGGATTTTAATTAAAATGCTCAGATTTTAAACTAAAATTTACTTTATCAAAATTAAATATAGCCTATAACAATATGGCATACTGTAGCTTTCGGTCAGTGAAAGAAGTTTTTAAATCGGTTCAGTAGTTTCAGAGATTACCCTCCACAAACAAACAATTTTTTGCGCTTTATATAATGATATAGATTTGCAGCGCTTACTGCCATACTACGCTTTTACTACTACTAGAAATAGAATAGAGGCTTATTTTTAAATGTATTACAGGAAATTTAATATTATTATTTATTTTAAACACAATTGAAATTAAAAAAAAAAAAAAAGAAAAAGATTTCTATTCACACACTTACCTCTGTTGAATTCTTTAACAAATACCTGATCAGTCCGCACTAACTTCCCAGCGCATTAATTTTCAATTATTAAATTTTTATATTCTTTTAAATGGAATTTTACTTAGAATTATTTATCTCGTAATAACTTTTATTATGTATTTCACTATACCAGACATAACAACACGTTTCTAAGTAAAGCTTTTGTTGCAATTTATGATTTAAAATTGAAGATTGTGCTGCACATTTTTTTAGTATTGCTTTTGTTGCCATTTCTTATTTTGAAATTTTAGTCATCTCAATCTCGTCAATTTGTCCCCACATTTGTTTAGAAAATTTGGTACCTTTTTTTTCTATAAATAAGTTGGATGATAAAAAAAACAGAGTCGGAAATGAGTTTTTTTTTTTTTTTTTTTTTTTTTTTTCTGTGTACGTGAGTATGTTATATTTCAGTTAAATACATTTTAAATATTTGATCATTTTTTAAAATCATTTATATTAAAAGTTAATAAAAAAAGGAATATTTTAAAAGTTCAATCAAATCTTCGAATTTAATTCGAACATTTCAGTTTTCTTATTAGGGCCAGTTATAGGGCAAAATTGTATATAAAAATGCATAATGAGGCTTTGTTATTCAAAAAAATTAACGAAACTTTTTGTTAGGATGGAGAACTATTAGAATTTGAATTTTATTAGAACATTAAATTTTATATTTAGACAAGATATTTTAAATAAAATTATAATCATATTCTATACAGCTGTACCGAGTACTTGGTATATACTCGGCCTATTTGCCGAGTACTAGGTACTCGCAAATTTAGGCTATGTATTCGGCCAATACCAAGTAGTTGTGGGAATTTCACTATTTTTATGCATTATTGAAAAAAAAATGTGTTAGAGAGATATTTATTTTATAACTAAAAAAATATGAATATATAATTACAGAGTCAAATTATAATTAAAATTTTTGCTATAACAGCTTTCTGCAGTTAAGACGGGCTGTTACCAAACTTAGTATAGAGATGATTCATCATATGAGCTTTCAATTATAATTATCTTGTATGAATGTGCATTATTTTATAAAAACTTAGTACATAAAATTGTATCTATAAATCAGACAAAAATAAAATAATTTAGAAAGAAAAAAGAACCTCTATGTAATATTAACATTAAAATTTTCGTTATATATTTGTGCAAATAAAAGTAAGACACTTCCAAATCGGTAAGAAAAGATTGATTTTGAATTTTATACTATAAAATAACATAAAAAAAAACTATCACGTATTCGGATACATTCTACTGTTGAGCAAAAGGTGGTTTATTTAGTATTTTAACAACAACAACAACAAAAATGTAAAAAGAGGAGGGGGCATTTAACCGAGTAAAGGCTTTTATGACTTTTTACGTTATATATATAAAAAGTAAATACACTAAAACACTAATTGAAACATATTTTCCTAATCAAATCTGTTGTTTTGCCAATTATGGCCCAAAACCACCTGTCATTTTGCATTTCTACGATCTAAAGATTAATGAAGCCCAGGGGTGCAGAAAATGTTCAAACCTCGGACATTTCCCCCAAACACAGTATAAATTTCCCTCAATAATGAAAAATCTACTTTGCTATACAAAGTCATTTGTTCTATGTAATAAATCTTTAAGAGAATAAGTATACAGTGTAACATAAAAATATCGCTGTTAGTGTATATGCACTTCAAAGTAGCAAATTGTTATTTTTGATTTACATTTTTATTTTCTCTTAAAAAAAATAATCAAAATTTCCCCAGTCAGTTTAAATTTTCCCCGAACCTCGTTTGGGCGTTCGGACATATTCTGCAGCTGCACCCCTGATGAAGCCTATCATGTTTGAATGAAATTATAAAATATTTTAATGTTCCCCTTTCATATGTGGATTTCATGTATCTTAAATTAAGCCTTAGTGACTAGTAAGTTTTATATTCACTAAGAATTATCTGAGGATGATAATTTCGCATCTAAAAAAGATGTTAAGGTTAAAGTTATCAGTTATGTTTTTAGTAATCCACTATGCTGAAAGTATCAAAATATTTATAGCAATGAACCTAATTATGCATATACAGATACACTACTAAAGTTCTGGGCTAAGCTTTACTATATGGCACCTATTGCGTATTGCCGTGGCCGATGTTTGGATCACGTGATATGATGGTGATTAGAGACCCGAATCAGAGTATCGATACTTTTTTTCTGTTGTATCGAAACGGAACAAAAGGATCTTCAATTGTTAAAGATCGTTTATATCTTCTCTTCTACCTTTTTTAAAGCCACCGCGGTATATGTAAGTAAGATTAATTCTAGATTTTACTGTTTTTAAATGATTTTACAAAGTTTAAAACAAAATTTTTTCAGTGTATTTTTATATATTGTTTAAAATATTTATGAAGAAAAAAAAGGGTAGGGCATAATAGTCATTGCTTCAGTACAGATTATTTTCATGCATCGTGATTTAATCAGGTGCATTCAATGATTATTTATTTATTTATAATGCTTGCGTAGCGATCTACCATCGGAATACTCACCGTTACAGTACATATTTCATGCATTTTCTGATTCATGCTCCTCGAAATAGGGGTGTCCAGTGATGTTTGTTTTTGATTTAAATGCTTGCGAAGCAAGCATACAGCAGCTAGTGTACTGATCGCGGCTTATACAAATTTTCATGCATTTACTGATTCATGCATTGCTAATTAGGGGTATTTAGTGATGTTTTTTATTTTTTGTTTTAATGCTCGCGAAGCGAGCAAACAGCAGAAAACATAGTGACCGCGGCTCCATGAATTTTCATGCTTTTACTGATTCATGCTCCACGAATTAGGGGCGTCCAGTGATGTTTTCTTTTTTGTTTTAATGCTCGCAAAGCGAGCAAACAGCAGAAAACATAGTGACCGTGGTTCCATGAATTTTCATGCTTTATTACCGATTCATGCTCCACGAATTAAGGGCGTCCAGTGATGTTTTTTTTGTCTTAATGCTTGCAAAGCGAGCAAACAGCAGAAAACATAGTGAAACATTAAAAAAAAAAAAAAAAGGCTGAAAAACTAAATGTACAACGCCTGCTATCAATACAGTTCACAAAAATTATTTTTTATAGCTGCATCATGTTAAGACTTCATCAGCCTGCTACATTTTTCTATTCTTGAAATTTTTTCTTACTGGGTAAGTAAAATAATCATTTATTTTCTAAAATTTAGTTTTAAATGTTTCATAATAATGAAAAGTATTGTTTCATGACATTTTGATTCGATTCACGACGTTGTAAACAATTCGCAGTACCGACTAACAAACCGAATCAAAACAACATCATACCATGTGATGAAAACATCGGCAACAGCAATAAGCAATGGGTGCCGTATAGTAAAGCTGGTTCCAAGTTCTGCATGAAAGCATGCTGTTTACCATTTAACTAAATTTTATGTTCAAAAGCCTTTTTTTTTTTATTTCAAGATGTGCACATTTCTTTATATATATGCATCAATTATTCTTTCTTACAACTAGTCGGCTACTCGGTACTCGGCCGAGTACTCGATATTCGGCTACTCGGTGCAGCACTAATATTCTAGTTTTAATTTAATTATGTATGCAGTGAAAACCTGGTCTATCATTCCCGCATTGATAATTTTATTTCTATGGTCCCTGCACAAATTATATTTATATAATGTTAATTAAACCCACATGTATCGTGCTTCAAAAAGTCGTTTTCTTGCATTCATTGTTGTAAAGTTTTTCTTCTGACTCAAAAATTTTCTCATGAAGGTCAAGCGGTTCTGTACAAATTGGATACTTTGTGCATCGTAAAATAACTCTCTTCTCCATTTCCATGAAGGATCAAAATTGTGATGCCATGTCTGTGTTTCTTTATTCATTACTATAATTTCAGCATACCACGAAATAATCTCTTTATTTTAGCAAGTGCAGTTAAGTGCAGAAAAATGAGGAACGATACTAAACAGAAAGGCAAGAAAATGATGCTTATTATGCAGATGAAGCATTGTTGCGAGTAGCAGAGAATGTGTACAAAATTTAGTGATAATATTTGCATAAATCAAGATATTGCAACATGCGGTATCCTAAAGTATAGAAGAAATGTGTGATTTCAAAAAATGTACATAATGGCGAAAAAAACTGAGGATAATTTTCACGCTGATGACATAATTATGGGGTTTTAAAGTGCACAAACTGTTATACATGCGTATGGAATTACATAAATGGACAAAAAAAAATGTTTTAAATCAGAAAAAATTCTTGTTTAATTTATAAAGTGAAGGAAAAACCCAACATAATAATGCTGACTCTAGAATAAAAGGGCTGCCAGGGGGAATTCAGTAAAAAGGACAACCTATTTTCAAAAAGGGCATTATTTGCATAATTGCGGTCTTCTATGTTGTGATTTTTGTACATAACAAAAGTAAAATACTAATTTTACGTGTATATATATAGACTATATCAAGGTTCGCACCAAGGAAAAAAAATTAGTGAGATTCTCCCACTCTAACAAAAAATTGCTTTATTGTTTATTGTTTCTATTGCTCTATTGCTTTATTGTTTCTAGAATTGATCATTGACCACAATCCGTATTCCGGAGAGGGGAAAGAGGGGGAGGGGGGGGGGGTAAAAATAATTACAGAGTAAAAAATATTAAACTCTTTCAATTCTACTTCTAGAATCTAATAAAGCAAGTTTAAAATGAATATTATAAATATAATTTATGTTTCAGATGGGTAAATATTGGGAAACAAGACTTCTGCAGAACATTTGGTTGCTGATCGCTAGATGGAGATAAATAAAGGGGGGGGGGGGGAGGAAAAAAAATAAAATGAGCAAGAAATATTTAACAATTGTATTTATTTACAAAGTGGGATTTTTTTTTTTATATATATATTGTGCGATCCCGCGCTCTAGCGCAAACCCTGGCTGCGTGCATTTTTTCTTCCAGGAATGCTGTAGAACTATTTCTAGAAAGTTGAAAAATCAGAAAGAAAAGTATCTAAAGGCCTCTGTTCATTTAAAATGTTAGAAAAAGCTACTTGGTGCTAAAATGGGTTTGAAAGGGCAGCAGGGTGGAGCACCCTGTCAAATTGTCTAGCACTACATAAAATTAATGATTTTTAAAAATAAATTTTACTTAATATTCTACAACATTGATGTATTTCTTTGACCACTTGGAAATTAGTTTTTATTAGTAGTATACTGGATACATTCTGTGTATTAATTCATAAACATTGTTTTATTCGTGTTTTGACTTTAACCTGCATTTGTTGTTTTCCCGCTTTCATCTTTTTTTTTTCCCCTTGCACCCCGTGAAAAAAGATAGATCAAGGTTCTAATTGTACTTGTAATATTTATGTTATAATTTTCTGAAAGATATGTTTAATAATATAAATTTATTTTTTGAAATACAATTTTAATTCAGTTTCTTATATAATGTAAATTGAATAATACTTTGTTTTTGTTGTGGGCTAGAAGCTGCAGGTTCATGTCAGGTTGTGCCAGTTGTGGGTCAAAAGTGTTCCTGCGGGTCAAGTTTTCTCGACCTACTCAGAACTCTATATTGCTTTTTCACAAAATGCATATTTTGCAAAATGTTTAATACATACAGTCGGTAACAAAAGTGTCCGAACACTAGCAAAAATTCCTATGTAAAAAAAGTACACTTAATACTGTTTTGTTAAATAAATCCTTGTCGAATCACGTTCTTAGACTGACTAAGAACAGGATTCGACAAGGATTTATTTAGCAAAACTGTATTAAGTGTACTTTTTTTACATAGGAATTTTTGCTAGTGTTCGGACACATTTGTTACCGACTGTATATAAATGTTTTTTTTTTTTTTTTTTTTTTTTTTTTTCCCACTATTTGATTGAATCCCTGCCAAAAATTATTTACAATTATTATTATTATTTTTATTTTTTTCCCAGAAAAGAAATAGAGGTCATAATGTGCTTTACAGGGCTCGTAAATTATATTGCCCGACATGCTCGGCTCAGGGTATATAAAAATTTACAGTGGGTATGTACTTTTTTCTCTTACATGCCCAGCTAGGCATGCATACTGAAACAAAAATAACTTTCTAACTTTTTTTCAAGCCCTGGTGCTTTACCACACTGCTTGGTGACTTTTTTCAAAATCGCCAATTTGACACATTTTTGCAGTTTTGTCTCGTGATTTTTTCGAAATGGTCGATTTTACGTATTTTAAATCAAGTGCCTAAAAATTAGTGCTGCACCGAGTAGCACTTTGGCCGAATACCGAGTACTTGGCCTTTTACTACTCGGCCTGAGTAATTGTAAGAATATAAAATTTAGTTAAATGGTAAACAGTATGCTTTCATGCAGAACTTTTGTAGCATATAGGCAGGGGTGCAGATTATGTCCGAACGCCCGAACGAGGTTCGGGAGAAATTTAAACTGACTGGGGAATTTTTGAAATTTTTTTTAAGAGAAAATAAAAATGTAAATCAAAAATAACAATTTGCTATTCTGAAGTGCTTATAATATACACTAACAGTGATATTTTTATGTTACACTGTGTACTTATTCTCTTAAAGATTTATTACATAGAACAAATGACTTTGTATAGCAAAGTAGATTTTTGTATTATTGTGGGAAATGTATACTGTGTTTGGGGGAAATTTCCGAGGTCTGAACATTTTCTGTACCCCTGCGTATAGGTATTAGAGGTGAGTTCGGGCTCTATTTTGGCAATCCGAGCCCGCTCGGGCCCGAAACATTTTTGTACTGAACTCGTCCGAGCCCGAAAAATTTTGTGTGATCAGAGCCCGAGCCCGATATTGAAAGTGGTACGCTATGCAGCGCATACACAATAGTAAAATTAAATACCGTTTTTATTTTCAAATTAATTTTCTTATTATCAATCCTCAATTTAAATAACTATAAATGTTATTATAACAATTTATAATGTCTGTGTCTCTGTATACATGTATATATTTCTATAATATATATTTATAGTGCAACACATTGTTTATAACGCACCTATCGGGGGACAAAAAATTTATCCGAAAGAGTGATATAATGAAACCCAATATAACGAAGGAGGAAGGATTACTGTATAACACTATGACATAATATGCATCCCGTTGAAAAGAAAGTTCTATTTAGAAAAAGGAAAGTCAAAGCTACTAAGGTTTGCAAGATTATTTTGTGATTTATAACCTGTCATGACTATTATGGCATTACTAAAGGTGCTCTCAAAATGAATAAAGTTTTTTTTTTTTTTTTTTTACATTTTCCAGTTAATGAAGAATAAAATAAACGGAACTTTTAGCTTGAATCCGAGCCCGCCCGGAGCCCGAAGACTTGCGTAAGATTTGAGCCCCATCGGGCTCGGGCTGAGCCCGTCTCATCTCTAATAGGTATACATAATTAGGTTCATTGCTATATTTTGATACTTTCAGCATAGTGGATTACTAAAACCATAACTGATAACTTTATTCTTAACATCTTTTTTAGATGTGAAATTATCATCCTGAGATAATTCTTAGAGAATATAAAAGTTACTCAAAGACTAAGGCTTAATTTAAGATACATGAAATTCACATATGAAAGGGAACATTAAAATATTTTATAATTTCAAACATGATAGGCTTCATTAATCTTCAGATCGTAGAAATGTAAAATGACAGGTGGCTTTGGGCCATAATTGGCAAAACAACAGATTTGATTATGAAAATACGTTTTAAATAACATTTCAGTGTATTTACCTTTTTTATATATATAACGTAAAATGCCTTAAAAGCCTTTACTCGGTTAAATTCCCCCTCCTCTTTTCACATTATTATTATTTTTATTTTTTTGTTCTTAACCGTTTGACGGTTAGGTAAATGAGCAGTTTTCGTTTATTTAATTCGCGCAGTATTACCAGTAAGCAGCATTCGAAAGTGGCAGGTGTTTTCCCCCGACGTTCTTCCGAAAATGTCACCCTTCTCTGGCGATGCCGTAGATAGCTCGCCTCACGCGTTTTAAAAACTTCTTAAAGTATTTGTAGTACATAAATAACAGTTTTTACGTACTTTAAAGTAATTAATAAATGATAATTATTAAATAGTAAATTATAAATGATTATAATCAATTATATAAATAATAGTTAATTGAAAGGACTAAATAAATACAACTAATGTAGAACTTTATGAAGCATCAGACTCAAAACTTGATAAGCTTTCTGTATCACAATCATAATCATCATCATCATAATTATCTAACTTTCGCTTTTAAGCCATTTTACTTTACAAACAACCTAAAAAATGCGTCAAAATACGCATAAAAAGAACAAAGTAAAAAAAAAAAAAAATTCCCCTTCATTATGAAAAGAAATTCATGGAACCCGTACTGCCATCTGTAGACAGTAAAACTAACTAAATTTCGTGAGTAGGATTCGTTTGGAACATAACCAATGCAGAATAATAATGGCGAACGAGCTCAGCTCATCAGCGCGCATTGGGAAAAAACTTCACTACACGAGTAGTGCTCGTTTCTAACCATTTCGGTCGAAATCCTGCTCCCGAGCAGAACTCGTTTGCGCACATTATGAAGCACGATTCGATTGCGAGCTGAACTCGTTCATAACCATCAAAGGGTTAAAATACTAAATGAACGCATCTTTTGCTCAACGGTAGACTGTATCCGAATAGGTGATAGTTCTTTACGTTATTTTATAGTATAAAATTCAAAATCAATCTTTTCTTACTGATTTGGAAGTGTCTTACTTTTATTTGCACAAATGTATAACGAAAATTTTGTTTTAATATTACATAAAGATTCTTTTTTTTTTCTAAAATATTTAATTTTGTCTGATTTATAGATACAATTTTATGTACTAAGTTTTTATAAAATAATGCATATTAAATTCATACAAGATAGTCATAATTAAATGCTCATATCATGAATTATCTCTATACTAAGTTTGGTAACAACCCGTTTTAATTGCAGAAAGCTGTTATAGCAAAAATTTTAATTATAATGACACTGTATTTATATTTTCATATTTTTTTTGTTTAGTTATAAAATAAATATCACTCATTAACACATTTCTTTCAATAATGCATAAAAATAGTGAAATTCCCACAACTACTTGGTATTGGCCGAGGACCGAGTACTCGACAAACATGCCGAGTATATACCGAGTACTCGGTACAGCTCTACCAAAAAAAAGTGTAAAAAGTAGCTTTTCAAAAACTTGAACAAAAGAAAATAAAAACTAAAAAATATTAAACATTACAAAACAAAAATACCATAAATAACTGAATAAGTGTATAAGTAAATATGCAGATTCGATTTAATGTCTCACTACTACTGTGTTGTGGGCGATTAAAGACAATCCGGGAGGTACACAGGCAGGTAGGTTGGATTTAACATCACACTAGCACTGCGCTATGGCGACGTTTTGCAACAATCAGTAATATGTATGTCTACGCTTCGCATTAAGCACAAAAAGAAAAATCACTAAATACCTCCCTCGCAATCTGCATGAATCTTTAAAAGGCACAAAATTTTGTTTTGCAGCAGTCACTTTTAGAACAAAATATCCCCTCCCAGTCCAAAATTTTTCTGAAATGAACGTTCTTGGTTGTTGAATAAATTTCTAAATTAAATTAAAATTTTGTAGTCTATTGGAGTTGTGCCATGATTAATAATGTCAATTGATATACCTGTGTTTACAGACTCGGTGGCTCTACTTTGCCAACGAATGTTATGTGAGAAATGCCTAGCTGGTAATCAGCCAGGGCAGCTCAATGTTTGAGCATCCACATGTAAAGCGGAAGGCTCGGGTTTGATTCCCTGCTCTGGTATTTTTCACATAGTTGGTATAAAAAATCACACTTCTACTCCAAATTTTTCTGAAATGAACTTTCATGGTTGATGAATAAATTTCTAAATTAAATTATTTTATTTTGTTAAAATATGCATAATTTGTTTTTACTTTCTTTTATGCATATTTTAACAAAATAACTTGTTTTTACTTTCTTTTATCAAAGAACCAGTTAGAACAAAATTAGTTATAGATAATAAACTTATTGAGCAAACCCAACATTTCAACTATCTAGGTTGTGACATAACCTATGATTATGATCATGATATCCAACAGAAATTACATAAATTCCAACATCTTAGTGGAACCCTGATCCGAACTTTAAAAAGAAAAACTAGACCTGAAACTCAACTAAAATTTTACAAAGTCATGGCACTCTCCTATATGGTTCTGAGACATGGACTCTGGGCTCCCAGGATTTAAGCAGAATACAAGCTGCCGAGATGAGGTTCTTGAGATCTGTTAAAGGCTGTACAATCACCGATAGAATTAGAAACAAAGATATACGTAGAGAATTAAACATATTTTTGCCTAGAAGATAAAATTAGGGAATACAGACAAGATTGGTTAAGCCATATTCGACGTATGCCACGCGGAAGAATACCTAGAGCCATGTTTTATTACAACCCACAAGGCAGACGAGACCGAGGTAGGCCAAGAAAGCGGTGGTTTGATCATGAAGCCGCAACAGGCCTTCGGCCTAATCCTTGAAGAGGAAGAAGACGACTTTCTTTTATATTCAATACAAGAAGGTATTGGATTCGTAAAAATCTTAGACTTCAGGTTTTCAATGGTTTTACATGTTTTGAGATGTCTAGAACATGATTTGACTATTTTAAAAAAAATATTTGTGTGTGACAAAATTTTGTAACAACTGTATCTTAGGAACTATACTACTCAGAATTTCATAAAATTTGATATGTAGTTGCAACTTGATATACCTAAATTAATGCCTAGAAACTTTTGGTAAAAATCATCCAACAAATGGGATTGTCATTTTGCTTTTTTTTTCCCTTAATTTTTTACATTGCAGAAAAAACATTTCATGTAAATGCACATAAAGTGAATTGGTTTTTTAATAATTATGAAATTAAAAGGAAGTATCTATATTAGTGATAGTCAACTGAGAAATTTTTTTTGTAAATGTGCAAGCATCCCCCCCCCCTCAAAAGGAAAGTCCCTCCCAAGAGAGGCAAATATTCCTTATGAGTATCTTCCAAATGAACTCATCAACACCTTTTAAAATAAATGGTTGA
Organism: Salticus scenicus; assembly: GCA_963930645.1. Taxonomy (NCBI): domain Eukaryota; kingdom Metazoa; phylum Arthropoda; class Arachnida; order Araneae; family Salticidae; genus Salticus; species Salticus scenicus. The sequence goes on from OZ005656.1 coordinate 43,656,543, forward strand.
ATCATCAATGTGTGGTATTTAAAAAAAAAAAACATGCTTTTTATTTTGTGGTTAAAATTAAGAAAAAAAAAAGTCATATCTAAAAAATTGTTTTTTCTTTGCATATTTAGTGCTATTATATTAGCAGTCAATAAATAACGAGTCAGTGAATATTTCACAAAAAGTATAGTATGTAGAAAAGTGCAGCCTAACGATTCATACACATTTCTCTCGCCAGATGCCATTACTTGTCTGGCAAGGAGTGAGAAAAGGATAACCCAGCATCAGCCACATCCAGTCATTTCATTTTTGAAAGCGACGTGGAATGGAGGCATCCAAAGCTGAGGAGTGTGGTGTTGTGCATTTTTTGGCAGCGGAAAGTATAGTAGGACGTGAAATTCATAGATGAATAGAAATGATCTATCTATGCGGAGTACTGTATGTCACGGGCAAGAGTTCAGGAGTGGAATAAGCACTTTCATGAAGGATGCTGTTTGATCGGTGATGATCCCTGGACTGGAGCACCAAAGTGTGTTACAGAAGAACATATTGCAAAAGTAGATGAGCTCATAAAGAAAGACCGTCGTCTAACAGTAGACGAGATTTCGGTATCAGTGGGGCTTAGTCATGGTACAGTTCACAAAATCATCAAGGACAGGTTGAAGTTCCGTAAAGTATGCGCACAATGGGTCCCACATCGCTTGACACCAGCACAAGAGGGCTGCCGCATGGCCATGTCTCTGCAAGCATTGCAGCGTTACAACAATGATGGGGACAAATTTCTTTCAGCAATTGTTACTGGTGATGAAACTTGGTACCACAACTTTTAGCCCGAGTCAAAACGGCCAAGTCTTTAGTGGAAGCACACAGATTCCCTTACACACTAGTGCCAGGAAGATACTGCATTCGTTCTTCTTCGATCGTAATAGACCACTCCTCGTTGATTTCCTGGAGCATGGAGCTACGGTCAATTCTCAACGGTATTGTAAAACCTTGTTGAAGCTCAGGAATGCAATCAAATCAAAACGTCCCAGTTAACTTTCTCGGGGTGTCATCCTGTTGCATGACAACACTAGACCATCACACTTAGCTAACACAACACAGGAATGTCTGCAGAAGTTCAAGTGGGAAGTCCTGAGCCACCCCTCCTATAGTCCAGATCTGTCTGCATATGACTTCCACATCTTGAACTTAAAAAAGCACTGCAGGGACACCAATTACAAATAGACGATGAAGTCAATGAGTGTGCGCACAATTGATTCAAACAGCAACCAAAGGCTTTCTACGAGCATGGCATTATGCGACTGTTGTCACAATGGAATAAATGCCTAAATACCTACGGACAATACTTTTGAGTTTTATTAAATAATTACTACAGGGATGAGAATTTTCAGACTTTTGTAGGAATTTCAGGCTTTTCTTAGTTTTTTAAAACAATTTTCTGGTTTTTTGTTCTAAATATTCTTGTTTTTGTTCAATTTTCTTTCTTTTGATTGTTTCTAAACAACTGATTTTCATGTATTCTCCATTTTTTCTTATAGAAAGTATGATTTTGTGTATCTGTTCTGTTTCTTCTTTTATTACTAAAATTAAATTATCTTTGAGTTTTGCTGATACTTTCAAACTTTTTGTCTATTTCCAACTCTCATCTCTGAAATGAATTTGCCTCTGACTCGTTATTTATTGACTGCTCCTAATATTATTTCTCTAGAATGGAAATTGTCTGCATTCATCATATGGAAGATAAATTTTAATAAATTATTTTTTACTGAGGGAATTTGTATAGAAACACAGAAGAGAGTCATGTGTTGGCCACAACAAACTAGTTTTGAAAAATGGCTTTCATGTGTGGCAGGGGAACAGTAATAGTTTTTAAGGTTTTCACAGAAATTGTGTAGAATTTAAAAAACAGCAGAGAAACTGAAAGTAACAGGAATAAGTATTTTCAGTTTTTCGCAGAAGTATAAAAATCGAAGGCATGTGGCACAAGTTTTTTAAAATTTTTTCATGGAAATTTTGCAGAATTTCAAAAACTACAGAAAAACTGAAGGTAAATGGAACAAGTTTTTTTAAATTTTTTTCGCTGAAATTTTGCAGAATTTCAAAAACTACAGAAAAACTGAAGGTAAATGGCACAAGTTTTTTTAAAGTTTTTTCGCTGAAATTTTGCAGAATTTCAAAAACTACAGAAAAACTGAAGGTAAATGGAACAAGTTTTTTCAAAGTTTTTTCGCTGAAATTTTGCAGAATTTCAAAAACTACAGAAAAACTGAAGGTAAATGGCACAAGTTTTTTTAAAGTTTTTACATGGAAACTTTGCAGTTCTTCAAAAACTGCAGAAAAACTGAAGGCAATTGGCACAAGTTTTTTTAAAGTTTTTTCGCTGAAATTTTGAAGTCTGTTCAGTAAAACTTTGACTTTAAAATATCTTTGAAAAAACTTTAAAAAAACTTGTGCCAATTGCCTTCAGTTTTTCTACAGTTTTTTTTAAAGTTTTTTTGCAGATTTTTTTAGCTGGGACGTGCCTCTCAATTTTGGAATTATTTAATAAAAAAAAAAAAAAAAAAAAAGAACTACATATTTTTTAGTTTTTTTAATCTTTCTTGAACAAAAGAAAAGTTGTAATAGGAATACATTTTTATTTTTAGCACGCACACACACACATATATATATATAACTTCATTGTGAAATATGTACTACTATTTACTATTATATACCATTTAGTTTTATTCTACTATTACCATTAGGAAATATAATACTATTTATTACTTTATTGTAAAATATTTTTCTAAAATTTTCCATATATTTCGTAAATTTTTTTTTTTTTTTTTTTTTTTTTTTTTTTTTAATTGCGGAAAATAATTTTTATTTTAAACGTGTAGTTTACACTTATTTCTAATGATATATTTACCAAAGAATTTATATTTTTCTAACAAGTGAGTTATTTTGGAAAATTAAATATTTCATTCATTTTTTTTTTCTTTAAGATTATCGTTCATTTCTGAGACTCATTACCCTAATCTTTACCCCGCACACTCATTATTTATTATCAAAGGCATTAAAAGGTTTTTCTCTGATAAGATAATCTATGATTTTCATTTCTTTATAATTACAACGTTCAATCCTTTATATATAATCTCATAATAAGATGTCTGTAAAGCGATAAAACTGGAAAACGTCAAAATTCTTCAATGATTTATTCTGTTTCGGAAATCTTATTATGAATATGGAAATTTGTGAACTTAGTTTAGTTCTTTCGACTATTCACATATTTAAATTTATAAAATTAGACTAATTTTTGCATTTATTTTTTTCAATACTTAATATACAATATATATATTATATTTCTTATCAATTTTCCTAGGATATACTTGTTTTAATATGAGTTTTAAGACATTTATTCGATAAAAATTATACGATTTTTTTTTTTTTTTTTTTAATCCAAATTTAGATTTCTTTTGTATAAAGTCTTTAAGTATTGATTGGAAAATAATTCTGAATTGAATATTATTAAATGAAAAAATAAATAAATAAATGCTTTTAAAGTACGGATGTCAATGCTTTAAATTCAACACATGACTGTACTTAATTAATTAATGAATTTATGACTAATGAACTTATGTATCACCAAAACATTATTTAATGCACAAATGAAAATTTTTGTACGAAATAAATTTTGCTTAATTTTAAGACTTTATTGAAATATTATTTTTTCTATACAGTTCTAATTATAATAGCAAAAAGCAAAATATAATTAACACTAAGATTTTGATTAACACTAAGTGATTTCATAACATATCGAAATTATTTTGTATAGCTATTAAAAATAATTACTAATTTTTTTCTTCCATTTTTTTGCAGAAATCTCAACTTTAAACATTGTACTAACATAACTCAATACTATATTGCTGAATGTAGTGTAACCATGTTAAAATGCAATTTAATAAAATCGAATCATAGACCGTAATAGAATGGAATTATTTTGGGTGTCCCGACATGTGGGCCAAAATTATCTCTATGGTTTTTTAGTTGGTTGGGTTTTATGTCGCACTAGTGCTGTGCAATGAGCAATTAGCTACAGTCTGGGACACAACCATAAAAATGGTCCGGAGACATGCCATCACAATTTTGATCCTCCACAGAAGGGAACATTATACCCATAAATAAATAAAAAAAAGAGAGAGAGAATTACTGTTGCGAGAGAATTGCTATTTTTGTCTGCGACCGTATCTCCTCGCAGAGGGCAGGGTTCTTCGTGTCATGAGAGGTATAAGTATGTGCGGAATACTCCAATGGGGACATTTCAATAAGTTAAAATTTTCTATTAACCTAATTAACGAAGTTATTAAATAAAAACGTTGGGTTTATAAAGGTACTCTATTTGCCATTTTACAAAACGTTTCTGAAATCGTTGTTCATTCAATCTTATGACGTTCTTTTCCACAAAAAAATTGAAATTTAATCAATGGTGCGAAAAAAAAAAAATGAAAAAAAAAAAAAAAAAAATAAATAAATAAATGAAAAAAATAAGTAAATAAATAAATAAATGCCTACCTTTATTTTTTTTTCTACATTTAGAAAATTAATTTTCTTACTGGCAATTTCTTTTGTATATATATATATATATATATATATATATATATAATGTGTTCATTTTTGTGAATAAGAAAATAATGTCGTGCCTGTATAATTGACTGCGTGTCTTTTTGTCCTTAAAGTATAGGGGAGAGGGGGGCACCTTTGAACATTCTAAATATTTTCCTAGAAAATTATGTTATTTTTTTAATATGATGGCAGCACATTACTATTGTTTCAATGCAACAAACTAGCCAAAGCTTTACCATTTTACATGCACACTGCTGTCTAAGCAAGGTATGTATTTTTCTCTTTCCTGAATCTAAACTGTACAAAATAAAGTTGTAAGCTTTTCATTGATAATCTTGTATACCTATAACTTTAATTGATGTTTCAATGCTGAAATAAAGATTTTAGCTTTAGCTTATAAGTTTTGTTTTATTTAAATTCTTAAACCTAACTGAGTAAATTATTCTAATGCCAAACTCCATATGATGGGGCACCTTTGAACAAAAATGTTGGGGCACCATTGAACAAACAAAACTTTGAAGAAAAGAGTTATAAATCAATCTCAATACTATTATTTTATTTTGGATTTAAAAAATAAATGTGACAATGAGGACATACAAATTATTTATGAGCTAGTTTATTGTTATCTTAATATTAAAGTTCTACTTATATGCATGTTGTCATTTTTCCTACAGAAAAGTTTGTTTCCTTTGCAAAAAGTTAAAAATATTTATAATGAAAAAATTTATTTTGATTATGGTCATCTACCATCATACTTAGTGGACTAAGAAAGGACGGTCCAGGATACTGACTTTGACTCCTGAGAAAAATGCAATTGAAACTGAAAACAAAGCACGTCAGAACAAAAGAAAAAAATCTAAATAGTATAACTCTGCTTTTGGAAAAACAACTAAGAAGAGACTGCATACATTTGTTGATTCAAGCAGCGATGAAGATGGCACATTTTCTGTGCATGATGAACTGACTTTTAAGATACTATTACCGTTATGGAGGATGAAGAAGGAAAAACTCTTGTTTTAGAAGATTTGAATGTGAATGATTTTATTTTAGTAAAATTTGCTACAAAAAAAAAACTATTCTTCACTATGTTGGTGAGATTGAATTGCAATTACAGGATAAAACATAGTTTAATGTTAAGTTTCTCCGTAAAAAAGAAAATGATAAATTTTATTTTCCGTAAGCACCAGATATCAGTTTGGTGGATTTCAACGATATTGTAAAAAAACTCCCTCAACCAAACATTACTGGAGGTACACAACGCGCTGTTTCAGCAATGAGTTTTGATGTCAGTTTTGATGGATATAAATTTGGTTAAATAATAAAAATTTAGTAATTTCAGTAAATGTATATGTTTAATTTTATTCTTATTATTTTATAATCCTTAAAAATATTCAGCATTTGATAAAAACTCTGTATAATTTCTCTTTGTTTATGTTTGTTCAAAGGTGCCCCTAGCTTGTTCAAAGGTACCCCTACATGGGGCAGGCTTGAACTGAAATATTAACAATTTTTAAGTCTTATAACATATTTAATTTTTTTAATTTTTTTTTTTTTTTTTTTTTTTTTTTTTGAATTTTTAGCTCACATGATGAAGAAATTCTTACTTTTTCTTGTGCAACAAGTAAAATTAAGAATTATCATCTAAATAAAAAAATAATGTTGATTTTCCAAAAAATTGTTCAAAGGTGCCCCCCTCTCCCCTATTTACTTTTTTTTTTATTTAAAAAACATATTTTAAAATACTTCGAAAAATTTTGGCACAATATATACACTAAGCGACAAAAAAAAAAAAAAAAAAGCCGCACTTGGACGTTCTCCTTTTCGCCTTCTACAACCGCCAATTTTATTGTTTAAAAAGCAAATTTTCTAACAGATTTTACTATGTTGTCCTCCACATACATTTTACCTTTGAGTCCAGTGTTAAAAACAAAATGCAATTGTCAGGAAAATTGTAATTTTAGAATTTATTTCAAAAATGGTAAGAATAAGGCAGTTAACGATGCCACAAAAAGTATTAATTTTTGAATGAAAATCAAAAAATATTTTATTATGTGAGATGGCAAAATAATTAAATGTTAAAGAAATATTGGTAAAAAGGTTTTCAGGAAGATATAGTTTTTTGGCCGTTTAAACTGGAAATTTGGTTTTAGGTGGCCACACTGCTCATCCAAGCGAGATGACCGTAAGTTAAAAAGCCATTGCTTATAAAATCGGTTTGTATTACATTTAGAACATAATAGAGCTTCAGAAAAAGTGTTTAGTAGCATAATTTCTTTAACTACAGTATAACAACTATTAAACAAAGCGGGTTTAAATGGCAGAAAATTTGAAAAAAAATTCCATTCTTAGTGAAGAGAAGTTGGAAAGCAAGACCTCAGATGGCTAAAAAAAATTAAAAAATGATTAGTAAATTATTGGACTGAACTGGTTCTCTCTGATGAGTCAAGTTTAACTTATTTCGAGCTAAAGAAAACAAGCAGATCTCACAACGAAAATATTACCGAGTTAAAGAAAATCGCACTTTTAAAACAGTGACACATTCTCCGTACATAATGGTACGGAGGTGCATAACTTTTCAAACACTTGGGAAAATTTTAATGCTCAAGGGATCAATTAACTCGAAATAAAACACAATCTGCATAAAAGTGGTGCCTGACCGACTATTTTGGAGGTATCTTGGACATTTCCGTAAATAGCACTTAAAGATAACAAGGCACCTTACTACACGGCGTCTGTGGTAAGTTTATTCACTCAAATTGTCAAAATTTCTTATACATTCTCATGAGAACCTATAATTTTGTAAGTAATCATATCTTTTTTCTTTTTAAGTTAAATACCACAAAGGATAAAGTAGAATTTCTTCTTTACCAGACATGGAAATAGTCAAAATTGCGATCCGCTCGAAAATGTTTCGTCTATAAAAAGGCGGGGAAGTGGGGAGAGGATTCGAAATTTGCAGCCTCTAACTCTTCCAGAACTAGAGAAAAATATTTGTGATATTTGGCACATTGAAATTTCTGAGATTTATATTAAAACATTGTATAAAACTATGCCATTGCGCATTAATGCAGTAATTCCATGAAAAAGTGGAATTAACCCAATGCAGAATACATATTTTTAACAAAAAATTGCTTAGATCTACCAAATAAATAGTTTTATTTCATATATTAAAATATAACTTGTTTATTTCATATAATAAATCATAAAAGAATGCAAAGTGTATGGTTATTGCTAGGGCTGGATTATTTATCAATATATCCCCAAGTATCGATATTTTTTTAATATCCCGATAACAATATTTAAGATCTAGCTCCTCCAATATATCCCTTTAACGATATTGCCGAGTGCGCACCGGAGTGAACGAAACTCGAGCGAATGAAACCCGATCAGCCAACATACAACAGATAACGAGAGCGAGACCCGAAGAAAAAAAGCGCCGAATATCTTATTCTAATACTCATTTTCTACTTTCCTCTAATTACTCACTGATAAACTAGAAAAAATAGCCCCTCGCCAAACGATTTCTATTGCAATACATATACATATACTTCCTCATCCTTCATAAATCATAACCTCAAATATAAACATCACTGCTTTAAAAAGGCCACCGCATAATAATAAAAAAAAAATAAAAAAATAAAACAGTATTTATTGAAAGTGAATAAGCTGACTTCGTTCAAGGTCACGGTTCTACCCCTTCAGAAAAAATTCATCAGACATACTCCAATATCACAATACCTATAATCAGCAGCTGTGTTTCCTAGGAAAGAGATTTGATATTAGTCGAAACGATATATCCCTATCCGAGATATCTATTATGGGTTCTGATATATTACACTATATTAATTCCCACTCTACATTCATGCATATCGTAGGTGATGGAAACCACAGAAAAGGCAATATGACGAATGAAAACAATATCTTCTGTTTTAGCTCCTTTCCTGCTATTGGTTCATTGATATCGGTCTATTTCAAAGTGTCGATATAAAATGGCCAATAACATGCTTCAAACATGTGTTTAATAAAGATCATCAAAGCCGAACTGATACAGTGATGCCAGATTGGGGATTTTGTCCCCATTTTAGGGAGTTTTGAGGCTTCTGGGGACAATTTTGGAGACCAAATGTTTGTGGGGAATTCTCTGGGGCGTTTTTCAACTTTCTGTCAATGTTGGTAACGTAATGATTTATCCCTATGTCTAGAGACTTTCAATAGCTTTATTGTTATTTGGGGATTTTTTCAAAAATTGCCTTCATTTTGGGAAAAATCTGAGCTTAAATCATAGAAAAATCTGCTTGATATTTTATTTATTTTTTTTTTTTTTTTAATTTTCCCTTTTTAGTAGAAATCAAGTTGGGGATTTTTTCGAAAAAAAAAACAACCGCGATTTGGGGAAATTTGAAGACCTGTTTGGGGAAATAATTTTCGACCATCTGGCATCACTGAACTGATATCTACTAGAAGAGTTTTTTTTGCAAATTTTCTTAGCGTTTAATAAAAAACTTCTGAAAATATAAGCAATTATGGAATGTATTTTTTTAATATTATTTTATTATTATTAAATATTTCGATAAAATATTTTTTTTTATTAAGACTGTACATCAATCAGATAGCTCCCTTTCTCCTTTCCCATGTTATCCAATGGGATTTTCGTTGCTTCGTTTTATAAAAATATCTCATTCAAAAATGAAGTTTTTCAAATTCTGTTTTTTGAATATTACTCTTTGAGCGGGTCGCCTTTTAGCTTAGTGAGCAATTTTTCGAAAAAATTAATTTAAAAATTTTACTTAGAGATCCACACTTAGTAATATTGAAAAACAGAATTCGAAAAAGTTCATTTTTGAATAAAATATTTTTATAAAACGAAGCGACAAAAATCCCATTGGATAACATGGGAAGGGAGAAAGGGTGCTATGTAACTGATGTAAAATAAAGTTTTATCGTCAGTAATTTTACAGTGACAGTTTCTAGAATTATATAATATTGAATAGTTTATTACTTTTTTTATGTAGCATTTATTTTTTCTCTTTCCATTTATTTATTTATTTTATTTTTAAAGCCGTACATGTTAAATAAAATTAGTTTAAATGCAAAATGAGTTACTTTAAGTAACAAATGAAACTTCAACATAATTTTGTTTAAATAATATAATTTTTATACTGACAATGTATACATAAATACACACACACACACACACATATATATATATATATATATATATATATAATATGTAATTCAAATTTCAACTATTGTGAAACTATTACGAATGTGAATTGAACATATATATTTAAAAGATATTGTAATGATTTATTAAGAGGATACAAAAATAAAAATGACAAGTAACTGACATTTAGGATGCATATAAGAGTTTTAAGTAAAAAATATTACTTTCTACAACCAAAAAAGGTGTATTCAATGGCAATTCTGAACTATTTATAATGGCAATTCTGAACTATTTAAAATGTTTTTCATTTTTATTTAATACCTACATCTTAAGACAATTTTTCTGAAGCTTTATTTTTAGTAGAATTATGAATTTTGATATACTTGGTATAAATAAAGCACAGATCACATATTAGCTGTGTTAAAATATGATTTTAAAATAATTAAAGCTTAAAATGGGAAGAATAGAGGATAAATTATACAGAGGTATACTAAAAAGCAATAGTATAAGTTATAAGAAACACAAAACATTAATTCACTTTTTATGATTTTTTTTTAATGATAAAGTTATGGTAGTAATATACCAGAAAATACATGGAAAACACTCTATACTTGTATACTTTAAAATTCGTGTGCATATGTCTTTAAAAAATAACAAATGTCTATTTTTTTCCTGCCTTGAAAGAAATATCGCAATATATCACTAATATCGATATTAACTTGGTGATATATCGCGATATTTAATTTCTGATATCGTCCAGCACTAGTTATTGCATTATGTTCAAAAAGAAAGTTTTATGCAGATTTTTAAAAAGTACTTCATAAAGTGCAATAAAGCTAATTATTTAATCGAAAATGTACATAGGTATCATTTCATACCTTTGGTATTATGCAAACAAGACAGTTTTATTTGTTTGAAACATTAATTTTAAAGTTATTACAAATAAAAAGGGTATAAGTCATTTTTTCTGCAGTGCGGCTTTTTTTTTTTTTTTTTTTTTTTTTTTTTTTTTTGTCGCTTAGTGTATATACATTAGATTGAAATTCAAACTCGTTATATTCAATAATAATATTAATAATAAATTCAAATAATAATATTTGTAATATTTTTTTTTTATCGTTTCGATATTTCCGAATGTATAAAATTGTCTAGCTGTACATTAGAAAAGTATAGAGATTATTAAATACTGCCCTAAATTAACTAAAAAACTCAACAGTAAAAAGTATAGACGTTAAAAAAAAAAAAAAAAAAAAAAAAAAAAAAAAAAAGTTTTTTTTTTTTTTTTTTTTTTTAAGAATCAGTAATACCAAAAAAATAAAAAAAATCATCGCCAAATAGTGAGGAAAATTTAAAGTCCCCAAAGGATTCATATACTAAAGCTGTAACGCAAAATGATCTATATATTACGAAATTCTGTCTAGTCTGAAAAATGTACTGATTTTCAGCATAGTATTTCATTTTTTAAAATAAAATATTATTTATTTTAATTTGACATTGAATATTGGGATTTCTATAACTTTTTTTTTTGTGTGTGTGTGTGTGCGTTTTATACTATTAATTTTCAGTGGAAGGCAAAAAAGCAAATAGGCAGGCAGAGCGCAGTAGGAGTTAATATGTGAAGCGTGTCTGGTGCGGGCGAAGCTTCCCTCGGAGGTTGGTGAGCGCCGTTAGCACAGGGTAAACTCGCCTAGTTTTTTACAAAAATAAAAAACAGTATACAGAGGCTGTTCGCACATTTTTTAGACAATTTTGATGGAGTGTACTGAAGCAATTTCACTCATATTTCGAGTTTTATTTGTTCAGCTTGATAGCCCTCGTTCTTAACTAATATTTTACATCATAATTTCTATGATAGTAATGCTTTTTATAATATCGGAAGAGGTATATTTTTCTACTCCTCTTGAACGGCTCCACAAAGCGTTGTAGGTCGGTGTTTGGTTAATGTTGATTTTAAGAGTCGAAAAACACAAAAATCCAACAGTGATACATCAGAAGATTTAGCAGGAATGTCAGTGAAGGATATGGTTTTAATTCCCGTTTTTTGTTCCAATTTTTTTCTAGAAAAGCAATTGCGGATTGTGATGTGTGGCTGCTTGTTTTGGCTTGATACAGTTCAACGGATTGATAGCATTGTGGATAAAGATCTGGATTTTCATTTTTAAAAATTGGAATTAAAATACGTTCTTGAGAAAATTTAGAGTTGATTTTGACATTTTTGTCACATTTTTCTGCTTTTATCTTGCCCTTGTATGAAAAACCAGTGCCAATCATAAATCCTTTAGAAAAACTTTCTTTTGATGCTTTGAGCCATGTAGCAATTTTTTTCTCCACTTTTGTGATAATAAATTGAACCTTTTTTATTGCAACCACTTAAATAGATCCAAGATTCATTTGCTGTTGCAACATTTTTCCATTTTTCTCCTGATAAATGCTTTTCATAAATATTTCACTAAAAACTATCTTTGGAAAGAGCGGAAACCTATCCTCCATCCACTGCCATTTTAAAAGCACATTTTTGCATCTAAACAAAAATTCTAAATATCAGAAGATAAATAAAACTTCCAAAAATATAACTGTTGTGAAAATAAAATTCTCCATGCAAACGATTTTTTCTTACTGCGAAATAAAATTGTCTAAAAAATGTGCGAACAGCCTCTAAATGTAACCCATGTAAATCCGTACCAAATTTATGAACATATGCATAAGTCTGTTACGTTATCGGATTTTTTTTTTTTTTTTTTTTTTTTTTTTTTTTTTTAATGTGGCTATGTAGGTAATTGTGTAAGTCCTTTAGTACCTTTTACTAACAAAAAGAAAAAAATAATAATTAATTAAACATAAATTAAATTAAATAAATCAGCATCATAAAATTGTCTGGTGCTTTAATTGAGAAAATGTATCCATGTTAAATTTCGCCTAAACAAAATTCTGTCCATAGTCTGTAACGATAAGAAATATTTAGTGTGTCCCTATACACAAACCGTAAATAATATGCACAGATCTTTCATGTGTACTATGCATGACTTTGCATACAGGGCTTTCTGTATCACTCATGAGCATGTGTATAAATTTGCAAGTAAACAAGATGAATTGTACGCTCGCTATCATGGTACACACAAATTTTGTCTGAAGGCCGTAAAGTTAAGAGTACTTTGGTGTGTTCCTGTTCACGAATCACAAATAAAATACACAATCGAAAAACAAAACCAGCTAATTGGGTGTAGTTTTTGAATATGAATACGAACATGAAGACAATAAGGTAATTTTCTAGGGTGCGATCGCGGTAGAGACACGCAGACTTACAGATCTACAGTGTTCAAAACTCTTTTCCGTCTCATGAGAGAAACTTTCACCGACGCGACGTTTTAGCAATAATAATGCATGTAAACTTAAACTTATTTTCTTCAAACATGTTCAATTAAGTTTTTTTTTTTTTTTTTCATATTTCCTTCAATTGAAGTACATATATTCAATATGACTAAAAATATTTTAGAGTGTTCCAGATTAGAAAAAAGAAAATAAAATATTAATAATAATAATAATAATAGAACATAGTGAGTTGGTAAATTTCCGCTGTATTAAAATAGGTTACCTTCTAAAGCATGAGGTTACAAACAGGTGACTAAAGCGTATTAAATTGTTTATTATATATAACTATATGGTTAAACACTCCAAAATAAATAATGCGTCCAAAAGCTTTTATAAATAATTTTTTTCTCTGCGGGAAGTGTTTCTAAATCATTCATACTACTAAAATTTTAACTTATTATATAAAGATAACATGGAGATATTTTTCATTTAAATAATGACAAAACATTTATAAAATACATACATTTTATAAAATTGTAATAATGTTAAGTATCTGTACATTAGGAGAGAAATAATTGATTTAATTTTAGGATTTAAAACATATTACGTAACGTTCATTTTATATATATATATATATATATATATAATTTCATTCTTTAATATAAATATTTACACAGAGCTTTTTAGTAAAAATTTGTTAAAATATAAATATTATAAATAATATATTTAGCAAAATAAAACATATATTAATGTTATCCACTGTAGAAATATACTTTTCAATTTATCAAAATAAAATAGTGTTTCTTCACACCTACATATTGTGTTACTCAACGTTTACTCAACGATTTTAAATTTGAGGTTTTAGTGTAGAACATTATCGATAATTCTATCAATTAAAAGCACAGAAAAATGAAAGTTTAAAAATCGAGGAATACGCAATAATATAAATAAATGAATAAATAAAAGTAAAACAACATTAAATGTCCTGAAATACAAAACAAATGTCTCGGATCAAATTGAGAAACACGATACGCCATTAAACGAAAATATTTTGAATTTAAGGCTTATGAAATTATCCCTACTCCCCTTGAATTACATTTGATTTTTATAGTCACCTTAGCGCTAATGAAGTTGTATGGAGGATATAATTATTTCTTATGAGTATTTATGTCTCTCAGTATGTTAATAATTCAAATGCAGAATATAGAACCTGACACATTCCCAGTCACATACAGATACTCAGACAGATCTATAGTGATTACCACTAATTGGGTTTTGTTCTCATAATAATTACCCATTACGTAATGCTTGTATAGTTATTTTATCTAAGAGGTATTGTTTCTTTCTAGATAAGTCGATTTTGTTATTAGTTATCTTTTTAAGTTATCTTGAAACACTTACGTTCCAGTGGTCTAAAATATTAAAAAAAAAAAAAAAAAAAAAGAAAAAACTAATTATGTTCTCTATATCAATAATAATAAATTATATATATATATTATAGAAATGTAATTAAATCAAATATTAATTAATTTTAAATTACAATAAATATACATTCACAATTATTTTTTTTATTGTCTCTATCAAAGGTACCCATTCTTAAGAAAAAAAAAAAGCCTAATAGATTTGAAATTATAACTACATGCCAAAGATATATTTTGAGACAATCAAATTCTCTAATTATAAGTACTTACATAAGTAGACCATTGTATCATATTCATGAATTTCTTTAAAATATTGAATGTACACTAATTGAATGTGAATTCGAGGTACGTTCATTTCTTGGAGCATAACGTCATTGTAAATAATTTAAGAAATTTGATTCTTCTGGTATTAGCTTTTAATTTCAAAACCAACAGCCGTTTCTGGTTGTGACGTAAAAAACTTAAGTGCAATGATTTCTATCAAAATGCAATCCTAGGACATGATTTTTGAGACGATATGTTTTATATCCTAACATTTTATGTAAGCAAAATTTTCAATGTTGTGAATTTGTTATTGGTACCCATTCTTAGCTTAGCATATTCAAGTGAGAAAAATACATATAAATAACATGAAAATTCACAAAAGTGGTTAAGCAAAAATCTTGACACGATTTAGTTTTCTTAAATTTTTATATAAATTAAGCGTCTCAATGTAATGAAAATCAGCAATATTTAATGTTTGGATGCATATCCATTTTCTTTGAGGACTGTGGTTAAACGTCTGGACATGGAATTAACAAATCTTTTCGAGGTTGACCTAGTGATTTTTTGCTCATTGCGAATGAATATCCTGAAGGAGTATACTTTTGAAGAATGCACCTGTTCACTGACTTCTCTTCTGATGAGTTTCCAAAGGCATTCATTTGAATTGAGGTCAAGTACCTGACACAGCCAGTCCAAAAATTCTAATTCCCTTAGCTCCAAACTTCTAATTATCTCTGCTTTGGATGCGAGCATTATCCTGATACATCATCCACCATGAGGCATTTGTTTACGAGCACAAGGTAGCAGATGACCTTCTAAAACCATTTTTTAACATTTTGATCCATTATCTCACCATCCCATTATACCATTTTGGTCCATTTTTCCAAGTGTACGAGACAGACGATGCCATCATAATGACGTCGAGACTAAAAAAGCTATTTCTATTTTTCTTTTCTTAGTGTTTTCGTTTGCAACGTATTGCTCATAGCGTAGCACTAGAGCGACCGAAAATCCAATCTTTCATTCGTTCATGGAAATTTTCTTTAATGGCATACCTAAAATGTTCTTTAAAAAATATATATTTAAACACTACTTCCGTAGGTAAAATAAGATCAGTCAAAACTTTTACAAAACTTTCGAATGAACTCCAGTAGAAAATCTGCAAAATAAATAAATAAATAAATAATTAATTAACTTTCGAATATCTGGCACGAAAAGATGAAATGTTCATGGGATTTCTCGAAAACTTATTTTCACATTAAATGTATGGTATATTAACGCACTTAAAATTTCCTTGATAAACAGATCTTTTCTGTATAGTGTTATACGGAATAAAAATAAAAGGGATAATGTTTGATTATTATTCATATAATCTGGCATATTATAAGTAAGTGGCTTTTTGTTAAGATAAGGTTTTGGGGGATGGGGAATGTAGGATTATACATTTAATGCAGCGTTTTTTCAATATCAGTAAGCATTAATAAACAAATAAATTTGTTTTTGTGCATTTATTGCAAATCTAAGAACTAGTGAGACCAGTGAATTAATGCTTCAAATTTGTGTTTCTTTTTTATCCTCCTCTAAAACAGGTTTTTAAATTTCAATAAATTATCAGCTGATTCATATTTTACAAAACTTCAGTCATAGAAAAATATTATTTAATCTAAAGATATTTAAACTAGGTTAATATGTAGAATTGAAAAAGTTATCCGGTTTCTTTTATCTAACCACATAAAAATGTAATTATAATAAAACTGTATATTTTCAATATCATTGTTTAGTCTATTATTATTCTTATTATTCTTATTATTCTTATTATTTTACGTTGTATGTCATTTTAATCAATTCAGAATATGTTCTAATTAGGAAAACTAATTTTATTCTGAAATATATTTTCTTAGAAAACACGAAGTCGTATGAATAAGCGATATATGCTTAACATAGAATTATATGCAAAGTACTACATATGATGTTTTTAAATTATTATGCATTATAAAATTATAACGCACTAATTTATTTTATGCTAAAAAATCTGAAATTCAACTAAACTTAATTTTGATTTAATTGTTCAACCTTAAATTAAATTTTGTATGATATGATTGTTACGTTTCAACTTACATACTTATGAATACGTATGATAAAATTATACCTTTTTAAGTACGTTTTTTAAAGTAAAGATATTTAACATGATTTAATTTTAAAATTTTAGAAATCGTTTCTCTTTAAAAAGTATTTCTTGAAACACGTTCTGCTTGAGAAAACATTGTGTCGCCAATAATGACAGGTAGCCAATATGAGAACATTTTCGTTATTTTTTTTATGTAATATACGTAGAACTTCAGCCGAAATGTTTTATAAACATACGTAACCTTACGAAAAAAAAAAAAAAAAAAAAAAAAAAAACTGTATTTTATTTATTCATTTATTTCTTTGAGTTTTCTGCGCATGCGCTTGTGAAAACCACCCTTGTTATATCTACTCGTTAGATCTTTAACTACATGTATACAATAGAGCTTCATGAATTACATTACAATTTCCAAGGCGTAATTATTTTTTATCCCATCTACTATATTATAATTATCGGCGTTCCTTACAATTTTTCACGTTCTTCTCAAGTTTAGGTACATGTAGCAACATCCACATGCATTCATTCAGTATTAACTCCCACTGTGATATTTTTTATAATTCTCAATTTTTTTCCAACGGAAATTTATTCCAATTTCTTCTTCCAATGAAAATTGATTTCTTCTCTTCATCTGCCACTGAAACAAAAAAAAAAAAAAAAAAAAAAAAATATTTCAATAGTTACGGATTAGGAAATAGCTGCTATGGTATTGTGTAAAAAAAAATTATATTTATTTAAATATTTAATTATTTATAATTTTCAAAATATTCATTAAATTGAAAAAAAAAAAATAGTGGCATTTATTTCGAAAACATTTACTCGAATTATTATTATAATTTTTTTAATGTCGCAATAAAATTAAAATGCAACTAAGAAAATAACTGATTTTTACTTGCTCTTACCCAAATACATGGTAGAGAAAGTTTTTGGGTAAAATTCTGGGAAATGAATTTTTCTTATATTTACACGATATATATATTCTTATATTTACACTCTTATCAGCATATCTCAAGAACAAACAATAGCACAAAGCCCAAACTTGGTATTCGAAATATGTATCATATAGGGCTGCAAGAGTAAACCTTTCGTTGAGATGAAGTAAAAGGTTCGTGTACAGGGACACCCAAGAGAATTGAAATACATTAAGTCAATGGGAGAAATTACAGGTAAATAGAGCTTAACATTTGTAGACTGCACAAAATCAAACTAAACGAATATTTTATATGCGTAAAAACATTTTTCATGTAGAATATGCTGTGGAAGTTTTTCACTGTTCTTTTACAAAGCTGCACAAAAGAACTAGATTATAATACGACAATGCTTGAAAATTTATGAAAGTGTGTTTCTGGTTGTACCGTGTGTTATTAATATAGGATTTTATTTAAGTGCATCAGAAGATTTACAGGGCTGTCAATATTTAAGTCATAACGTTATTTTTACTTTACGAACACTATAGTGAGGAAAGTATTGTAATCATGTCAAAAATCCGAATTCGAGATTTTGATGTTTCTATACGTTTTGAGGTCCCCTGAGTCCGTTTTCACTATTTTTACGATGATGTATGTATGTGTGTGTGTATGTGTGTATGTGTGTATGTGTGTATGTGTGTATGTCTGTGGGTGAACACGCTAGCGTCTAAACGCTTCGTTCGATTAACCTGAAAGTTGGTACGCATATTGTAAGTCACCATAGTACGAACCCTATAGATTTTGGTGAATCTAGCACTTATAGTTTTTTTACAGGGACACAAAGAAAAATTCTTTATCATTATGGCCTATGGGACCAAAATCTTAAAAGTGCGATAGCATCTAAACGCCTTATTTTACCATTAGCTTCCCAGGAATTAAAATTAATTCCTAATAGTCTATGGTAAATAATGTCTTTTTTAAGCAATATATTAATGACTTTTTTTACACGTTTTGAGGCTTCCTGAATACCGAAGTAAAATTTTAAACTTTTGATCTTTGTCTTTGTCTATTAAAGTAAATTAAAATAAATAAAAAAAATATATATCAGGCGATCCAACTGTTGTATTTTAAATTTAATACGCTTGTTACAAGGAAAATTTGATCAAGATTGATAAGTTTCAAGAAATGTTGCGTGTGAAAATTGTCTGTATAATTTTAAATGAACTTTCGATTTTAATAAAAACCGTCAAAGTACTCGTATTACTTATATGAGGTAAATTTGCAGTAAACAATACAATTGCACCTTTCCATCTTATAAACTAGCCATCCGTAGTAATGAAGCTTTCACCACTAATCATTCATGCAAAAATTTTAGCTTTTAAAAACAAAAGTATGCAAAATAAATTTTCTTTGACCTGGAATTCTTGAAAACAATGTAGAAGAGCTGCCTCTAGGAATTCTGCTTTACTTATTTGTTTTTCCTTGCGATTCATGCTTTAGTTTAGTGCAATTTAGGCACAAATATACTATCTATTATTAAGTTAACATAAAGCAAATTGAAAAACTTCAAGCTTTGATTTTAGTTCAGTACAATTTAGACACTAATATCATATTTATTCTTAAGTTAACATAAAGCAAAATGAGAAATTTCTAGCTTTAATGTTGCTTACCTTTGGCTACATTTGAGAAAAACCATTATACTTTACCAAAATTTCACTTCCAAAATTAATTTTTTCCACACTTCTAAGTTGTTTCATAATAAGAACTAAAAACTCTATTTGAATATTTAAAGAGAGAGAAAAAGTAACCATTGACCAATCATTTAAAGAATTTACTCCTTGAATTCACTGCTACAACACATGAAGGGCCGTGTTAATTTATTCATTTATTCATTTATTTATGTTTCAGATGTAAAATTTTCGACAAAAAGAGATAATGTAATGGATTGTTATGTTTTACTTTCTTAAAAATTCCAATGCGAATTTAAGATTCGTTGTTTAGCTTACATATATGATCATTTTTACAGCTTAATATATTTTCTTTTGAGTTTATTAACCGGCGATGCTGATTTTATTAGGCGGCAGTTTCAAAAGTAATTTGGGTTGATTTGATTTAGGACCTAGTAATTTGATCAGATTAAGCGGCTGATTTTATTAACCAGTGATTTTATTATGCGGTTGATACTGCATATACTTCGATACTATCAATTATAATTAAAATAAAAAATATAGGAAACAGATTTTAATGTTTTGCATAATATTGTAATCAATCCTAATTTATCATGTAAAATTTCAAATAATATCCATTTTATCAGCTAAGCATATTACATTGCAAAGCGTCCAATAAAGTGTTTAACATTGGCATGGATGATTTGAATATGTCGATGAATTGAATGAGATATTTGTCACTAAACACGTAACAACCGCGATATTGCATATTTAACATTCCATCACTTTATATACAGTGCTCAATTCTAAAATGCCTATCTCATTGTTAAAGTCATTATCACAGAATATATGTATATCATTAGTTTAGAAATATTAAACAGTTTAGAAAGAACAATTAACAGTTTAGAAATCATTTTAAACATATTAAAAAAAGTTCCATTAAAGTTTGCATTAAAGCGTTTTTAATATTTCAAAAATGACTACAAATAAAGCCATTTTCTGACAATTTAAATGTAAAACACTTTATTGTAATGCATTTCATTTTCACATTTGTACAAACAAATATAATTTTAAATGTTTTAAATGTTATTATTGTTATTATATTACACATTTATAATGTAGAAAATTGGTTATCTATATATATATATATATATATATTTATACTATAAGATTTAACATAAGAAATATCCAAACAACAATCTGGTGTGTCACTAACACAAATTTCTCTTACTCTTAATTTCAGTACTATAAAGACAGATTAAACATTAAGGCTTAAGATCAATAAGGTAAAACAATTAAGTTCAATCAACTTTAAAAATATTCTAAAATAGATTCAGGAACAGTTTTATTTGCCATATGATTCTCAATGCGGGTGGTGCTGCCACCTCAATTTCTCGTTCAATTAGAAAAAAATCAAGGCTGCTCTAAATTTGCCTTCAAACTTGCTAATGTTGATCAATTTTTTTAAGTGGTAAGATAATAAGAGTTAAAACATACCAAATTTTAATTTATTGCAGTCGAATTTATTGCAGTCGCATTTATTGAATATGACTAATCTCACAGATTAATCTCACATATGCTTGTTTTATATGCCATTGAACCTTCACAAAATCATCTTTTCATCAATCTTGTACTGTGGGACATTTAAACACAACATAAAATATCGCCATTAACAACTGCAGCCTATTGTCTTGTTTCTCAAAATCAACATAAAAGAACCTCCCAGTTAAATGACCCCAGCTTAATAGTTATTATGGTGCCACTTGTCGCGTGGGTCACAGCCCGGCGCATATAACACTTAGTTTTCCTGCTTAAATTAACAACAACGTTGTCCATTCTCGAGAAGGGTTTCATAAAGACTTTCAGAGCACAAAAATTTATAAAGACTTTCCCAGCACCAATTTTTTCTCATAAACTCTCAACAATACCTTGCTACCAAATATCTTTAAGCCACTTGTCACTTTATCTACCAGCATAGAGCATGCCGCTCCTTGTCGCGTGGGAGACCTGTCTCTAGCGGCATTTGCATATATATATTTAGAGTTTAAATAAACTCCGAAAGAGGGGCCTAGCATAGCTGGAATCGCTCGACACTGCTTCTAGAGCGGTGAGTGGCACCTATTCCCTGTTAATTTATTGCAGTCATTTGTTTTTAAATTATGCTGGTAAAGGATGTGTATACAGATGAATCGACAAAAGTAATATTATACAAAAAAACTAAAATAAAACATGGAAAATAAAAAATAAAATCATTTTCTTATAGTATAGATATGAAAAGTTTCTTTTCTTTCCTCAGCAGTTTTCGTCGACATATTAAAATGTGGCAAAGTACTTTCATCATTTACGTTTAATAGAAAAGAACGTTAGTTTAATTTTGGCATTTGAAATTGTCAATAAACTATCTGCACATCACATTGTGTATTTAAATTTATACATATATGGAACAAAAAAAAAAAAAAAAAAAAAAAAAAACTTATTACGAAATAAAATATACTTCCAGAATTTTCCAAGTATAGCCCTAACCCAAGTAGCACAGGAACGTTCTGTGAACGTCTAATAACGGTTTCAATAGTTCAAACACCGTGTTTCGTGTCAAAAGAACGTTCTAAAACACGTTCAGAAATAGTATTATTTAGAACGTTCTGAAAATGTTTGATTTGTACCATCTATAAAACGTACAATTCTAGTTCTATATAGAACGTTCAAGTGTGACACCGTCATAACACGTTCTGTAACAGTGTAATTATAACGAATATGACAAAATGACTTTTTAGTACTATTGGTTGGGAAACTAGGTTAATCTTTAAAATTTTTGACTTCAGCTTTTGATTTTTTTACACGTTTTGTGGCGTGAGGAATCCGGAAGTCAAAAGGTTGGTATGGTATCTGTTAATGTGTATCGGCACCTAATAGTGTGATAGCCCGTTAGTTCATGTACACGATATCTCAAGAACAAATGATTGCAGAGAGATCGGACCAGTTTTAAAATATTACTTATGATATTGATAAGAATCTTACTGAGAGATTTGCAACATTCTAATTTAAAAACTTCGTAAGTTATACGAAATTTATAATTTTTAGCATGATAGAGAATAGAGCATTTTTTACATTTTCAGTTTAACGTTTTGTTAGCACGTCAGTAAAGAATGCTTCCCAATAATCAGTAGCGGTGAGGTGAAAAAAAATTACAAAATTTTAAACTCATGGAAAAATTTTGTGGATTTTGTATTTCAGGAATCAATGTATGGAATTCGACCAAACTTGTTACAATATTAGATCTTGCCCTAAATTGGAGTTTATTTGAATTTCATTTGGGATATATCGCCCGATAGATTACGGTGCTATGCAATGAAACCCTCCATTTATGGGACGGCTATATCTCAGCTTCTATAGTGTACAAATGTATTAAACATGATATATTGGCATATATCATCATAACCTCTGCTAATACAATTTGGATGTATACATTGTCCAACAGGTGGCGTTGCTAATCTGCAATTTAATCATTTTAACGGAAAGGCAATATTTTAACTCTTGTGATTTAACAATAAATTTTCTGATACACTGAAGTTATAAGTGAAATCGATTTTATGTAAAGCTTTACTGGTCCATTTTGGATGCACATCGGCCAACAGGTGGCGTGGCTTTGTTGCAATTTAATCTCATAACGGAAACGAAAAATCTCAACTTCTGTGATTTATAAATATTGTAAATTTGGTAAGTGAAATTAATATTACGTAAAACTCTACAGATTGCCTTTGGGTGCATATCGGACGACAGGTGGCACTGCCACGTTCCAATATTTTCCATTCACAGAAAGGCTATCTATCAGCTTCTGTAATATATATATACTCACCAAACCTTCTGCGTGACATAAATTTGATATATATTATTGATTCAATTTGGCTGTATAACGAGTAATAGTCAAACAGTTTTTTTTTTATTATTATCATTCATAGGACATTGTTTTTTCCCCTAGGAATAAGTATACATCATCCCTGGGGGATGGGGGAAGGGTGGATAAAAATTTTCACTATAATTATCTTTCAAAAGAATTCGATATCACCTTTAAAACGAATAATTGAAACATCGTTTTCTGATAATTTAAAACAAATTTACCGTTTTTTTTTTTTTTTTTTTTCATTTGTAATAATAATAATAATAAACCCTTAGAAAAATACATTTTCTAAGATCTTCTATACAGCATAAAAATGATTGTCTTCTGTCATGAAAATCTATGCATTCCCCAGACCCAAAGTTTAGATACAAAAAGCTAATCACGGATGTTATTGAATAAGTAATATAGTGCTTTACGCGAGTTTCAAAGAAAATCACGGGAAAACTCCGAAAACCTAAGTCGACGAGCGTGACCAGGAATCGAAGCCAACACTTCCCGTCTGTAAGGTTCGAGAGTAGAACCTCGCGGTCTCTGATACTCATCGGGAAGTTACAGAATGAGTTTTTTTCTTCTTTTCTTTAAGCATAATTTTAAACTTTTATTATATTTTATTTATGATTCTATTTAAGTTTAAATGTTACTGATAAATTATCAATATTGATAATGTTGTTAAATCGTTACTCTGTTTGATTATTCCTATTTTATTTTATTTATTTTCACTGAATATTTTATTCAATACTAAAATATACACTAAAACAAAATATGCTTTTTCGTTTAATTCGAGATTTTAAAATGAAAAAAAGAAGTGATCTCATAAGTTTTTCAAATACTTTATAAAAATTTAAATAATTGTTTAACTCAGCTCCATTTTTCCTTAAAATATTGACCATATGTTTTATACAGCTATAAATGCTTAATAAATTTATGTTTCAAACGTTGAACTTTGAAACATGATTATTCCGGATGTAAGAAGGAAGAGCAGATGAAACTGACATCTGTGGATTGCATTTATTTAATTCTCGCTGACGGTGCAAATTCAAAGGTCTTGGGAATGTCGTGCCGTTATGTGAAGCGGTAATTTTAAAACGTGTAATGTAATCTGTTTTGTTCACTTTTCGCGTTATAATGACTTGGATAAGCTTTAGAAAAGGTAAAAATGTAATATTTTTAACCTGTAATATTCTCTATTTTCTATTTATTAAAGTCTTATTTTAATATCAATTAAACAATCATTTTCATATCTGCGTAAGTTCTTAAGCCTAACATCTTGTAAGTAGCGTTGTATCGCAGAAAAAACTGCTCCTGTTACAGAAAACCGCTTAGAAATTATGGATTCATTTTATTAATTCAGTCTTCTGAGATGGAAATTGTTGAAATGACTATTTTTGGTTATTATGCTTCTGAATGAAGTAACATAAAGAATTTAAAAGATGAGAGCTAATTTTAAGTGAATGCCCTTCCAGACTGGTCATTATGTATTTTAAAATGCTAGTTGGAAGGGTGTTTTCTTGGAGAAATTCTTATGAAGAAAATGAAGAAGGTATGTAATTCTTTTTTTTTCTTTTCTTTTTAAATTCTGAAATATTTATTTAATGTTTATATGATAATATATATACAATCTAGGTTATGCAAATTGCATATTTTTAAAATAATATCCTAAATTTCACCGACTTACAATTTTAAATATCTCTTTACTGTTATTTATTAAATAAAATATATGAAATTGTTTAACTGCATAATAAAACAAAGATTCAATTCAATTTTATTCCACATCTTTATAAAAAAAAGATATTCTGCTTCAAAAAAGGGACGATTTACTATATTATTTATTAATACTAATAATATTTACATTTATCAATTATTTAATATGCCATGATAGCATAACTACATCAAATGAGGTAAAAATTGCGTTGACTCAATTTAAAGAAATTTAAACATTTAAAAAATACCAATTACATTGCCATGTGGAATAAATTTAAATACCTGCAAACATCATTTTTGTAAACTGCTGCTGTAAACTGAAAATATGTATGCACACATGCACTGAAATTTAAAAATATGAAGTATGTTAAATATTTTAGAAAAATATTATGATTAAATATATATATATATGTATTTAAGTATTTGGACATTTTTAAAATTTCCTCCTTCTAACTAATTTTTAATTTTTTGTTTCAATTTCTTATTATTATAAATTAACAATATATTCTAAACTCAATTGTATATTATTTTAGCGGTGTATTGGTACATTCATTTTTGAAATTATTTTTTATGTTGAAATATTAAAACTTTCTATAAACTTCAGTATTCAAATATATTTATAAACTATCCATGGACTTACAAAGTAGTACCCAGAAATGTTTAGAATATACAGGGTGCAAAGTCGAGAGCAGGCCTTTATTTGCGCAACAATTGGTCTCAAACGTCCTCCAATAAGAAAATGTATTTAAAAAAAAAATGTAAGAATTCATTATATGACATGTTTAAATTTAAAAAATCAATTTACTAAAAATCACAAAAACTGATAATTTTTATACAATTTTCATGACACTAATAGTGAAAGTTGAGTTCTAACCTAAAAAATATAACACAAAAAGTTTCACTTTTGTGCACCCAAAATTGTCTGAGATAGTTAGTTTCAAAATTTAGGATTATTTCGCATTTTCTCGGGCTTTATTAAAAAGTCAATGAAAATTTCTTTAATAAACCCAGGGAAAATGCAAACAAAGTCCAATTAGGATTTTTAAACCGATCCCTTATTGAAGGCCGAAATATGTTAGAAAATCCAAACTTTAAATATCATGTTCCATTTTGGGAGAATAGAAATGAAACTGTTTGTTAGGATGAGTGTCAGTTTTCTAAATATGATTATAGGGATCTGGGACTATGTAAAAATTTAGTTTTTGCAATTTTGAAAAAATAGATATTTTAAATTTAAACATGTTATACAACAAATGCTCATATTCTTTAAAACATTTTGTAACTGAAACTATATATTTGCGACCAATAGTTGCGGAGATAAAGGTATTCTCGTCACAATGCTTTGCACCCTGTATTTAAAAAAAAAAAAAAAAAACACATATATATATATATATATATATATATATATATATATATATATATATATATATATGTATAAATGAATTTTTAATCTTAGTTAAAGCCAAGCAACAGATATAAGATCCCTGAAACCACATAGGTCAATGAGAAGGAAATTACAACAAATTTAAATAACCTGGGAAGACTGATTGTGATTTATTGAAACATTTATATTTTATTTATTGATTTTTATTTTATTTAACTTCAGTCTAATCTTAAATTTATTCCTATATTGTTAGTTGCAATTTTAATAATTTTGCCGGTGCGTAAAAACCACATGAAACTCAAATCAAAAGATACAAACAAGCAACGAGGAAATAAAAAATTAAGACAGCATTTTAAACATTATTTGTAGGAAAAGCTTAGAATGGTAGAAAAAAAAAAATCGTCAAGGGTGACCCTTTTCGTCGTTGAGCACCAATGTACGATTTCGTTCGTTAGCAGCTATAATAGCAAATTGCTAGCGGGCACCCTATCGTACAAGAAATTAATTGAAGTTAGAAATGAAGAATAAATTGGAATAAATTATTTACTTCAAGAAATCAGAGAATCAAACAGAAAACAACCATGAAAAACAAACATTAATCATAGGATGACGCATTCGGAATCACAAGGATTAAAACAAGCAAAATAAATCAAGAGTTTAGTTGTATATAGCAGATGAAGAATAATGATACAACACAGCAACATGGATATAAATTACTTTTTTTTAAATTCAAATATTGTTTGAGAAATTTTAACATACTTACTATTCCTTTAATTTCAACGTATATGCATGAAAAATTCCATATTTTATGACTGTAATTCCCAAAAAGTGTCATAACGTGCCTATATCCCTTTAAAAATTCCTTAAATTTTTGCATTTTTAAAAAATTTCTTTTTTCCCCAAATCTGAAGATAATGGCGTTATAGTATTAATTAAGAAACTTTGAATAAACACCATAAAATGCAAGAACTCGCAACTGCTACAAACAAAGCACGGCTTCTACAAACAAAGCGCTAACGCATTCAACACACTCAACGTGCTTGTTTGCAGCTCTCGTGCCTACAATGTTCGCCTGATGAAGGGTTGTGTCTTCTTTTGACCCGAAACAGTTGGTGCGAGTTCTTGCATTTTATGGTGTGTATTCAAAGTTTTGTAATTAATACTACAACTTCATTATCTTCAGATTAGGGGAAAAAAAGAAATTTTTAAAAAATGCAAAAATTTAAGAAATTTTTTAAGGTATAAAGAGACGTTATGACACTTTTTGGGGAAAACTGTCATAGAATATAGAATTTTTGATGCATATACGTTGAAATTAAAGGAATAGTAAGTATGTTAAAATTACTCAAACATTATTTGAATTGAAAAACAAAAGTAATTCATATCCCTGTTCATGTGTTGTATCATTATTCGTCATCAGCTATGTAAATTTTACTTCTAAACGCTCGTACTGAGGTGATTTTTTATAATGACGTCATCATTTTTTTTTTTTTAACTACACTATTTTAGAACGTTTACAGTATGTTTTCTGGAACGTTCTGAAAATGTGTATAACGTTTTGAAAACGTTCTAAAAACGTTTAGAACGTTCTGAGACCGTATACATAGAACGTTCTCAGAACGCTTCTATAACACCGGTGGTGATAGTTACACGTTCATTGAACGTTCTCTGAACCGTACTATTGTACGTCTTCAAGATGGACAAATAGACGTCTATAGCACGTTCAAAGGGAACGTTCTTAGAACGTGTTTGCAGAACAATTTTTGAACGTTCAGAGAACGTTTCGGTGCTGCTTGGGAATATATCAGAATGTTTCGAGTAACCCGGTAAACCAATGATGAATTGTTTCCCTTCCAAATCAATGAATCACTAACAGTAACTTTTAGTGTTAAGAAAATAAATTAAAAGAAAAATTATTTCTGATTGGGTAAAAAGTCGGCCCGGGTCCCCACTGCCTTCGGCATCGCAGTCCCGTGCGCGTTGCGCACGGGACATAAGGGATACACTCGCTGCGCGCGCAAATTCCTTCCCTGACCCTTCGTGCCCCCTAAAAAAATCATTTCTGATCGGGTAAAAACTCTCACCGGGTTCCCACTGCCTTCGGCAGCGCAAACCAATGCGCGCTGCGCGCGCACATATTCCTTCTCTAATCAAATTTTTATTCTTAAGAAAAGAAAATAAAAAAAATCATTTCTCATCGGTTAAAAAGTCGGACCGGGTCCCCCCGCGCAGTCCCGTGTGCGCTGCGCGCGCACAAGTTAGGGGATACGCGCGCGGTGCACGCCTATTTCTTCCCCACCCTTTCAGCCCCTCCTAATTAACCTACGTACACCAATTTTGAACGTCTAACTCAATTAGCTGAGATGCAAAAGAAAACCTAATCAGGTCACTTCAAAACGTGTAAATCTGGTAAAAACTTATATAAAAGATAAATAATATAAAAGAACTGTAAAATACCTTTCGAATGATGTATTAAAAATAATTTAATCATAATTAGAAATTGAAATATTGAAATTTGAAAATATTACAGCGCCATCTGGCGGTAGAAATTTCTGTAATGTACTGTTCGATTCCAAATCAACAAAGCTTTGTAATGATGTATTAATTATGAAATTATTTTAATTAGTAGCTCAGATACAAAAGAAAACTGATTCAGGATACCTCAAAACGTGTAAATCTGGTGAAAATTTTTAATAATATAAAAGAACTTTAACCCCTTAACGCGCGGCGTCCTCGCTACGAGGACGCAAAATTTAAGATCCAGCTGCAAAAATTCATCCCGGAAATTTTTTAGCAAAAATTTACCTTTATAACATATCAGGAAAGGCCGGTTTTTTTAACCTTAAAATTTAAAATTTCTTTTACTTTAATTTAGTTCATGAATTCCGGTGGCAGTATAATTTAAATGATCTGAATTGTCTTGCGCCGCAAAGGGTTAAAATATCTTTCGAATGATGTATTAAACATTTAATAAAAATTAGAATTTAAAATACGCGTATTAGAATAAAATTTAATTCCCAATTAAAATGTAATTTTTTTTTCCGAAATCGATGAAATTTGAACTGCAAGGCTGTCTTGTGATGTTAGGTCTGTATACCAAGTTTAGTGTGCGACATTGAAAAACTGAAGCCTTTTCAAAATTGCAATTTTTAATCGCAGTACCAAAACACATGACCTCATTAAATACCAGATGTGTTTCTTTCCGTTCAAGACTGTAGACGATCGTCTGCGATATTAAATTACTTTTGATTTGTTGCCACCATTTTTTTTAGTTTAGTTAATTTAAAAATATTTAATTGTCCGATGGATAAGCCGTTTAAACCATCGGATTGAGAAAAATCGGCCCTTTCATTTGATACCGTATTTGTAAAGATACGACATATATTTCTAATTTATTTTCTACTTTTTCCGAAAGAATGTCTCTTTTTAAGCAAATAGCCGTGAATTCTCAGATCGACATAGCTTAACGTTTAATTAATATCTCCGCTAATTAGGGTCGCATCGCTTAGCGAATTATCGCGATGTCGAGATGAAGAAATTCTGCGTCTGTCGACACCAGTTTCGAGGCGATGCGATTATTAGCACTGGAGCTTTAGCGCGCACAATGCATATCTCACAGACAGACAGACAGACAGAAAGATAGATGCGCACAGATTTTAATAATATAAGGAGATTCCTCATACTATTGTGGTAAATAAAGTATTTTTAAAACTAAATAATTTGCGTTTATTATTTTTCTTTTATTTGTATATTGACACATTTTGAGGTTCCTTGAAAATGTAAATTATGTTTTTAACGTTTAATCTTTGTCTACAGTTGGCAGCAAAATTACGGAATCTTTAGCAATAATTCTTACTTAAATGATGGGCACCTAATACTGTTTTGTTAAGTAAATATTTGTCAAGTCATGATAATATGCTGTATATAAAAATGTAAGTCGATAATAAAACTTAGCGATAAAATAATATATATATATATATATATATATATATATATATATGAAAAGTGTCGATGCGTGCTTCAATAATTTTGCTGCCGTCTGTAAGATTTTTATCACAATAACTTAAAAAGAAATAATTTCAGGCAATTCAAACGTTCCTGAAGTTAAATTTTATTTTGAATTTATACTTAAAGATGGCTGGTTCTGAAGAACCAAGCTCTGCGATCAGAGGTATATTGTACAATCCTCAAAAGTCCCTAAAAAGACCTGTTGCAGAAGCAAAGTTCAGAACACACCTAATAGGAATATTATGAAGCTCCAAGGGTTCAATTAAATGCCGACTCATGTGTTCAAACCTGTAGGCAGAATATGACTCACATTTACAAAGAACATAGCCAGTCGTTTCTGCATTACATAAGCAAACCCTATAAATTGGGTCATCTTTAACACCCATAAGTGTAAGGTGTCTCCTTAAAGCATAATGGCCAGTTAAAAGACGAATAACTTTTCTGGTGCCATTTCTATTCAGCATAAAAAGTTTCTTATGCTTAATACTAAGATATCCACGGTTAGGTACTTTTGCTTGCCTCTGGCACTTAATATTGCGCCAGCTCAAGTATTGCCTGAATAAACCAAAGACAGTACTCCTGATAAGATTGTGCGAAACTCCAATCACTGACTCTGTACCGACAAATATCATAGTAGAGCATTTTCCTCGTCAAACCATCAGCCAACTCATTTCCAGTATTACCAGAATGACCAGACATCCAGTAAAGTGTAACTATATTACTAGCCGCCAGTTGGAAAAGCAGAGAATGACATTCCCAAACAGTAGCAGAATTGAATACATTTTTGCGCAGCGGCAATAAAACAGCTTGACTATCTTAACAAATGTGAATACATCTGTTCACATGTTGCAATAAATATGTTGCAACACATTAAAATGACATAGACTTCAGCTTCAAAGACAGAAGTTGATATAAAGATGTTACTTGAAAAAAACCATAAAAATTCATAAGTTTCAAAGAATGGTGCGAGTGAATGTTGTCTGAATGAATTCAAGTGAGCATTTAAATTTAATGCCATTTAATAATGAATTATTTGTGAAATGAAGCTTTTCCGAAACCGATTTTTGATTTGCTTTATGATTCTGATTCGTGAGGATGCACACTACCTATCCTAGGAGTTATGAAACTTGATACTAAAACAATCTATATATAATGTGTTATACACAATTAAATTATTTACACATGGTATTTTGGTGAATTTTCTTTAATTATTTATTTATTTATTTATTCTAAGGCAACAAATGTTTACTAATTGTAACAATCATGTAACTATTTAAATTATAAGAATTTTAGTGCATAAATTGTAAAGAGAAAATATAAGATAAAATTTATACAATTTATGTATCAGGATATTGATATATTGAACTTGAATTATTGATTTCAAAGATTTTTTATATGTATAGTCATAAAAGTTTAAGGTATTTCAATGTTTATGCATACAACCAATTACTAATTATAAATAATTGTGGTTTTGTGTACTTATTCATAATCAATCGAGATGTATTGGAAAATATTGTATAATAAATCCACTTTTACTAAACATCGTACTTTCATAAACCTACTTCTATTGCCTGGAAGTGTATTCCAATATTAGTTTCAGCTGCTCGCTTGAGTGTGAAATATAAACTAATTATGATGTTCCCAGTAATTCGAGTGTAAATTAGTGATAATATGTCCAGTTTAAAGTGTTTAATAATAACTAGATATATGCTATACGTAAAGCATCGAATAAGATCTTAGTAATCTATATGTCTGTAATTAGTTGAACTGAACGTATTCATAATCTCTATACATATATATTCACCGCGTTATTACTTTTAAATAAAATTCTATTATTTTAAAAGATATGCACTTTTTAATTTTTATACTGTAAATATTATTACTGCCATGCATGTACTGAATGTATAATCAATTATAATATAAGCTTATTCTTTTTTTTTTTTCAAATTATATATATAAAAAAAAATATTTCCTTAAAATCTCATCTACCCTAACATAAATATTTTTCAAATATGTTTACAACAAAATTATGCTTACATTCAAAGATATTTTGGATAAATAAAATATTTAATTGTCTAAAAATCATCTCTCGTTATTAATTGCACATTAATAAATAAAAATAATGCGTAAAAATATATAAATTGTAAAACCTTTAGGTGTACACTGGTAATTAACATAAAATATACACTAAAAACACTTGCAGATTTTTTAGAAAAATTTTTGCATAAAATATTTTTTTAATTATTATTCATGTTTGAAGTCAATACGTAACAAATGTAATATCCAATCAAAAGCATAACATCGGAAATATTGTAATATATTTTAAAAATGTCATCGATAATTTTAAGACAAAATAATATTGCAAGATCTAAGAATATAATCCTAAAACTTTGAAATATGTAAATATATGAAAATTATATGTATTAATTTAAGGATTTTTAAATCTTAATTTTATTATTATTATTATTATTATTATTATTATTATTTTACATCTCACAAGTTCTACTAATTAAAACATTTTACTTAATTTAATTATTTGTACTTACATAAACTAAGATAATCTATTAGTAATCCGCGCAACATACATTTAAATATCTATGTGAAAATTTACTAGAAAAATTGAGTGAAATTATAATTCTCAGACGATTGGTTACATAATTTCAAACAAACGTGCGTTATACAAACTGCGATGCAAAAGTTTAGACAATTCACACAGATTTCGAAAAACATTTCATTACTTTATATAATGTTAGTGCATTTTATAAGTTATTTATAAATACTAGTATCGCCCAATTTCGAATCTCGACCACTTTTTTTTTTTTTTTTTTTTGGAAAGCAAAGTAATTGCTTTCTTGTAAAATTTCTCTAAGTATACGGATTATATCTTGTAACAGATATTTCTCTAAGTTTGATACACTGTACAGTCTGAGACTGTCCAGAAATGAGAGGAAATCGCGACGTGGAAGTTCCCCTTATTCTGTGATATAGCACAAAAGCTATTTGTCTAGCCAATTCGAACCAAAGTCCAACCAAATACCAAATTCGGTTAAATCAAGGTAATTGGTTCATAAAATACAGTGTTCGAACTCAGTTAGACAGGTATTTTCTAAAAATTGTAGAATTGAGTTCAGGAAATCTCAAAATCTGTAACTTCATCGAAAACCGAAAATCTAAAATTTTTCTAAATTGTATACTGTCTTCTTATACAGGGTGTCCTTCAATTCATGATCCAAACTTTAAACTTAGGTAAAATACATATAAAGAAGCATGTTTTGTATAGCAAAATGGTGTCAGAAATTAAAGTATTCTGCAAGCCCTTAACCATCCACCGCTCCTGTTTCCTTTTTACTTCCTTATATAAAGTATAAGGAAGTATAGTATTTACCTTTGCAGAATAGTTCTTTTATAAAATGTAGAATGGCTAACAAGTTCCTTGACGCAGTCGGTGATCAGAAAGCAACCATAATGACAATTTCTTTAGCAGGTTTATTCTCAAAACTCCCAGGTCCGATGGACCTAACTATTGCTAGTCCATACATAGTGATTCCATCACAAAGATTAATTCCTAGCTAACCTATTCTTTTTGGTACTCATCTAGTTCTGATCACAATCAATACCTTCTTTTAATGTTACAGGTTTAAATGCGTGTCAAAAAGCAACCATAATGTTAATTACCTTTACCGGATTTGTACAATATGATCAAGAGTATAGGACATAACAGGTCGCACAGCATACAAATCCCGGAAACTTAGTCTTTTTGGTACTCATCTAGTTTTGACACGCACTTCTTTTCTCAATTGTAGCAGTAATACTTTCCTTGTTAAGCCTAGAACTATTTCCTCACACATTTCTTTTTGGTACTCATGAAGTTTTGACCCGCACCAATTTTAATTTAATTACTTACATACTTTAATTTATTTATTCTATATATATATATATATATATATATATATTTATTCTATATTTTTTATTTAGTTTATTTTTATTTATTTATTTTTACTTACTTTAATTTATTTATTCTACATATATAATTTATTCTATTTTTTTTTATTTAAATTATTTTTATTATTTTATTTATTTTAATCTATTTTTTCTTTTCTTTTTTTTTTTTTACGAGGGTGTGGCGGTGTCTGGTCCTCGTTAATCTGTGCTGCACCGTCAAGTGCTCGATGGGGTCGTTTAGCAGTCGTCGGTCTACCAACGCGGGGAACCATCCCCGCGTGGTGGATCAAAATTGTGATGGTCCCTCTTTCTCTTCTCCATTCGGCCTCCCTGCGCATAGTAATTTCCCTCTCAATTAGGTTTATTTAGGCCTTGCCACTTCAAAAACCTCAAAATTTTCGCTATGCGCCCAAAACTATCTTCCATCCCTCAGTAGCTTCACGTAATTATTATTATTATTTTTTTTTTAAATAATCTCATTGTTCCTTTCTCGTCATTCTCAATTCTTAAGTGTTGTCCCCTTCCCCTGTTCAAATGGCATCCTCTTTTGGCTTTAATTATTGTGTGCACAACTAACTATAGCGGCTCCCCCAGCGTTTTTTTTTTTTTTTCTCCCTTCCTGCCTAAATTCAAAATTGTTTAATTTTGCATAATTCCGGTTATTTCGACTCTCAGCTAGTAAGTGCACTTTTTCCAAATTCCTTAACATCCTGGAGCGCGTCTGTGCGTTTCCATCGTAGCTATCTTGGAGGGTGTGGTGTACAAATTGAGCTATCTCTCCAAAGCAGAAGTCGATACCCTGCAATTCCTGAGCTTTGGCATTCTAGTCACATTGCTGCCCAGCAGCTTCCACGCGAAGATCTGGTGACTTAATCGCTCCGGCGCGGCGGACGGCATCCAACCCGTTAATCTTGGCCAAGCCCAGGCAGGCAGGGTCCGTCCAAAGGTTTCAAAGGAAGTATAGTAATCCCGATTTGCAAAATGGATTTTGCATTTCACATTGCTCGAAAACAAATGATCGCTGAATGATGCCAATTTATACGTGTGACTGTCTAGTTTTACACCTGCAAGTGTCGTCTTAACATGAGCTCTCGTTTTAGAAATATAAGGGACTTTACACGATTTTTCGTGACGTCTGTATGTATGTGTGTGTGTGTGAGTATGTCGCATAACTCAAAAACGGTTGGACGTAGAAAGTTGCGAATTTGTACATATGTTTGTTATTACATCTAGTTGTGCACCTCCCTTTTTGGGCTTTGTATGATTTTCCGTTTTGGAGATATTTAGGAAAATTAGGTTCATAACGGCCAAAATGTATCAAAAAACGGTAATAACTCAAAAACGGTTTGGACAAACCTTGCAATTTAACTGACTTCCCGACTAGCTAGACATTTGAAACTTTCAGAAAAGTTCAGAACACGTTGACAATGCATTTTAAAAAATATTTTTAGCCAACTGTTTCTAATACCTACTGCCTTCAGCAGCGTTTATGTGATTCAACAGAAAATTTATTTAACTAACTTCTCGACTAGCTAGACATTTGAAACTTTCAGACTAGATCAGAACACGGTGAAAATACATTTTTTAAATACTTTTAGCCAACTGTTTAGGGTCCCTGCTGTCTTCGGCAGCGTTACCAGTACAAATCTTGCAATCGATTTTTAACTAACTTCCCGACAAGCTAGACATTTAAAACTTCTGGAAAAACTCAGAACACGGTGACAATGCATTTTATAAATATTTTTAGCCAATTGTTTCAGGTGACTGCTGCCTTCGACAGCGTTTATATGGTTCAACAGAAAATTAATTTACTAACTTCCCGACTAGCTAGATATTTGAAACTTTCAGAATAGTTCAGAACACGGTCAAAATGCATTTTTTTATTACTTTTAGCCAATTTTTTCGGGTCCCTGCTGCTTTCGTGAGCGTTACCAGTACACATCTTGTATCGGTTTTTAACTAACTTTCAGAAAAGTTCAGAACACGGTGATAATTCATTTTTAAAAATATTTTTAGCCAACTGTTTCGGGTCCAATGACAATGTTTTTTAACATTATGTATATTTCTAAAAGTGTATAAGGAAGTCATGTGGTGCCCACATCAGATTTTTTAATCTATTTTTTGTTTATTTTTTTACTGGTATTAGTAGTTTTTTTTCCCCCTTCAGATTTGAGATTGTGTGATTCTTTTTTCTCTTTTCATGAGATTTTATATAAACTTTTGACCAACCCCCCCCCCCCCGTTTTTTTCACATTTTAATGTGTGGTTTATTTCTATTTTTTCTGTCTGCAAGTTTCATTTCCGACCCCATATTGCTATACATTTTTTTTTCTTTATATGCGTTTTACCTGCCCTAAAAGTTTGGCCCATGAATTTAGGGACACACTGTATATGCAAAGGATAGCATGATAAACCCCCTTTTTAAAAAAAATAAGTAGTCAATTTCATTTAATTCAAATGCAAGGAACATCGAAAACCGAAAATCGATTTTTTTTCCGTATCTTCTACTTTCTTCTTATACATGCAAAAGCTAGTAATAAATCCACTTTTTTTAAAAATAAGCAGTTAATTTCAGTTAATTGAAATACACGGAAACCTCAAAACGCGTGAATACGTCGAAAACCGGAAATCAAAAGTTTTTACAAATCTACCAAATAGTTTTTCCAAATTCCAAAGTTTTTCATCCCTCTACACGCATAATTCATATGCTAAATTGCCACAAATTTCATACTTGCCTAATAATATATAGATATAAAGGTGGCTTATACTACGCGTATTTGAAGTTTTTTAATGACAACAAATTAGTAGCAAGCTATCAAAATTGAAAACAAAATTGAAAAAAAAAAAAAAAAAATCCTCCATTTTAATTTATACTCCACTTGTCGACCATAAAAAAGTGTTTAAATCGAAACCCTAGGTTGAAACAAAACAGGGTACGCTATAGCTACAACCACGTGATGGTGAAATCTTTCACCTTTACTTGGTGCTTTATTTTCAACTAGAAGCACCAAATCATGTTAGAAGGTTTCACTATCACATAGTTGCAGTTACAGTTGTAAAAAGTTTTGATTCAACCTAAAAAATTAAAACTATTGTAATACCAAAGTTTGGTTCAACCTTGAACTGAAATTTTTAACATTGTCGATAATAACATTCGTAGTACACTGTTACATTCGATAATAACATTCGTAGTACACTAGATACAACTTTGCTGCCAAAATTTCTCTGTAATTATATATCATGTATGCAATTATAATTATATATGTAATTAAATAACAAATATTCAATGTACATTTTATTGTTATATAATATTTATTAAATCGAATTTATGTCATTTGGGATAAAATTCCCATTAAAAATGACAATCACTTTCTAACATAAATTGAGTGACATATATATATATATATATATATATATATATATATAAGGCCTACGTCATGGTTATTTTTCAGTGAAAGTAAATTTAATATATTTTGAAGTACTTCATGGAAATGATATTTTCTTTTTATAAAGAAACTAGAATGCGTCGAGAAAACTGATAATGAACTTTGACAATCAACTATTTTTTAACAAGTATACTGAATATCTCGTTGCAAAAAATAATTTTGTAAAATATAAATAGTTTCAATATTTTATATATTTAGTTCACTTTATATGTAAAAAAAAAAGTAATTGTTATATATACATATATATATATTATCTTTTACTCACAATTTTCTTTATAGTGCTTTGTAAAAAATACTGTGCAAACAGTAAACATGGCTTGATTTTTGGCACCAAAATTATGTTGCTAAAATAAAAATTAGCTAGTAAAAAAAAAAAAAAAAAAATTCGGCATTTTTCTACTTTTTTGCCAAGCGAAATTAAAAAATTCATATAAAATTCAAAATTCAACAATTTTTTTTTGTAATTAAGTAAATTGAATTAAGAAAGGTCATTTTGCTGATAAAAAATTAGTTAAAATGAAAAAAAAAATGTCCTTCTTTTACTGTTAAATAAGAAATGTGTATGTTACAGAAATGGAACATTGTACACTTGTGAAGTCGTTCCTTCACATATATGTGTTTTAATTATAACTTTAAATAAAGGCAATAAATAATTATTATATTTTCAATAAATTAAATGGCTAATAAAAATAGATAACGAAATTCTAAATTACTTTTATTTATTCGCTTTTGTCTATAATAAATATCTTAATTCTAATAATACTTTCCTTTTAAATGACATTTATAAGCTCTTCTAAATCATTTAATAAATAAAATATAAAAATAATATTATTTCCAGTCATAAGCCGTTGGATACATAATTACATTTTCATTCCTTTAAATTGCGTATGTTTATTTATTCGAAGCTAAATTAAGCAATACATTTCCGTTCTAATATCATTAAAGAGTAATTTATATTTTTTTATCACGGGATGTGCAATAAATCCTAGTCTGAGTGTCTCCCTTAAATAACGGCCTTCTGGCGATAAAGTTTGGCATTGAGGATTGGCGTTAGTTTTTTTAACGGTCGTGCTAAGTTCAAAATATTTACATTAAATTATTCTACAAACAAAGGAATATCTTTGGCTATAAATTTGGCACTTTTTCAAAATTCTTGGCGTAATTCAACAGTCTGATCTTAATTGCAATAGAGTCAACTTCAGGATTCGCTCTACAACTGTTGATTGAATAACATGTAACCCCGTAGCTCTCTCTCTCACCCCTATCTTTTGCATTCTCGTAACTTATGGTCATGCTGAAATTACACTATTAATGTACTGTTCATTTTCTTATGAAACTCTACAAAAGAAAATAAATATGTTTTGCTGCGAACTATTAGTTCTTTTTGTTTCAACGGCCTTCTTTTTCAGCTATAAGGACCTGGATAATTAATGGGACCTTTCTACAGTTGAATCCCAGGAATTCTACTGGACACATATTGGTGCTAGACCAGCGACCAACCAGTTCGAGATGCATTGGTGAGAGAGAGGGGCATTTTTGTTTAAAGGACTTTATGAGTTAATATAAAATCATAGCAATTTTTTTAAGAAGATAGAAACTTATTTACCGCGATGGTTTTTAATCTCAATTGAAGGATTTTGATCTACATGACTTGTCGTCGCTGTATTATTTTTAAATTGTGAGAAAAATCATTGTGGATGTCACTGATTGGAGCACACTATGGATTGGACGCATCGTATCGGCAGTTTGTCCTCTTCTGATCCTCTCTTCGTGAAATACTTTTTGCTGTGTTTGGGACAATACGCCGAGAATAGCAGCTTGTGTTTATAGGTTACGCTCGACTCATCAGCTCTCCGATATTTCTCTCTGGAACGCAATATGTTTGCGAGAGCCATACAGTGTTTAGTCTATCTCCTTTAATGGATTACCGGCGCTGGTCCTTTTCGACTCTAGTCAGAGAACTTTTGATCTCATTTTCCGCGACTCTGTGCTGGCCGGCCGCTGTTTCTGCTATTCGCAAAAAAATGCTTTGTGATGCAGTCCCCGCCGCTTTTTCTACTGTGGTCTTTGTGGTTTCATAGCTTGTTGTTTCATCCTGTGTTGCTTCATATGTTCTCTGCTACAGTGTCTTCAAATTTAGTACTCGTCTTTTCGACAGTTTTTGTTTTTTCAAGTCCTGCTGAGACATAATATTCATACGGGAAAGAACGATGTCCGCTTATGATTTTTTTTAATAAAGAACATATACATGAGATAACATTTCCGTGGACACTAATGGAATGTTATTTTTGTGCATGGCGAATCGAACATTAATTTTCGTGAGGAGAAATATCACTTAGAACTAAGGCCTGAAAGATTTGTAAAATTTTGCGTCAAGTGAAATAAATCATTAAATATGCACCTATTCATCAGGACACAAGGTCTTGCTAAAATGAAGGGGTAATTGGAGAACCGAACGCGGAGAAAATCATTTCCTATCTTATTAAAATTAATAAAAATAAAGTTTTATTTTCAGGTCAAGATTATGAAAGGTTGGTGAGTGTTTTGTATATTTTTTTTTCACTCTTAAGTATCCTTGTTGATACATAATTTTTTTCTTGGTGCATCATTAATTAAAAACTTTTTAGATAATACAAACAACAAGGATGCTTAAATATTGTCAGATTTCTGTATATATATTTTTGTTTCTGTTTCCATATAATATATTTTTGTTTCTCAATTTTAAAAGTAATAATAACAATGATAAAAAAAAAAAAAAAAAACTTGCTTTTTTTAAATTTTATGTGTAATATATATATATAAATTTACATATTATAGTATTTTATATTTCTCATATTCATATTTTCCTTTTTATGCTAATACCGATATACAATGCGTGATGATAAATTTTTAGAAATTTCTTGATTTTTC
Source organism: Salticus scenicus (assembly GCA_963930645.1). Classification (NCBI taxonomy): domain Eukaryota; kingdom Metazoa; phylum Arthropoda; class Arachnida; order Araneae; family Salticidae; genus Salticus; species Salticus scenicus. The sequence continues at coordinate 43,697,274 of OZ005656.1, forward strand.
ATTCATAATGCAAAAAAAAAAAAAAAAAAAAAAAAAAAAAAAAGAATAAAAAAAACGGAAAATAATAATAATAATTTTTTTTTTTTTTTTTTTGTGCAATTTTTATACAAATTTGCATTACCTTTCAGTATATTTTTTATTTTCATATTCAGATTTTCCTTTTGAAAAATGTTTATTATTCTGTTTATTGTCAATAATTGAATTTAATTAATTTTTTTAATTTTAGAATTAAATTTTGAGTTATTTCTCATGTTGGTTTTCCAGGCAGGTTGGAAATACACATACATATACTTTTGGGAGATGTGTCGCAAAATTTTGCTTTGATATCAGTCGGTATCTTGACACCTATTTCTCCTCTTTTTACACACATATATTTTTTTTTGTTCACTGATTTTAGCCTGCTTGGAACTGCCATTGTATAACAAATTAATGAATAAATAAAATAACTAGAGTGATAATTTCAGTTATTCTCATACTTTTGTTCCATAAATTTATATGTTTTTTATTACTTTTTAAGGTCATAGTTTAAAGCAAAATTTAGCAATATATTTTAGAGAACTTAGTTGATATTTTTTTTACTTAATATGTTACATAACTTTCACACCTTTACATAAATTATTGAGATTCATTTTTTTAATTTTAAAGATAATGGGTTTATTTTTCTTATCATGGTTATATTAAATCAAGTTTTTTTTACAATTGGTTTCTTAAAGATAAGGGCTGTATAATCTTATGCATCACTGTGTTTCAAATACTAACTCTCAACACACTACACCTTTTGTCTACATACCATTATTTATCCTTTCATTTAAAAATAGTTAAACAAATAAATAATTAAGGTTTATTCATTTAATTTAAGTCCTCGAATTAAAAGAGGCACAATTAATATGTTAGGATTTAAGTTTATGTAATTTTGTGCCACAATGTGCATTAGTAGCGCTGCTAATTGCACTTGTGTTGTTGGCATTCAATGCTTTTTTCCTTATCTTGAATTACTGGCTAAATTTTTCTTGGTGAGGGGATCTGCATTGATTGTCTTTGTTTGCATGATTTTACATTAAACTTCATTTAATTTGAGTATTCCTATAATTAACTTACATTTTTACTATTTAAATTTTACACAAAATTTAACATATTTTACAGAAATCGAATGATATTATTTTTCTTTAGGGTACATTTTTTTTTCATTGTTTACTAATATTGTTTATATACTCCGTGGTTTATATAAAAACATCTTTCTCACAACGCATAGGTACATACTCACTTACACAGTGACAGAATATATAAATAAAATAAAATATTGAGGATAAATATTTATTAATTGATTGTATCTCCAACAATTTTCATTTTTTAACACTATATGTATTCAGGACAATATGTAAATCCAGTACATAATATATTTTATGAATCTATACTGGCCGTATCTTGTTGCATGCAAGTGTCCTAAATAAATTTAACACACAATTTTCCAAATTTACATATTTCTTTTCTCATTTTTTCGGATATTATGTACATTGACTTTCATGTAAACCTAACAAATTTGTTAGTCTTGAACATAAGGTTCAATGTTTTATTTATTATACTTACCAGGCATTCTTAAATAATCATGTACAATCACTTATACAGAAAGAGAATTGGTTGTATATCTTGGATACCTAAACACATAAACATAATTTTATTCTAATATTATTTTTGGTTATCGTATATTTTTCAAGTTTTAATTTTTATAATAACATAACACAATATTTTAATTGCTCATTTTAACTAAAATATTACATTTTAATACAAATCTTTTAATTATGTTTTCTAATTTCAAAAACTTTGGGAAACATTATAACACATTATTTATTTTTGTCGGTTAGATGTTATCGCGTTTTTCATTTCACACATTTCTTTTCACATTCATTCAATTTTGTTAGATGAAACCTATCATCATTTTCTAAAATTTTAACCCTCAATTACCTTTCATACGAAATTTATTTTATGTGCATAATAGCTTTATTTCGTTCATTTACGTAAAAAAAAAGGAAAAAGAAAAGTTTCAGAGTAATCGTGATAAGATTAAAAAAAAAAAAAGAGAAACGGAAGACTGCTTAATTTTTTTTTCTTTTTGAAACAGAAATAAACATCTCGCCATTCCGCCTGAGTTTGTTTATGTTCTAATAATAATAATAGTGATATATTTTTTTTTCATTCAGTTCAAACACGTTGATTGCAGAGTTTTTTTTTTTATTTTTACTGTACATATGATATATTTTATCGCATTTATTCGATATTTCATGTTTGTTTATTGGTGTTTATATTTAATATGTCTATCTTATATATATGGGAATATTTTATTACTATTGCTAGCAAATAATTATCACACCAAAATATATAGTAAGCTTACTTTAACATCAAATTGGGCCCACTGCTGAATAATTGCAGTATTTTTTTTAAGATTAAAAAAAAAAAAAAAAAAAAAAAAAACATCTTTTGCACGTGTGTGAACAGATTTATTTTACTGTTCCTTTTATCAGCTGATTTGGTGAAATTCTTTTTATTCACCTTTTTGAAGTGAGATTACACTTCTTGTACTCGAGTTTTTATATTATTATTTTGCTGAGCAATTTTATAGCCTTTGAAGCTATTTATATATTTACTTTATGCGCATTTTTTTAATTTTTGAGGCCTCATCTGAGCTCATCTCACCTCAGCTCAGCTCATCTCAGTTCATATATGCTCAGTTCAGTAGATAATACTGTTATTTTAGTCATGACTTTTTGCTTTTACTGTTTGTTTATAATTTTCTGTGCACGTTAAATTCGCAATTTTAGCGCTTTCATCTGCGGCAATGGAAATTTATTTTTGTGGCATTTTTTTTAATTTTTTCAATTTTAATATTTCTTGGAACACTTACAGACATATACTAAATTTTTAATAGTTCAAATTATTTCAGTTGATATTCCTTTTTTACAATATTGTTTAAACATTATAACATATCACCCGTTTGATTATATTTTTAATTTTCACATATACACATTTACCCTCTAAGCACAATTGTGTTGCTCTGGTTGTCAGTATATTAATGACTTCTATAATCTATGGATTTTGACCATTATATTGGTTTCAACACTTGTAATTGTGTAGGGGATTTCACACTTTCACAACAATTTTTGAAGGTTATGTTTTATTAGTTTCCAAGTACACTTATAATTCATGAACACATGTGTTGATTAATTATAACTAGACTAATGCATAAAGAATTGACCTGCATCAAAAAAATTTTACTCAAACGAAACTAAATGTCAGCATGCAATATTAAGAAAAGCTAACTCACCTCTCTCCTGCATTTCCTCTGATCGCTTGAAAAAACATTTAGGAGATACAAGTCAAGAAAGATGAAATCCGATTACTTTCTATAGTTGATTTAATCATAGATTTTCTTGCAGTAGTTTTATGAATAAAAACAGAATCTTTCACAAACTTTAGCACAGGTTTAAACATTCAGAATACGTATAAAGGCATTTTTTTTATGCCTTGAATGAATTATACAGAATAAAAAGAAGAATACTTATTGTTTTAATAATATAACAATTAATGGATTACTTGGCTGTCCGAATGCAGCCTGAATATTAGAATGTCAATTCAAGAATAAAGTTACTTCAGTTTTTTGAATAGTTCAGAGAGAAAAACAGAATCAATAATAAAAAAAAGAAAAAGAATGAGTTTTTTTTCTCTTTCTGGTCACATGACTGTCTACTTCTCAGCGGCTGGCGCCTTTACCGCTTCCCATGAATCAACAGGCTGGGCGGGGCGGGAAGGCACCGGAGCAGGAGTCGAAATACTTGGAAAAGGGATCACCTGCGATACCGGTCGAATAAGAGTTCCAGCAGAAGAGGTCTGGAGTTGGAGGACCCTGGCGATTCCATCAGGTCCGGGAATCAACTTGATGATTCGTGCTAGCTCCCAATGGAGTGGAGGTGATACTTTATTTTTCAGGATGACGAGTTCCCCTGGAGAAAAGTTGTGACGGTGGTTGTTGGTTCTTTTGGATCTATGCAGCAATGTTGGCAGGTATTGTGCCTTCCACCTCTTCCAAAACGTTTCCTTCATCTGCAATAAGAGCTTATACCTAGAAGAAAGACTAAGAGAATTGTTGGTTAATGGCAGTTCTGGCAATTCTAATAATGCAGTTCCAATCAAGAAATGTCCTGGTGTTAAAGCTGCGATATCATTAGGAGCATTGGACAATGGTGATAGAGGCCGCGAATTTATAACAGCCTCTATTTGACATAGAAGAGTGGACAGTTCCTCAAAATTTAAAATTGCGCCTTGTGTGATTTTTACCAAATGATGTTTGGCTAATTTTATCGATGCTTCCCAGAGTCCCCCAAAATTTGGAGCATACGGGGGAATAAAGTGCCAGGTTATTTGGTGTTGGGAAGCAAAATTTTGTAATTTTTCTTCTTTGAATAAAGAAAATAGCTGTTTTAGGTAAGAATGGGCTCCGACAAAATTTCTGCCATTGTCCGAAAATATGTCAGAGGGGTATCCACGCCTACCTATGAAGCGTTTCAAGGCTGCGAGAAAGGCTTCTGTAGAAAGATTTGAAACACATTCAAGATGCACTGCCTTTGTCGCCATACAGATGAAAAGGGCAATATATGATTTAAGGGTTGTCGCTTTTCGTTTATGTTGACATTTTGTCATTACTGGTCCCGCGAAATCGACACCAACCTTTGAAAATGGCCGAATGGGTGTGATTCTTTCTGAGGGTAGATCCCCCATCTTCGGAATTATTGGCTTAGCTGACAGTCGAAAACACAGTATACACTGTCTTAATACTGATTTTACGGTGGAGCGTCCGTGGGGAATCCAAAATTTGTTTCTAAGGAGTGAAAGTACTAAATTGGGACCAGCATGGGAGCTTAAGTTATGATAATATGTTATTATCAAGGAAGTAACGTGATTTGCTTTGGGAAGTAATATGGGGTGTTTTTCTTGAAATCGTAAGGATGGGTGGTTCCGCAGGCGTCCTCCAACACGAAGAATGCCTGCTTCATCCAGAAAAGGATCAAGACAGAATAGATGGTGTGAAGGTTTTAAAAGTTTGCCTTTCCTTAGTAAGGCAATTTCATCACTAAATTCTGCATTTTGAATAACTTTTACAAGCCACATTTCCGCTTGATTTAGCTCTATGGCCTTTAAAGGACCACTTTCCTTTGATTTGGTTTTAATTTTATTGATAAATCTCAAAACATAAGCTAGAATTCTTAAAAGTTTTAGATAGTTAGAGTATTTTGTGATATGTGATATGAAAGTGTTCTTAGAAAGTGTAGGCTTAGAACTTGAATCTGTCGAATGTTGATGAGTTTGTTTCTGAACGGAAACTGAATGTAATGTGCACATTGGTGGTAGCTCAAAACTATGGAGCCATTTTGGCCCTTCCCACCACTCAGTTCTAGCTTTCAACTTAGCCGGGGACAATCCTCGTGTGGCACAATCGGCCGAGTTTTCTTTTCCTGGGATATGTCTCCAAAATTCTAATTGAGTAAGAGCTCTGATTTTGGTAGCTCTATGGGCCACGAAACTATTTCCTTTGTTTGAAGGGTTATTTATCCAGTTCAATACAATAGAAGAGTCAGTATACCAGTATGTCGAATGAGTAAATTTAAGGGATTTTTGAATATTGCAAATTAACTCAGCTACGAGTACAGCCCCACACAATTCCAATTTCGGTAAAGTGAGTACTTTTATGGGTGCGACTCTAGTTTTAGCAGCAATTAGATATACCTGAATCGTGTTTGTTATGATCTTTAAATATGCGACTGCCGCATATGCCCTCGGAGAGGCATCACAAAAGCCATGCAGTTCAACTGTAGAATCTTTAGTATTTGAACCTACATAGCGTGGAATGGACATAGATTTAAACTCATTAATTTCATTATAAAAAGTTTTCCATTCTTGCAAAATATCTGGAGGTATAGGCTCATCCCACGTTGATTGCAACTTCCACAATTTTTGTAGAATGAGTTTTAAGGTTATTGTAGATGGCGAAATAATTCCGAGGGGATCATAAATTTGCGCAATTACGGATAGCAACTGTCTTTTCGTATTAATTTGTTGATCAGCTAAGGTTCTAACTTGAAGAGTATCTTCATTTAAATCCCAGAACATTCCTAGTACTCTTTGATTTATTTTTTCTTTATCCTCAAAAAAATGAATGACCGAATTAGCCTTATCTTCCTCTGGAATATCAGAGAGCGCTTCTGGATGGCTACAAGCCCATTTCCTAAGTTTAAACCCTCCAGCTTGCATTAGAGCCTGCAGCTCCATTATTCTATCTTTTGCTAATTGAAGGGATTGTGCCCCTGACAATAAGTCGTCGATGTAAAAATTCTCCTTGGCAATTTCTGCTGCCAATGGAAAATTTTGTCCCTCATCCTCACATAATTGCTTAAGGGTGCGTAACGCTAAATAGGGTGCACAAGCTGTTCCGTAGGTGACAGTATTCAATTCGTAAAAGGATAATTGGTCATTGGGAGATTCTCTCCAAACAATTCTTTGGTAGATTCTATGTTTCCTTTCAATTAAGATTTGCCGATACATTTTAGCTATGTCTGCACTGAACGCTACAGGGTTGGCTCGAAATTTTATTAAATTGTCAAAAATATTTGACTGTAGTTTAGGACCAATATATAAAATGTCATTTAAAGATTTGTTATTTGTTGTTTTAAACGAGGCGTCAAATACTACACGTAATTTTGTTGTTTCAGAGTTTTCATTTACCACCGCATGATGCGGTAAATAATAATGTGGCGTTTCATTAATTTCAGCTGGATTTAATTTTGTCATATGACCTAAATTTATATATTCGTTCATGAAATTCGAATACTCCCTCTTTAATTGTGGGTTCTTTTTAATTTTATTTTCAATGGAAAGAAATCTTGAAATAGCACCTGACTTACTGTCACCTAGTGCCTTATCTGGCTTAAACGGTAGATGAACGACATATCTTCCCTGACTATTTCTTTTAGTTGTGGTTAAATAAATATTTTCCACAGGATCATTTTCTATCTTTTTTGATTCTACATTTGGAATTGATTCTGTATCAAAAAATTGTTTTAATGTGTTATTGATATCATCCTCCACAGTGGTATGACATATTAGACTGATATTTGTACATTGAAAGCTATCAACACGACCTGAAAGGAGGTAACCCAATTTTGTTGGACATGCTGTAGGAGTTCCAGCTGGCCCTTGAATGGGACTGCCATTGCAGATTGAGGCGACTATTTCTGCCCCAAGAAGAATATCGATTGGACCACTGATATAATAATTTGGATCCGCTAGTTGCAATCCTTTTATGTGTGGCCAATCATGTTGCGGTAGTTGGAAATTAGGGAGAGGTGAGGTAACCCTATCAACTATAAAAGCGCTGACTGAAAATGACTCCGACGAAAAATGCGGAGTGAAGTTAAATTTTGTTTCGTTGAGAGCAGTCTCTGCTAAAACGCAATTAATCCCTATTATACTATGCGACGTGCTCCGTAAGGGCAAATTTAGTCGCTTAGCACATTCCTTAGTAATTAATGAATTTTGACTAGCATTATCTATCAAAGCTTTACAATGCATAAATTTGCCGTTATTTGATTTAACCTTAATTAGTGCTGTAGATAACAAAACATTACTAGAATAAAACTGAGCACTATTTGAAACAGATAAATCTGGCGATACATGATTCGCCCTTTCAGAATTTGAATTCCTACCATACACATGTAATAGTGTATGATGATTTTCAGCGCAATTTTTACAATTGATGTTTATTCTACAATTCTCCAGCCTATGATTTTGGCGTAAGCAATTTTGACATAACTTATTTAACTCAACAAATTTCCATCTTTCTTTAATCGGTTTTGAATTAAATGTCGGACATTTAAACAGCGCATGACGCTCATTACAAAGAATGCACGTATTTTCCTTTTTCACAATTGTACTCAATACGTTGTTTGATTTCTTCGAATTAGTGAATTTTACGTCTTGTTTACATTTTATCTCTTCAACACCGCGCGCTTCGCGCTCAACGAATTTCCTAAAAAGATCAAGATCAGGCAATTTATCACTGTCCAACATTAATTCCCATCTCTGTTTTAACGATTCATCCAATTTCCCCATCATGAATTTTATTATAATTAAGTCGCTTAACGCATTAGAATCTAAACCCAAAGTTTTTAAATTTCTGACGGCTTCATTGCAAGTATCTAATAACTCAAGTAAAGTTTTAGCATTGTTTGCTTTTACAATTTTCATAGAAAATATTTTGTTAATTTGACTCAATGCTAATTGTCTCTTATTTTCATATCTTTCATTTAATATTTCCCAACATTGATCTAAATTTTCCTCTTTTAGAGCGAATCCTCGAATTAATTTAGCTGCGTTTCCGCGCACTGAAGAATGTAAATATTGCAATTTTTCAATTTTGGATAATTGATTATTTTGTAGAATTGTCGAATTAAAAATTTCTTTAAAAGAAATCCAATTTTCGGTTTCACCAAAAAATTTTGGAAGATCAAATTTAGGTAATTTAATAAGAGACGATTTACCATTTTTCTCATCTTTATTTTCCGCGTGAGTATCTGAATCGCACGCATTTACTTCTGTTTTGTCCTCTAACTCCACCAGTAAATCAAAAACCACTCCTTTATATCTCAAATACATATCCATATAATCCTCATTCTCTTTAGCGGATAAATTTTTAAATATTTCCGCGATTTCTTGATCATACGATTGAACTTTGGTTTTTAATAATTTAACCTTAGATTGTTCATCTTTACTACACCCCTTTACTCTATCTCTAAAACTATCGATTTCCTTACATAAATTTTCAAATAATAAAACTTGCTTAGATAATTTCGGCATTTTAGAATATATAAGTTTAAATACACATAACTATAGGCCTTCGAATTACAGAACAAACATTCAAGAACAAAAATAATTTTAAGAATAAATGATTACGAATAAGAATAAGAATAAGAATATCAAATACATATTAAATATATATAGTTTTTTTCTTATATATATATATAAATCATCGATAGCCTCATGGCTCTAAGACGGACCAAAAACATGTTGATTAATTATAACTAGACTAATGCATAAAGAATTGACCTGCATCAAAAAAATTTTACTCAAACGAAACTAAATGTCAGCATGCAATATTAAGAAAAGCTAACTCACCTCTCTCCTGCATTTCCTCTGATCGCTTGAAAAAACATTTAGGAGATACAAGTCAAGAAAGATGAAATCCGATTACTTTCTATAGTTGATTTAATCATAGATTTTCTTGCAGTAGTTTTATGAATAAAAACAGAATCTTTCACAAACTTTAGCACAGGTTTAAACATTCAGAATACGTATAAAGGCATTTTTTTTATGCCTTGAATGAATTATACAGAATAAAAAGAAGAATACTTATTGTTTTAATAATATAACAATTAATGGATTACTTGGCTGTCCGAATGCAGCCTGAATATTAGAATGTCAATTCAAGAATAAAGTTACTTCAGTTTTTTGAATAGTTCAGAGAGAAAAACAGAATCAATAATAAAAAAAAGAAAAAGAATGAGTTTTTTTTCTCTTTCTGGTCACATGACTGTCTACTTCTCAGCGGCTGGCGCCTTTACCGCTTCCCATGAATCAACACATGTTCTATAAATATTTCGGGTGACAAAATAAATAATTAAAATAATGAAAATAATAATAAATAAAAAGATATTGATATAAAATTACTTACTAAATTTTAAATAAATAACATAAGGATGTATGTGACTTTTGGAAATATTTGGATTGTATATTTTTCCTAATTATATTTTCATTGGTTGTCAAAGTTTCAAGGATTCTTTGCGTGAACACATCACCTCTTTCACAAGATTCATTTTTAACAAATTCACACTATGTTTTTATCTCATTTGAATAACATGATCAGTTTATTTTAACGTTTGCAAACACTTTATAATTAATAATTCTCACACGCACACACACCAAAAAGAATATTTCATTTTTTTCCCTTATGTTTCTACATGTGTTCCTGTATATGTTTTCTTTTGGGTCAGAAATTTATTGTATTATTGGCTGGCTGCTCAGTTTGTCAGTCATAATTCAAATTTATTCAATAGTATTCCATTGTCTTTCACATGTATGGTTTTCCATGCTTTTCTTCATTATTCTCAAACTTGGCCTCACAACCCAATGTTTGACACACACACACTCTCACAAAATTTTATCTGACCTATTTGGTTGCCATTTCATTGGTTCACATGTGGAGATAATTACATTTTCTTTTATTAAATTTTCACACGAATTTTTTTTACAAAAGACTAGTTACAATAATAATACACACATACACAAAAGTAAATAAATTTTTTGTCAACTTGCAATAAACGCTGTTATGTTTTTTAGAGCCTATTTGTTTTTCAAAGAAATACATAAAAAGTGAAATTTCCGTACATAGTCTGTACGTTTTAAAATTTTGTTTTTATCAATTTTTTCTTGTCTAAAGAGTAAAACCCTTGCAGAAAGTTTTCTTTCAGCTTAAATGAAATATTTAATTATTTAAAAATTTCTCAATTAAAATAATTTCTTTTTGTAAGGTTTACACCACAGATATATTTTAAATGGCCTTGAAATCATCTGTGCGTTGTAAGAAGTAGTCTGTGCAGAAGTATGTGGCTGGTTCACTCTTCTTTTTTTTTTTTTTTTAAAGACTATTTCTTACTGAGCAGTATTATGGAATTATCTGTATAACATACAGTATCCTTTTTAAGAAAGATATTGAATATTAATTGGGCTCGATAAAATAATAGTTCAATTGTAATTATAAAAAAACAATAGTATATTTAGATTTTTTTTTGCTATTTTTGACAATTTTTATGAGTTATATTCTTATCACCTATTTCAGGTCTACTCAGAAGTTTATGCATTAAAAATTATATTATTATTGAGATCATATTTTTGTGAGAAATTCAAATGCTAATTCATTTAATAAAAATTTTGTTCAGGAAAAGGAAATTATTTCATACAAGTAAATTTTAATATTTTTTTTTACCAACACAAGCTATTGAAATAAAGTTGGTTCATAAATTTATGCAAAACAAAATAAATTAGAAGGCATAAAAATAGACAAAAGTTAAAATAAAATAGAATAAATAATTTTTCTTGAACTCTTACATGTGCGCTTTTATTCTGACATAGGGCTAGATTTTTTTTTTTTTATTACACATATTTTTACACATACAAGGGACATTTCATTATGTCACTTTGCAGAATGCTGGTTGTCATTTTTGCACAACATGAAGCCTCTTCTGCTTTTCACATATTGTTCAGTACGCTATGTTCAGTTAGGCATCACAAAACCATCATATCTGTCATAGCTATTGTTCTATTACACACTCTCTGGCTCACTTTGTTAGAATTTAATTTTTCACGTGTACGATAATGGTCTTCCTAATCAAAAATATTTGATTTTTTTTTTCATATTAATGCAATATTAATTTTTTTTTGAAAATTAACAAAATACAAAAATTATTTGATTTTCATATTTCTGGTTACTGATTTCCTTTTCCTTATTATCAAACATACATACACTGTAATAAATGATTGTTTTTTTAATATTTTACACATTTTATATATCATATTTATATAAATTATTGATTATGTAATTTGTTTCAGATATGTCAATTTGGCATGACAATGACTGAATATGTCTCATGATTTCATAACTGTCATTATTATTGATTTTTTTTTCGAATTTATCGTTATATGCCACAATTTTTTTTCCCTTGCTTAGCAAAAGATTACTTTACATTTCTCACAATTGGATGCAGATTTTTTTTTGGAATTGTATTACACTGTTGTGAAGGTGAGAGAGAGAGCGTTCTATATTTTTATAATTTTCGTCCAGTTTGACGATTTTTATTTTCCTCGTCGCTGGGGAGAAATATGTGAAGTCGTTCCTTCACATATATGTGTTTTAATTATAACTTTAAATAAAGGCAATAAATAATTATTATATTTTCAATAAATTAAATGGCTAATAAAAATAGATAACGAAATTCTAAATTACTTTTATTTATTCGCTTTTGTCTATAATAAATATCTTAATTCTAATAATACTTTCCTTTTAAATGACATTTATAAGCTCTTCTAAATCATTTAATAAATAAAATATAAAAATAATATTATTTCCAGTCATAAGCCGTTGGATACATAATTACATTTTCATTCCTTTAAATTGCGTATGTTTATTTATTCGAAGCTAAATTAAGCAATACATTTCCGTTCTAATATCATTAAAGAGTAATTTATATTTTTTTATCACGGGATGTGCAATAAATCCTAGTCTGAGTGTCTCCCTTAAATAACGGCCTTCTGGCGATAAAGTTTGGCATTGAGGATTGGCGTTAGTTTTTTTAACGGTCGTGCTAAGTTCAAAATATTTACATTAAATTATTCTACAAACAAAGGAATATCTTTGGCTATAAATTTGGCACTTTTTCAAAATTCTTGGCGTAATTCAACAGTCTGATCTTAATTGCAATAGAGTCAACTTCAGGATTCGCTCTACAACTGTTGATTGAATAACATGTAACCCCGTAGCTCTCTCTCTCACCCCTATCTTTTGCATTCTCGTAACTTATGGTCATGCTGAAATTACACTATTAATGTACTGTTCATTTTCTTATGAAACTCTACAAAAGAAAATAAATATGTTTTGCTGCGAACTATTAGTTCTTTTTGTTTCAACGGCCTTCTTTTTCAGCTATAAGGACCTGGATAATTAATGGGACCTTTCTACAGTTGAATCCCAGGAATTCTACAGGACAACACTGTAAAAAATACACTGTAAAAAATACACTGATAACGTACACTGTAAAAAATATGTCCTATTTGCTGACAGAAATTTTCTGTAACTACAAAAAATACATACTGACAACGTAATTTTTTCCTAAATTACGCGTATTTTTCTCAAATTACAGAGAATTTCTGTCAGCAAATAGGACATATTCATACAGTGTATTATAAAGATATATTTTTCAACGTGATACAGTTCCTTTGATTTCACTATATATATATATATATATATATATATATATATAGTGAAATCAAAATATATATATATATTCACTATATATATATATAGTTTTCCTGTCTCGGTTGGTTCTACTTCCTCATTTAAGGGCGATATTGAAGTACCAACGAGTAGCCCCGTTGGCCGAAGATAGTTTGTGTTCCAGTTGAAAGGTTGTAATTTTAATTTCTTTTTATACTTTCTTGTTTACCTTCAGTAATTCTCTTTTGTATTGTATATATTTTTAAATGAATTGATGTAATTTTGTAACTTTTACAATTTGATAATTTTATAAAATATTTTTAGTAGTTTTATACATTATATGTATGTTTGATTTCTCTTCAGTTATTGGTGGTTTTCTGTTTGGTGAGAAGTTGGGGGCTAAGGATAGTTATTAGCTTATAGCTACTGTCCTTTCAGAAACTTCTCATTCACCCCTACACTGAGGGGCCTCCCTGATGAAGATCTCAGTGTTTTTTGGGGTATAATTTCATTCATTTGTGTATTTATATTTCTACATTTAATTTCATTCATTTGTTTATATATTTCTGTATTTATATATTACTATATCAAAGTTTTGCATTTCCTTTCGCTGCAATCTTGCGCATTGGTTTGTAATTCTCCTATTGGTTTTTCTTATCAGTAAAACTTATATTTTTATATATTTTCCTGTCAATTGTTTTCTATATATATATATATATATATATATAAGTTTCTGACGCTGCAAACTACTAGTAACAGTCAAAAAAGAATTTTTAGGACCTTTGGCCTACTTTTAATTCCCTTACATGCCCCTCACCCCTGCACATTCTAATAAAACTGTAAAAAAAAAGAAAAGAAAAAAAAAAACAATAAGTAATTTTTGTTTTTGTTTTCTGTTTTAAAGAGTATTGGTAAGAATTTTATTGTTTATTGAATTTTTTAGTCTTACATTCATATGATTATTTTTCAGTAAGTTTTGTTGTAGATTATTTGTTAATTTGTTATTATTGCCATTTTTATTTACGGGTGCGAAAAAAGAATGAAAAGTGTTTTCTGCTTGAAAATGATTTTCTGAATACCCTGGAGAGTAAATGTATTCGTAATATAAACATAAACAACAATATTTATTTATTTTGTGATTTATAGAATATTGATAAGACTTTTATTATTCTTTGTATTATTTAGCCTTATATATATATATATATATATATATGTATATATATATAAATTTATTGTTCAGTAAATTTTGATGCAGATTATTTTTCAGTTTTCCATATATTTTTATCTAATTATTAAATTAACACAATAAATTATGTTGATTACTAATTATTATAAAATTGTTTTATTATAATAATTCCTACTTATCACCTGCACAATTAACTTTAATAATTTAGAGTCATAGCTTTCTCTTGTGAAAACTTCTTCCTACTTCTTAACAAGATTAGTTCCAGTAACACTTAGACCACTACAGCTTAACAGGTGCCACATGGTTAATTTTTCTGCTTAACCTGTATTATTTTTATTTTAACAAATATGAAATTTACTTTTCTATACTTAAGATTTGTTTACAGAAATTAAGTTTTTAATTTAAATGACGCTAATCGAACTTTTTAAAAACGTGTAAAAGAACTATGTGTTTCACGCCAATGTTACTTTTCTGGAACAGGTTATAAGTCATATGGGATTTTTTTTTCTTTAGGGGAAATAAAAGTACTGATAGTACTTATGTTTGTGTTTTAATGCAATTTATATCAATAAATAGATTATTTTAACTTTCTATCATAGTGCGGCGTGTAAAAGGTTAAAAAACTATAATAAAAAAAAAAAAAAAAAAAAAAAGAAAAAGAAAAAAAAAATCTATAAAATCAGAAAGATAATGAACCAGAATATAATTGAGACTATCATGAAGTAGATCCCTCAAATGCAGGATGGAAGGATGGAGAAAAAAGAGTAAGCTCTTTCAAGAGTTACTGGCAAAAGCTAAAAGTATCTTGGTCTTTTACCAGAAGAAAAATATCCTTATCTACTGTAGCATGAAATTACGAATGAAGAACTTTTGAAATGCAATAGAGAAAACAATTAAAATTACACATTAATGCAAACAAATATATATGCAAAATTTATAAAACGATTGTCAGAAACAGTTACGAAAAATGAAATAAATAACTAAATAACGATTAATAAACACCAATACAAATAAAAATTAAAATCATTTACGGACTATTTAACAGTTACGGATAGCAACGAAAATATAAAAAGGATATCCGATTGGCTTTAAAGCCAAAGAAATATATACGACTATGTTTCCTTTTATATGAATCTCGACATTGAATTTACATTAAAATTAGAATATCTGTAATCAAGAATTTCAAATAAGATTAAGATTTAAATTCCTAAATTTAACTTGATTTCATTTCTTTGAGAAAATATCAATAAAACATGCATTACATTCCATGAAAATAAATTTAATTTACTTGCCTTCTGCCAGTTCCGGTACGAGATAACACAATTGAGACCAACACACAATAACTCATAAAAAACCTTGGAAGTCGAATATATCTTGTTCGAATCATTTTTTATTTATACATGACATAAACTTACTTTATGTAAGTGTATGAATAGATTGAATTAATACTAATAACATTTTGATTATTTTGAATAAGTTTTATTTTTACTGTTCAAGGTACAACGCACCTATCTTGAGAATTTTCGGTGCCACTAACAACAAAACACACCTGCTCAGAGGAGTCCAAAAGAGTTTAGTCCTGCGCAGGCTAGTATTCCTAAGGATAATGTCATTATTTTGTGCTGCCATCTTTGTTTAATGATAACAGTTACTTTCAAATCAATACTCCCCTCCACCGATAAAGGAGTTTACGATTTCGGATAAACATTGCTCAATGTAATTTCGAGACTATAACAATTGTTGCAATTCTTTTAATTCTATCAGTGTGTGCAAAAACTAAATACCTTTCAAAACTTTTATACCAATACATTATAATCAATTACTGAAATTTATAACTTTAAAATCGAAATCATAAAAACTACCTATCATAAAATCACCTATCATAAAAACTAATAATCTAAGACTTCTTAAGTAATTTAATTCTTAAATCTAAAAAGGAAATTTTATCTTCATGAAAAATAAATTTTAAAATAATTTCCTAAAGATGATTATCAGCAGAACCCTCTAAGAAATTACTCCAATTAAACTCTATGACATAATTAATACATCTAAAGAATTTTACGTCATAACTAACTAATATTATCTCGTGAATATATATAAATATGTTTGCAAAGACACTAGAGCAACAATTTCCTACAGATAATCCTTTAATTTGTAAAAAAATATTCACTCCCACAATATAAAACATTTTCAAAAATAGTTTTACAAAATTAATCACATAATCCATTTCAAAGTCCATAACTGCACTAAATTCGTCATATACTTTATTAGAAATCATAATAATGACATGCCGGGGATGCTTCTCAATAAATTATTTATATATATAATATATACACATATAAATTCAAAGATTATTGGATTGTATTTTTTAATTAAAATTTGATTTTTTAGCACATTTTTTGTGACATTTTTTAAAGGGTTGGGTTTGGGTTGTGAAGATTAAGACAGACTGGCTGCACTAGGGTCATATTTCTGAAGAGGAGTGCCCTCCGTGGGGTCTTTCTAAGGGGTCTTAGTCCATTTTGAAAAGGAAAATAAACATAGATTTATCAAAATTATATTTCTTGTTTGAAATTGTTTTTTTTTTCTTTTAAGTAATGTGGAATAGTACAGAATTTCCTATAAATTTTTAATTAAAATTAAAAATTATTAGAATTTTTTTAGTTTATGTAAATTTTTATATATTTTTAGAAATCAAGTAATAAAATCAAATAATGCATGTCAAATAATTTGAAAATACACACACACACACATATATATATAAGATATATATATATATGTGTGTGTGTGTGTGTGTGTGTGTGTGTGTGTGCCCCGGAACCCGCAACTGCGGACCTGTGTGCCTATACACACCTTCCAACTGCGGACGTACCGCCAATTGCGGACGTCCGCAATTTGAACTGAGCTCATTTTCGACATCCTTGGACCTAATTTATGCTAAAAAATTTATTTTTATAGTATTTTGATAATGTCCGCTATTTGCCGGATATAAGAGGTGCTGTGTATTCTGTGCTGTGTATTCTGCCAAAGCATGTGTGTATAGGAAATTTCAGAGGTCCGCATTTTGTCTTCAGTATGTGTACTATCTGTAGGTCCGCGGTTGTGCTATTTAAATATGCATGATGTGTATGTCCGCGGTTGTGCTATTTAAATATGCATGATGTGTATGTCCGCGGTTGTGCTATTTAAATATGCATGATGTGTATGTCCACGGTTGTGCTATTTAAATAAGCATACAGATTTCTGTCTTCTTTAATATATATATTTTTTTATTTACTAGAAAAAAAAATGTTATTGTTATTGTTAAAAGATATCATTTATTTATTTATTTATTTATTTATTTGTCTTTTGCCTCCTGTTGGCTTTTGAAATTTTAGAATAAAAGTTAAATTTTTATTGTTTTTATCCAAATTTATCTAGTTTATTTCATTAGATCTTCATTTTGTTGCTCACCCTTACACCATGTTGAAAAAGTCTGAAATGGCATTTATGATCATAAGATTTAAATTAAAATTTTACATTTAATTGTTTTTTTTTTAAGTCAGTCGTAATATAGCAAATTGCGACTAAAATGGGACGGCAAAACTTGTTTTTTTTTTCTTAATTAATCAGTGTCAAATTTTCTCCGCAAGTGATTTTGCGTTTAATTGTGCAAAAAGTGTCATATATTTGCAATTTTATCAAAAAACACTATCGAAATTTTAAACTTTGTAATTTTATACTGCTTAGTATAAATATTCAGGCATTATTGATAGATTGATTTAAATACGTAAGATAATATGCATGGAATGATGCATATTATCTCACGCAATTAATATTTCGAAATTATTTTATTAATGTTTAAAAATAATTAGAGAAAATCAATGTTTAAATTGAGTAAGTTGTTCGTTAAACTGCAAAATCATAAAATAAAAAGAAATATGGTTTCATGATAAATTTCATTTAGTATTTTGCACAACTCTTTCACTGGAATTATCAAATAAAGCGCACAAGGACCAATGTTCTAGAAGTATTTAGATCTTCAGTTCTGAACTCAAAGCCATTAATAATTACGTAAGTTTTTTTTTTTTTTTAATCCTTTATATTATTTTATTTATATATTTTTATATTTTTTTATTTTATTCTTGTATATTAGAAAAAGAAATTTACTTTACCGTTTTAAGTAAAAAATTACAGAAATTAAATTTTAATGAATTCGAAGTAGTGCAGATAAAATCGTACGTCACACACCAATAAGTGCGGGCGCCCTATATGAACGTTAAAACCCGAGCGTTTGTCACAAACTTGAAAATGAGGACATTCTTCACACACATGAAAGTGCGGACGCCCGTCAAACACATGAAAGTGCGGACGCCCGTCACACACATGAAAGTGCGGACGTCCGTCACACACCTGAAAACGCGGAGGTGTGTCACACACCTGAAAACGCGGACGTGTGTCACACACCTGAAAACGCGGACGTGTGTCACACACCTGAAAACGCGGACGTGTGTCACACACCTGAAATTGCGGACGTCCGTCACACACCTGAAAGTGCGGACGTCCGTCACACACCTGAAAGTGCGGACGTCCGTCACACACCTGAAAGTGCGGACGTCCGTCACACACATGAAAGTGCGGACGTCCGTCACACACATGAAAATGCGGACGTGTGTCACACACCTGAAACTGCAGACGTTCGTCCCACACACACCTGAAAGTGCGTACATATGGCACCCATCTTAAAATATGAACGTGTAGCACAGGATTTGGCCGTATTTGAGTAATGTCGAGTTGCGAAAATTATTATTATTATTTTAAGATTTAAAAATATATAAATAATCTGATGTGTCAGTCACACTACTTTCTCTTTCTTTTACCCTGCATTTCAATACTATAAAGATGAATTTGTGCAGTTATTTCTTTTTAACTGATGTTAATAACAGGTGTACATACAAATCAATCTCTAAAAATTGGACTTTCGTTTTCAAAACGTGATATTATACAAAAAAAAAAAAAAAAAGAGGTGAAAATAGAGCTTTCAAAAATATTTTACTTACAATATAGGTATGAAAAATTGATTTTCCTTCCTGAACAATGTTCGTCGGCATAGTAAAATGTAGCAAATTAATACACTTTTATTAATATCTTGGCTTGATGTATGTAACTATTAATGTATGTAATAAGATCTTGAAATTCAATTTTCAGCCCCCTCTGATCGTCCGATTGACCTAAAGTTTTGCACACGACTTCATAATCAGTGACAATACAAAATACAAGTCCCCTCAAGGCATTTTTCGGAGAGGTTCCAGTGGCAAACGAAAAAAATCTATAAATGTTAAACACCTGCTGCACAGGATTTGACCGTATTTGCGTCAAGCAGCGACAGATATTTATTAAAAATGATTTAAAATTATATAAAAAATTTGGCGTGTCACACACACGACTTTCATTTTAATACTATAGATTCCTGCAACTTTTTTTTTTTTTTTTTAATGGTAACATGTTCATTGCCAAGCTGGAAATTGGAATTTCATGCAAGTAAATAATAATAATAATAATAATAATTAGGGATGAAACGGATATCCGGTAACTATCCGGTATCCGGCCTATCCGGCTGAGTTTTAAATATCCGACGGGGTACCGGATATCAGCACTCCGGATACGGATATCCGGTAATTTTAAGCCAGATATCCGACGGATATCCGAAGCAGAAAATTCAGGCTTAAACTCCCATCAAATGAAAATTTTGCGACAATTTTTTTATTTTTTTTAGATCCGTTGTAGCATAAAGTTTTTTTTTTTTTTTTTTTTTTTTTTTTTTTTTTTTTTAAAAGACGAAAAAAAAAAAAAAAAAAAAAAAAAAAAAAAAAGTAAGCCTTTGTGAAATTGGAAATTAGCCTCTTTAGCAAACAAATTTAGACAAAAGTAGCTTCAGGTCTAAGAAATATAGAAGCCCTATTTTAATTTTATACAGAGATAGCTAGGTTTTTCCAGAGCGATTTATATCATTCTCCCTAATCTTCCCCATAAAAATAATAAGAGCTGTTCCTAACCAAATGATATTCAATCTGTGCAGTGCATATAACTCTGTTTTTATGACTTTTGTGTAACATGTTGTTAGATTGTTTAGTAATATAATATTGATAGTATTGGATATAAAGGTTGTTAGATTGTTTCGAAAATGAGTCAAATAATGCGCATTTATTGACTAGAACCTGCTTGTTTATTTACAATCCACTTTTTCATACATAAGAAAGTTCTTGTTTTTGTGACCGAGCAGAGCATCTACATTGCCTGCGTCATCTACCTATTCAATTTGTATTATTAAAAAAAAAAAAAAAAAAAAAAATTATATAAATTTACGCTTTTTAATAGAATATCTTGCACCTGAATTAAGAATTCTCATTACATTGCATAGATATATTCCCCAAAATTAAAATTACTTCAAATAAAAGTACATATTTAAATTTTCAGGAAGTCCGTACTTTGACTTTCAGATTGTTAAAGGAGAAGAAAAAATTTTTTTTTTAATGTTCAATTATTTAAAGTTTTTGATTTTGAACATTAGAAAAACTTAACTTTTAATTAAAGAATTTTAATAAATAATATAAACTTTTCTTTCTTATCTGTACAGAATATAAAAATATAAAATAAGTAAAATTTGTACAAAGAAAAAAACATAAATTCATTTTGAATTATTATTTTCTTCTATGTTAAATAGAAGGAAGTATTAGATTCGTAAAAATTTTCAACTTCCAGTTTTCAGTGGACTTACGCATTTTGGGGTAACCAGAACAAAATTTGACCATTTTTAGAAAATGTCTGTGTGACAAAAATTTTGTGTAGCAGCTCTAGCTCAAGAGTTAATGCACAGAATTTCATATAAATGTATACATAGTTACACTTTAACAACAACAACAACAAAAAAAAAAAAAAAAGTGTCCATGAACTGTTGGTGCGAATCATTCAAAAGGTGGCGCTGCTATACTGTGATTTTTCCTATTTAAAGGAAGACTATATCGCAGCTTCTACTGTGTATAATTAAAAAAAAAAAAACTATGTCACAAGGCTATTATGAAACACATTTATTTAATTTCTAAGCATATCGGCCAAAAGGTGGTGGTGCTATTCTGCAGTTTTCCCGTGATTGGGGAAGTTATACCTCAGATTCATTTTTGTATAATTGCACAAAATTTGGTGCATACCGGTCAATAGGTGGCTTTACTATGCTGCAATTTACTCTGTGAATAGGAAGGCTAAATTTCAACATTTATAATATTTAACTGCACTTAACTTGATATGCAAGGTAAATAATATGAGAGAAAGCTGGCTTAATTTTGGTGTATATCGACCAACAGGTGGCGCAGCTGTTCCTCACCTTCTATGATTCTCCACAGGGCTACATCTCAAAATCTTTTGATTAAAATTGCACTAAACTCTATATCTAAAATCTTTATTGTGAGAAGCTATGATTAAGTTTCTTCTGTGCACGTTAAACAGCATGTAGCATTGTAATATAGAGTGATATAGAAGAAAGTTTTGTGATGGCCATAACATACTAGTTTAAAGCTTTTAGTTTTTTTTTTTTTATTATTTCTTTCTTTTATGTTGTCTTATAAATGTCTCAAAAGAAAGTATTGAATTCATAAAAATTTTCAACTTCTGGTTTTCGACGGATTTACACATTTTAAGAAGTCCAGAACTTGGTTTGATCAATTAAAAAAATATATCTGTTTGTGTATATGTGACAAAAATTCTGTCCAACTGTACCTCTGAAATTACTGTATATAATTACATATGAATTTATATGTAGTTGAACCATGACATAAATCAGTGCCTATCAACTTTTGGTGCACATGGCTCAACAGGTGATGCTACCGTACTGCGATTTATTCAACTTAAAGAAAGGCTATATCTTAGGAACTACTGCACAGAATATCATAGAAATATATATGTACATGCACCTAAACTCTATATCTAAAATCTTTATTGTGAGAAGCTATGATTAAGTTTCTTCTGTGCACGTTAAACAGCATGTAGCATTGTTATATAGAGTGATATAGAAGAAAGTTTTGTGATGGCCATAACATACTAGTTTAAAGCTTTTAGTTTTTTTTTTAATTATTATTTCTTTCTTTTATGTTGTCTTATAAATGTCTCAAAAGAAAGTATTGAATTCATAAAAATTTTCAACTTCTGGTTTTCGACGGATTTACACATTTTAAGAAGTCCAGAACTTGGTTTGATCAATTAAAAAAATATATCTGTTTGTGTATATGTGACAAAAATTCTGTCCAACTGTACCTCTGAAATTACTGTATATAATTACATATGAATTTATATGTAGTTGAACCATGACATAAATCAGTGCCTATCAACTTTTGGTGCACATGGCTCAACAGGTGATGCTACCGTACTGCGATTTATTCAACTTAAAGAAAGGCTATATCTTAGGAACTACTGTACAGAATATCATAGAAATATATGTACATGCACCTTGGCATATATTAGTGTCTATCGAATTTTGGTGCCAATCATTCAGCAGGTGGTGCTGTTATGCAGCACCATGAAACAACATAAATTACATGAAACTTTATGTTATAAGGGCATTATGAGAAATTATGCTGATCTAATCTGGGTGCATGCTGGCCAATAGGTAATGCTGCTATACAGAAATTTCCCCCAAAAACGAGAAGGCTATACCTCTGATTCTATTGTGTATAATTGCAAAAAACTTGGTATGTGAGTGAGACAGCCATTATGAAACGCTATTGTGATTTATTTTGGGTGTATATCGGTCAACCGGTGGCAATACTGCGCTGCAATTTACCTCATAAATGGGCTAAGTCTCAACTTCTATGACATAAGTGCATAAAACTTGATATGTAAGACAACCATTATGAAAACGAATGTCGACCTTATTTAGGTATATATCAGCCGATAGGTGGAGCTGCTATTATGATTTTTCACAAGCCTATATCTCAGCACCTGTTTATTAAAATTGCACCGAACTGCATTTGCAAAATATTTATTGTGAGAAGCTATGGTTAAACTTTTGTACAACGTAAACAGTAAGTGGCACTATTATATAGAATGATATAACAGAAAGTTTTGTGATTGCCACAACATATTAGTTTTCCTATGAAAACTCTTCAACTATGAAACCCTTCAACTATGATTATATTAGTAAAATATTTTATTTCGCTTTTTTAATACTAGTAATGTAAAAAATATCTAAATATTAAGTTTTAGTCTTGTAATTCTGAACAAAACCTATCTTTTTGTAACAATACTTTTCATGACAAGCTGCAAGTATAGGAATGAGTATGTTAGGCTTAAAGTTTTAATCTTCATGGTGATATTGCACAAATAAATAAAATATAAAAAATTTTTAAGTAAATTATATTTAAAATGTTTTTAAAAGAATAGTATATGAAATCTGTTTATATATTATTGTAAAAAAAGAAAAGAAAAGAAATATACAAAAAACAAAACTAATGCCGGATATCCGACGGATATCCGGTCCGGATATCCGTATCCGGCAGGCACAAGAGCTCCGGATATCCGATATCCGGTATCCGGCAAAATCACTATCCGTTTCATCCCTAATAATAATCCCTTTCCTAATTGGCAATATATAAATACTACGCTGTGGCCACTATACTAGTCCGCTTAGAAACTTAAAGTCCAGTTTCCACTACGGCTCTTTCACAGGCTTCTATTCAGAATCCTTTGATGTGGTCAGCCGGGCTCAAAACCCTCGAAGGCGTTGGAAGTCCTGGTTCTAACCCCCAGCTGAGATAATTGAGGGGCCAGAGACAGATATATTTGTCAATTTTGCATGCTTTCCTTTGAAGTAACTGCGCAATCTGATGAAAACAGGTTACAACTAATGACAAGACATTTGGCTCTTTGTGTGCGGAGCGTGATTAATGGTTTTTTGGACCTGGTAGCTCCAACTCATGTGGAAACCGGCCTTAACAGCGACGTCCCCGCAATAACGTGTGACCGCCACCATTAATATACCCGACGGTCTTAGACCGGTTCAAGTATCTGCAATCTTCGAATCTGCAATCTTCCAATTATGAGCTCGGCGCTTTACCTACTGTGGTACAACGGCCCGGAACCCTTGTTGTAAAAAAAGAAAAAAGAAAATGAATGACAATGCCACTATTTGTAACTTTTTTTTTTTTTTTACTTTTAGAAAATTAATTTTCTTACACGGGAAAATTAAATTATGATCCATGGTTGTAGGTAGGTATATAATTAGGTTGGTTGTGTTTGACGTCTCACCATCACTGCGCTATGGATAATTAGCGACGGTCTGGGACGCACCGGCACCCCTACGGATGTTCCGGAGACATGTCACCACATATTTTATCCTACACGGAGGGGATATCTACCCTGCTTCCGTGATCCCCAAAGGTATAATTTTAATGGGAACATGGAGGACATTGCGACCACGATAGATTTTACATGCACCACCCACCATTAGTGTACACGACGGTCTTTGGCCAGCTCGAGTACCGACCCGCAATCTCCAATTACGAGCTCGGCGCTCTATCGACAGGCGTACCGACGTCCGGATCTATGGTTGTAAAAAAGAAATAAAAAGGGTCATATACAAAAGCTGTATTGCAAAGTGGTCTAGATATAGTGTAACCACGTTTCCTACGCCTAGCAGTGAGAACGAGTCGAAAATCTTGGAGGGTTTCCAAGTTGACCAACAGGTTTGAATTTAGTAAGCATCCAGTCATTCGGTATTCCCTTATCGCTTATTTTCTCTCAACGAAAAGCTTGTCTCCCCTATTTTACTAGTGGACTCGTTGAATCCGCACTTGCGCAGAGGCTTCCATGGTCGCAATAAATGTAGTTAAAGAGTATTATGATATTCTTTCCATTCAATAAATAAATAAAAACTGATTTTTAGCATAATTTGCATAAAAATAAATTAAAATAATGTGTTGTTAAATATTATATATTTCAATTTGATATCGAATATGGAGATTTTTATACTAATTTTCTGCTTTTGTCTTGTGTTGGACACTATTAATTTTCCTATTCAATTGAAAGAAAACAACAAATAGGCCGGCAGAGATCTGCATGTGTTAATAAGTAAAGTGAGTCAGGGGGGAGGCGAAGCCTCCCTCGGGGGTTGGTGAGAGGAGCGTGCAGGGGGCAGAGCCTCCTAGTTTCCATTGAAATAAGTTATATTTATCTGTATTTTTATCAATGTCTTATTCTTATTCGAAGCTTAGTTCAAAAATTAGGTTACATCGAGTTGTGGGATATCTTACAGCTATCCAATAAAAGCTTTAAATTTATAAATTATTTGTGCTTTTTAGCCCACATTTAAATAAAAGCATGTTCTTTAGTTGTTGTTTTTTTTTTTTTTCTTTTTTTAAGTATAATTTTATTGAGTATATTTTTCATGTTTAAATTGGATAGATATTGTTGCATAATGATATTGTGACGAAAATAGCTGAAAATTGTCATCGCTGATCCAAGGACACGAGACACTAAAAAATTACAGGGGGATTTTTTTTTTTTTTTTTTTTCAAGTTTATTTAAGAATCATTAAAAAAAAATCACTCTTATGCAAATTTGATGTACATTACTTCTGTGAAATTATGATTTTATGTTTTCTATCTAAATCTATCAAATATAAAATTAAAATCTTCGAACAGATTTCAAATAAAAATGGATTTACATTTGTTTCTAGGCTGAATAATTCGCCTAGATGTTACGATTTGCAGCAAATCACTTAAAATTTTCAATAATAATTAGTCTATCACAGACTCTGAAGAGTTTATAAATACGTATATCTAATACAGGACTCGAATACTAAATTAAATTTCTTTTAAAAAAATGTTTTGTTTGTACAATTTTAATACAATGTAATCTAAATTTTTCATTCAAGTATAGAAAAACCGTCCAAAATAAATAAAGAAAATATTTGCTTTAAAATATAAAATTTATTTTTTTAGCAACGTTTACTATGTACATTTCAATAAAAATTCAAACCATTGCACATCCCCCCCCCCCTCTTTTTTTTTAAACTTAATTTCAAAACATAGTTGGAATGTTTTATCATTATATTTTTAAAATTATTAATATATGAATTTCAAATTAAATGATGAAAAAATGCATTTTACGGGTAGACTTTCTAATGATTCCTATTTGCTATTCATGGATGTTTCAGAGAAAATCACGGTAACCTCGAATGGCTTAGCCAAGGATCTTATAAAGCAAAACTTTTCGGTCACTGTTGGGAGTATATACTTTTATAAATTGATGTTAAACATTTTCAGTATTCTTTGTCGTCTTAATAGATTCTTCCATAAAATGTGACAATATGACCAAATTCTAAACTAGTAGTTATCTGAGAAAGATATTTTAAGTTTTTGAAATATGCGTAATCTGATGTTTTAAAAGCAATTAATTTTGTATCACTTGGCTGCATAGTCACTCTACTATAGCAGAGATGCCAAGTTACTACTAACGAAAAATCAGTTTCATACCACAATAAGGAAAAAGTAAAATTTATCCTATTAAATTGTAGATAATTATTACAAAAAAATACATTAAAAACAAGACCTTCCGGCTTTTTCGGAAGGGTAGGTTGATTTCTTTTTCCTTATCAAGTAGCCGTCATTTTGTTTCAAAATCGCGACTACAAATTATTAATGCACTTGGTAGAAATATTGATGTAGGCTATGCACATATGGAGTTTTAAGCAAATCGGTTCATAAATACACTTTTATGTGAATTTAAAATTTTCAAGTGGCCGGCGCTAGGAAAAAAAAAATGGTGGGTTAAGTTGACAAATATATGAAATGTATTTGTGAGATAAGTCTACTGTACACACATAGTTCGAATTAATTCAAAATCTCAAAAGTCATTGTGTTGAAAAATTAAGTGGCTGCCACTTCGATAAAAATGGCAGAGAAAGTTGCTCATCTAAGATATCGTTGCAAATTTGAAAATATTTTTTTTTTCGTAGAAATTCTTTCAAAGAGGCTTAGTAAGTCGATAAAATGTTAGTTTCCTGCATTTCTAGTTTGTTTTAGCATTAAAATAGTCTAATTTTACCTTAAAAACGCATTAAAAAGATCCAGTAACGCATGTAATGGATTTGGTGCCAAATTTGGCGACATTTTCCCTATGGCGACTTTTTTGGCGACTTTTGGCGAGAAAATACTTATTATCGATATACCTAAGATGGGCGCAATAACGTGATTGGTTCACGAGTTACGTGAATTTTCTAGATTTTTGTTGTTTGAATGATAAAGCCATTTTTCAACTTTGATTTGAATTGATTAAGTATTTCTAAAGTTCCAGCAAACACATCGAGGATATTTGAAGCATAGGTTACTCTCCAACTGTGGTTTAAATCAGTGCCGTGTTTCAAAAGTTATTATTATGGCAAATTTTCAAGTGGCAGTCTAAGTGGCTGCGACTTGTAAAACAAAATAGCAAAACAACTTGCCCATCGAAATCATCCAGTATATTTGTACGATAAGTTCATTGTCCAGTTCTAGTTTAAATTAAATCAGAATTTCAAAAATTATAATCATAAGAAATTTTCAGGTGGCACCACTTGTGAAAAAAAGTGGAGTGAGATGCCTAGCGAACTTATCTGAGATATTTGAATGATAAATCCACTACCCAAATTTGAAGCGAATTGATTCTGTCTTACTAAAGTTATCATAATGACAAATTTTCAAGTGGCCGCCACTTGAAAATAAAATTGCGGATCAAGTCATCAAGTGAACTTATCCTAGATATTTGAACCAAAAGTTCACTAACCAGCTTTTATTTGAATCAGTTTAGTATTTTAAAAGTTATCGTGATGGCATATTTTCAAGTGGCAGTGTGAGTTCAAGTGGCTGGAACTTAGACACAAGATGTCGGGACAAGTTGCCTAGTGAAAACATTCAAGATAATTATATGATAATATCACTGTCAAAATTTGGTTCGATTTGAAGTATTATTTCAAAAGTTATCGAGATTTTAAATTTTCAAGTGGGAGCCTGATTTCAAGTGACCGCGCTTAACTTAAGATATCTGCCACTTTATTAAAAATGGCGGATATAGTTTATTAATAAACTTCATTGAGATCCTTATGTGGTCTGTATTTACATCAAAATTCAAACAATTTCGGAATACGCTTTTTACAATTTAAATTTGAAATTTTCAAGTTGTTTCCACTTGAAAACAAAATGGCGGAGCAACTTGGTTAACAAACTCATGTAAGATATTTATAAGATAAGTTAAGACACTGTTCAAATTTGGTTCCATTTGGAGTATTATTTCGGAAGTTATCATGGTTTTAAATTTTCAAGTGGTGGCCTGATTTCAAGCGGCCCCGCTTAACTTAAGATATCCACCACTTTATTAAAAATGGCGGATAAAGTTCATTAATAAAGTTATTTGAGACACTTGTGTAATCTATGTATACATCAAAATTAAAAAAAAAATTCGGAATACGCTTTTTACAATTTGAATTTGAAATTTTCAAGTGGTCTCCACTTGAAAACAAAATGGCGGAGCAACTTGGTTAACAAACTCATCCAAGATATTTATAAGATAAGTTAAGACACTATTCAAATTTGGTTCGATTTGGAGTATTCTTTCGGAAGTTATATGGATTTAAAATTTTCAAGTGGTAGCCTGATTTCAAGTGGTCCCGCTTAACTTAAGATATCTGCCACTTTATTAAAAATGGCGGACATAGTTTATTAATAAACTTCATTGAGATCCTTATGTGGTCTGTATTTACATCAAAATTCAAACAATTTCGGAATACGCTTTTTACAATTTAAATTTGAAATTTTCAAGTGGTCTCCACTTGAAAACAAAATGGCGGAGCAACTTGGTTAACAAACTCATCTAAGATATTTATAACATAAGTTAAGACACTGTTCAAATTTGGTTCCATTTGGAGTATTATTTCGGAAGTTATCATGGTTTTATATTTTCAAGTGGTGGCCTAATTTCAAGTGGTCCCGTTTAACTTAAGATATCCGCCACTTTATTAAAAATGGCGGATAAAGTTCATTATAAAGTTATTTGAGAAACTTGTGTAATGTATGTATACATCAAAATAAAAAAAAAAAAATCGGAATACGCTTTTTACAATTTGAATTTGAAATTTTCAAGTGGTCTCCACTTGAAAACAAAATGGCGGAGCAACTTGGTTAACAAACTCATCTAAGATATTTATAAGATAAGTTAAGACACTGTTCAAATTTGGTTCGATTTTGAGTATTATTTCGGAAGTTATAGGGATTTTAAATTTTCAAGTGGTAGCCTGATTTCAAGTGGTCCCGCTTAACTTAAAATATCTGCCACTTTATTGAAAATGGCGGATAATCTTCATTAATAAACATCATTGAGACCCTCATGTGACCTGTATTTACAACAAAATTCAAGCAAATCTTGCTTTAAATATGCTTTTTACAATGTCGGTTTGAAATTTTCAAGTGGCTGCCACTTGAAAACAAAAAGTCGGAGCAACTTGGTTAGCGAACTCATCCAAGATATTTATAAGATTAGTTCACTGTCCAAATTTGGTTCGATTTCGAGTATTATTTCGGGAGTTATCGTGATGACAAAATTTTCATTATAGATAGATAGATAGATAGATAGATAGATATATATATAGATAAACGAAGTGATTACAATAGGTCGATTTCTAAAGAAATCAACCTAAAATTCCAGTGTTAAGATTACGGACAATCCGTAATAACTTGGCATCTTTACTATAGTGTCACTTTACTGCATAATTACATATTTTCCCGCCATTTATATATTTTATTTTATTGAATCTCCAATGAAGTTTTTCTAATCACTTTCATTCACTTCTTAAATTTATAATACCTTATGAAAGATTAAAAAAGAAATATATCTTGTTAAATAAACGAATTTTAGTCATTTTGTGTAAGTTGACAGATACATGTGTGCACAAAATCAAAGAAACAATCTGTTTTCCCATTATCTTTTACACATAATTTTCAAACAAATAAACATAGGCACATAAAAATTGGATGGCATATTTGTTATCATATCATTAATCGAATTTTATATAAAGTAAAAAGTAAGTAAAAGTTAAGTAAACATTTTTAACTGTTAAGTAAAAATTTTTAAAATAAATAATTATTCAATTTACCTCACAAAAGTAAGCTTTGGAAAAAATGAAACATTTTAACAATTTTAGAAAGGAAAACGTAATGAAAAATGACCATAAGGATGCATTACAGGAAGTGAAGATGCACATGCATCCATGCGTTAGATTGTAACCGGATTTTTCTTTATGTATTCACTTCTCTGTTTCTTTTCTTACTTTTTCCCCTTTATTTTTTGCATGTGAATTACTTTTTAAAAAATATTCATACAAACATGAAAATTGTATAATATGTTCTTTATAAAATTATTTATCAACATCTTTGTTATTCTGATGATTCTCATAGTTTACAAATTAGTAATTATATATTTTCAAAACATGCGTTATAAAAGTAAAAGTGAATTGAAAACAGAAAGAAAAGTCGGGATTAAGTTTAACATTTGAAGGCATGGGTGTCTTCTTCTATCTGTATTTCATCTTTATCACAGTTTCTCATCAAGTGTTTTTTCTCCTAAAATTGTTGATTTTTTCTTTTTTTCCCAAAGCTTACTTTTAAGAAAAATGAATTATTATTATTTTAAAAGGAATTACTTATATGCTAAAGTTATATAAAATTCGATTAATGATACGATAACGAACATGACATCCAAATTTTGTGTCCATAGCTTTATTTCTTTGAAAATTATGCACGAAAGAAGAATCATCATTCTCATGTTTTTAGTATTTTTTTCTCTTTCCTTTAAACATTCGCCCACCATGCTCAGTTAATGCACTTTGTTGTTTTGTTACCTGCCTAGTGTTGTCAAAGAGGTTGCCAAATGGTCAAAACGATAGGGGTCAATGAGGTGAAAGTCGATCCCTGGGTTTGACGAGTGATGAGATTCAGAGATAAGAGAAAATTTTAGATAAAGATAAAACAGAGGATTCTGATTAAGAATTTTAAAATAAGACATATGCATATGTACGGTTGTGTGTATATTTTTTACAGAAGAATTAGTTTCATAAAAGTGAACGAAATTATTATTACATAAATTAGCCATTTCTCTTAGAAGGAAAAAAATATATTGTTTCAAACGCGATCTTTATCGACTGCTTCTTTATATTTTTGTCTGTCTCTAACTTTTATTGAAAAGAGATAGAAAGAACTAGAATGAAATATTAACAATTGAGTGTATGGGTAGAAAATAATCTCTCGAAAAATTACTCTATTATTTCCTAACGTTACGAGATTTTTCAACGAACAAATATTGAAAAAATGGTAAACGGAAAAAATGGTAATTGGAAAAGTAGTACTCTGAAACATCTGTACTATGAATCCATGGTACATTGTCACCGAAAATGAGTATCTAAAAAATATCTGTAATGAAATGGTGATCTGAAATTTGTATCATTGATTCCATGTTTAATGTCCTCTCGTCGGGGGGTAAACTACTTAACATGCAGTAATCCTGAAAACTGCTACATGCATGCGAAATGAATGGATATTATAAAAAATATTATTTAAACTTAAAAAGAAAAAAAAAAAGTTATTGGAGTTTCTGATACATTATGAGACAAATAAGAGATTCGAAATCAGAAATTAATACACAAACAAATTATTTAGCACGAAATTCAGAGACAGCAAAAATTTTAAAACCCATAAAAGTTACAAATTTGTTTCATACACATTAATTATCGAAAATTAATAAAAATACATATTAGGCTTATTATATTATATAATCCATATTAGTTCTAAACACAAAATCTGTAATGAATAAATAAATAATAATTATAATAATATACTTTTATGAATGTTTTCCTTTTTATCTGAAATTATATCGGTTATTATTATAAGGGATTTGCACACTGGCATATCTTGTATAAATGATAGAACGTTTTTAGATTTATTACATTTTAAATGTAAAATATATTGAGTTTCTTTTGAACAGAATATTATGCCGAGTATATTTCGATTTTTTGTTTTATTTTCAGTATTTACCACAAAAAAGGTCTATATTACAGATGTCTTTAAAAACATGAACACATGGTCAATCATTGGAATATGTCTTCTGAATTGATATGCCCTTCTTTTTCTAAGTGAAAATTCTTTCATCTTTGAATAGTACATTCTTTTTCAAGGTATCTTATCCTGTTGTCATGCCCCTTATAACAGGCTCATTGATTGACATATGGATATGGGTCGGACGGATAATAATAGTTCTCAAGCGCATACAATTCACGGCTAATATGTATACATAGTTTATGTTTAACAAAAAGAATATATCTTTAGAATTTGGGCTTTTTTAAGAAACATATCAGCATTTTGTTTGTATATACCGTAACATAGCTTATGTAACTATGACGGTTACATAAGTCAGTGACGTAGCGAGCATAACTGGCGTCCGTGGCACGATTTCTTCCCGGCACTCCCCCCCTCCCCCTCCTCCCATATGATTTTTTTTTTTTTTTTTTTTTTTTTTTTTTTTTTGCCTGAATTTTGCTGTATTTTTTTTTCAATTTAATTCAGCTAGTATTTGTAGAAGAACGATTTTTTTTTTTTTTTTTCAATTTCCCTTACCGAAATATGGTAGAGAAGAGTATTGTTTTTGTATAAAATTTTGGAAATTGAGTTTTTGTGATATTTGCAAAAATTGAGATCCCTCCAAATTCTAGAAACAGGACATTAGCGGTTGGTCTGTATGCGTGTTCGTTATCGTAAATTGGGTGTGAACTTCGGACATCCCATCTGTCACATAATTGGCTAATTTTTGTTCCATAGTACATATTTAGTATCCGCTGCTTTTTTCGCACTGGTTTATTTTTAGAGTAATTCTCTTCAAATGTAATTAAGATTAAATAAGAAAATCCATATTCACGCTGGTTTCGGAGAAAACCACGAAAAATTCTGAATGGCTGGGTTACATCGAAAAATGTGACTTGGGTTTGAACTCGAGACCTCCCGTCCATCACATATTTGCCAAAATCCTAATTTATGTTCCGTAGTACTATTAGTATCCACCCCTTTTTTCGCACTGGTTTATTTTTAGAGTAATTCGCTCCAAATGTAATTAAGATTAAATAAGAAAATCCATATTCACGCTGGTTTCGGAGAAAACTACGAAAAATTCTGAATGGTTGGGTTAGATCGAGAAAAGTGACTTGGGTTTGAACTCGGCACCCCCCATCTGTCACATAGTTCCCAACATCCTAATTTACGTTCTGAAGTACTATTAGTATCCGCCGCATTTTTCGCACTGGTTTATTTTTAGAGTAATTCTCTCAAAATGTAATCATGATTAAATTAGGAGAAAAAAAAACCCTCGAAAATCGCCTGGTGTGAAAACAAGGCGGGTACTAGAACTACTACAGAAAATTAATTAGGATGTTGGCAGCTATGCTATCATCTTCGAGAGCAGAATATTTCTGCCACTGAAGGAGAACACTTTATTTATAAGTTTCCATTCATCAAAATTTCTCTAACTTTTAACTTAAAGCATAAATAAATGGAGATATGTAGTTTTTGATACTTTTTTCAACGTAATTTAGTGTATCAAAATTGTAAACTAAACAGGCATTTAATACTTCTTGCAAATAATTAACACCAAAGAGCCAAAAAATGTAAATAATAAATGTACGACACTTTTATCGGCTTTCAAATGTATTAGTTTAATGTTTAAAAAAATTCTCTGCGTTTAGCTTTTTTTTTTTTTTTTGGTTTAATAAATATTTAAAAGCAAGAAATTTCCTTTCGTTTTGATTTTAAAAGATCATCGATTTGTTATAGAACTATCTTCTACAGAATAACATTCGAAATTTGAAGAGCTTAAAAAAAAAGGGGGGGGGGGTGTTGGGATGGTCATTTATTAAGCATATTTCTATGACTCAAACATTTTATCCTTTAATTAAAAAAAAAAATCGAATAAGCTTATATATATTTTTTTATCGCTAAAAATAAAATTAAATTAGCATAGATGTTAAGTATACGTGTATAGTGTTCAGGGTGGAGGATTATTAGTTTCAATCTGGAAAATAAACGTCCTCGCCAGTTTTTATAGACCAGTTTTGTGTAACACCGAAAAAAGGGAAAATAAATTAGGAATATCAGTCCTATCATTACAAATTTGGTATCAAACGAAAAAGACAATTTTTGGGAATCTAGGGGTGCAAACAGCTTTTGGACACAACAAATAGATTTTTAAAATTAACTAAAGCAGAAAATTTAGGGGGCAACATATCCTTTTAACTCATTTTAGTAATTTTAAAAAGTACGTGGCACATTTTTACGCGCAAAAAATGAGATTAAAAAAAGATTTAAAATTGAAATCACAGAAAACGCATATGGTTTATTACATTCAAATAATTGTTAGGTAATATCGAGAATTTTTTTTTTTTTTTTTTAATAAATTATTTTGTTATATAAATTAATTAATTACATTCTTATACTTTTGTCATGTGATATTTTTAAAGCAATCTTCATTAAAAAAAGAAAAAAAATGTATATAATATTTATCTGTCTTTATTTTTCCTTACACATTATACTATAGGTATGGGGATCTAAAGCTCTGGCAACTTAGAAAGCTGCAAATTAGGCTCTATAGATATTTCTTTGATGTGGTTTAGGAGAGTCGATGCTCGGTGGAATCGAAGCTCACAAACCTCCTAGTGCGATAACTGCATGAGAAGGGGTTATCTTTTGTAAAAGAGCAATAAAAAGTAATGTCCTTCATTGTAAATGCGTGCAAGATTTCAAGGGCCACTTTCGGACAATGGATAATTTATGACTTTTGAAGCTCTGTATCGTTGCTAGAGTTTGAAGGCAGCTTTAGGCAGTCATAAAAACGTTCGTCCTTGGCTTTTTTACATTTCTACACGTTTTGAGGTGTGAGAAATCTGAAAATCATGAAACTGATATGGTTTATATTTTTGTGTGTTAGTTAATTCATATATGTATACAACATCTCAAGAACAATAAGATTTTTTTTTTTTTCTTTCTTTTTTTTTTTTTTTTTGTCTGAATTTTGCTTTAATTTTTTTCAGTTTAATTCAGCTAGTATTTGTAGAAGAACGATTTTTTTTTTTTTTTTTCACTTTCCCTTACCTAAATATGGTAGAGAAGAGTATTGTTTTTGGATCAAATTTGTGTTCAGAATTTACCCCTGATTTAAGAGTTTTTATTCTCTAATTTATCAGTATTTTCATATTTCCTATAAAAGTTACTTTTTGTCCTCATTGATTGTTCATTTGTCATCCAGATGATATGGGAATGAAATGTAAAAAGATTAAGTACGTCTGGTTTAAATAGTTTAAGCATTATTTGATATTTTGAATGTTTTCTAAATTGAGGCTCTAAGTTTTATGTCTACCTTCAAGTCACAATCAGCCTTAATACTCAATTAAACTTTTTTTTTTAAAGATATATATATACATATACAAACTGATTTTTTTTTTAAATTAACTTAATTTAATTATTATTATTATTATTATTTCCGATTATGGTCGGTACTGAAAATTTCGCTCATATAACTTAAATTTTTTTTAAATGAACGCGCAAAAGAATTCGACTACGTTACAGTACACTACAGATTATATGAATTTCTGGGGGGGGGGGGGGAATATTCACACAGTCTTTTATAACTTACATTCCTTTAAATATTAATGTAAAGAAGTCATCAGATTTAATAGAATGATCATTTCTCTAAGTGCCTATCCAACTAATAAATGTACGAAAAGTCGAATGAAGTAATTTCAGATCTTTCTTTTGTTTTTCTTTTTTTTTTCTGGCGACTTTTTTTCCGCCATTCCAATCACGCACGGAGAGATATACTTTTTTTTTATTTATATAGACAATATCAACTCTACTCATTCATGAGTTATTGCTATTAATTTGTTAAAAATTTTAACCAACTTCCTATCATTGACTGAGCTGATATTTATAATTCTGAAGGCAATGCATGCTTAAGCAGTAACAGGAGAGGAGAAGTGGTTGAATTCAAAAATTTCTTTTCGAATTTTAAACCATTTCTTTTTATCGAAATGAGCTAAAATTTTATGTACATAATACAATATTTATACCTGCTGATTTGGAGTTTCTTAGCACAATTAGAAATGAAATTATATCGTTATTTAATTTAATTTTTTTTTTTTTTTAATTTATGTATTATTTATAATAATTTCTAGTTTATTCATTTATAAGTTATTGCTTTGAATTTTAACGTTGTCACTTTCTGCAGTAACGCGAGAAAGGGAAAGGGTTTAAAATTCGAAAAGACATTTTCGAATTTTAAACCATATTTTCTCATCTAAATGAGCTGAAATTTTGTATACATAATAAGTAATTTACATCTGCTGATTTCGAGTTTTTAGTACAATTAGAAATGAAACCATGTCTTTATTTTATTTTATTTATTTATTTATATTTACATATTTTAAATAATTTCAAGTTTGTCAGTTCATAAGTTATTGCTTTCAGTTTACCGTTGCCATTATTTCCGTTGCTATTTTTATTGAGCACCATATATATATATATATCCCTTTCCGACGGGAAACATTTTTACCTTAAAACATAACATTCTTCTGTTTTTGCTTACAACTGCTATTTGTTGATTGAAAATGGTGCTTCGCACTTTCTGGAAATCAGTACGATCGTTTATTTCTTGTTCTAATTACATAAAACTACTGCAGATGAAAAAATGTATGTGGATGTCTAAGCCGCACGATCGTGCGGTCTGGTCTGGGTCGGAAAGGGTTAATACATACATACTTATAAATAAATAGTCCACCTGGCACCTAGAAACAAATCCCGGAAAAAAGGGCACTGGAAATAGGGTATCCAGAATAAAGGGCACTGGAAAAAGGGCACTTTTTCCTTTCGCAGATCGCAAAATAATAATTGTCAAATAATGAATTTAAAGAATGACTTTCAAATTGCATTTTTAGAAATTTCATTAGATTTGGTGCACCATTCATTTAGTATATACCTGGGGAAAAGGAGGGGGGAATAGCAGCAGACTAAAAAAAAAAAAAAACAATTGCTTTTATACCACATTCTTACCGATTTTAATGAAACTTTATATAATCATGTACAATTTGTGAAGACCACAATGAGTGTATTATACACCTGGGGAGAAAGGGGGGGGAGGGGGAGGGCAGATTATACGAAACTTTGTTCTATCACTTACATTTTATTAAAAATATTGTGAAAGTTATCTATAGTTGATAAGATGGAGTAGGGGGCGGAGGGGCTGATGAAAAATAATCTTTTTAAACAAAACTTATTATCGATTGTTTTATTCACAATTTGTGTAAATATCACTTATTATTAATGAAAAATTACAGTGAGGCTACTTATGCCTGGGGGGGGGGGGGGGGGGGGAGAGGCACAGAAGGAAAGAAAATAAACGTTTATTTCACTATATTTTGCATTTTAATAAAATTTATTATAAATATCATTGAATATTTAGGAAAATTTACCTGACTGTTATATATATCTTGGAGGGCAATGAGATAAGGGGTAAAGGAGAAAAATTATTGCATAAATATCACAGTGTTACCAATTTTAATTAAAATTTCAAAAACTGTCACCTGCATTTAATGAACAATTTCAAAGAGTGTTACATATATGTAGGAGGAGGGGAGAATGAGGGGGAAAATATTGTTTTTAAATCATTTTGCTTTACATTTATAGGAAATGTTGCATAAATATCTCTTATTGCTTATCAAAAATTGAAGAGATGGTTACACTACCTGGTGAGAGCTAGGGGCCACATGGAAAGAATATATTTTTATACCATCTTATTGCAGATTTAATGAAAC
Source organism: Salticus scenicus (assembly GCA_963930645.1). Classification (NCBI taxonomy): domain Eukaryota; kingdom Metazoa; phylum Arthropoda; class Arachnida; order Araneae; family Salticidae; genus Salticus; species Salticus scenicus. The sequence goes on from OZ005656.1 coordinate 43,735,449, forward strand.
CTTGTAGAAATATTACTTAGCACGTATAAAACATCAGTACAAAAAACCCTTAACGGGTTAAAAGTTTGTGACGCCGCTACTTTATGGCTATAAGAATTTAAAATATGAATCTTAAAAATAATGATATCAAATTTTAAGTTACCCTTTGCAATTAGTTAAAATATACATGGATTTTCTTATTTGATCATTTACTTTTTACTTTTATTTATATTTAAAATGCAAACGTAATATTTTTAGCTTCAAGATCAGACAGATATATAAATAAAATACACTCACTGATGCTTTTTCATTCACATTTCAAATTCAAAATAACTGTTTTAAAAGGAATGATATAAAAATTCCAGTGGCGCCTCGGTGTTATTTTAAAAGATTTGTTTCAGATTCCATTAAAATTACTTTTGTTTTGTCTAATAAAGTATATTTACATATTGAAACAGTGCTTTTAATTTTCAAATATACTGTCAAATAATTATACTTTCACTGAGTTTGCATTATAAATTAAAATTCACACAGTCTTTTATAACTTACATTTCTTTAAATATTAATGTAAAGAAGTCATCAGATTTAATAGAATGATCATTTCTCTAAGTGCCTATCCAACTAATAAATGTACGAAAAGTCGAATGAAGTAATTTCAGATCTTTCTTTTGTTTTTCTTTTTTTTTTCTGGCGACTTTTTTTCCGCCATTCCAATCACGCACGGAGAGATATACTTTTTTTTATTTATATAGACAATATCAACTCTACTCATTCATGAGTTATTGCTATTAATTTGTTAAAAATTTTAACCAACTTCCTATCATTGACTGAGCTGATATTTATAATTCTGAAGGCAATGCATGCTTAAGCAGTAACAGGAGAGGAGAAGTGGTTGAATTAAAAAATTTCTTTTCGAATTTTAAACCATTTCTTTTTATCGAAATGAGCTAAAATTTTATGTACATAATACAATATTTATACCTGCTGATTTGGAGTTTCTTAGCACAATTAGAAATGAAATTATATCGTTATTTAATTTTTTTTTTTTTTTTTTAAATTTATGTATTATTTATAATAATTTCTAGTTTATTCATTTATAAGTTATTGCTTTGAATTTTAACGTTGTCACTTTCTGCAGTAACGCGAGAAAGGGAAAGGGTTTAAAATTCGAAAAGACATTTTCGAATTTTAAACCATATTTTCTCATCTAAATGAGCTGAAATTTTGTATACATAATAAGTAATTTACATCTGCTGATTTCGAGTTTTTAGTACAATTAGAAATGAAACCATGTCTTTATTTTATTTTATTTATTTATTTATATTTACATATTTTAAATAATTTCAAGTTTGTCAGTTCATAAGTTATTGCTTTCAGTTTACCGTTGCCATTATTTCCGTTGCTATTTTTATTGAGCACCATATATATATATATATATATCCCTTTCCGACGGGAAACATTTTTACCTTAAAACATAACATTCTTCTGTTTTTGCTTACAACTGCTATTTGTTGATTGAAAATGGTGCTTCGCACTTTCTGGAAATCAGTACGATCGTTTATTTCCTGTTCTAATTACATAAAACTACTGCAGATGAAAAAATGTATGTGGATGTCTAAGCCGCACGATCGTGCGGTCTGGTCTGGGTCGGAAAGGGTTAATACATACATACTTATAAATAAATAGTCCACCTGGCACCTAGAAACAAATCCCGGAAAAAAGGCACTGGAAATAGGGTATCCAGAATAAAGGGCACTGGAAAAAGGGCACTTTTTCCTTTCGCAGATCGCAAAATAATAATTGTCAAATAATGAATTTAAAGAATGACTTTCAAATTGCATTTTTAGAAATTTCATTAGATTTGGTGCACCATTCATTTAGTATATACCTGGGGAAAAGGAGGGGGGAATAGCAGCAGACTAAAAAAAAAAAAAAAACAATTGCTTTTATACCACATTCTTACCGATTTTAATGAAACTTTATATAATCATGTACAATTTGTGAAGACCACAATGAGTGTATTATACACCTGGGGAGAAAGGGGGGGGGGAGGGGGAGGGCAGATTATACGAAACTTTGTTCTATCACTTACATTTTATTAAAAATATTGTGAAAGTTATCTATAGTTGATAAGATGGAGTAGGGGGCGGAGGGGCTGATGAAAAATAATCTTTTTAAACAAAACTTATTATCGATTGTTTTATTCACAATTTGTGTAAATATCACTTATTATTAATGAAAAATTACAGTGAGGCTACTTATGCCTGGGGGGGGGGGGGGAGAGGCACAGAAGGAAAGAAAATAAACGTTTATTTCACTATATTTTGCATTTTAATAAAATTTATTATAAATATCATTGAATATTTAGGAAAATTTACCTGACTGTTATATATATCTTGGAGGGCAATGAGATAAGGGGTAAAGGAGAAAAATTATTGCATAAATATCACAGTGTTACCAATTTTAATTAAAATTTCAAAAACTGTCACCTGCATTTAATGAAAAATTTCAAAGAGTGTTACATATATGTAGGAGGAGGGGAGAATGAGGGGAAAAATATTGTTTTTAAATCATTTTGCTTTACATTTATAGGAAATGTTGCATAAATATCTCTTATTGCTTATCAAAAATTGAAGAGATGGTTACACTACCTGGTGAGAGCTAGGGGCCACATGGAAAGAATATATTTTTATACCATCTTATTGCAGATTTAATGAAACCTTGTAGAAATATTACTTAGCACGTATAAAACATCAGTACAAAAAACCCTTAACGGGTTAAAAGTTTGTGACGCCGCTACTTTATGGCTATAAGAATTTAAAATATGAATCTTAAAAATAATGATATCAAATTTTAAGTTACCCTTGTGAGGTTAGCAAAGTAATGCTACAAGTAGAATTCGCACTTGATGCGTAACACACGAATACGAAGATTTTAGGATCGGATTTAAGTAAGGAAGTTAGTTCCTATCCTAACTCAAATTTGTAAATTGACATTATGCTAATATTTTTAGAAACTGAATTGTATAAAAGAACGAAGATTGCTTTTTAAAGTTAGTCAGTTGGAGAGAGTCAGTTGGAGAGGAGTTAAAGTGAGTTTAGTTGGAGAGACTATGATGAGAGTCAGTTGAGAGAGTTAGTCTGGAGGTTAGTTAGAAGTAATTCGAGTAGATAGCGTGGTCAGGGAATCCTCCCGTTATCGAAAAGTTACTGGGCCGCGAGAATTGAAGAAAGTTAAATATAGTAGTTGGAATGATTCGTGGTTGCTTAAGTAAAGCTAAAGAATTTTTGAAAGCTGCTCATTTAAACGTATAAAGATAATTAGTATAAGTTAAATATTATCAAAGTCCAGCGCCCCCCTTTCTTGTTAAGCTCAAATAAAAGATCATTTATTTTATATATCTGACTCTGTCTTCTCTTCATAAATTAAGTATTTCAGTTTAGCTCCATCTAAGGTTAAATAAGGAAGATTCGAGTCTCATGCTCATAAATTAAGTTCATATGTAAGATATACGAGTTAAGATCTAAAATAGAGAATATAGCAATGGCGGCTAATTCTCCACACCCTTTGCAATTAGTTAAAATATACATGGATTTTCTTATTTGATCATTTACTTTTTACTGTTATTTATATTTAAAATGCAAACGTAATATTTTTAGCTTCAAGATCAGACAGATATATAAATAAAATACACTCACTGATGCTTTTTCATTCACATTTCAAATTCAAAATAACTGTTTTAAAAGGAATGATATAAAAATTCCAGTGGCGCCTCGGTGTTATTTTAAAAGATTTGTTTCAGATTCCATTAAAATTACTTTTGTTTTGTCTAATAAAGTATATTTACATATTGAAACAGTGCTTTTAATTTTCAAATATACTGTCAAATAATTATACTTTCACTGAGTTTGCATTATAAATTAAAATTATTTATTTAAAATCATTCTTTAAATTCTTTATTTCATATTTATTATTTTGTGATTTGCGAATTGGAAAAGAGCCCCTTTTTTTCAGGGATCTCCTTACAACATTATTGTGACCGTAGTTCCATTCTCAGTTTTTGTACACAACTTGTTTTTCATATCTCTAGGTATTCATATAGCTAGAATGGATGAATAGATCTATAATCGACTTAAACAAATTTGTGTAATGTCAATATTTCTAATTTCAGCAATAACTAGAAATTAATTTTTCTTTCTTTCTTTTTTTTTTTTTTTATCAGACTTATAAATCTTAATCATATAAGTAATGTAATGTTTTAAAACACATTTAAAGAAATAATATTATTTCCTATATTATCTTTTTATTAAATAAATTAAAAAATGCTAATCATCTCAGTCAGTTTTTAAACACTATCTGAAGAAATTATAATTTGTGTTTAAGTGTTTTTGGTTTCTTATAAGGCAGATTTGTTAAAACTAAAACATTTGGTGGGCCGAAGAGAAAATCACCCCCCCCCCCTTTTTTTTTTAACCAAAACAAACAAGCACCTTGAAAATTGTAAACGAATTGACCGCTTCCAGTGGGTATAATCGCATCCGTATAATTTCGACCAAACGTGTTCTTCCCCCAGGAAGAGAGAGGAGTTAGGCCGAAATAGAATGTTCTGGAATGATTAGCACTGTCGCTTCAATAATACAGGTTAAAAAATGACCTTCACATTCTGTTCAAAAACTTCACTCCTTCCATTGAAAACGAATCAGGAACTGTAGGAAACTATTATACTTATAGCGATCCAAAACTCTTCTGACCACTTCAGTTTTGAGCCACCCATTAGCTGCGTAAAATTGCTTCCACCATGATATGATAATGATATTATTGTAATTTGATTTTACTAATTTCCCTCATTACCATTTTTTCTGTTACCATTCTTTCCATTTACCATTTTTCCGTTTACCATTTTTTCCTTTACCATTTTTTCCGTTTATCATTTTTACCGGTTACCACAAAGTTTTTATATTTTTACGCATAATAAATGTTGAGGTATCAATACCTCCTTTCCAAAAATAAACAAGAACAACATCGAAAAAACATGCGGCGCATAGCTTACAAAATATGATTACAAACACTTTGCAAATTTTAGAGAAAAATCATTAAAAAACCCGAAAGGCTGTAACAATGAGTGCTACCGGAGTTTGAACATGGCACTTTCCATTTATCACATTTTTAGTAGACCATCTCGTCCACTAGTGAGTCTGGATGATAATGTAAAGGAAATGAAAGGTTAAAAAATTTATTCGTCGATTTTTATTCGTCAATTTAATTCATTAGTGTCCGTGCACCAGTGAATTAACTGGTACTACTAACTTTACATGATTTTGGTTGAAGTTTGAATTTCTTAAAAGGTAATTCGTTGTTTTTGACGACTCTTAATTTTGCTCCAATGTTAATGCTAGGTTTCGTTTTTCGCTCTGAAGAAAAAGGCATGTTTCAATAGGTAGATTAATGCTAATTCTTTGTACATTTTTTTTTTTCCCTAGAATATTACATTAGATTACTTTTTTTTTTTTTTTTTTTTTTTTTAATTAGGCTTTTAGAATGAAAAAACACTATTTAGAAATGTGATCTAAAAATATTCTTTTTTAACACTTTTCAACAAATTGTTTACGGTTTCGGTTCGTCTTTGAGTGTGCTCGTGCTTTAATTTCAGTTAATATTTTTAGAATACCTTGAAACTGATAGATGTTTATTCAAGTTTACTATGGCATATTCTCTAATGAAAATGACATGAATAGAGCAAACGTTAGTGCGTACAAGAACTCAGAAAAGAGTTTTCAATCATTTCATTATCGTCTATGAGAGGGCAATTTTTTTAAATCAAAATATCAGATTTTTAGCAGTTAGTTTGCCCGTATTTGCCTGTATGTTTGTAATCCAAACTCATTATTCTAAATATTTTTCATGTAGGAAGGTTACTTAAAAATTGTTATTGTGCTGGAACATATTCACTTTATGAAATGGGCTCACCCCTCCCAGTCAATACACACCCACTATTTTTTTACTTTTTCTTATCAATGTATTGCAGAGAAATGATTGTTTTGTCTCAAATTTTTGATATTGAGTTTTTGCTAGGCTTTCACTTTTGAGGTTCCCTGATTTAAAAAAGTTTTTTTTTTTTTTTTTTTTTTTTAAAGTGGTCGGTTTGTGTGTGTACGCCTGTATTTGTTATCATCATATTTGTAGAAAGTCCAAACTCTGGGAAAATAATAAGTTGTTGTTCGTGCTCAGGGACTTCCAAGAGAATTCAGATACATTACGTTTATCAGCGACATTTCTGATAGGTACCATTAAATATCTTTAGGTTGCATAAAACAAAATAAACTGAATGTACATTTTTATTTTACATGCGTAAAAGCACGTTTCATATAAAATGCGAATGAAAATCATTTATTAATCGTTTGCACATAACTGCACAAAAGAATCCGGATGCATTACGCCTATACAAAAAAGTTGCTCAAAATTCATTTCAAGTTAAGTTATGTATTTTTCATACTGTACTAAATTTAAGTATACTATATAGTTTATGTAAGAAACGAAAAAAAAAAAATCCTGGAAAAAAGCTCCCTCAGAAAAATATAAAAAACACCCCGGAAAAAACACATTTAATTTAATTTTTTTTTTTTTTTCTAAATTAGAATTCCGTGGCCTATTGGAGTTGTGCCATGTTCAAAATTTGTCAATTGATATAGCTGCTCTAATGCAGACTCGGTGACCCTTGCCAACGTATATTATGTGAAAAGTGCGGAGCTGGTTATCAGCCAGGGTAGCTCAGTGATGTAGAACATCCTCGCGTTAAGCGGAAGGCCCGGGTTCGATTCCCGGCTCTGGTATTTTTCACGTATGTTGGTAAAAATCAGCCTTCCACTCCAATTATAAGAAGTGAGATTTCAGAGTTGATGTTTAAAATTTCTAAAGCACTAAAATATGGTTTATAGAAATACCTTTCTCAGAACACAATGCTCTGGAAAACTTTCGGGTGTCCGTGTACACAAACCGGCAGAGGTATTCAAAATCTAAAGTCTGTACTGGGCGCAAAATGGGTAAGCACAGCTCAGCAAAAAAATGTTTAAATCTGACACTTTCCGTATATCTGATTGAGAGCACTGATCTCGGCCACTAATAGAGTCTTAAGGCAGAAGCAAACGTAAATGAAAGGGTAAAAAATCTGTTTTTATTCGAAGACTTCATTTTTTATTAATATTTGATAGATTTAGGCCATACAGAATTGAAGTACATTAAATTTGCATTAGATAGATATGGAAAATTTTAAAACAATTTTTTAATAAATTTAAAGTTTTCTAGTAAATATAATTTTAAAGAGAATATTTTGGAAATTATATGCAGTTCCTAAAGTTTAGATTAAATAAACCTTTTCTTCTGGGATTTTCATTGGATAAACTTTGGTTTCTAAATTTTAAAATAATTTGTTCAATGTCTTGGAATATTTCACACGATTATTGGTATTGTTCACGGTAACCGGTAAAACTGGTATAGGAAAAATAGTAACGGAAAATATGGTAAGCGGATAAAATGGTAAAGTAAAAAATAGTCAGCAGAAAAAACGGTAACGAAACTTTTGATAACGTCTGAAACTTATTTGATATTTGAAGTAATTCTAATTTGGGCTCAGACATAATTGGTGCAGAGAAGAAAGTAATTCAAAAAGTAATTGTAGTTAAATTATGGCTTTTCTCAATAGATTTTCATGAAAGATTTTAGAAATATATGTTTAAAATACAAGTAAAACAATATGTTATTAATAAAATATTATTTCATGAGAAAATATTTGAGATGATAAAACTTTACATTTATTCGTCATAATAATTTTATAAAAATTATTTATCTTTTATTAACTTATTATAAGTTTATTAGTCTTTTTAAAAAGAAGAAATAAAATAGCCATTCTTTCTTCTTCTTCATGTCCTTATTATTATTACTTATTATTTTTTCTAGAGTTCAAAAAATATTTTTGAAATATATATATATATATATATTTTACAAAATAATTATTTTCGAAAAAAAAAAAAAAAGCGCAAAAACTTTTTTCATTCAGAATTTTTCATTTATATTTGTTCATAATTGCGTCTCAGCATTAACCTTTTCCCAAAATGTCAGGAAAGTTTTCCATTTCCTACACAGTAAAAAACCTGTCTTGCAATTCAATGTTGCAGTGAAGCTTAGAAGCAAAAATTTCTTTAGGCGAGTAGAAATACAACGGACATCACAAGCCCAGCCGCTTGCATCTTCAGATGAAAGGTCGTTAGAGTTAGAAAAAACTATTTATGTCTTTCTCTAAATTCGTTATCATCAGTAAACACTGCGAAATAGCTTCACTGAACCCCTGTCAAATGCCCAGAGGGAAGGTTATGCCCAATGACAATTAAAAAAGAGTGTCTATCTTTACTACGTTTAAGTTTTGCTCTAAAAAATAATTCTAAAACTGACATCTAGATTCTAAATTGTGGCTCTAGTTAAAATGTCGATGTCATTCTTATAAATTCTAGTGTCCTTTGAAAGCAAGTTCTAGAAACCCCTATTAGAATTCTAGAGCGTTTGTCTAAATTATCGAAGACTCAAATTTATTTAAAAACTTCTGAAATAAATGGGAATACAAGAGGCTCGTTTTAGCAACTATAATATCGGTTTCAGAAATTAGCTCTCAAAAACGCTCAATTTTTGTTCAAAATAATTGCTTTTTTAATCCAAATATAAAAATATTTCATGCATTTAACACCATTTGAAACCATTTAATCGCAGCTAAATATTAAAATATTTAGCTGCGATTGAAAGTTTTTTTTTTTCCTTTCCTTTCCTTTCCATTTCCTTTCTTTCTTTTTTCTTTTTTCTTTTCTTTTTTTCCTTTTTTTCCTTCTTTTCTTTTTTCCTTTCTTTTTTTCTTTTTTCTTTATTCTTTTTGTTAATTTTAGCTAGCTGTGAAATAGTTCCTCTTTTCAGCTGTGAACCACAGTAATATAATAATAGCAAAACATGGATCAAACAAAATAAGTCAAAAGTAAGTGATATGATCATGCAGTTAGGAAAGGGGGGATATCACTAATTACTGCAATCAGACATAAAAGCAAGAACTTTGTTCACTTTTGACAAAGTGATGTGATTCAGAAATTAACTCTGAAAAACGTCCAATTTTTGTTAGTTACTGTAAAATAATTGCTTATTTAACCCAAATATAAAAAGATTTCACACACATTTTAATATTTAGCTGAGATTAAACGCTTTTTCTTTCTCTTTTTTTTTTCTAGCTGTAAAATAGTTCCGCTTTTCAGTTGTGACCCACAGTTATATAATAACAGCCTGGGCAAAATCCTCCCAGGACAAAATCAACTCCGGACAAAATCCACCCGGACGAAATCTCCTCAGGACAAAAGCCCATTTCGGTAAAATTATTTAAGAAAGAGGAATTGAATTTTAAATAATGTATACCCCCTACTAATCAAGCTCATGGGTTGGGAAATTAATTAATAAAGTAGTGAAAAATCAAATCTGATTTCCACATGATATATATATATATATATATTAGAAATGTTTTCTTTAATATGCATTATTATTATTATTATTTATGCTGTGCCCCATCCCTTCACATATTACTAAATAATGGATGAAAATATAAGAAGCTATTACTTTCTCAATGTCGATATGGTATATGACCAGAATCTAATAATATATTTAGCTTTACTGATAACAATAACTTTTTTTTATTGAAATCATTCTTTGCTTACAAGTCCCCCCCCCCCCCACACACACACACACACGCGCGCGCGCACAGGGTATGCAGATACCTACAAAAAACATAATTACAAGTGTATTGTGTTTTTCTTAAAGTTTTATTAAAATATTTCGAATAGAATAAAAACATCAAATACGCTTTTTTTTTTTTAATTCATTGTGTGTGTGCGACAAAAATTTGTGGCGACTATAACTCAGGAACTACGGCATAGAATTCCCTACCAATTTAAATGCAGTTGTATCTATCAAAGTTTGGCACAAATCCCCCAACAGGTCAAGGAAAGTGCCTTCCGCGAGGTCTTTCTAAGTGGTTTAACTAGTATTTATGTAATTTTCGGAGAAAACTACAGAAAACTCCAAACGGATAAGCCGACGAGCGTGACCTGGAATGGAGCATGGCACCTCACGTCTAACAGCTTTGAGAGAAAACCCTCTTGGAACTGTTGGAGCTAATATATTTTTGAACAAATTTAAATAAATAGAAAAGGTGAGAGAGAAAACTTTCATTCAATAAATCCTTAATTTTAAAACTTTAAATCTTAGTTGTTATTAATTTTATTTGTGACGGACTAGACATTAAATTGCATTCTTGTACAATTTTAATTACTAAATATTTATTTACGTTTATGGATTTTGGTGTGCTAGTGTATCTGTATGTCTTTCGTATAAATAATAAATAATTTTTAATTTAAGAAAAATAATTCACACTTAATAAGGGAATAATATAGCGTGAAAGACATAACAATTAACAGACACGATTTAAGTTATTCATCTTCATCACTCAATTGCTCTAAATTGAAACACATTTGAAGTTCAGAAACAAGGCAGTAGGCAAGGGGGGGGGGGGCGACGGGCCCAAGCCCCCCCCCCCCGAAATAAATGGTGAAAGACTGATTTCGTGTAGTATGTATCAGGCAAACAAGGCTGTCTTGAAAAAAAAAAAGTATTTAAAAATAATTTAATAAAACCTATTAATTTAATTAAATTTCACATTACGTTCTTTCTTTTCTATATTTAAGCTCTAGAGCGCCGTAAAATCCATTCAACCATAATCTCGCTATATTTATTCGCTTAATTTCATCCACCTTCTTGTCAAAGCTATAATGGACTGTCCTACGTCACGAATTCAATCTTTTTACTTTTTTTGTATTCAATAGAAGAAAGTACTAGATTTGAAATTTTTTTTTTGATTTCCGGTTTTTGATGGATTTACGTGTTTTGAGAGCTCCAGAACACGATTTGACCATTTTTAGAAAATGTCTGTCTGTGTGTGACAAATATTTTGTTCCAATTGTATCTCAGTAACTACTGCACTGCGCAGAATTACATATACATTTATATGCAGCTGCACCATGACATAAATTAGTGCCTAACACTTTTTGGTGAAAATCTTCCAACAGGTGGCGTTGCCGTCTGAATTTTTCTCAGCTTTTAACTTGGCGGTATAGTACAAAATTTCTTATAAATGTACACAGTAAGAATTATTTATCATGGTAATAATCAAGTAGGCAAAAAATTTTGGACACATAGGAGCAACACTTCTCCCCGAGGGTGAAGTCCCTCTTCCCGGAGGGGGACAGTTATCCGATATGAGTATCTTTTAAAAGAACTCGTCAGTATTTTTAAGACTAACAGTTGAACTATTAATGTATGATAATTTGAATCTAAGTTTTCATTTTTTTTTTTCCATTATTTTTGACAAAACGAAAAAGGGCAAAAAACATTTTTAAAGATATTATTAGTGAACATAAAATTGACTTTCTTTGGACATTAAGCGTTACATTTCTATTAGAAACAAATCATCTGCATTCATCATGGAAATTAATTTTAATAAATAAAAGTTTTAATGAAATGATTGGTATTGAGTGAATTTGTATAGGAAAATATAGACGAAAGATTTGTGTGCAAGACCTGATTAAAGCAGGGGCATGTAAGACATGTGACCTGAAGAGCAGGGGCCATATAATTCACCCTGAAAATGCCATTTAGCCTTTTATGCCCTAAAAATGGTATCATATAGTGCAAATTCTGACATATTACTCCCATGAACAGGTATATATGTACCTGTGTTTATTGGTGCACAATACGAAGACGAGGCGGGCTCTCGAAACTGTGTGTGCCCCGGGTCTCGCATGAAGTTAATCAGGGTCTTTTTGTGTAGGGTCTGATTAACTTCGTGTGAGGCCCGGGGTAAACACACTTTCGTGGGCTCCACCCCACCATTCGTACTGTGCAGGAATCAGCAAAAGTACATATATATACCTGTATATGAAATTAAAATAACAAAATTTTGCATTTTATGATACCACTTTTGTCATTTTTAGAGGCAAAAGGGCATTTTTAGGGCCAGTTTTAGGGCTCTTTGCTACTCAGGGCCCGGGGCACCATATGCCCCTGTGTTAATCAGGCCCTTGATTGTGTGTGCGTATGTTTTTTTCGTTGGGTATGCATATTATTATATCATATTCAATGACCTTGTATTAGAAATGTGATGGGCCCCTCCCGAAAAAAAATCCTGGCTACGGTCTTGTTCAGAAATATTAATCTATATAAACAAGACTCTCATCTTATCTATTTCAAGTTTTCAATTTTTAATAAATAAATATATAACGTGATAGATCTGACATGTGTAAAAATTTAGAATTACCGTTTGCGTACTGAATTTTGAAATTAAATTTCCTTTTTTTAATTAATAATGTACAAAATAATAATAATAATGTTGAATGTGTTACATTATTTGATAGTTTCATAAGTTTTATATTTAGAAAATTTAAAAATAATTGAATTAGGTGTAAAGTGAAAAGTGATCTTCTTGTTCACTCTCGAATGAAATTAAACCCAATATGAAAATAAGTAACATAGTGATAGACAAAGAATAATCTACTTTCTCGCTGCCCTTTCCTCCTACTAAAGAAATATATGTAACACTTACTGATACTTTAAAAAAAATTGCAACCCAGCCGTAAGTGACATTTTTATACCACGTTCAGGTAGAAATACATTTCATTTTGTTACCTCCACGAGGATAAATTCCTATAACTCTAAAGTTTTTTTTTTTTTTTTTTTTTTTTTTTGGACTGAGGACTATTAGTCTTAATCTGCGGATTTTTACGATACCAGTTTTACGATAGTTGGGCAATTATCGAAATCGAAAATTTATCGGAAATAGAATTGAATAATTTGAAAGCGAATTACATATACTATTTTTTCAAAAACAAGAGATATATTAAAAAATTTAAACTCTATGATCAAAGATTTAACACATAAACTTTATATCTAGAACACTGCTACACCCCCCACCCCCCACCCCCTTCATTAAATCAATATTTTTTACGATCTTAATTATTCAACACTTTTTGAAAAATAGTTAGATATTTTTTATTTCTTCTTTAAGTACAATCTTTGTGTCATAGCATATATGACTTCATGCAAAAATAGAATCTACTAAATTAGACATGACTTTCAATTCAAACTAGTATGTTGTGGCCACCACGAGACTTTCTTCTATATTTTCCTGTACAAATTCACTCAGTAACAATAATTAAAAAAAAAAAAAAAGTTGGACTTTAACAAAATTTTGGGTAAAATGTGAAAATTATTCTAAGTTTGTCAAAACACGGAAACCGTGGGACTTTGACAAAATTGGGGGAAAAATGCAAAAATTTGTTTAAGTTTGTCAGAACACGGAAACCGTGAGAGTTTGATAGAATTGAGGGGAGAGGGAAAAAAAAAAGTGGGACTTTGACAAAATTTTGGGTAAAATGTGAAAATTTGTTTGTCAAAACAAGGAAACCGTGGGACTTTGACAAAATTAGGGGAAAAATGCAAAAATATGTTAAAGTTTGTCAAGACACGGAAACCGTAGGACTTTGACAAAATTAGGGAAAAAAAGCAAAAATTAGTTTAAGTTTGTCAGAACACGGAAACCGTGGGAGTTCGATAAAATTAAGGGGAGAGAAAAGAAAAAAAAAAAAAAATTTTAAGTTTTTTTTCGTAAAAAGTAAAAAAAATCGATAACTTTGTTTTAAATTATCACAGATTTATAGTTCAACTATTCGTTTTAAAGGTACTGACGAGACCTTTCGAAAGATACCCATCTTGAAAATTTTTGCCCTATATCACCCTGTTAAAAATTTAGAAAAAGCGGGATGGCAACGCAACCTGTAAGACGATTTTTACCAAAAGTTGATAGGCACTAACTTATGTCAAGCTGCAACTACATACCAATTTGTATGAAATTCTATGCAGTAGTTCCAGAGATACAGTTGCCACAAAATTTTGTCATACACACACACAGAGACAGACAGACATTTTCTAAAAATGGTAAAATCGTGTTCTACAGCTCTCAAAACGTGTAAATCCATCAAAAATCCGAAATCGAAAATTTTTACGAATCCAATACTTTCTTCTATTGAAGGTAGAAGAAAGTAAAAATCCTCGAAGTTCATGTATATTCACCATATCTTCTGATACACTAGCTAGGGGTTTCTCTTGTATTTCCTTATCCTTCTTTTGAAAGACTATATAATGCACTTTAGCTGAGAAACATCTCGGGAACAAATTTTAGTGAAATTTTTTAATGGTAATCGTATGAAAATTTTGAATTATCCAAAATAAAATTCGAATTATCCACGAATTTTCAACATTATTTTAACATAAAATTCAAGGGACCAAGTAAAAAGTACGGATTATCCAGAATTTTGAATTAAACAAGTTCGAATTATTCAAGTTTCACTGTATTATGTTTCTTATTTTTCTTCTTTTCTTTTCTTCTTTTTTTTTTTTCTTGGGCTTCGAAATAAATGCTTATATCTTCTTTGTTTAACATGCTATCGTCTCATAGATTCGTTCATAAATATTACGGGGTCTATGTTAACATATCCTAAAGTTATAGGTCATTTCGTTCAGTTAACGATACAGTGTGATCCCAAATATTATTGATTTTGGTTAATTTGTTACCACCCCCCTAAATGTTGTCTTAAAGCAATCTTCACTGAAAAACATGAAGAGGACCCACTTCATCTCTCCAACGACACAGTGATCTTTTTTTCGGTCGTTTCTCATCTCTTGTTTATTTTATTTATTTATTTATTTGTTTATTTATTTTTTGTATTTTTATTTGTTATTTTTTCAAGGAAAAATCTTCGGGAGATGTCCTTTATTTATTTATTTTTATTTTTTTCCCATAATAGATTTAATAAATCAGTTCTTAAAATTGAATTTCAGGTATTGATGTTTTTACATTTTAAAGTAAGAACTTCCATTAAGATATAAAGGGACATAAAGATACAATGACATTTTGTTACCCCCCCCCCCACACACACACACACACACTTTTTTTTTTTTTTTTTTGAAGTGAGGATGTTTCCTTGAATGTATTTAATATATTTTTTAATATATTTTGTAAATATGTTGCAAAAACTTTTGATTTGAAATATATTTTAAGCATTTCAAATATGTGGGGCTTTTGTCCGGAATTGATTTTGTCCGCATGAGATTTTGTCCGCGTCCCGCTAAAGAGGAACAATAATAGCAAAATAAAAATATTACAATAATAACAAAAAATAACGAGTAAGCTAAAATGATTTACCGTCCATTCACGAATAGTTTACAATTTCAATTTTAAGATTATAAAACCCCTATGTAAATTTAAGTGATTTTGAATTACTGAAATGCATATAGAATAATAAAATTCAACAGTGGTACATTTTTTATTTTTATTTATTTATTTTTTTTTTTTTTATGTGTAACTGATTGGTAAACTTATTTTTATTTTATTTTACTTGATATTTATTTTACTTTTGTATTTATTTATTTTCTTTCTTTCTTTCTTTCTTATTATTTCTTAATAATTTGCAACGAGAACATAAGTATTAGTTTCCCATCATATTGCGGGGAAATCATATTCGGGAAAATATTCGACTTCGGTTTTGGACGTTTTTAAAAGTTTTGAAATATGAGGAAATTTAAAAAATAATTACAAAATCGATATTGTATTCGTCGGTAGCTTTGTCAATTTGTTAGTTAGTTATACTGTATAGAAAATATCTCAAACACGGATAGTCGTAAAATGGTCGGACCAGTTTTAAAATATATCTTACAATACTTTCAAGAACTCCCCCCCCCCCCCCCCACCAACATTTGGTTTTAATTTTGAAAACTTCATCACATGTTCAAAATTTGTAATTTTTCAAATCATAATATTTCGAAGTTAGAGTTATTTATTTTCTCGTAAATTAAACTTAATTTTTCTTTTAAACATGTATAGTGAAATGGCCAGCTAAATAAAAGGAAAGGTACATATCCGGCACTGTACGCTTTTTCAGTTTCGAAAGGGTAATAACGTACAGTCGGCAAAAAAAAAAAAAAAAAAAAAAAAAATTGAAGCACACATCCATATTTTTCTTATTTTTATTTATCCAAATTATGTACGATTGATGAAATAGTTGAAATTTTTTTTCAAGTTATTTATAGCGAAGAAGGCGATAGCGATAAATTAATTTACTCATCTTTCGAAGGGGAATTAATATAAATAATGTTGAAACTTTCAGGAAATATTTTATGTCGTTCGACGTACGAGGAAATATTTTTTGAATTAAATTCGATAAATTATGCTTTGCATCATATTCAGCATTGCCAACACCCCTTTCCCAAACGTTAAAATCTTTAAGAATAATATAATTAACTGTTGTTTATACATATTCAATCAAGAGAATAATGTATTAATTTAATGAAGATAGGTTTAATGAATAAATGACAATCCACGGAGTTTAAATTCGAATTAAAGGTATATATTTTTTTTTCTCCGATTTTCTATACTTTTAATATCTATGTGTGTATAAAATAGAAATTTATCAGTAAAAAAATTACTATTTTTATTTTATCTTTTTAAGTTGTTTAAAATCTTATTTAAAAAGTAATTTAGTGAACAAATGAAAAGAAAACCATGCAATGTATTAGATTTTTTATATGGCTCTTTATTATGTAATAGTGTGTTAAAAAAAATGTAAGTTGTACATTTTTTTATTTTATTATTTAATTAATTTATTTATTTCTTTACGAAAGGTCCCTTGAAAATTGCATAAACGATGCTTCATAGTATATAATATTGTATACTTTTTTTTTCGAGTGCGTACATGTGAAGTATTTGTCATTTCATTTACAGTATACATCGTTCCTCAAGATAATATTGTATCTCTTCCCGCCTCAACCATACTCGTGTTGCAACAGATGTTTGTTGGACCAAACAAAGAGTGGCCAAGGTCAAATTCAAAACTCATTCATAAACCCCCTTCGAAAAATTATCTTTTTCTGTGTACACCTTAGAGGAGAGATACGGAGAGAGAGAGTATTTCTCCTCGAAGGTGTACACACACAGTGAATCAGAATGGAGAAAATATCCTGAAATCTGAAAAAAAAAATATTGTCGGAATTTCAAAAGCAATTTCCCCCCTTTTCTTATACAAGTTTTCGTTTAATTTAATTTAAAATTGTCTACATCAGTAAAATGAATATTAATAATGATAATAAGCAAGAAAAAAAAATAATTAACGAGAAATACTCGAAAGATTTGATTAATTAACTTAGTAACCATTTGGCTATAATATAAAAAACTCGATTTTTTGGTGAAAAGAAGATTTGAGACTATTTACAAGTTGAGTAATTTTAAAGATTTCAACAATTGTATTAAGTAAGATTTTATAATATTTAAAAACACCCATACTATACTTTAACTATTATATTAAAATCTTCATACCTAAAAAAAAAAAAAATCAGTGATATTAATTTAAACTTGTGTTACTTATCAACTACATTTATAACCACCATTTTAAAGCTGAAATCATTATTTACATCCATAAATTTTATATGCCGTATATTAATAATAAAGTTGTTTTATACTTCATTTCAAATAAGTTTTCAGAATGAAATATACATATATTCATTTATTCATCTGATATTTTTATTTATTCCTTCGAAATGTTTGAAACAGTTTCCAGATATAATAATAATAACATATCATTATAAACAGGGCCTGATTATCGCACAGGCCCACTAGGCCTTGGCCTAGGGCCCCTCTATCTAAGGGCACCAAAATAATTTTTAAAAATTAAAATGCTACTTTTGGCAAAGATTTTCTTTTAAAAAAAATAATAAATAATTGCAATTCTATGCAAGTGAATTCCAACAGTTATAGAAGAGTGATATTCCTTAAAAAATAATCATAATGATTTGAGATCTCTTTGCAAAAAAAAGTTAAAACTAATTTCTTATGAAGGCGAAGCTTTAACTTTGTTACCACCATTCAAATTTCCTGCAGAAAAAAAATATTTCTTTCGAGAAATTTGCTTTATTTTGTTGGAGAGAGGGGGGCACCAAAATCGTCTTGGGCCTTGGGCCCCAACAGGCCATAATCAGGCTCTGATTATAAATAAGTATTAAATACCAGGAAGGAAGACTGAATTCAGGAATAAATAATTACATATGGAAATGAAGCGTTATACAACAAAAGATACTGGAAAAATTGACACAAAAATTAATACTGAAAACTAATACTGAAAACTAATATTGTATTATTCAAAAACTGCTCTGTCTTTATTAAAGGCAATCACAGCAACAGGGTAATAAAAACTGAGTTGTTTCTGAGACATCAATATATGAGATCATGTAAAATCACTATCACTTCATCAAAAACTCAAAGATTACGACAGTGAATTTAAAGACATTTAAGATGGGGAGAAAAAAAATTACCCAACATCATCTATTTTTGTTTTCATTTACTGAAGTAAAAATAATTTAATAGTATTATGCACGATACAATATTAATGTAGGGGACAGCATTAAACTTTTTAAACATTGCGATAAATTAAACAACAAACATTTAGACTGATAATCAATAAATATAATTAAGCAGAGAAAAATATATAATTTTCTACTATAGAAGTAGTTACTGTACAACAACCATTTTCAGTTGGATATGCCCAATATTAAGAAATGAGTTTAATTTTTTTAAGATTATTTAATTTTTTAAGGGGATGTATTTTTACATAGTCTTTTAATAACATCTCTTTCCCATAAACATAGTGTAAAAAGATTCCTTTCTCAGAGTTCACTACCTGTTTCCAATTTCTAAAAAACTTTTCAAAATAAGGAAAAAGTATAGTATCTGTGTTATATATATCTGGGTTTAAGAGAGCACAGGCAAAAAAAAAAAAAAAAAAAATATTAACTGACAGAAAACACAGTAGAATTATAGTATACTTGGGGAGTAGGGTAGGAGGGAGGGAGGTGCTCGAAGAAAAAGTTTTTTTTTTTTTTTTTTTTTTAATTTTTCTTTTTAAATTTCAATCAAATTTTGTATAATTTTTACGTAGTAATTTACAAAATACATTGTGATAACTAAATTTATATGGAAGGGTCTTGGGGAGAAACAGGTAGGAAATGGATTTTTTTTTTTTTTACTTTGTTTTGCGATTTCTATCAAACTGTGTACGTGCAATTATTACTTACTAATTCAGAAAGAGAGGCCGCGGTAGCCTGGTTGGCAAGAGCAGCGAGTTCGTGATCGAAAGATTGCGGGTTCGGTCCTCGAGCCGGCCGAAGACCGTCGTGTACGCTAATGGCGACTGGTGCACGTTAAATTCCGTCGTGGTCGCAAAGTCCTCCAAGTTCCCATCAAATTTATACCTCTGGGGGTACCGGAACATGGGTCTAACTCGCTCTGATCCGGATCAAAATTCGAGTTTGGCTGGTGCTGCCATCTTTCACCAGCTTATGGAACTAGAAGTCGTACTTCCTCCCTATGAGGCGTTCCTAATAACGGAAGACGCAACCCTCATGCCTTAAAATAAAAGTCCGGTAGTTCCACTACCGGGGCTCGGAATTTCCGAGTGGCACACGACAACAGCAACAACAATTCAGAAAGAAAAAGTTCATTATGGGCTAAATATATTTAGGAGAGATAGGGCTGGAGGGGCAGAATGGAAAAGAATGATTTTTATTTTATATTAAGTTTTACTAATTTTAACGAAATCAGAAAAATCGCTCCAAAGTGAAGTTTAAGAGGTAAGGCTGACAAGGAATATAAAAAAAATATATTTTGCATTTCCCTCCCCCCCCCCTGCTTAAATGAAACATTGTGTAGAAAGAAAGAAAGAAAAAAAAAAGAAAGAGATTGTTAGATATAGGGGATTAGGTGGGGAGGGGGGGGTGCTTTATATATTTGTTTGACTGATTTCTATATAGTTTTATATAATTATCATCAAACTATGTGAAAAAATACTCTAAATATAAAAGAGGGTCAGAAGAAAGTGATATAAAAACAATCTCTTTCTTTCCCTCCACCTCCCTGGCGGCAACAGTGGCCGAGGAGTTCTGCACTAAAATCTGGTAAATGAAAAATGCAGGATTTGATCTCAGCTAACATTCATCGACCTAGCCATTAGCAGTTTTCATGTTTTTTCCTGAAACTCGCGTAAATATGCATAGAACACCTTAGAAAGACCCTTGAAGAGGTTTCTCTCTATAGGTCCAGTGGACGGAATTTAATAAAACTTTATATATTATAGGACCTAGATATAAATCAAAGCTGATTACATTTGGGGATAAATTGCACAAAAAGCGATGCTGCCATAATTTTTATTTATTTATTTATTTTTTTTAATTTAATATAGCTGTATAAGACAAAATTCTGTATAAACGTACATAAATAAGGAAATTTGTTTCTAACTTTTCATTATGAAAATTTAAAAAATATATAAATATTTATGATAGCAATATTCAAACAGGAAAAGTTTTTGCATGTGCACGGGCATCATTCTCCCCCCCCCCCCACATACACACACTCCTACACCACTCAGGGAAACCCTTGGAGTGTGAAAATTTTAAATATGGGTATCTTTCAAAAGAACTCGTGAATACCTTTAAAAACGATGATTGAATTATAGATCTGTAATAATTAAATAAAAAATTATCGATGTTTTTCATTTTTAAGAATATATATATATATATATTATATACCTTGTGAAAAATTGACTTTTTTCGACAATTAATATTATACTTCTCTGGGAGGAAAATAGTCAGCATTCATCATGGAAAATATTTTTATAAATTATTTGTAGTGAGTGAAACTGTATAGGAAACTGTAGAAGAAAGATTTGTGGTGAACACCTCATACTAGTTTTAATGATGAAATTATGGTCACGTCATCTCAAAATCTTAATTCCGTTGGCAACCTGGAAGTAGAAAATTTTTACGAATCCAATACTTTCTACTTTGAAAACAAAACAAAAATATTATTAGATTATTTTCTTTTATGGTAAATGTTAATAAATTTAATACTAATTAGAGTAATCTATACAAAAGAAAATTAATATTTACTGTTTTTAAAATGTAATAATTTTCTAAAAGTTTGCTGTATTTATTTAATATATGCTAAAATCCCTTCCCACTCCAATTAATAAAAAAATAAGTTAAAGTAAGTGAACAAATATTTGGAGGGCAGGGCAAGGAGGGGATATACAAAGCAGTAAGAAAGTAGAAAATATCATTATTTTTTTTATTTGAAGGTGTGGAAAGGGGTGGATGCTGTGTTCAAAAGATCGAAAATTGGTCTAAAAGGAATTTTTCTCTACTGATATATATACGAAACGACATATATACAAAAATGATACTTATTACTATATTTATAGGAAGTTTCTGATGTTTAAGGATACCATTTTTTCCTTTTACCATTTTTTTTTTCTGGGACCCCCCCCCCCCCCCCCCCACGCATAACACTCATTGTGATTATATATAACACTCAATGGGATTTTCATAAAAAAGTATGATATAAATATAATGAGATTATGTTAAAAAATATATAATTTAATTTAAGAGAAATAATTAAATTTCCCTTGCCACCCCTCAGCCCCCAAGTGTCTGCGACACTGTAATTTTTTCATAAATATTAAGTAACTGTTATATGAAGTTTCATTAAAATCTGTAGATGATTTAAAAACAATTATTTTCTTTCAATCTGCCTCTACCCTCTCTCCTTCCCCCCAGGTATATACTAGGAATGTTGTACCAATTTAATTGAAATTTCTAAATATGTAATGTGAAAGTTATTCTTTAAATTCATTATTTGATATTTATTGTTCTTGCGAAAAAGTGTATTTTTTCCTGGTGCCCTTTCTTTCTTTCGTGCACTTTTTCCCGGGACCCTCTTTTTTTGACCGCATAACGTTCCAAGGTTCATCTCTGTAATGTAACCTTAGATTTGCTTTACTCCAAAGGACTCCATATCTCGGATTGGTATTCTAACATTTACTACTCTGTTAAACTTTATTTCTAAGAAATTGTCTAATTGCATACAGGCGTTTCCCGTACTTTATACTCCTATAGCGTGTTGTCAGGATAATAAATGAATAAGGTGGGTTTGGAGCAAAAGAAGAAACACCTGTTTTAGGCAGGCTGCACACCAAAGAGGCAAGCGACAGCGACATACGCGGCATGTCTCTGGAATCGTGGATGCGACGCAAACGCAAGCAACTTGTCTTTTCACCCTTTTCCATCCGCACAAGGTCTATGGAAGCGACAGAGACATCCAACGAGAACGAAGGAAGCGTTTTTGATCACGCGTGTTTGTTGACTTTTGAGATTTCAGATTTGTTTACAACAAAAAGTTCGAAATATATTATAATTTCAAGTAAAAAAGAAAAAAAAAAGTTTTTTTTTTTTTTTTTTTAAATAAAAGAATAATTTAGAAAAAAATAATTATTAAATTTAAAAATACAATTTTTTGTTAAATGATTCAAATCATATATTCCACCTAAAAATAAAACACTCTTTTAATTTTTCTTTGTTATTAAAGGGAAAGTAATTTTTATATCTTTGTGGGGGGAGGGATTAATGTTTTATTTAAATTCATAATTAACATCATTTGACAAACACTTCTAATAGAAAACGCTGATCGCATGCTTTAATTGTGTTATTATTGATGTGTAAAAATAAATAGTCTATTAAATTATTAAATTATTTTATTTCAACTAAAAAAAAAATAATTTTATTATTAAATAAATGAATAATTTAAGAGAAAATAATTTTTGTATCGCACTTTTTATTTATCTTTCGTTGCTTTGTTTAATTCATATTAATTCAAATAAATGAATAAAATAAAAGTTTAATTTTTCTTATTTAAAATTTTTTTAATTTTTTTAAAATAAAAATAAAAGCATAATTTACGAGAAAATAATTATTAAATTTAAATATAAATTTTTCGTTGTTGAATCATTAAAGAATTTTAACTTAAAAAAATTATCATTTTACTTTATCATTTAAATAAATAAATAACTTAAGGGAAAATAATTTTTACATTTCATTTATTTTTATTAATTCATTTATTTTGTTGATGTTTAAATTTAAATTTAATATTTGATATCGTGTTTCTAGCAGAAAACAGTGCCCGTTTACTTTAATTTAGTTATTATTGACATGTAAAATAAATATTCTATTAATATTTTTTTTTTTTTTTTTTTTAAACTAAAAAAAGTGTTTTTATTTTTTTATTTTTTATTATTATAATTTAAATAAATGAATAATTTAGGAGAAATAATTTTCACATCGCACCTTTTTTTTTTTTTTTTTTTTTTTTTTTTTTTTTATTGTTATATTTAAATTTAAATTAATAATTTCCAGATTAAAACATTGCTTTTAAATTTGAACAATTATCAAGAAAAAATTGTAAATCGATGTAAAAACCCAATAATTTCCAAGAGCACATAGCACTTTTTATTTGTTAATTATACTTATGTTTAAATTTAAATTAATAGTTTCCAGATGAAAACATTGCTTTTAAATTTGAACAATTACCAAGAAAAAATTGTAAACCGATATAAAAACCCAATAATTTCTAATGACCAATGCATTCTTAAGAATGTGTATATATATATATATATATTTAAAACATTTAATCATATATATACATATTATGTATATTAGTAATTTTTTAAAAGGTAGTAAAAGCCGAGCAGCAGAAGATTGCAGACCCCTGAAACCACAAAAACCAATAAGAATAAAATTTCATTAAATTAAAATTACTTATGAAAACTTGTTGTAAATTATTGAAATAAATAATTTTGATTTTTGAAAGAATAAATTTTACTTATTGATTTTTCTATTTAATTTAACTTCAAACTTACCTAGATAGTTAGTTGCTATTTAAATTAAATTATACATAATTAACCAGGTACTAAATTTCTATACTTTAACATGATCTTCTTCCTTTCAAATGAATAATTCCTCTTCTCTTTTCCTTGTTAATGACTTTCAGCAGAGTATATATATATATATACATATTTGAAATTATTTTCAAGCCTTTTAGGTGACTTCGGGCATTGCATGCTGTAAATTTTTAGCAGTTTGCATACAGCATGACTGAAAGATTACCTAATTTGCATACAACATTCATTCACTGCTCTTGAAAAGTAAAGAATTTGAATGTTTCAATATCAAGTTGCTTATATATTTCTTTTCTTCAACTTTATTCATTTTTTATAGTTCTTCATGTGATACTTGGTCTCATAATATTTCCCTACCCTTAAAGAAAAGAAAAGAGAAAAATAAAAACCCTAGTTAAATTTAATGATTATTTTTCTTACATTATTCATCTATAAAGAAAAAGAAAAAAAAAGAAAAAAAAAAAAAGAAAGAAAGAAAGGAAAGAAAAAAGTCCCCGTCGGGAGATATTTAACATTTATTTTATTTTATTTTTTTAAACATAATTTTTCTGTCTTTTCCTTTATAATGTTTTTTTTTTATAGCATATATGTCTTTAAAGAAAAAAAAATAGTTAAATTTAACAATTATTTTTTTCTTAAATTATTTATCTATTTAAAAATATAAATAAATTAAAAATTGCATGTAGTGTGCGCCGCTAATTATTTTTAGAAAAGAAGCGACGCTATTTCTCAGGTTGTTCCTTTTTCAGTGGAAGAGACCATTAAGAGCTCCAGCTTATTGATTCATTTCTGTACTAATATATATGAATGATATGCTTTATATCCTTAGCTCCGATGTCATATGCAATAGCTTTGATTCTCGAATTTTCTGATCCATGGTTTAATCCTCGATCAGTGAAGTTTGGTGAATACGGCCCTCAGTATAATGGGAAGTCCTATTGGTGGCGTAGTCTATCTATATAAGGTCTATGTTTCTGCCCCTAAGGGGGTCGTAGGAAATCAACTAGCAGACACTCTTGCAAAATCAGCAACAGAATCTAGTGACATTACACTGTAAAGAAATTCCAGCACTTTCCTGGGAAATTTTGGGCAGCTAATGTGCCCAATATTTACCAGTAATGTTCTTTGAAAATATCAGTAACCATCAAATATACACGCAATCAAAATACTACTACATTCCTGAAATCAGGAACGTTTCATGGACGAAAACCTGTTATTCTCAGGAACCTGCCCCAAACGTATTAAAACTAAGAACGTATCCGATCTATAAGAGTAACGTTACTGAATTTTTTTACAGTGTAGAGGTCTGCACAGCCCGGTATGAAATAGAAAAATTCGGCCCAGGTCCGGCCCGTTTCTTTTTTGCTAGTGTACGGCCCGGCACGGACAAAAAGCGATAAAATCAGGCCCGGCTCGATTCAAAAATATGTAAAATTCCAAAAAAAAAAAAAAAAAAAAATGCCTTTCTACGAAAAAGATTTTTAGTATGTGTTTTGCAGAGGTTTTATAAAGCTAAGCAATAGAATGTTCTTTAACAAAACTGCTGAATGTTTACAAGATATTTATATATAAACGGTATTTCATTATTACAGACGCACAAAAGGCACAAAGACAGACAGAAAGTCAAATCGAAAATATTAGCATTCCTCAAACTCAAACAATATAGAAAGATATTTAAAATGGTTCATAGTACTAAAAATACACTTTCAACCACTTCCTGTTACATACCTTAATGTATCCCGATCTTTCATGTGATCCGGTAAACAAAACTTTAATGCTAGTCCAACCATATTTAATAGAAAAGATGCTTTTGCACATGCTAAAATTGGTGCTACTTTCATCCAGTGCCCCGGAGAAAAGAAGAAGCCTTAGAGAAAAAGTTACAGCGGAAGGATTTTTATAGCCTTCATACCACCTAAACACTACAGACCATAGAAAACAAAGCCTTATATACAGTAACGTATCTACTTTCTTTTGTTTGTTACAATTTGCGGAAAATCAGATCGCGAATAGTCAAGCTGATAGACAATTAAATTGTAGTTGCAGACACCTTTTAACAAAATAAAATTTTATGTGACATACAAGACTGTAAAATTATGTAAAATAAATGACTGAAAAAGTATTTTATCATTTTCCTTTTTCGTTGATTAACGGGGAATTTAGAAAAAGATTCGGGCCGGGCCGGGCTCGGGCCTAAAATTTCTTCCAGGCCCGGTCCGAATACACACAAAAAATATTGAGCCCGAGCCCGGCCCGGCCCGAGAGCAAATTGAAATATTCGGCCCGAACCCGGCCCGTGCAGACCTCTAAGTGGCATATCCTATTAACTCCCAGCTCTCCATTCTTACATAAAATATTACCTAAATCAAAAACTAATTAACGACTGGCAGAATCTCTGGAGCGTGTCTCCGAAAGGGAGATGACACACTCACGAGCTAATACCAAATGTCTCACTCGATGATTGGGACCTCTCCCCAGAAATATCTGTCATTCTCTCAGGTCATGGCCCCTTCCCAAAATACCTTCACAAATTTCACTGCCGACGATCACCCTTAAGCTCATGCAGCGAGGAGGGGACTGCACAACACTACTACTTTCACTGTCACCTTACAACACTTTACCATTTAAGGAACCCTAGCCCTTGACCAGCAACTTCGCTGGACAATATAATAACTAAGCATCCCCTACGGCTCAAATTAAAGCATACCTATACCTTCCTTCAGGGTTTATCAAACTCAACAAATTAAATTTTTTCTCTATCTTTCCTCAATTTTCCTCCTTTCCTGCATGGCAAAAACTGATCATATCTGATGCTACATCATTCCACAGAAATAGTCCCGGGAAGCAATTATCCAGCGCGTGCTGTTGTAATTTACCAACAATTGTCAATGGTCAGTGCTTGACAAAGTATTTTCAACCAGCCAACCACTATACACCTCTACCCAAATGTAAAATTTATAAATCTACTTAGTATTAAAATTTACCAAAAATCCACCTTAAAGTATATTGTTTCATTACTCTTTGCATCCATCTACCACCCGTGCGCAGACTTCTAACATTGTATTTAGATTGTATGAACTTTGTATATATACTGTGTAAACTTTGTATATAACCTGTTTGAACTTTGTAAATAGACTACCAGTCACCAACTTTTCTCATCAAGGGGTAAAGTACATGTAATCTCTTTTAAGAAGCCTTTTCAAGCGAGGGAGCAAGGCTCCGGTCCTCTTCATCATTTTCATGTAACTTTGTCGTCGCCCTCTGTCACGCAAGAGCTCTGCTTTGGCGACCTTTGTTATTATTATTATTACTATTATTTTGTTTATGCAATAAACAACGGAGGAAGATTAACCTTTAGAGCCGGGCTCTTTTAAATATCCACAGTTCCATTAGAGCCCCTCTCTAAAAGTCGAAAACGTTCAAAACCGCTGCATAGTGGTGAGCGGTACCTTCGTCTTAGAATCTTAGAATAGTTTTTCCCTTTTGAAAATATCTGCATTCGATTTATAGATCCTAAAAACCTATACGTGCCAATTTTGAACGATCTAACTTTATTTCTATTGTTTTGCCATTTCGTCCCCCCCCCCCTCTTCCCAGCTCTCTTAAAAATTTTACAAATTCGAAAATATCCGCAATTGATTTGTAGATATTAAAAACCTGTATGTACCAATTTTGAACGATCTAACTCTATTTTTTTTTTTTTTTTTTAACTCTACACCTTCCCCGCCCCTCGTGATAATTTTACACTTTCAAAAATATTCTCATTCAACTTGCAGACCTCTAAAACCTATCTGCACCGATTTTGAGCAGTCTAACTATATAACTGTATTCCTATTGAGTGTCTTTAAATAATATGAAATGTTCCTAACATATTAGCTTAGAAATTTTTATTCATCAACCTTGAAAATTCTTTTTAGATAAATTGGAGTGGAAGGCGGATTTTTATACCAAATATGTGAAAAATACCAGAGCCGGGAATTGATCCTGGGCCCGCGCTTAACGCGCGGATGCTCTATCACTGAGCTACCCTGCCTGGGGCAGAGCATCCGCGCGTTAAGCGGAGGGCCAGGGTTCGATTCCCGGCTCTGGTATTTTTCACACAGTTGGTATAAAAGTCAGTCTTCCATTCCAATTTATCTGAAATAAGTTTTCAAGGTTGATAAATAAAAATTTCTGAATAAAAATTTCGTGGTTTATTGGAGTTGTGCCACGATTAATATTTTCACTTGATATAGCTGCGTTTGCAGACTCGGTGACCTTGTCAACGAATATTAGGTGAGAAATGCCGAGTTGGTTATTAGCCAGGGTAGCTCAGCGGTAAAGCATCCGGGCGTTTAGCCGGTTCAATTCCCGGCTCTGGTACTTTTCATATAGTTGGTATAAAAATCAGCCTTCCACTTCAATTTATCTTCAACTTAAAACATTTTAAATTAATTTCAAGTTATAATCCATAAACATTCCACTATTTATTGCTGGATCAGTTACTGTAACAGTTATACTACAACATACAAAACTCGATTCTTATTTGTGAAAATAAAAGTGATTTTTAAAAATTATTAAATTTACAAATACAGTTATTCTACTGTTTACAAATGCACAATATTACTTTTATTATATATTAGATATTAATATTTTTGTTCTTAAGAATAATATATAACTGAATTTGCTTCTTTGTTTTTCTATATCACATGATTGGGCATACGAAACTGGGAAGAGCCCATTGTTGATATCTTTAAAATTATTCGGGCCTACCAGTTGCCGTGCGGCCATATAAGTGCACTATATACGTTTGGCTCGATTTTATTCATTATTTTGGAGGTTACCGGGATGGAAAATTTCCCATTATTTATATATATATATATTTGATATAAGAAATGAACACATATATTTAACCCTTTACCTGCTGACGAAAAATTGCAAGATTAGCTTCCCAGTGTCACCATTTTTCACACAGGTGCGTGTAGTTATCTGTTTATTGTTCCCGAAACATTCTCTTTCCGATTCCTCGCACGGACCGCGGTAACCCAGTCGATAGAGCGCCGGCCTCGTAATTGGAAGATTGCGGGTTCGGTACTCGAACCGGCCACAGGCAGTCGTGTACACTAATGGTGGCTGGTGCACGTAAAATCTGTCGTGGCCGCAATGTCCTCCACGTTCCCATAAAAAATTATACCTCTGGGGGTCACCGAAGCGGGAGAGCCATCCCTTCCGTGGAGGATCAAAATTGTGATGGCATGTCTCTGGACCACCACTAGGGGTCTGCCCCAGACCGTCGCCAATTGCCCCTCTGCGCAGCACTAGTGCGACGTAAAACCCAACCATCCATCCATCCGATTCCTCCCACTCTTCACCTTCTCTGAAATAAGTAAACCCTTCGAAAACAATGTCATGCTCATTTAATTGCATTCCAAAAAAGTGTCACTAGTTTCACTGGTAGCAGTGTAACACAAAGGATCGGAACACAAGACGTATATATACGACCGAATAGTTAAGGGGTTAATATAAGAACTGAAAACTATGTGAAATAAGAGCAATATCTAAACAAATGAAACTAAAATCATAATATGAAGATGCAGAGTCCACCACATCTTAAGACAGGTGGAGCGAGTTAAACATGTTTTACTAAAACCAAACTTTGCTCCAAACTTCTGAAAATGAAAGCTAAGATGGATTATATATATATATATATTATTAGGTTAAAAAAAAAAAAAATATATATATATATATATATGTAATTGTTGATACTTATAAACCAACTTTGAATGAATCAAATCATATAAATATATATTATGATTTAAAATAACTATTGGTACCTTTTGACTTGTATAAGGCTACAGCTCCATACGTCGTTGTTTTTTTTTATTAATCCAAGTTTTCTTTCCTGATGCTTGATCATTGTAATGGTAAATTATATATATATATATATAGCATACTGGATTTCTATGAATGATATAATCTTAATTTTGTATAGTGGATATAATTTAAATTCATTGGCCAACATCCCATTGTATGAACAACGTTTTTTTTTTTTTTTTTTTTTTTTTTAGATTATGGATATAATATGCTTAATGGAATTGAAGAGAATACTTCGTAAATCATAACCCACTCTTATTTGTATTATACGAGACTATTTAAATAATTTTAATAACAAAATTGTTAAAGCTTATAACTATATATGATTGCTTATTACTGTAACATGATTTCGACCTAGATTAATATATTGTCTGAAAAATTAAACTTGCCTGCTGAATAATTTTAATTTTAGTAAATTTATTAATTTTTTTATATGTATTAATTTTTAATTTTTTTGCAGAAATTATTATCTACATTTTAACTTTTTTTTTTCTATGTTATCATATGATCTTGCAATGGATTTGGGGAAAGATGGGCCCCATCAAACGGGTTTAATCCGATCCACCCGTCTTAAGACGTGGTGCACTCTGCTCCTTCTTCTAGTTTTTATTATGTTCTGTTGTACGTTTTTCGAATTTGTTATATATTATCTCATATCTCATATTGTATTCTTATGTAATGCTGCATTATATGTATATTTCAGTTGCATGTGCTAAGTCTGCATTCTCCGGGATATGCAGGAAGTCCGCATTTTCAGGTGTATTTCGGACGTCTGCAGTTTCAGGTGTGTTTTGGAGGTCCGCACTTTCAGGTGTGTTTCGGACGTCCGCACTTTCAGGTGTGTTTCGGAGGTCCGCACTTTCAGGTGTGTTTCGGAGGTCCGCACTTTCAGGTGTGTTTCGGAGGTCCGCACTTTCAGGTGTGTTTCGGAGGTCCGCACTTTCAGGTGTGTTTCGGAGGTCCGCACTTTCAGGTGTGCTTCGGACGTCCGCACTTTCAGGTGTGTTTCGGACGTCCGCACTTTCAGGTGTGTTTCGGACGTCCGCACTTTCAGGTGTGTTTTGGACGTCCGCACTTTCAGGTGTGTTTTGGACGTCCGCATTTTCAGGTGTGTTATGAACGTTCGCATTTTCGAGTGTGTTACTGATATCCGCATTTGCAGGTATATGACGTAAGTGTTGACGTATGTCTGCATTTTCAGGTATATATCATCACATATCCGCATTTTCATGTTCTATAATGCGTCTGCATTTTCAGGTGTAAGTAACATGTCCCATTTACCGCTGTTCTTCAACAGACGTTGGAATTTTCAGAGGTATGTCATATTTCATATTTCACGTGTTCATCATACGTCCATATTTAAAAAAATAAATAAATAAAAATGTAAAAAATAAAAAGTCATGATTTATTAATGCAGTACAAGAAATGAATTTGATCTTAGTTTTGTGGTGAATACGGGCAGGAATAATAATTAGAATTTAGTTACCTCAAATGAGATTTGGACCAGTATCATGTAAATACTTATTCCAAGAACTATTCCAATGCTTATGAAATAATTCATCTAAAAGAAGCTTTACCTAGCTAGAATATTTTTACCATAAAATATGAATTAAAGTAATAATAAATATCGCTTAAGTTTTTTTTTTTTTTTTTTTTTTTTTTTTTTTTTTTTTTTTAAATCTTTTAATAATTTGAAAATGGAATAAAACATAAAATAAAATGCACGATAGTATGAAGGGACATGCGGTCCATTGCGCCTAGGGAAGTATAATAATTCGCTACTGAAACAAACAAAAAGTACATCATAAGACTTTCTTTTAAATCATACTTTATAACAGCACTATTTACTATTGAACTTGCACAAAAGTTTAATCATAGCTTCTAATTATAAATATTTTACATATGGAGTATGGAATTCGGTTAAATTTTAATCAACAGATGCTGAGATACAAGCATACGTAAAATCATTGATGGTGAGTATTAGCAGCACCATCTGTCGGCGCCGATATGCACCCAAATTGAATCAGCATACTGTTTCGTAACGGACCACTTATATAGCAAGTTTTGTGCAATTATATACAATAGAATTTCTGATATAGCTTTCGAGTCCACGAAGAAAAATGCAGCATGTCAGTGCCGGAGGAAATGGCAGCATAGCAACGCCACCTATCACCCAATATGCACCCAAATTGATTCAGCATAATTTTCCATACAGTTCCTATCACATATCACGTTTTTATTAATTATACACAATAGAACCTGAAATGTAGCTTTCCTTAAATGGGAGAAATCGCATTATGGCAGCGCCAAAAAATTAAGCGATTTGCACGAAAAGTTGATAGGCACTAATTTATACTATATATAAATTTATTTGAAATTCTGCCTGAGATATAGTTTGCAAAAAATTTCTATCACACACACACATATACGGATAAACAGATTTACTAAATCTTTCCAATAAGGTTTTGGATTTCTTAAAACGTAGTAATCCATCGAAAACCGGTAGCTCAAAATTTTTACGAATACAATATTTTCTTGTATTAAAATACAGTAGAAAATTACACACACACACACAAAAAAGAAATCAAAACTATCGCAAAAGTGTGATGTCCTCAATTTCCGGCATATATGCTTGTGTATATGAGGTCCGCATTTACCTTGCAAAAATAAGCATTCGAAATTTTTTAAATTTTGAAAAAATGAAGGTAACATACGTTTAACTGTTTATTT
The DNA here is from genome assembly GCA_963930645.1 of Salticus scenicus. Lineage (NCBI taxonomy): Eukaryota > Metazoa > Arthropoda > Arachnida > Araneae > Salticidae > Salticus > Salticus scenicus. The sequence continues at coordinate 43,767,971 of OZ005656.1, forward strand.
TTAAAAGAAAATATGAAATTTCACAACGATAGATAATTAATTTAAGCATGTCCGCAATTTGGCGGTTTACACACACCGTCCGCATTTTCCCTCTAAGGGGAACATGTGTGTGTGTGTGTGTGTGTGTGTGTGTGTATTGATATAAAATAAGTTTATTGAAATAACCTAATATATAAAATGTTTTTATAATATGAATGTTCATAATTTCATATTTAATGATAAATATAGTATAATTTTTTTTACACACATATTGTGCATTTTAAATATCATTTGTAAGCTAAATAAGACAATTTTAAACAGCAAGTGATTAGAAAACTGTTTTTTTTTTTTTTTTTTTTTTAACTTTCTTTTAAAAAAGTTGCAAATGTCTGTTCAAAGACATATATTTTAATGTTAATGAAAAAAGAAGACAGAAATAAATATATTTTTATGTATTGACATGTTTACAATTAATTATGTTTTTAAAGAAAAAAATGTATTTATTATTAAACTAAAGTACTTTCCAATAGAGTTATATATTTTAACCCCTATAAACACCTGAAAGGATTGTAATAAGCGAAGAAGAAAATCTCCAGAATTTCAAAATTTTAAAAAATACCATAAAGATACCACGTGAGAAAAATAATTTTGAAAATCACCAATGTTGATGCAGTTTTAAACTTGCAGTTATTTACCATACAATCTGTAAAGTTTTCTAATACAGGGTATACGAAATCAAACAACCCTATTTTAAAGTTGTCTACAGTGGAAACTATAGTTGAAAAAAAAAAAGTTCAAATTTTCGGCACCAGAGTACATTTTTCAACGAATTACATACTTCTTTATCTGTGGCCTCTCTTCTCCCCCAGACCCCAACTTTTGGCTTTGGAAATGTTAGAAAGTTGTTTTAAGTCGTGATGTTCCAAGCACTTGTACCTGATCGTAAAATCAGCATTTTACATGTTCATAACATTTCCCGGAACACATGCCTTCAGCTGCGAAACAAGCTATCTTACGATTCCAGATGGCAATTGACAATGATGACCGACATGTTTAACATGCCTTGTTGTAATAAAATGTGTAAATTATCATAAAAGTATCTTGAATGTGTAATTCATTAAAAAGACATTCTGCTGGCGAAATTTTTTCTAGAGAAACTGTTCTTTTATTCATTCACATAAGGTCCTAAGCTTTCATTATGCCCTTCACATAATTATGTCCTACACAATTTCTCAAAAATACCTCTGTTTGTAGATAACTTTAAAATGGCGTCGTTTATTTTCGGACAGCCTGTAAAAAAAAAAAAAAAAAAAAAAAAAAAAAAACATTAAATAGCAGACTTAGGATAGGCCTGTCATATCACTGGAGTTTATTTATTTATTTTTAATGCATCTGTGTTCTCGCAATGTTTATGGCAGTACAAGACTAACCGTCCTAAATAAATCCGGAGCCGCAATATGTCCTTGAATAGGAATTGGTACAAATGCTTCAACCTCACAAAAAGGTCCTCGGAGTAGACAAACATTGTAAATTCATCAAAGTTACGGTGTCCTTATTCCCTATTAAAGACTAAATTTATGTATCGAAATGGATGAAACATAGACATTACTAATTTTTTTGTCCAGTAGTGTTGGAAGCTATTTTTGCAATAAATTACTTTGAAACTTTTAGACTTTTTTACTTAGATGGATTCTGCTCCCATTTTCTAATTCCACGTATTCTACATTCTAATGTATTGATAAACTTAAGATATTATTTAGAAAGAAATTTCACACTTTGTAATGATGCGATGTTATATTCGAATAACATTCTCATTATTTGTTTCTGCACACAAGTGTAAACAAAAATGTTTTGTTGAAAAATACATGGATATGTGATCTTCTAAATTTCTAAATAACATATTTTTATTATACGGTAACAAGTGATAAGTACAAAACTTCGAATAAAAACCATAGAATGCAATAAATTCGGAATAACTGTTTTGGTTCGAAAGACTACAGGCCCTTCGTCAGACAAAAAAATTAGGCAAGGATGCTGCAAACAAAGCGGCAACACACAAATCCTTTTTAAGTGAAGAGCAAAAATAAATAAAATCGAATGTAAATATAAATACTGGTGTGATCAGAATTATAAAACAAAAGAAGAAAACAAATAATAAATAAGATTAAAAAATAACTTTATGCAAGAATAAATTCAAAATTATTAAATTTTTTAATCTTGTTTAATCATCACACCGTATTTTAACAATTATATAAACAAATATTTCAAATGCCACATTATGTTAAACTAACTAACTAACTAAAAATAAATTAAAAATATTATTGATATTACTATTTTTATTATACTCTAAAAATATAATAAAATTACTGTATTAAACGAAAACACATTTCACAAAGATGTTTATATCTATTTAAGTCGTTATTTTTCTGAAATCATGATATTTTTACTAACACGAAAACCCTATTAAGATCTTCCGTTGAAGACTAAATTTTTGTTGTAAGTGCCACAGCAAATGATGCGTTACAATCGCAAATGCCTTTAAATAGCTGCGATAAAAATATCTGCTAGAGTAAACATTTCCACAGTATTTTTTACTCAGAAAATTCTTTCCGTATGATCTCATTGACTTTTTTTATTAGTACAGTAAAAAAGAAAATTTATTTAAAGATTATTCAAATATAACTTTTTTTTTTTTTTTTTTTTTTTTTTACGTAATAAATAGAATAGTTTATACTGATTGTTTTTATTCATTCGAATTTAGATACCAATCAAGAAATTAATTAATCACTTTGAACTCCATGTATAAAATTCATTTTCCATTAAGGAATAGGATCTAAATTTTAAATATTTTGAAAAAATTGTATTTTTCATACATACATTTAGAATTAATTATATTTGCATGCATATATTTTCCTATGCATATATCTTTGTTTTTCTATAAGTGTATATGAATTCAAAAATATTTAAACAGTTTTGTTGATATTTTGACTTTCGCGTCCTTTAGATTAAACTCTAAATTTTACCGTGAGTAATTAAAAATGTAATTCACAACAACAGAAAAAGAAAAAAAAAGAACTATGTATGTATATTCATTTATTTAAAACAATTAAATAACAAATTAAAAAGACATTGTTCTTTCCTTTTGAATATGCACTTTAAATATTGCCAAACATAATATCAATTTCTTGATCTTTTACATTAGTTTAAAACAAAAATTAAACAATATTAAACCTGTATTTTGTTTTCTGTTACTGTAAAAATATAATGAAATGGGGATTACACTTTTTTTTTTTTTTTTTTTAAAGACTCAATAAATATGTGTTATAAAGTAAAGTTTATTTTGAATAGTCCTACTAAAAAAAAGAAGCAATAACTAAAGAAAAAATCTGGTGTGAAACAACCACACGACTTCCATTACCCGCTATTACATGTATTATATGCATTTTTCAGAGATAATGTGATCAGAAAACATAAACGTGACAAAAAAAAAAAATCGTTAGAGCCGTTTTTGAGATACCAACTTTCACAAAAAATCAATTATTGACCGGAAAACAATAATTACATACAAAAGCATATTTAAAAGTGAGTTAAAATGGCGAGTTTGAAAAAAATCCGTACAACCGTTTTTAAAGGAACGCCCTTGGGAGGCCTGAAATTGAGCTATTTATACAGGATGCCTATCAATTTTCATGAACTAACCAACTATATCATTCGAAAGGATATCTGATAGAGTGTTTATATAGCAAATTTCAAGAAAATCGATAGAGCCGTTTTTGAGATACGGACTTACGGTCCCACTTCCGGTTTCCGATGTCCCATTTCCGGTTAAACTCAATTATTGACAGGAAAACAATAATTACATACAAAAGCATATTTAAAATTGAGTTAAAATGGCGAGTTTGAAAAAAATCCGTACAACCGTTTTTAAAGGAACGCCCTTCGGAGGCCTGAAATTGAGCTATTTATACAGGACGCCTATCAATTTTCTTGAACTAACCAACTATATCATTCGAAAGGACATCTAATAGAGTGTTTATATAGCAAGTTTGAAGAAAATCGTTAGAGCCGTTTTTGAGATACGGACTTACGGTCCAACTTCCGGTTTTTCAATTTTCACCAAAATTTGGAAATTTCATCTGTAGGCCAGACGTATTTGAATTCTAAAGTTTCGTAGCTCTATCTTTATTAGTTTCTGAGCTATAATAGCCAGAAGATTCTCCACATACATACACACACACACACACACACACACACATACATACACACTGACCAATTGCCAAAAACCACTTTTTTGGACTCAGGGGACCTTAAAACGTGTAAATCAGGTGAAAACCCGATATCGAATTTTCAGACCGAATACAATACTTCCATTACCTACGGTAGTAGGGTAATGGAAGTAAAAAGCTAATAAAAATGTTTCAATTTTAAAAGTTTGTATAACTTCAAATTGAAAAAAAAAAAAAAAGAAATCCCGTTCAATTAAAATTAAATGTTAAAATCTCATTTTAAACAATAATGGCATATTTCGTTAGATATGTCTATATAAATTTAACATATATCATTAAAATTATTCTTTGTAGCCCTCTAAGAAAAAGTTATTTAGAGTGAATATTATATTAATTCTAGCTTTCTGAACTTTTTAAAAAAAATTTAAAATATGGAAAACACAACTTTTTATATGTGATGATAATTTAGACTATTAATAATATTTTTTTAATTATTGTGATATTTTAAAGTAAATTTTTATGTATATCATGTACATTCTAACGAACAACAACAACAACAACAACAAAAAAGTGTGTTTCAACCACATGACTTTCATTACAGCTTTTGCATTTATTATTAACTTCATTTAGTGATAATGGGGACAAAAGGCATACACAGGGTGTCCACTAATCGGCTCCCAATTTTAAAATTAAATTACTCCTAAACAAAGATAGATAAAAGAATGAAACAAATGGCATGATTATTTTTAAATATGTAAAAATATTAAGTAAAAGTTCAAGATAGTTAGTTCTAAGTGCAACCATGTGTTGACTCTGTAGACCCAAATTCATGTTACTTTTAATAGCGTTCTGAATCCAGAGCAAATGGTAATGAAATCATGTATTCCTTGCAACCGTGAGTTTCTTTCTTTTTTAATTGCTTTATTTTTTTATGCCTTTTTTTTTATGTGTGTGTGTCTGAATATCAAGATTGAGCCCGACCGCACATTAAAAAAATAATTTTTTCAAGCAGAAATGCTCGCAGATGCCTCACAGATTCACTGTTCAAGTTCCACAGATGTTGTAGAACTAGTCGAGGACAGTGTCCTTAAATGCACCCCACAAAAAGTAATCACAAGGGGTAGGATACGGGTGAGTATGGGGTCAATCTATGCCTTTTCCAGTAAATGAGGTACCCAGAGCATTTATCCTGTTATCGCTATGTTCCTGGAGAAAGTCACAAACCTGAGAAACCCGACCACAAACAAATCTCACTCTTCCAAGAAAAATATGATTGCATAATCTTGCTGTAAATTCAGAGCGCTATTAAATGTAACATGCTTTTGAAACTACAGCGCCATCTGGTTGTGGCATTTGAAACTAAATTTTTAACTTGTACTTAAGATTTGTAGAACTTTCAGAATAATGATGCCGTATGTTTTATTCTTCTATTTATCTTTGTTTAAGAGTTTTTTTTTTTTTTTTTCAATCAGGGACCGATTTGTGGACACAATGTAATTGACCTAACTAACTAGATTTTACGCATTTTCCTGTAGTAAACAAGTAATGCAAAAATCGCAAAGAGTCATTAAGTATATAGTGAATTTAAAGATCATCGTTAAACCCCTTCTCCAAATTTAAAATTGACGTACCGAACAAAGCCATCTATTTATTGTACAGCACAAACAAGCTAATACATATGAAAGAACATCTAAAAAAATGTTTGTTTAGCAAATTTGAAGAAAATCGTTAGAGTATTTTTAAAAAATTGACTTTGGGTCTCATTTTCAAATTTCACCAAAATTTCCAAAACTCACCCTTACACATAGATCTAACTAATACTTACAAAATGACAGCTAGAAGAAAATTAATATGGCAGTTTTTAAGAAAATGTGTAGAACCGTTTTTAAGACACCTACTTCCGAGAAGAAAAAATGGTCAATTAAATCCATCGCCTTTCAATTTTCCCAAAGTATATTATAAAATATAAAATATAAATAAACTAATATATTAGAAAATACATCTAAAAGGCAGCTTATATATATATATATATATATATATATATATATATATATATATATATAAAACATTTGCAGTCCTTTTAAAAGGAAGGACTTTAATAATAATAAAAATCTTCTGGTTTCACATGCTCCCCTTTCGGTTTTCAAGCTTCAACAAAAGTTGGTGAACTTATCTGTTCACAGGATATTTCTCATACATAAAGTTTTGACATTCCACCTTTTTTTGTCTTTGAGAAATGTTAGAAAATTTTCCACAAATAAACACAAACATACACACAGACATGCATATACACCGTCCTACTTCAAAAAAAAAAAAAAAAAAAAAAAAAAAATTCTTTCTCTTTCTCTCTCTCTCTCTCTCTCTCTCTCTCTTTTTTTTTTTTTACTTAGGAGTTCTTAAAACATTTAAATCTGGTAAGAACTCGATATCAAAACTTTTGAGAGAAAACAATACTTCTATTATATACTGCAGTAGCATAAACAGAAGAAAATAGTAATAATAAATGTAAATAATAATAATAATAATAATGCAAAGTAATCATAAAAATAATCATAGAATATGATTTCAAAAAAATATATATGGAGATAGATAGATAGATATAAACATATATATTAAATGACAATTTAAATATTTAAACAATTTTTAAAATGTGTCTTCATTAGCTATAAACTTTACTTTTTCTTGAAGTATTAATCCAATTTAACGTCACAAATTCTGTAATAATCGTTAATGTCACTAACTGTATCTTTTATAATAAATTGTTTTTTGAATACACATTATTTTTCTAGGAATTCTCATTTCTTTAATTGGACTTTTTCTTATGGGTGATATTAAAATATCCTGCATAATTTAATGGCACACTAAATTTTTACTAATCACTTTTTACAATTTTTGAGCTAATTAATAAGTGCACATTAAAACTATTTTAAAATCAATATATATATGTTAATTAGTTTAGTTTTCTTTTGAGTGCAGTAAAATTATGTGTATTGCATTATATTGTTATGAATTTGTAAATAATTGTAGTTATTTTTATGTAAATTCATCAAAGAGGTGTAGTCAGGTGATAAAATGTTAATTTACAGCATTTCTAGCTTGTTTTTGCATTTCCCGTTAAAAACACGTTGAAAAGTCTCATTAAGCCAGGCAATATGCTTAGCATCAAATTTGGTGAATTTTTCGCTCCTTGGCGATATTTTTGGCGACCTTGGCAAGAAAATACTTATTATTGATATACCAAATATGGAAGCTCTAACTCATTTGTCTGCGACGCTTTTGAAATTTTCCACAGTTTTGCACGCGTGTATTTAAGCGTGTATTTAAGGTACTGCTTCGAGCCAAATGAGCCAGTCTCTGTTAAATTTCACCAATGCTTTCACTGCTCCTAAAACAGCTCTCATCTTCTTTGGATTGAAGTCGACTGCTGTATGCTAATGCTCTGATACAATTTGTACTGTGAATTAGGTATTGACAGCTACCATTTAAGCTGTGTTTACTGTCGAACTGAAGTTGATACTTGGTTTATAGATCTGTAATCGTCACCAATTTTCTGTAAATAAAGTTTCTAGCCTTTGCAAGATTCGCCTTTCATTCTCGGACAAATTACGAACCTTAAAGTACGCAACAACACTAAATGTTGCAGAGACATTTTTCAAGAAATTACATGAAATTAATAAATGTATACAAATTTCTAAAAATCTAGAATAAACGAATTTTTTCGAAAGTGTTATGATTTGTAAATTTCTGCATATATATATCAGAATTATTAGTAATGTATATTTTTAATTGGTATATTAAGAAGTTCCTTATCGCATGTAATTTACATTGGAAATATATATATATATATATATATATATATATATATATATATATATATATATAATTAAACAATTTGTAATCTATCTCTGTTCTTAATCCTCATTTTAGGATGCTTTGTTAATAAAATGTTCTTTTCTTTATTAAATAACTAATACAAAGCATAAGGAAGTACAATAATCCCGATTTGCGAAATGGATTTTGTATTTCGCATACACTCCTTCTCATAATTATAAGGACACCCGTTTTTCTATATTAACTAAACACTGAACACTATTATTTAAACAAATATATTTTTAATTAATTTGAATTTCATTAATAGACTATATTTAAAAAGTTTTATCTTAAAAAACTTTAAATATGGTAAAAAGATGATTTTTCTGTTGTTCACAATTATAAGCTCGAATTTTAGAATTTTTTTTCAGTTATTCCTTAAATTAATATTTTATGGAGTCTCTTTTTAGGGTTAAACAGTCAGACATTCTCTCTGGTATATATATATATACATTTTCTTTTAATATTCAATTTCAATACCATTTCATACAGCATAGATGATATTCTGAATACATTTAAAGTATTTAAAATTGCTTTTCACTTGCATGCATTTTTCAAATATGATAAGTTAAGTTTTTTTCAACTTTTAGGCCACGGGAAAGGCAATAATACGGAAGTTTTTTTCTTCAAACTATTTCCTATTGCTCTAGAAGTGGAGCAAAAATGTAAGTCTTGTTGAAAAAAAAAATTATTACCCTCCAAAATCTAACAAAAATCTGAAAATTCCAAGTTTAAAATTTGCGGATATTCTCTTGATGTTCATAATAATACAAAAAATTACTAAATTCATTCTGCCTTCAGTAGAAGCAACTCCCCAGAGCACCATAGATCTACCTTTAAAATGCCCAATTCATATCTGCCTTTAAAAAATCTGCTCCGTCTTTCGCTATCTTCAGATCGTGCCAGTAACTGTTAAAACCATTTGTTTAATCAAGAATAAAATGTTTTTCATCCGAAAATGCAACATTTTACCATTTAATATTGTCTTTATTCAAATTTAACACAGACGTTCTTTCCCCCATTAAATGTTGGTTGATCATTACAGGTTTTTTATTCATTTTAACATATTATTAATTGTTTTAAACATGTATAAATGTGGAACCTAACCTTTCGTTAAAAATTACGAGCAAATTCAGCAGCAGTCATTATGAGTAGAACAGTAAGAGGAATTATGAGTCTTCGATCTCTGTAAAACAACTCTGATTTTCCTTCAGATCTCTCTTCTATCGAACCAGCTGTTCAACGTTTGATCACATTTCCTTCAGCAATTTTAGACCTTCGAATTTCATTAGAAATTCGGCGGATTGAAATTATCCTTCCACTTAAAAAACACATTTATCATACTTCACTACTTGAACGTTCTTTTTCTCGAGGAATTATCAGTAATGTCCGTCCAAGAAAAATTGAAGGCTTATATATGAATTAATCTAGCCCAGTTGTTAGCATATCCACATGTCAACTGTAATTTATCCGCTTGTAAATTAAATAAAACGAAAAAATCTGGATTGTCCTTATAATTATGAACATCTAAAAACGTGGAGAAAAACACATTTTGCATTATTTTTTATTAATTTTGTCTTATATTAAAAAAAATATATATAGCAATTTTGGTTTTTAGAATACTAGATATATTAAGTGCACTTAATCTTGTTCACAATTATTTTTACATTAGTTATTTCAAAATATAAAGTGTTCTTATAAATATGAGAAGGAGTGTAGGTGAAAAACGAATGTTCGTAGAATGTCGCAAATTTATATGTGTATCTGACATAATGACTAGTTGTACACCTGCAACTATAGTTTTATTACAAGCTTCTGTTTCAGAGACATCAACAACATTACACGAATTTCCGTGACGTCTGTATGTAAGTATGTGTGTACGTGTGTGTATCTCGCACAATTCAAAAAGGGTTGGAAGTAGAAGCATTGCAATTTTGTATATAGGTTTGTTATAACATCTAGTTTTGCACCTCCCTTTTTGGACTTTCTGTGACTTTCCGTTTTGGAACTATTTAGGAAAATTATATTCCTAATAAGCAAAAATACAGAGGTTTTGCCCATCAATATGGCCTACCATCATCGAGATATCAAAAGAAGCTAATTAAAGAGCAATTAATAATATTGTTATGAGAGTTATTCGAGTGTAGAAAATTTTGATTAAAAACATAAGGAGGTTTTAGTCGAGGAAATAATTTTATTTAATGAATATTCAGCCCATAAATAGAGCCTGCAATGATATTGCTATGAAAATTATCGACGTTTTTAAGTCAAGAAAGTAATTCTTAAATGCATAAGTAAGTTCTAATCTAAGAATGCACTTTATTTAATAAATATCCAGCACGTAAATTGATCCCGTTTTGTTATTGTTATGAAAGTTGTCGACATTTTAGCGTGGAGAAATTAATTCTTTAAGACAGACGCAGTTTCGAGTCGACAAATGCACTTTATTTAATGAATATTCGGCGCTTATACAGAGCCCGTAATGATATTAATATGAAAGTTTTTGGAATTTTTGTGCGTAGAAAGTAATTCTTAATGACATATGTAGGTTCTAGTCGACGAATGCACTTCATTTAATGAATAGTCAACCCGAAGAGAGAGCCTGTAATGATATTGTTAAATACATTGACGACATTTTAGCGTGTAGAAAGTAATATTTAAAGAAATAAGCAGGTACTAGACGAAGAATGCACTTTAATTAATATTCAGTAAACAGGTGAATAACTCTTTTTTTTTTTTTTTTTTTTTTTTTTTTTGTGCTTCAAAAATTAATGATAAATTAATATTATTGAAACAATTGATTGAAATGGTCATTTGTACTACAGAAATCGAATGAACATTGTTAAATAGACTACAGTGCATAAATTTCGCTAAATCAGGAAAAACCGAATATTTCGAAATCTGAATGGTATTTGAATTCATCGAGAGTATTGTCAGTGGTTTATGGAATTTTTAAGGTAGTTCTGGGTGATAAATCGATGCATCAGTACAAATTTTCCAGAACTACACTCCTTTAGAGATTAGAGCTTTCAAATTTTGTGAATCCCGTACTACCACTTTTCGCCACATTTGAATGCATAATTTGAGGTTAAGTCACGGAAATGAAAGAACTTTCATCTGTTTCCATTTTTATTGTGCGTGAAAAGTAGCACATAAAAGTAGCACACAAATTCTAGTTTACAATCATCAGCAATAACTCTTCTTCTTTTTTTTTTTTTAGTTCTTTTGAGTCATTTATAATTTATAGGACATTTAGTTCTGCGCTGCAAACCAGTGATTTTATCCGGAAATTCCAGAAGTTTGTTTTTATTGAAGTTAGAGCTTCCAAACATTGGAAAACCTAAACTGCAAACTTTTTCCAAATTCGGTAACAAACTGGCCGAATTCGAAGCCGAATCGCCATATTCTATGTTAAGACCAAAAATCATCTCTGGCTACTAACATGGCGGCTTGGCGAGATTAGCGACAAAATTTTGTGACAAATATTGTTTCAGGATAGACAAATGTGCTTTAAATAAATAATTCGTTAAATAAATCCTTGTCGAATCATGTTCTTAGACTGAATAAGAAAATGATTCGAGAAGGATTTATTTAACAAACTGTATTAACTCTATTTTTTTTTATATAGGAATTTTTGCTAGTGTTCGGATACTTTTTTTACCGACTGTACAGACGTCACGAAAATTCGTGTATTGTCGCTGATAACTCTGAAACAGGAGTTCGTATTAAAACCAAAGTTGAAGGTGTACAACTAGTTATTATGACATTCACACGTAGAAATTTGAAACATTCTACGATCAATCGTTTTTAATCTATGCGAAATACGAAATCTATCTCGCAAATAAGGATTACAATACTACTTCCTTATACTTTATATAATTAAGTAAAAACAGCACTTATTAAAAGTATTTATAAAATTATTACAATTTGTTTTCTGCAAAACTACACAGTAAACACACTGATTCACTGAGTCAGTGATTCACTGATATACTGATTCACTGAATCAACACAGCCGTGGCGATTCTATGGGAGATTGATCCGCAAATTTTGGTGAACACGTTGGCTTTAGGAACCTGACGCCTACCAAGACGGGATTTTGCGAAATCCCCCTGCTCCCCCCTGGGGGGGGCAGAAGGCAAAAACACCTTTATAAGCATAACTCGGCTCCAAATTGCTTCACGGTGATGAAATTGCATACGGAGAGACTAAACTTCAGTACAAAAATAATCATTTTTCGCGATTTTGGAATTTTGGATTTTTAAAGGTGGGCAGGGGTAAAAATGATTTTCGGAGACAAATTTAGGAAAATACGGATTTTCGAGTAAAACAATGATATAGAAAACCGCAAAGAGTCTCCTTGAGGATATTTCCAAAAACTCGTTCTTGTTTTTTTTTGCAATTTTTCATTTTAGTGGGGAGTTACGACATGTTAAACTCGAGCCCCCCTTTTAGCGCTAAATTCTTCCGGAGAAATCTATAGGAGTTGATGTCATAAATTTTAGTGTGTGGCTTATTTGCATGTGTCCGACACCAACCGGGAAAGTCCCCCCTTTCCTCCTTGAGGGTGGGGTGCACTAAACCCTTTTCCAAGCATAACTTTGCTTCAGATTATCTCAGCAAGATTATTGATATTATTATTATTATTTATTATTATTTTTTTTTTGTGGGTTGTTTATGCCTTCCCAACACGCACTGTAAAGGGATTTAACGAAATATCTCAATCTCCCCCATTAAGGGCTCGGAGGGAGGCAGAAACACGCTTATAAAAGTAACTTTGCTACAAATTATCTCAGGATATCGATTTTCTGATACGTCGATTGATTATGCGAAATCAACACACATACTATAAGGGGATTTTGTAAAATTCCGTCCTATCGCCCCTTCGGGGTTTGAGGGGGCAAAACCATGTTTCTAAGCATAACTTTGCTTATGACAGTAAGATTAATTTTTACGTGTGGGTTGTTTATGCGTTCCCAACACGTATTATAAATGGATTTTTATTTCCTCCTCCCCCATTTAAGGGCTGGGGGGGGGCGAAAAAAAGTTTTTAAGAGTAACTATGCTACACACTACTAAGACACACACAACAAAGGGATTTTGTAAAATTCCACCTTAAGGGAGGAGAAGGGTGCAAAATCATGTTTCCATGCCCTACTCTACTTCGAACTATCTTAAGTGATTTTTTATGTGCGGGGAATAGTTATGCGTTCCCAACACGCACTATAAAAGTATTTTGTGAAATTTTCCCTTCCCCCCTTTAAAGGCGGGGGTGGGGGGCAAAAACACGTTTTAAAGAATAACTCTGCTCGAAATTATCTCAAGAAAGCGATTTTTTGATATGTCAATTGGTTATGCATGCTCAACACACACAAACTACAATGGGATTATTTGAAATTCCGTGCTATTCCCCCCCCCCCTTCAGGGTTGAGATTAAAAAGAATGTTTCCATGCGTAACTCTGTTCCAAATTATCTTAAAATGGCAATATTTGATATGTGGACTGCTGATGCGTTTTCGATTTACAGTACAAAGTGATTTTGTGAAATCTCACCCCCCCCGCCCCTTGAGGGGGGAGGGAAACATGTATCCAGGAGTAACTCTGCAGTAAATTACCTTAAGAAGGAGATTTTCGATGTTTGGGTCTGTTGCGAAAATCGCTACTTCCACTTCAACTCTTTGTAATCCGATCGTCTGCGCCTGCGCGCACGAGAGGAATTGTGAGTTCGATAGCAAGAAAAAAAAATGTTCTAAGTTCTCAAAATGTAAATATTGTGTATTGTTAGTGCGCGTTAAGTATTTATGTAATTTTATCAGTATTATGTCTTTAATAATTTGTGATTGTGTATTTACCAGATAAAATGCGTTTATTTAAAGAAAATGACTACTTAATGAGTGAAAGTTTCCACTTATTATTGAATTAAGAACGAATATTTCATCCCTCGAACAACATAGATGAAGGAAGGTAAGCTTTTCTTACCTTTTATTATTGAAATGAAACATAAATGATTCTATTTGTTTTTAAGAAATTTTTGATTAGATGAAGATTTGTAGAATCAATTTTGTTGAATACTAATTTATTTAAAATTTAGTATATAGATATCGAATATAGTTATTCTTAAAGTTTGAATTCGATATTTATTGGCATCCTACTGCCGGGATCTGTTTACCTAGGATTATAATGGAAAATTTAGCTAAAGAAAGAACACCATTAAGAAGTGCGTTTACACGTATCGCTAATTTATTAGAGAATAATTTAATAGAGGAAGATAAGAATATAGAAGAAATTGAAGTTTTATATGCTCTATTAAATGAAAAATGGGCAATGTTATGTCCAAAAGAAAAAGAAATATTAGATGTTCTTGTTAAAGATGATAAGTGTACACAAGATAATTATGATAAAGAGTATGAAGGCTTTAGTTTTTATGAAGAAAAATTTATTAAATTAAGAACAAAAGTTGAAAAACTTTTGAAAAATTCTGAAATTGAAAACAGTTTTCAATCAAATGAAAATATAATGAAACGAAAATTCAAACTTCCTGAAATAGAATTTAAATTGTTCGGGGGTGAAATAAAAGAATGGTTGCCATTCTGGGCACAGTTTGAGAAAATACACAACGATGAAGAGATACCAAATGAAGATAAATATCAGTATTTGTTACAAGCCTCAATAAAAGGCTCAAGGGCACGGGAAATTGTTGAATCGTATCCCGCCACAAAAGATAGTTACAAAAATGTAATAGAATGTCTTAAAAGTCGTTTTGGGCGTACAGATATGTTAATTGAAGTTTATATACGAGAAGCTCTTGCGTTAATGATGAATAATGCTATAAGTAAAAGTCCAAAAATGCCACATTTTAAATTGTATGATAAAATTGAAACATATTTACGGTCATTGAAAATGCTAGGTGGTTCAAGAGAAAATTATTCATCAATTTTATACCCGTTAATTGAATCTTGCTTACCTGTAGATATTTTAAAAATATGGGAAATAAATTTGAGTTCGACCTTGAACTACGCAAAACAGGAAAATGATGATGAATTGAAATTGGGTAACAAATTAGATTGTTTGATGAACTTTTTGCGGCATGAAATTGAAAGTGAAGAAAAGGTGAAACTTGCTCGTAGTGGATTTAATTTTGAGAATGTAATTAAAAGTACTTATCCGCCACCCGTTCGGCGTGAAAGAATTATTCCTACCGCAGCTGAATTATATAATTCAAAGTGAACAGATGAAAGTGAACATTATTTGCCCCACAGAGCCGTAATAAAAGAAAATTCTACTACCAGAATTAGGCCTGTTTTTGATGGTTCTGACAAAGAGAAAAATTCACCTTCAATCAATGATTGTTTAGAAAAAGGACCTAACACCGTCGAACTGATTTCAGCAATCTTGAATAAGTTTCGATTAAAGAAAATAGGAGTAATTGCTGATATCCGAAGAGCTTTCTTACAAATTGGACTTAGTAAACGTGATAGGTCATTTCTGAAATTCTTAAGGTGGGAGGAAGGTGATCCCACGAAACCTAAAGTTTTTCAACATCGTAGAGTTGTTTTTGGACTTTCTTGTTCGCCATACCTATTTGGTGCTACTCTTCGATATCATCTGAAAAATGTTTCTGCTCATTTTGAAGAACAGCTACCAAGTTGTTAGAATCATTTTATGTGGACAACTGTATCACCAGCGTTGAAAACAATGAAGACCTCGTGAAATTGTCGAAGAATACAAGTTAATTCTCAGTGATGCTAAATTTGAGCTTCGAGGGTGGGAGCACAATTTTCCCAGTCCATCGGAAGAAAGATGTATTCCAGTCCTGGGATTGTCATGGAACTTAAAGAATGATACCTTGTCTGTAGATTTACGAGATACTTTAGAACAGGCCCTCCCAACCCAAAACACTTGGTGGGCCGAATTGGAAATATATTTTATTCATTCGGGCCGCACCATATATACAGTCATAATAAAATCCCCCCCCCTTTCTTCCCGGACTAATTTTGCCGTAAATTAGTGTAGAGACATGCAGCTGGTGCCGATCGATTAGTAATAAGGCCTAGTTTAGAATGGTTTAGTTAGATTTTGCTTAAGGGGATGTCTACACATTATAACTGACATCAACATCATTTTTTTTTTCAAAGGCAACCCCCAATTTCGACAAGCTTTTGAGATTATTTGGATCAAATCAGCCCAAAAAATGGTACAGTTTATATGTTTCTCTCACTTTTTCACATAATTTGTTAAAATATGGAGATGCTAATGTTAAATGAATGTAATAAACATTAATTCATGTCCTCCCAAAAAATTAATATATTAAAATTTCATTCTTCTTTTCTTCTTTTTTACGTTAGAATGAAGTAACCCAAATACATTCCATGGATATTTTTGATGAAAAAACTTTTTTGAATTATGAAAATTGTTAGTAATTTCATATTTCAAAAAATTATGAGTTATGACCTACATTAATTTTTGCACGAATAGAATGGGCATCATAAAACTAGTGGATCTGCAGATCAGGAGCCTCAACGTCCTATTTGCATCAGACATTATTCAATAGGTCATTTTTATTTATTCCTTATTATATAATAGTATATATTGATTCGATCGACTTATTACCATAATCAGATACATTCCTGAGGGGGGCTGCCAATCCCCTTAACCCCCTGCTGTATCTCTCTTCTATACCCATTTGTATATCATATAAAGTGTTACGGAATTGTAAATAATTGCATTTATTTTTGTATAAATTCTTTCAAAGAGGCTTGGAAAGTGGTTAAATGCTAATTTTGTGCATTTCTAGT
This sequence comes from Salticus scenicus, assembly GCA_963930645.1. Classification (NCBI taxonomy): domain Eukaryota; kingdom Metazoa; phylum Arthropoda; class Arachnida; order Araneae; family Salticidae; genus Salticus; species Salticus scenicus. The sequence goes on from OZ005656.1 coordinate 43,784,838, forward strand.
CGTTTTAGCGTTAAAATAGCCTAATTTTCCTTTAAAAACGCTTTAGAAAGCTCCAATAAGGGAAGAAATGGATTTGGTGCCAAATTTGGCGACTGCTTCATTCCTTGGTGATTTTTTGACGACCTTGGCGAGAAAATCCTTACTAGGGATATAACAAATATGGAAGCTCTAATCTCATTGGCTGATGAGATACGAGAATTTTCCAGAACAGTCTGTGTTCAATAGAATAGTATAAAAGGAGCATTTTTTTAGCCAAGGCGGCCAATCTCAGATCTGTGTCAGTTTAGTCAAATGCTTACTTTGCTTTGAGCCTCTTTGAATGAGACTTGCTTTATGTGTTATTGACAAACAGTTTGTAATGTTGTTTTGCTGTTAACGGCTGTTGTTTAAGCTATGTGTGCTGGTTGAATTTTAGCTGATACTTGGTTTATAGACCTGTATTTTTCTGGAACTTTCTGTGAATAAATCACTGAATTTTTGCAAGTTTCGCCTTTCATTCACGGACAACTTACGAACCCCCAAGTACGAAACAACATGTATTCTTTGTATTATTTCCCTGAAATTCATAAATACAAATTTCATAACTATCAAATTTCATACAAAAAATAAAAATAAATAAATAAATAAATAAAAAAAAAATACATAGAATATCGGAAATATTTTGCGTAACCTTTAAACTAATTATCAATTCTCTGCAAACAATTTTCAACAGGAAAACATTCTAATAAAATTTCATTATATTTGATGGGTATGTAACCATGTTAAAATACACTTTTAAGAAATACGGACTATAGACCGTAATAGTACGAAATTCCTTTATGTATACCGGAAAAGTAGCCACAGTCATTATAAACGCCAATAATAAGAATAAACCTAATTAATTATAACTCATTAATTTTTCAAACTAATTTGACATCATTTGGATGATTACAGTACATTCTCGGAATTATTTTGTGTGGTCTCATAAATTATTTAGACTATACATAACCTTTTTAACACTTTCCAACAAGGTTGAAAAGTGTTTATGACTTCGGTTTGCCTGTCTGTCTGTCTGTCTGTCCGTCTGTCTGTCTGTCTGTCCGTCTGTCCGTCCGTCTGTCTGTCTGTCTGTCTGTCTGTCTGTCCGCGCTCTAACTCCCGTAAATATTTATGGAATTTCTTGAAACTGACATATGTTATTCAAGTTCACTGTCGGACGGTCCCTATTTAAAATGGAGTTTATAAATCTACTGGTTTGTGTACAGGGACACCCGAAAGTATTTCAGAGCATTGTGTTCTATGAGAGGTATTTCTATAAACCATATTTTCATACCTTTACTCTAGACATATCTTAATGAAATTGAAATATGTTATTCAAGTTCACTATCCGACGTTCCCTATTGAAAATGGAGTTTGTACCTCTACTGGTTTGTGTACAGGGACACCAGAAAGTATTTCAAAGCATTGTGTTCTATGAGAGGTATTTCTATAAACCATATTTTCATACCTTTAGTGTAGGCATATCTTAATGAAATTGAAATATGTTATTTAAGTTCACTATTGGATGTTTCCTGCATAAAATGGAAGCAATGCCACCATTGGGTTATACACAGGGACACTCAAAAGTTTTCCAAAGCATTGCGTTCTATGAGAGATATTTCTATTAATGAAATTTTAAGAACTTTAGTTTCCACGAAATTTTAGGAAATTGAAATATGTTATTTATATGCAAAAAAGAATGCTTTGAGTAGAATATAGCCTAATTAGCATTATATTTACAGGGTGCCACAAAAATATCCAGTTAAATTAAGAGCTATTATTAAAAAAATTGCTAGATATGTACTCTCGTTTACGTTAAGCGTTTTTAACACTTTCTAACATTTTTAACACTTTCCAACAAGATTGAAAAGTATTTGTGACTTCGTTTTGTCCGTCTGTCTGTCTGTCCGTCTGTCTGTCCGCACTCTAACTCCCGTAAATATTTATGGAATTTCTTGAAACTGATATATGTTGTTGAAGTTCACTAATGGATCTTCCCTATTGAAAATGGAGTTTATACCTGTACTAGTTTGTGTACAGGGTCACCCGAAAGTATCTCAAAGCATTGTGTTCTATGAGAGGTATTTCTATAAACCATATTTTCATACCTTTACTGTAGACATATCTGAATGAAATTCAAATATGTTATTCAAGTTCACTATTGGATGTTTCCTGTATAAAATGGAGGAATTACCACCATCGGTTTATGTACAGGGATACTCAAAAGTATTCTAAAGCATTGCGCTCTATGAGAGATATTTCTATAAATCAAATTTTAATATCTTTACTTTCAACGAAGTTTTAGGAAATTGAAATATGTTATTTATATGCACAAAAAAAAAAAAAGCTTTGAATAGAGTATAGCATGATTAGCATTAGATTTACAGGGTGATAGAAAAATATCCATTTATATTAAGAGCTATTAATAAAAAAATGCTAGAATTGTACTTTCGTTTACATTACGCGTTTTTAACACTTTCTAACATTTTTAAGTGTGAATATGTTTTCAGTTTGTGTATCTGTCCATCTGTCTGTCTGTCTTTCTGCCCGCGCTCTAACTCCTGTAAATATTTATTCAATTTCTCGAAACTGATATGTTTTATTGAAATTCACTATCGGATGTTCCATATTCAAAATTGAGGGAATATCTTTTCTGGTTTGTGTACAGGGACACCCAAAAGCATTTGAAAATATTGTGTTCTATGAGTGTTATTTTTATAAATATTTTCCCTATAGAATGTTCCCTATTTAAAATGACATTAATTGGTCCTGTATAACTAGTTTGTTTACAGGGACCAAAAAAAAAAAAAAAAAAAAAAAAAAAAAAAAAAAACACTGCATTACGCTTTAGGACAGAATTTTTACTTTAAAAATCATAAAAATACTGAAACATATTGTTAATAATCTAAAATAATGCTTTGTATGGAATATGATATGATTACCTCTCTGATTTACAGGGCTACACTAAATCATTCAGAGAGATCAAAAGCTGCAATTATAATGTAACGTCTGCATTTTCTTTTGCGTTAAGCCGTTTTAACTCTTTCCAAAATGCCTAAGGGTAATTTTAAAATGAATTAGTCTATCTGTATACTTTTCAGTCCTTCTGTCTGTTGTGTGATAACGTAGGCAAAAAATATTAAAAGTTATTCGATACAACAATTACGTACAGTTGGAAAGTGTTACTAATCAATGCGTACTGCATGATTTTTCTTTCTTGTTTTAAGAGTAAACATGATTTTAAGCATCTTTATATTGTATGTTAATTCTATTAAGTTCAATTCAGCATAAACGCATTAAAGTGCGCGCTTGAAATTCTTTCGTGTGTCTCTGTAAACGAACCATAAACATTGTATACACCATTAAAAACTATTCAGCTTATTTTGCGTTTAAAATTAATAATTGTTCCAAATGTAACATCGTTTGGATGACTACGTGACATTGTCCGAACACTTTTGTAAGATCCTGTACAATAATTAGAAAGCTTAAGAGCACATATTTTCTTCAAACAACATAAGTTTAAGAATCTTACTCACGTACGCTAGTTTCATTTTCTTCATTGCAAAGTAATGATATTAAAATGCGTTTAAACGTAATTCACCCCATACGCCGTAATGTTAAGAATTTGGGCTTGTCCCTGTACACAGTTTATAAAAAAATATAGCAATAAAAATTATACAGCTGCTTATATGCAAAGCTGGAACGTGTGCGCCAATTTGCAAGTCAATCGAAGGATTTTGCGGCCGCTATCGCAGTACATACAAATTCTTCCCATAGGCCGTAATGATAAAAAAACTTTGGCGTGTCCCTGTACACGAACTACAAATGAAATGCACACCCAAAACTATACAGCTAATTTCGTGGGGATCTTGAACATGTGTATAAAATTTCAAGTCAATAGCGTGATTTTTGCGGCCGCTATCGCACGACAGACTGACAGACAGACGGACAGACGGAACCCAAAATCCTTTTGAGTCTCAACAGAGGGCCACTATTCACGTTTCGGCAAAAACTGGAAGTTAATAGCTTGATTTTTGCGGTGGCTATCGCGGTACATACAAATTCCTCCCATAGGCCGTAATGATAAGAAAAACTTTGGCGTGTCTCTGTACACGAATTACAAATGGAATACACACCCAAAACCATACAGCTGATTTCGTGGGGCACATGAACACGTGTACCAAATTGCAAGTCAATAGCGTGATTTTTGTGGCCGCTATCGCGATACATACAAATTTCTCCTATAGGCCGTAATGATAAAAAAAACTTTGGCGTGTCCCTGTATGCGAACTACAAATGGAATACATACCAAAAACTATACACCTGATTTCGTGGGGCTCATGAATATGTGTACCAAAATTCAAGTCAATAGCGCTATTTTTCGGCCGCTATCGCGCGACAGACAGGCACACAGACACACAGACACAGCCCAAAACCGTTTTGAGTCTCAACAGAGGGCCTCCACTGACGTTTCGGCAAAAATATGGGTTTCTAAATTTACAGTTCATTCCTATCATTAATTTTCGAATTATAGTGACATTTCAACTTTTATTGCTTTCAGGGGGCTGTCACTTGTTATAATTTGCGTCATATTACTTTGCTTCTGCATGATTTAAAATAGTTATTCAAGTAAGTTTAGACGTATACATTTTTTAATTAGCATTACTTTACTTTACATTTAAAATTGTTATACTTCTTTTTCTATTATTATCTGAATAGATATAATACTTTTCTCTGTGATAACTTATATTTTTTTTCTTTTAATATGGAGGTTTACCCCTAATCAATATTTGCTTGTAACACTATGAAAACTTGATACTAGTGGATCTGCAGATCAGGAGCCTCAACGTCTTATTTGCATCAGACATTATTCAATAGGTCATTTTTATTTATTCCTTATTATATAATAGTATATATTGATTCGATCGACTTATTACCATAATCCGATACATTCCTGAGGGGGGCTGCCGCCCCCCTTAACCCCCTGCTGAATCTCTCTTTCTATAACTATTTGTATATCATATAAAGTGTTACAGAATTGTAAATAGTTGCATTTATTTTTGTATAAATTCTTTCAAAGAGGCTTAGAAAGTCGATAAAATGCTAATTCTGTGCATTTCTAGTCGTTTTAGCGTTAAAATAGCCTAATTTTCCTTTAAAAATGCATTAAAAAGCTCCAATAAGGGAAGAAATGGATTTGGCGTGAAATTTTGCGACTGTTTCGCTCATTGGCGATTTTTTTTTGCGACCTTGGCAAGAAAATCCTTATTAGGGTTATACCAAATATGGAAGCTAATCTCATTGGCTGATGAGATACGAGAATTTTCCAGAACAGTCTGTGTTCGATAGAATAGTATAAAAGGAGCATTTTTTTAGCCAAGGTAGCCAATCTCAGATCTGTGTCAGTTTCGTCAAATGCTTGCTTTGCTTTAAGCCTCTTTGAATGAGACTTGCTTTATGTGTTATTGATAAACAGTTTGTAATGTTGTTTTGCTGTCAACGCCTGTTCCTTAAGCTATGTTTACTGGTTTATAGACCTGTATTTTTCTGGAATTTTCTGTGAATAAATCACTGAATTTTTGCAAGTTTCGTCTATCATTCTCGGACAACTTACGAACCCCCAAGTACGAAACAATATGTATTCTTAATAAACGACGGTCTTGTATTATTCCCTGAAATTCATAAATACGAAATTTTATAACTATCGAATTTCATACCAAAAAAATTTTATAGCATATCGGAAATATTTTGCGTAACCTTTAAACTAATTATCAATTCTCGGCCCACAATTTTCAGCAGGAAAACATGCTTTTAAAATTCTAATAAAATTTCTTTATATTTGATGGGGATGTAACCATGTTAAAATACACTTTTAAGAAATACCGACTATAGACCGTAATAGTACGAAATTCTTTTATGTATCCCGGAAAAGTAGCCACAGTCATTATAAACGCCAATAATAAGAATAAACCTAATTAATTATAACTCATTAATTTTTCAAACTAATTTGACATCCTTTGGATAATTACAGTACATATTCGGAATTATTTTGTGTGGTCCCATAAATTATTTAGTCTATACTTTTAGTCCTTTTTTGAGAGTAAACATGATTTTAAGCATCTTTATAATGTCTGTTAACTTTATTAAGTTCAATTCAGCATAAACGCATTAAAGTGCGCGCTTAAATTAAAAATTTGTCCATAGGCTCTAATGTTACGAAATTCTTTCGTGTGTCTTTGTAAACGAACCATAAATCTTACTCACGTACGCTAGTTTCATTTTCATCATTGCAAAATAGTGATATTAAAATGCGCTTAAACGAAATTCACCCCATACGCCGTAATGTTAAGAATTTCTGCGTGTCCCTGTACACAGTTTATAAAAAATATAGCAATAAAAATTACACAGCTGCATATATGCAAATAATTACACAGCTGCTTATGTGCGCCAATTTGCAAGTCAATCGAAGGATTTTTGCCCCCGCTATTGTGGTACATACAAATTCTTTCCATACGCCGTAAAGATAAGAAAATCTTTGGCGTGTCCCTGTACACGAACGACAAATGCAATACACACCTAACACTATACATCTAATTCCGTTGGGCGCATGAATATGTGTACGAAATTGCAAGTCAATAGCGATCTTTTGGGGGCCACTATCGCGGTACATACAATATCTTCCCATAGGCCGTAATGATAAAAAAACTTTGGCGTGTCCCTGTACACGTATTACAAATGGAATGCACACCCAAAACTATACAGCTAATTTCGTGGGGATCATCAACATGTGTACAAAATTTCAAGTCAATAGCGTGATTTTTGCGACCGCTATCGCACGACAGACAGACAGACGGACAGACGGAACACAAAATCCTTTTGAGTCTCAACAGAGAGCCTCCATTCACGTTTCGGCAAAAATTGGAAGTCAATAGCTTGATTTTTGCGGTGGCTATCGCGGTACGTACAGACTCTTGCCATAGGCCGTAATGATAGAAAATCTTTGGCGTGTCCCTGTACACGAATTACAAATGGAATACACACCTAAAACTATACAGTTAAATCCGTTGGGATCATGAACATGTGTACCAAATTGCAAGTCAATAGCGTGATTTTTGTGGCCGCTATCGCGGACATACAAATTCCTCCCATAGGCCGTAATGGTAAGGAAAACTTTGGCGTGTCCCTGTACACGGATTACAAATGGAATACACACCCAAAACTATACAGCTGATTTCGTGGGGCACATAAACATGTGTACCAAATTACAAGTCAATAGCGTGATTTTTGTGGCCGCTATCGCAATACATACAAATTTCTCCCATATGCCGTAATGATAAAAAAAACTTTGGCGTGTCCCTGTATACGAACTACAAATGGAATACATACCAAAAACTATACAGATAATTTCGTGTGGCTCATGAACATGTGTACCAAATTTCATGTCAATAGCGCTATTTTTGCGGCCGCTATCGCGCGACAGACAGACAGACAGACAGAAAGACACACAGACACAGCCGAAAACCGTTTTGAGTCTCAACAGAGGGCCTCCACTAACGTTTCGGCAATAAGAAACACAAATTATACTTTTCCGAACCGTCTTCACTTCCGAAATTCGAATATGTAGTCAAAAATGGGTGTTACTATGGCGAAAAAAAAGAAAAGAAAAGAAAAAATATTTGTGCTAGTTTTAAAATGCAGATTACACCCTAAACAAAATTTAGCAATTGAATTAAAAACTAGATGTTATTACAAATCGTTAGGCATCAGCTGCTGGTTTCTATGATAATTTATGGTGAAATTAGTCTATTATTATTATTGTTTTATGACTGTACATATGCATATGTGCATATATGTTTGTGAGTATATGATTCATGTATGTATATACTTTTTTCGGGGAAGGGCAGGGTGAAAATTCGGAGCAGAATACATTAATTTAAAGTATTTTCATTCATAAATTAACAATAGGCAATATTGTCGTGAAATGTTTATGACTATGTATTCAAACAATAATAAAAAGAATGAATAATGTATCTAATAATATTTCATTACAACAATTCTTTAGCTACCATAATCGTTGAAAGGTATTTTTACTTCGAAAAGTTAGAACGTATTTATTAATTTTTGATCTGTTAACCAAAGTTGTCAAACTTTAGATATCGTTAATCTCCTCGCGGGCCGCAAGAAACTATGCGGTGGGCCACATGCGGCCCGCGGGCCGCGGGTTGGCCACCCCTGCTTTAGAAGATAGTACCCCTGCAACGAAAAGGAAAATACTGAGTGCGGTACATAGAATATTTAATCCCCTTGGATTCACATGTCCGGTTACCTTGGGGCCGAAGATTCTCCTGCAAGAGTGCTGGAAATTGAAAGTATCATGGGCTGCAAAATTGCCTGAAAAAATTACCAAGAAGTTTGAGCAGTGGCAAAAAGAAGTTCCTAAATTGAAAGAAGTCGAAATCCCAAGATGCCTCACTCTGAATCATGAGGCACCAGAAAATTTAAGTTTACATATTTTCTGCGATGCAAGCAAGATTGCATACGCTACCTGCATATTCTTAAGAAGTGAAACTGGAAGTTTAGTGTCTTGTCAACTTGTACAGGCTAGAAGCAGAGTTGCTCCTATGAAAACTACTTCTATTCCAAGATTGGAACTCCTTGCCTGCTGCATAGGAGCGAGATTAGCTGAGACTGTGGTGAATGATCTCCGAATAAAGAATATCTCAAAATTTTTCTGGTCCGACTCCGCAAATGCACTATATTGGATAAAGGGAAGTGAAAACTGGGCGCCTTTCGTTTTTAACAGAGTTAAAAAAAAATTAGATCTCTGACAGAGCCTGAAAATTGGCACCACGTACCAGGGTCTTTCAATGCAGCAGATTTACCATCTCGCGGCCGCAGTGTTCAAACATTGATTAAATCCAAGTGGTGGGAAGGTGTGCAATGGTTGAGGAAGCCAAGACAAGAATGGCCAAGATCTAATGCTCTTCCTGACTTCGATATAGTGTACTCCGAGAAGAAGAAAACAGTAATTAGTGCTACAAATCATGAAGATTCAAGTGAGAAGCTTTATAACCGTATTTCGTCATACAATAAATTGTTAAGAATCACTGCTTGGATTAAAGGTTTTTTAATAATTGTAAAGTTGAACCTTCACATCGAATTTTTGGATTCTTAACTTCAGAAGATATAAATGATGCTGAAACTGTTATGTTGAAAAATGTACAAAAAGAATCATTCTCGGGTCCTGAAGATAAACGCCTGAAATCTCTTAACTGTTTTATGGATACGAATGAACTTATGAAAATGAAGACTAGAATCATCATGAGAGAAGATACACAAAGATTCCGATATCCGATAATATTGCCATCCAATCATCCAGTGGTAGAAAAACTCATCCGAACCAGACATTTAAATTTGAATCATGCTGGTGTCCAGATCCTCATGAATAATTTAAGAGAAGATTTTTGGATTTTAAAGTATCGGAAGACAGTAAGAAAAGTTATCAGAAATTGTGTACGCTGCAAAAGATATGATTCTAGACCAAAGCCCATCATAGAAGCACCTCTCCCAGTTGACAGAATAAAGGAAGCAGCAGTGTTTGAGATCATAGGAATTGATTATGCCGGTCCTCTAATTCTTCGAGGAGGTCAAAAAGTCTGGATAGTCATCTTCACTTGTGCCGTCTACCGAGCCTTGCATTTAGAGATAGCTACATCCATGTCGACTGAAAATTTTCTACAGGCTCTCCGAAGATTCATAGCTCGAAGAGGAAGACCCACAATAATATACTGTGATAATGGCTCGAATTTTGTTGGTGCGGAAAATTTACTTAAGAAAATCAATTGGGATACCATTTCTCAATACAGTGAAGCTCAGAAGATCATTTGGAAGTTCAACCCTCCATCTGCACCGTGGTGGGGTGGATGGTGGGAACGTTTGATTGGTATAATCAAGGGAATTCTTCGAAAAGTCTTAGGAAGAAGTTCGTTGAATTTAGAAGAAATGAATACTGTTATTTGTGATACTGAAGGCATTGTTAACCAACGTCCTTTAACTTACCTCTCCGAAGATGTTAATGATCTAACTCCGCTTACTCCTGCTATGTTTTTACGGGATATTAAAGAATCAGGCATTCCCGATCTTGATGTTTTAGATTCATCATCTCTCAATAAAAGATATTCCTATAGACAGCGAATAAAAGAACATTTACGAAAAAGATTTAGAATTGAATATTTGGGGCATTTAAGGCAATCTTCGAAATTTACTAAAAATCAACGACCCATCCAAATTGGTGATATCGTTATAGTATCCAGTGAGAACATAAAGAAAATTGACTGGCCTCTCGATAAAGTTATTGAACTCTGTCCATCTAAAGATGGCCATGTTCGACTTGTAAAAGTGAAAATGAAAGGGGGTGAATTTTTCCGTCCAGTGCATAGATTAATTCCTCTAGAAGTAACTCCTGAAAGTTGTGCTGACTTACCCTGTTCATCACGAATTTCTAAGTCGAATATCCAACCTCCTGAAAAGAACTTTGTTCCAGTGACTGTTCCAACTGAATCTGTTCCAGTGACTCCTCCAACTGAGTCTGTTCCAGTGACTGTAAAAACTGAATCTGTTCCAGTTACTCCTCCAACTGAGTCTGTTCCAGTGACTGAACCTACTGAGCCAGTTGACAAAAGTTCTGTAAAGGACATTCCTATAGAGACTATTCCACTTGAAAAACGATCCAAATATGGACGTTTGTTAAAGCCAAAAGTGAAGTTTGAGTTTCTCTAAAAATCCTCGAAACTCAAAGGTGGGAGTGTGTTGCGAAAATCGCTACTTCCACTTCAACTCTTTGTAATCCGATCGTCTGCGCCTGCGCGCACGAGAGGAATTGTGCGTTCGATAGCAAGAAAAAAAAATGTTCTAAGTTCTCAAAATGTAAATATTGTGTATTGTTAGCGCGCGTTAAGTATTTATGTAATTTTATCAGTATTATGTCTTTAATAATTTGTGATTGTGTATTTACCAGATAAAATGCGTTTATTTAAAGAAAATGACTACTTAATGAGTGAAAGTTTCCACTTATTATTGAATTAAGAACGAATATTTCATCCCTCGAACAACATAGATGAAGGAAGGTAAGCTTTTCTTACCTTTTATTATTGAAATGAAACATAAATGATTCTATTTTTTTTATTAAGAAATTTTTGATTAGATGAAGATTTGTAGAATCAATTTTCTTGAATACTAATTTATTTAAAATTTAGTATATAGATATCGAATATAGTTATTCTTAAAGTTTGAATTCGATAGGGTCAGCTATGTGTATCTAACTCATAATATAATTATATTTTGCAAAGTTCACTCGTCCTTCTTTCCTTTAAGAGCAGGGCGGGAGAGGGTGGTTAAAAAACAAGTTTTAATACATAACTCTGCTTCAAATAATCTTAGGATCCCGATGTTTTAATGTGTCGGTTAGGTATGTATATGCAACATGCACTATAAAGGGATTTTTTGAAGTGTGGAGTTTGTGAAAACTGCTACCTAAGGTAGCGAGAACTTTAACTTAGATTTTGACTGATTTCAATCATTTATTATTATTATTATTATTATTATTATTATTATTATTATGAATTATATGGTATTTTGAGAATTCATTTCAATATAATGGGCAACGAAGCGGGCAAAGCCTGTTAGTTTCTTAAAAAGAAGTGATATATATATATATATATATATATATATATATATTATAGATAAATATTCGGGTGAATCTAACTTATCAATATTGGAGAATTTAAACCATTAAACAAATCAAAACCTTCTGTAAAATTATTCTTTAAAAAATATTTTAATTTTCATTTGTTAAAAAAATTATATGTTATTAACATTGAAAAAAACAGTTTTTCTCATTAAATTTTTTACAGATATTAAATAAAACCTCTTTTTAATATTTAAATTAATTTGTTTGTACTTAACGTAAATTTTCATTATAAACTAATTTGTCACCAAATATGTTAATCAGTTTTTGAGACGCAATATAAAAATTACTTTCTACGTAATCTACGTACTTTTCAAATGCTATCAACGGTATTTCAAGACATATTATAAGAATATATAATCCACTGGCTTCCAAAATTTAAGGCACATCTCCTTCTCTTCTTTTGCGCGGAAATTTGAAACAAATGAACAGATTATTTGGATGCAATATTTTTTATTAAACCATAAATTGAGTTTTGTATGACTTTAACGTAAGTAGCAAATTTTAAACTGATATAACATAATTTTTCTCGAAAGTAAGCATTAGAAGAAATGAAAAAATGAAACAATTTTAGTAAAGAAAACTAAATGAGAAAGGGGGCAAAAGCCGCCTTACAGACAGGTGAAGGTACACATGCCTCCAAATAATAAATTAAAAACTTTTTTTTTTCTGTATTCACTTTACGTTTTCTTCCATAAGGAATATTTTTTTGAAAATGTAATTAGTAATTTGTAAACATTGAACAACGTCAAAAGAATAAAAAATATCAATAAAAAGCTTTAATCATCATGTCAATAAATAATTTTGTGCATCATCCAATTTTTATGTCCAGATGTACATTTTTTAAAAGTTATTCACATACGAAAAAATTAAGAGAAGAAAAACAACAGAAAAGTGAATACACGAAAGAAATAATAATTCATTGTAAATGCATATGATTTTATTTTTTTAAGCAAAGGAAATTGCAGTTATTAAATAACAAAAAAAAAAAACATTAGATAAAATATTATATTTTTAAACTATATCTGAATTCGAAATATTACCTATTCAAAATTTAATAAATTTTGATGTCAAGGACTCAATAATTCTTTGAGATCGCAAATATATGAAACGTCTTTGCTCCTTTTCCGTTTGACACTTCGCTATAAGTCTTATTTAAGTACAGAGTTTCCTAGATGACAGTCAATATTTTTTAAACCTGTAAATAATTTGAACTGCTGAAAATATAAAACTTTCAAATGCATTTTAAATTGCATTTCTTGTATAATTTCATGAAAAATGCTTGGCAGAACATATCTATTTTATCCTAATATTCAATGTATATCAGAAAATAAATTTTAGTAATACATACGTCTTTGTTAATTTAATGAAGAAAAATACTTTAATATATTCGTGCATCGGTTCAGAAATAATTTTTAGATACATGAAACTACATTGGATTAAGGTTTATATTATACATACATTATGTTTATATATACATGGTGCTTCAGCAAGACCGTCTAAATTTGGCACATCCATATTTCTCCCTTCGTGTCCATTGAAATTATCCAAAGAACTACATGTTTACGACCAATAGTTTTTGAGGTAAATGGAAAGAAAACCTGTGACGTCATATCCAGTGTACAGAAAAATAAATTATTGGAAATATTAACATAAGTATTTGCTTATCTGTGCATAGGAATATGTTCAAAATGCATCGAGTTATGCATGGATGCATGGATCGAGTTGGATGGTTATGCATGGATCGAGTTCGCTCACATCGAGTTATGCATGGATGGAGAGTTGTAGTTTGACTGTCTGCACTTGTTTGATATATAGTAAGATTAATTGTATATATCAATATACACGAAAGGAGTATTTTATCGTGTGAACGCTTTGGGAGCTTCAAGAAGTAACCTTTTATATACGTTTCAAAGCACAGTTTGACAGCATGAAACGGCGCACGCATACAAACTTTCATATGCGATGTATGTATTTTTAATATCTGCAAACGATAACCTATGCAAATATCGATGTTTATGTTTTCAATAGCTTTATAACAGATCCGGATATAAGTTAGAATTTTTTTCTTTGCATTTCATTCGAAAGCTTTTTGCGTAGATATACAGTGCCGGAAAAAAAAGAAATCTTTACACTTGAGAAGTAAAAAAATAAAAAAAATTCTTTACATGTCATTTTGCCATTCTCGTCATAAAAATGTATCGAAGTCCAGTGATGACACGTGGTGTTAGTTGATCACAGACGACCTATCCTATCAACACTCAGTTAAAAGTAATTAAAGATGTCAGTTAAAAGTAATCAGTTAAAAGTAATTAAAGTAAGATTTTAAAAGTAAGTTTGTATGTCTTTCGCTCCCAACGTCCAGTACTTCGTTCATTTGTTAAAAGTTTGAGAACCTACATCGATATTCCCACTCTACACATGGGTCGGAATAAGCTTAAAATGGAAGAGAAATACCATGCTTTGACTCTGCTAGAGAAGGTGACTCTGTGATTTATGTAGCCAGAGATTTGACAAATCATTATAGAGGAAGCTAGATGTAGAAAATTATTATAAGGTTAATAAAATTTAAACATTTAAGTCAAGATCTTAACTTTCAAGTGGTTTATTGTGAGTATTACATTGCAGTCAGTATTTTCTACTTTTTACATTTTACTATCATCTGAAGCCGCTTCTGCATGGATCTCTGGCTACATCCAGCTATATTTAGAATGATTTGTCAGATCGCAAGTTTTTATAGCGGTGTCATGTATCGAACGCTGGAACTCATGAAGACTAGCTTTTTTCTTTCGAGAAATTTATTTACTTCTCGAATTACACACACGATACAATACAGACACATTTAACACAAATAAACACGTAAACATTTAACATAATTTAAATTTGAACGGTAACTTTCCAGTCCACCAAATAATACAAAATAAACGGCACTCAAGCCAGGCATCCGCTCTTCTCGGCGTTGCATCATCCACTTCTAAAACCAAACTAAACTTTCTTCAATTCGAAAGTCTTTCTCGTCTGCGCTGGACAGACAGCGAACTCTAGTCAGTCTAAAAGTCATTACAGTCCTCCTCCCTTCAGGGGAGAAAATTTTCACTATTGTAGAGGGAAAAGTTTGGTTAAATAATACTTAATTTGGATAAGTCTATATTCAAATAAAATAAAGTCACAATGTTCAACATATTAGTTCATCTTCTAGATATCGTAATTAGTTTAAAACAAGTGAAAAAAAAAAAATAAGAGCAAGCACCAATTCTATGCAGAAAGAGTACCTGGTTATATTTAAATGCACCAGACTTATCCCTTTTTTAGATTAAACACACTAATCTATTTTAAAACATACAAAAAACATATACCAAATAGAAAATTAAATATTATTACACACAATATACCAGAGACACTAAATAGATATGCAAAGTGAAATATAGATAACGAAAACATATATTTGCGAATACTTATATACCACACATATATATAGCAATAATTAAACAAATACGATATATATAGCAATAATTAAACAAATACGATATATATAGCAATAATTAAACAAATGCGATATATAGCAATAGTTAAACAATTACATAAACTTTTTTTTTTTTTTAACTAAGGGATAAGACTTAATCTATCAGCATTCTGAGATTGTAATTCTATACACTCAACAACCTCATAATTAAATAAAACTGCATAGAGTTCCCAAAGTAAAAGTCTGGGATTTGGTCTTTTTTTTTTTCTTTTTCTCAGGAACATGAATAGCTTTATACAATTTTGAGATAAATTCTCCTTTAGTTCTTCAAATGCCATTTGGCAAGAGCTATTCCAGTCAGTGGATTTTAGAGTCCAATCCTTTAGTAAGTCTGACAATAAAGTTGCATTTTCAGAAAATTCACGAATGCAATTTTGATAGTATTAAGCTAATTTCAAAAAGGCTGTCACGTGAGTCTTGGTAGTAGAAGACGAAGAATCTGTTTTGTCTCGAACATTCATTTTACTCGAACATTCATTTTACTTGAAATTCTCAATCCTTGGCCTACTAAATGTCCAGAATTTTTCACATGAGCTTTATAGTAGGTTGACTTTTAGAAGGTTTGATGTGCAACTTAGTAGCACTTATTTTGTAGGAATTGTCTTTTACATGTTTTTTCCTTGTTTCAGGAAAATTGGTGACTTTCTCACTATATGGCACTGGACACTTTTCACGGTCTTTCAATAAATTTGCCATTAGTTGACTAGAATCTTTAGGTAGAGTTTTCAAGGGACCCAAAGTAGTCGCAGAAAGTTCTTCCTTCAAGTAATTTTGTTCCTTTAATTGTTTTTCATAAATTAAGCATTTTTCAGATAATTGCGTAAGATCTAATTTATTCTTCTGCAATTCAGCTGTCAACTGATCCAATTTAGCATTAGAAATTTTTACTTTCTTTTCTAGAATATTAAACAGGTAATCTAGTTTGGAATTAATTATATTAATTTCATTTCTTTCTCCAACAAGCTTTTCATTTTTAAGACAAATTTCATTTTCTTTACCTTTTATTCTTAAGAGCTCTTCTTTAATCATGTTGATTTCATTAGACAGCTTAAGATTTTCAATTTTAGTATTTTCCAGATCTTGTTTGTAATTATTCTTTTTAACATTCAAAATTTCCAACTGATTTAGAAAATTCTTCTTTTCACTTTGTGAATTAAGACGAAGAGTTTTTAACTGATTTTCAAACTTTTCTTTCGCTTGAATTTCTTCATTTATCTGCTTTTCATATTCTAAGCATTTTTTATTCAGATAAGCCTCTATTTCTGCTTTTAGTTCTTCCATCACAAAATTAGAGGCTTCATTTTTCTGTTTAAGGTCTTTTAAGGCATTATTTAGTTCTGAATAATTTTTGGTAGAATGTTCCAACTCTTCAGTAAGTTTTTTATTTTCAAGAGACAGTTCTTGTTCTTTAATTTTATTTTCTTCCATCTCCCCTTTTAAACATATAATTTCATTTAACAATCTGAAATTTTCAGTTTTGAGATAGTCAAAATTTATTTTATCTTTAAGAACAACTTCATTTTCTATTTTATTTTTATTTTCTTTTATATCCTGCAGTTCTTCAACAAACACTTTTGGAGAGGTTTTATTGAGTGAAGAAGTGCCATGAAAGTTCTGGCAGGATTTCTTCTACCTCTTCAGTTTTCTTTTCATCTTCAGATTTGCTCTCAATCAACTTTTGGTCAAAATGAACAACATCTTTATTTTGAATATTTTTCTTCATTCTTAAAAATTTCTTAGGATTTCTTGTTTGTACTGATTTTAGCTTATGCTCTTGTACATTTTCTTTTGATTTCCAATCTTTGAACATTGCAGCAGTTTTATTTCCTTACAAATACTTGTCACTATTAAAGGAATTTTGTAGGACAGCTGCTTTAGTTTTTAAGTGTCCCATTTTACAATCCAGTTCAATTTCTGCAAGTGGTAAACAGACAGGATCCACTTCTAATGGATTTCAAATATACACTTTCTCATTTGTGTACATATGTGGTTTCACGTACTTGCTGCTTATCAGATCACATGAAGCCCCCGTGTCTCGAATTATTTTCATCGCAACACCATTCACTTTACCTAAACTAGTATAAGGTGTCATTGATTCATCAGAACCTGCCTCAGTTATAATATGTGAGATAAATTCTTCATTTTTCTTTAATTTATCACACTGAGGTCTAAGATGATTAGTAGAACCACATTCATAGCAACGAGCATTTTTTCTTTTATCAAATTCTTTATTTCTTTGATTTTCTTGGGATGTTTCGGGTTTTGCATGAAATTTTGGCCTAACATTTTTATTAGTATCCTTAGACTTATCATCACATAAGTTTCCACTTTGATTACGAAAGCTGGAAAAATTCTTTTTGGGCAAATCCCTCCTTTTGAAACTTTCTCTTATACTTTCAAATTCATCTAATTTTTCAGCTAAGTCTAAAGGTGTCGTGAATGTAAGCCAATTTTCTAAAAAATGTTCTCTCACATCAGCAGGCACTCGGAACTTCAACTGCTCAGTCACTATTAGGTCTTTCAGCTGTTGAAAATTCTCTATCTTTAATTCTGTAAGCCACTCCGTAAAATAACTAGAAAGCTCTTGGGCATAATTTCTCCAAGATTTTTCGGACGGTTTGAGGTGCTTATAAAAACATTGTTTCAATTTTTCACTGTTTAATTTATATCTTTTCATAATGATATTTTTAACAAAATCATAATTTGTCGCATCGGTTGGCGACTCTCTGGCCAACATTCTGTTTCACATATTATTACTTTCATAGAAATATTGTTACATTTATTTCAAAGTAATTAATTATTTTTATTGATATGCTTTTTATTACATTTTTTTCTGTCTGTTAATTAATTAGTTGTTACATGTTAAACAACTAAATATTTCCTGAGGGGAATCTAAAATATTATCCAATAAATTAAAAGAATTACTAAAATATCATTACTAAAATAATTACGGTGATCATATAAACCTATCTTTTGGAAAAACTCTGAATACTAATGAAGAGAATTATTTTAAATACAAGAATGCTTATGGGAATTTATCTTTGTTTTTTTTTTTTTTTTTTATGATTCTTTATCATAATGATTTATAATAAAAAAACACAAAAGTGTGTGATACATTCAAAAAACTAAAATTAAAATCTATAATACGGAATATCAGCTGATTGAAGTGAAATTATCTTTATGAAAATTGAAAATTTCCTAAATAATATCTTACATATATATATATACTAGCAGGCAACGCCCGCTTTGCTGGTCCCTATTTTTAAATGAATCGCTATAATTACTGAATTCTCAAAATTGCATTAATTTTTATCACGTAAAAAAAAAAAAAAAAAAAAAAAACAGAAAAAAAATCTTATTAGTAAAAATGTCGCACCGGGTTCTCACTGCCTTCGGAAAAAATTCCCAAATTGCTCTAACACTTATTTCTATTATTTTCCCCTTCGCCCCCCCCCCTCCCCTCCCGTCTATCATAATAATTTTAAAAATTCGAAAATATCTGCAATCGATTTGTAGGTATCGAAAACATCTATATACCAATTTTGAATGCTCTAACTCTATATTTTTTTTTGCCCCTCCGCCCCCCCCCCTCCCGGCCCTCCTAAAAACTTTACACTTTCGAAAATATCCCCATTCGACTTGCTGGCCTCTAAAACCTATCTGTACCAATTTTGAAAGGCCTAACTGTATTTCTATGTGTTTTTGCCCACACCCCACCCCTTCCCGCCCCTCCTAATAATTTTACAAAGTCGAAAATATTCGCAATCGATTTGTAAGTATCGAAAACCTCTATATACCAATTTTGAACGATCTAACTCTATTTTTATTTTTTTGCTCCCCTCCTCTCCCTTCCCCCCTTCTCGCCCTCCCAATAACTTTACACTTTCGAAAATATCCCCATTCGACTTGCAGGCCTTTAAAACCTATCTGTACCAATTTTGAACGGCCTAACTGTATTTCTATTTGTTTTTGCCCATAGCCCCCCATACTCCCCCCCCCCCCCCTTCCCCCCTTCTAATAATTCTACAAATTCGAAAATATCCGCAATCGATTTGTAAGTATCGAAAACCTCTATGTACCAATTTTGAACGATCTGACACTATTTTTATTTTTTTGCCCCCCCCCCCCCCCCCAAAGAAAAAAAAAAAAAAAAAAAAAAAAAATCGGAAAAAATCAAAAAATGTGTTTTTGGAAATACTTTCAAGAAGACGCTTGGCGGTTTTTTTTTTTTTTTTTTTTTTTTTTTTTTACTTTTTTGAGCTATTACTTTTACTCGAAAATCTGTATTTTTCTAAATTTGCCTCCGAAAATCATTTATACCCCCATCTGCAATTTTTTCATCGTGAAGTAATTTGGAGCCGAGTTATGCTTATAAAGGTGTTTTTGCCTCCTGCGCCTCCGAAAATCATTTTCACCCCTTTTCCCCCTTAAAAATCCAAAAATCAAAATCGCAGAAAGTGATTTTTTTGTATTCAAGTCAAGTCTCCCCATCTGCAATATCTTCCTCGTGAAGAAATTTGGAGTCGAGTTATGCTTATAAAGGTGTTTTTGTCTTCAGCAACTCCGAAAATCATTTTTACCCCCTTCCCCTCTTAAAAATCAAAAATTCCAAAATCGCAGAAAATGATTTTTTCATATTCAAGCCTAGTCTCCCGATCTGCAATTTCTTCCCTGTGAAACAATTTGGTGCCGAGTTGCACTTATAAATGTGTTTTTGCTTTATGCGCCCCCGAAAATCTCATTTTTACCCCCTACCCCCTTAAAAATGCAAAATTCCAAAATCGCAGAAAATGATTTTTTTGCATTCAAGTCTAGTGCCCCCATCTGCAATTTTTTCATCGTGAAGTTATTTGGAGCCGAGTTAGGCTTATAAAGGTGTTTTTGCCTCCTGCGCCTCCGAAAATCATTTTTACCCCCTTTCCCTCTTAAAAATCAAAAATTCCAAAATCGCAGAAAATGATTTTTTCCTATTCAAGCCTAGTCTCCCCATCTGCAATTTCTTCCCTGTGAAACAATTTGGAGCTGAGTTATGCTTATGAAGGTGTTTTTGTCTTCAGCAACTCCGAAAATCATTTTCACTCCCTTCCCCCCTTAAAAATCAAAAATTCCAAAAATCCATTGATAGAAAATATTCAAATCAGAAATTTAGCATTTATGTTTCGTATAAAAGATTTTGTCCTGCAAGCATTTTTTTTTTTTTTTTTAAACTATATAAATTTGTTAAAAATAAATAAACTTCAAAATTAAATGTATGCAGTTTATTCACAATATTGTATATTATGATAATATCCTGGTTAAAACTGTATTGAATGGATAAATTTTTATACAGCATTTTTTTTTTTTTTTTTTTTTTTTTTTTTTTTTTTTCGTTTCCTGAAAAATCAGGAATATGGACTTAAATCCTTTATACTTATCAGTACAGATATATTCATTATAAAATTATTTATTACCAGTATTATCATTCAAGAATTATGGATTGTTCAAAATTATATGTTTTTAAAAAGTCCACTGAGATAGAAAAATAAAACTTTACAGAAAAAAAAAAACTTTAGACGTATATCTTAAAGTATGTGATCCTACGTCTATTCACTCAAACTTTTCAAGCAGTTAACACTACTGCAAGCGGACATTTCTTTAAGAATACGTGGTGGCGCTCTTTTACGCTATTTAGATTTTAAGTATTCTTTATATCAAGTATTCTATTATTCTTTAACTATTTGGAATAATTTAATTTTAATGGTTAGCACGAAAGGTTTGGTATATATTTCCCAACTTTTACTATTTCCGGATCTTCCTGCGGTTAGTAGTTCATGAGAAGTTATACAAACATACATGAAATAGCGTTTCGATAGTTTTACATATACATTTGTTTAATACCATACGCAAATTAAGAGAGGAAATGGAGAGGAAGTCGTTTAATTCGGTAATGCCAGTGTATAAAAAAAAATGCATAATACTTATAAACTTAATTTAGTATAAAGTTAATACAATCCGTACTGAGAAAAAATATATACTGCTCTCATCTAGAATGAATGAGTCACCATTTTCTGAATCTCTAAACTAGGAATATAGTTTTCCGAGTTATGCGTAGGAGGTAAACGATCGTGAATTTCTAGTCCATGCTTTTGAAGATTGTGAAATAATATTATGAATAATATAAATTCTACCTATGGCGAGAAATTCTCGTTTTATTCCCTAAAATTCGGACGTAATCCAATATTATAGGTCATGAAATTCCACTCTTTGACTCCTATTAAATTTCAGAGATTTTTAAATAAGTTTGATCATGATATTATAGAAAATTGTACTATAATTATAATAGGGGACTCATAACTTCGCTTTAAAGGGGAAATAGCATTTATGAGGATGACATGGAACTACTTTTATCAAAGGCATAATACATTTTCTATATTTAAGTGACAGATTTTTTTCTGCACGAAGTATTCACAAAATGATATATATACGAATACTAAAAAAAAATTATGTGTTCATATTTTCCCCATCAAAATACTGAAATGTATAGAATAATTTGTTAACACATTAGCGTATCCTCAGATTTCCTTACTATCATTTCAAATATACAAAACATTATTTTGATATACATATTAAAAATTTGAAAATGTATTTTAAATGCTGCTTATGGCTATTATTCAATATTTAAATATTAATTTAAAATATGCAAATATGCCAGTTAAATATTCAAAGAAGTTTTTTGTAATGCAATGTTTAAAATTTCGTTTCGTCTGTAAAATTTATTACCATTATTGTATTCTACATCCGTATGTATTACTATTCTAAACATGTTTGATATTTTTTGTGATTGTTTTAAATTTCTCAGTCTATGATTTTATGGAACAAAATTTAAAGTGTATAAATTTCAAAAACGTAATGAAGGTTGTAACACAAAAGAGATTTTGTAACTTGTTTTAAAATTATTTAATAGCAGAAGTTCTATACTTATTCATATTAAATTAATGTAAATTCTAATAGATTATGGTTACAATTGATAACATTTAATATAAATAAGAAATGCTTTGATTTTCATTATATTGTGCCTGTTTTGTAACTTTACATTTTTATTATTTATTTATTTATTTTGTATTTTTACAATCTTTACATTTTAAAATCTGTTTAATTGTTTTGCGTACTCATACTCCCTACAAAAATGAATGCGCTGAAAAAAAAAAAAAAAAAAAAAAAAAAATCGAGACCTGATACTATTTTTGTTGATTCTTATATAAATGACTTCCTGAATCTGAATATGATCCCCATATTGCCCAAATATACACCGTTTTCTCCGGACGCCTCCCTCTCCCCTAATTTTTATCACTGCTTGAAAATTTTATGGCTATGAATTTGATTTGGATGGTGGAAAAGGATTACTTTGTCAATTAAAAACAAAAATTGTAATGTATAATAAATAATAATAATGATAAATTAATAAAATTTAATTAATTTAATTTAGTAGTTCAGTTGCAAATTTCCCCAAAATTTCTCCCTTGCTATATATGTTCATGTTTTAAAATTTTCACTTCTATAACCCATCAAAAGACATTTAACAATTAAAATAACAAATTATTTCCCCTCGAAAATAAATTCTTAGCCATAAAATTACCGAACAGTGATAAAATTAGCCGAGCGTCTCGAAAAATAAATAAATAAATAAATAAATAAAATAAAATAAAAGTGGGTTATGGGGCAACATGGGCGTCATATTCATATTCAGGAGACTATTTTACATAAGGATTTTCAAAAATGCTGTTTGGGCCGATTTTCATCCAGAGCAGCGGATTTAGCGACATATTTTATTTTATTTTATTTATTTTTTTTTTTTAAATTAAACGATTGTAGTAATGTTGTTTAAAAATATCATAATTAAATAAAAACATATAATAATTAGTTAAAGGTGTCATCTAGTTTTCAAATCGACCATCCCCACAAAAATAATTTTTTTGTACAAATCTGATTTTTTGCCACAGCCAAAAGAAAATAGGAACATAAACCCTTTAGTTTTATAGTAGGCCACATGCTTGAAATAAGGTGGCATAGCCACGTTCGGGGAAGGGGGTTATTGAAATATATATTTAGGATTTGACGTTTCGTCTAGTGCTATTTAAATATGTAGAAATGTGCGTAGTTTTTTTTTTTTTTTTTTTTTTTGGGGGGGGGGGGTAGTTGAACATAATGTATTCAGATTATTTCGTGATACCCTGTATTAAAATCAGAGGTTTTTTTTTTTTTTTTTTTTTTTAAATCTGTTCAACAACTTTCTAAATGCAACATTCTATAGTAAATCAAAAAAATAAATAGTCGTCACAAGTAATAATATTTATGGAAGAGTATGAAAATCCAATGTGAAACAATATTTAGAATAAAAATGAAAGTAAAACTACTTTCTAAACTAAGGTAAGAAATAACTATTTTACTGAACACTACTAAGAAATCATTATCAAAACATCTCCAGTTGTTCATTTAATTAATCAATAGTTTGAGTTTTAATAAAGTTTTGTTGTACGACTTATATATTCAAAATTTATTGCTTTGTTTAAATAGCTTAAAATGTCTAAAAAAATGCCAGAATTCTTTAAACAAACAAGAAATAGTAGTGATTAAGTGAGACATATGCTTTGATCCTTTGCCATCTCTCAAGATACTAGCAATACTTATGATCCAGTCTTTCTCTTAATCAACAATTTCTTCATTGGTAGAATATTTTCAATAAAATGGTAACAAATATGTAATATTATGTATAATATTAGTTATGATATAGAAGACGAAAGAAAAAAAAAGAAACTTTTGACTTACATTTACATCATAAGGAAATGAACAAGTATTTTTTATTTAAACTTTGCATGGCAAAATCTATCGATTTTATAGTACTTTTATAATTACTTTCCATATTATAATTAGAAAGAAGATAGCCACAAAATTATCTGAAGAATGGAAGTAATATTATGAAGTTTTCCTGGCCGTGATAGTTCAAAAAAATAATAATAATTATTTTTGCATAACACATTGCTCTTAGGATAAAGTAAGACATAAATAATAATCTATCAGTTATTTTGTTTTTTAATTTTTAATTATATCATTTTATGGCAATCACATTGTTTCGAAATAAATCCATTATTTAATAAATCATTAGTACAAAAAAATATTTTGATTTAATGCAATTTTATGTCTCAAATTGAAGAAACATTTTTTCTACAATTTGTCCATTATTGTATTTACATTTGACAAAACATTTTAGTAAATTTAATGATGCAGATTATATTTATAAATTCAAATAAGATAATGTTTAAATATTTTTGCTTTGAAATGTACGCAAATTAATGTAATTTAGGTATTTTCCAGTTGCCATTTTATATGTATAACTTCAAAATACAGGTAAAAAATTTAAAAAACTGTAAGTGTAACATAATTGAAAAAACTAACTGGAATTGCTTTTAGATTTATTGACTAGTAGAAATAATCTTAATTCAATGAAATTCATTGCAATTGTGTGTGTGTGTTGTCGAATTCGCTGTCATCCAGTAATCAGCCTTTAATCTGATTTAATTTGGTTCTTATTTAATCAAATAACATAAAAAATATTTTGACACTGGATCGATTATTTATAATTTTAATGTCTATTTGCATTTTTATGAAAGTTGGAATTTGAAACGATTTTTCGAAAACGTTTTTTTTATATAAACGCCTTACAAATATGCTCGCAATCGCTCTCTATATGTGGTATTTTCATTTAAAAGTATTTTAATATTACTATTTAACATAAAACCTATCTTTATTAAGCTTTTCAGAATAAAACGTAAAATACTGTACATTATATAAAATAATAAAAAAAGAAAAAAAAAAACTTCGAAATTGTTGGTTTTTTAGTGCAATTAAAATATATGTTTCTTACATTATATTTAATAGTTAATATAGAAAGTGGAGACAAAAATGAAATTGCTAGTTTTCCAAAGTTTAACTTATCATTTCGAAAAGTTATTTATCCCTGATTGACATTGATACTGCTATTAACAATCCACGCATATTTATAACATTGATAGATAATGCATAATTATTATCCCAGATAAATAATCATTTTCAAATTTAACATTAATCATCTAACAAATTTGAAACATAAAGTGACTGCTGTCTTACACGTGCTAGCTGATTTAACAAAATGATTGTTATTAGAGAAAGACATCCGAATATGACACGATTATTGCAAATTAAGTCAGTTTATACGATCATTTAATACATATTTATGCACAGTATTTCTGTCGTTAATTCGGATTCTGGAGTAATAATATATGATCACTAAATATCAGTAACTATAAATCATATATTACATTATATTCTTAGGATGAGGTACTCGTGTCAACAAATTAAGAATTTTGAAATGAAGAAATATATACTTTTAGCATTTTGAAATTTATAGATATAATAAAAGTTTATTTTCTTACGTAAATTTAAGTTATGTTATTCTAAAATATATATAAAAATAAAATTTCAAAGGTACATTTCATAATCACAAAATTAAGGTTAAATGAATTATTTTTCATCCCCCCACCCCCAACAATTTTGTAGAATGTGACGACAATTTTGTAGATGACAAAACTATTATATTATGCTCCGGTAATGTTTCCAATTGCATAATTATAACAGAAATATATTAGTATTTTTATACCGAATAAAAAATTCTATTATATTTTCAAATATTATAAACCATCTTATTATATTCCTTCATCAAACATAGCAGGAAGAAAAAATTTATTTTCCAAACAATAACCTACTTATGCAAATAAAAAAATATATACATATAAAAAACTCCATAGGATGTTTTTACTATCTCTTATAGATTTTTACTAATTAAAATCGAAAAATATAATAAATATATTGCAGCAAGTCAGTTGTTTTCGTAAAATTAATATTTTCATACTTTCATTTTACTTGAGAATATGCAATATGGTACCATATTCTGGACTATAAAATGCATATTCCAGATATTTTCTTATTTAAAAATATTATTTTGAAAGAATGAATTGAAAAATTCTTTGAAATTTGAAAATAGGAAGTATTGAAGACAGTGGAAGGGGTGAAAGGGAAAAAGTGTTTTGAACGACAAAGAAGGGGAAAAAAAAAAAAGATAAATGATTTCGGCAAAAAAGGTAACACGAACCCCCCCCCCCCTCCCCCACCTAAAAAATGAATGTCTTTAGCTAAAGGAATAAAATTAATTATTTTTCAAGTAAAATTTTATTTTTTTTTTCAAAATAACCGTGCAAGATGGGCTGAAATGTAGGTCATTTTTGTATTTAGCATTCTAGACAACATAAAGTTAATCAAACATATTTATACAGTAAAAAAAAAAAAAAAAAAAAACTAGACCTGTTTAATTAACATTTAAGGTGGTTATTAATATTACAATGTTATAACAATCTATATATAAAAGCTCCATGATATCACAATGAAAATCTTGCACTGTTAATTATAACAACACACTAACTTAGATTTTTTAGGTTATTTTTTTATATACCTAAAATATATGCAATAATTCTTATAAATATCGTGCATGTTTTCTATACTGTAATAATTTAATAATAGTTTTAATATATTTTGTAACTTTATTTTAATTATTTATTATGTTTATCGTTTTTATTGCTTAAAAAAAAAATAATAAAAAAATAAAAAACACTGAGATGGAATTTTTTATCTTCCATAGCACTAATAACTTCCATTAATCGGATTACCGTAGGTGATGGGAGTATTGTATTCTGAAAAGTTTTTCGATATGGAGTTTTTACCTGATTTACGTGTTTTAAGGTCTCCTAAATAAAAGTTTCAGTGTATTTGTTTATGTATGTGGGGAATCATCTGACTATCACATTTTCTAATTTAATAAGGATTGTACGACGAGCTCAAAATTGAGAGAGATCTGGAGTACAGATAAACTTTACAACTTTTGATGAAAATTAGAAAAACGGAAGTGGCAGGTTGGAAAGCAGAACTTGGGCCATATGTCGATATCTCACAAATAGCTCTAACGATTTTCTTCAAACTTTCTATGAGAGCACACTATTATATTTTCTTTCGTATGTTTTAGTTGGCTAGTTCAGAAAAATTGCTAGGCTTTCTGTATAAGCAGATTGATTTGAGTCATCGCCATGGCATTCCTTTAAAAACGGTTGCATGCATTTTTTTCTAACTTGTCATACTGACTCCCTTTTAGATATTCTTTCATATTAATTTGTTATTTTTGTAAATGAATGAATTTGTTAAATTGTGGTGAAAATCGTAAATGGGAACAAGAACATGTATCTGTAAAACTGCTCTAACGACTTTCTTGAAAATTACTCCACAAACACCTTTTTAAATATTTTTTCGTCAGTATTGCTTTGTTATTACAGAAAAACTGCGACAAGTGCCGAGATTAAGTAAGTCAGTTTTAGATCTTGAAAATGGATGTTTCAAAAAACAGAATTAAATCTCTTTTAATTTGAATACACCCACACTTCCTTTAGAACCATTTATTTTTTTTTTCCTAAAATACACTCATGTCCATAAATTCAGGATAATGCTAGCTGAGGCAAATAAAGGTTCAGAAGCAAAACAAACATGACTTATTCATAAAGTCCATTTATTAAACAAAAAATCAAGAACAAAAAAAGTTGGTTTATGTAGGATACCATTTATAAAAACTACGATTTTTGCTCCCTGAAACAATGACAAAAAATATCTCCCTTACAAAAACTTAACATTACATTATTGGCATGATGGTTAATACATTGTATGTCTCTCAGATGATGAAATACAGTCCTTACAACACCTAGGAATGCTGAGTATTAAATTATTTATCTGATCTTAGGGAAGATTACTCTACTCAGACAGCAATGCTCTCCGAAGTTCCGGTACACATGTAGGAGGTGGTTGACGGACTACAACTCGTCGACAAAGCATGTCCTACACATGCTCTATCGGATTCTAGTCAGGTGAGATTGCTGGCCATTCCATGCGGGTGATAGCTTCAGATTGTAGGCATCCGTGTACAACGTTTGCACGGTGAGGACGCGCATTGTCATCCATAAACACAAATTCTGGGCTCATGGCACCTCTAAACAAACATACATGTTGTTTCCTAATAATGTCCCGATATTTTTGGCCTATCATTCTTCCGATTGGAACATGCAGATCTGTTCTGGTGCCCAGTATGCCCCCCCCCCTAAACGAGCACTCCTGTCCCCCAGTAACGGTGTCGTTCAATTGTGTTGTTTTGGTGGTAACGGGTACCTGACGTTCTACCTATGAACGTCTGTTGTGAATCACACTGAAAACTAAACCTTGACTCGTAGGAAGACATCACACAAGCTCACTGTGCCGCTGTCCACATTGCATGTTCTCTAATCCAAGTTAACCGCTGGCACAGTGCATTGCCGTGAGTGGAAAACATCTAACAGGCCTGCGAGCATATAGACCAATATCCCCCAGACGTCTATACACGGTTTGTCTTGAAACTGTGGCACTCGTGGCTGCAGACAGCTGACGAGACAAGTCTAATGATGTGCTTTATCTGGTTATTTTGGCAGTTACTACCAAATACCGGTGGACATTCGGCATTGTAACTCGGTGCCGACCAGTACTGTAACGTCGACTGTCATTTCCATAAAATTGGAATCGTTGCCAAAGCCTAGAGATGACACTTTGAGCGATTCTAAGTTCCCCCGATACTTCTATCTGAGTACGCCCACATTCTAATCAGCCGATGATTCTACCACGTAAAAAAATATCTGCATGCGTCCTCTGTGTCATAACCATTCGGTTGTGGCACTGAGCGGCACACAGAATGCTTCTGAACAATTTTCCTCCTTTGCTCCCATTCGTTATCTACCCCCTTCTTACACTTTCGCCATTGTAACACCATATCGGCGTCATCTGATGGCTTCCTATAATTTGAATATTATTCTTAAAGATGTGTGTGGTAATTCTAGAGGTGAAATTTTTGCATTAAAGTTCGATTTCAGTGTGAATCTGAATTATCCTTAATTTATGAACATGAGTGTAGCATGAAAACCGAATCAGTTGTTTATAGCTGCCGCTGATTACAGGGAAGAAGTTAAGGTATTTCAAATTATTCTGTAAACTTTTTTCCATACCATTGTTTTAAAATTTTTGACGTTAATAAATATTTCCAAGTTGAATTTTCATTTGTTGTTTAAACTGCGAAATTTTAGAATATTTAGTTTATTTGTTAAATATGTATAATGATAACAAACACAAATAATAACCGCTAAATACTTGATATCCGCATCAAGGTGTCTTAAAAATGTATAATTATAGCAAAATGTCAGTTCGCAATAAAAGCAAAACAAGGTATTTAAAATCCTTCATGATCTGTACTCCAAAACAATTTATCTATCATACACGTGACTGAAAAATTACTCTTTTTTACTATTTTAATGCTCTTGGTACAATTTGCTAAACTACTGCATCTAATAAAAATGAATTAAATTGTATAAGCAATTAAATTTAGCATAACGCTCTATAAACTGGATTTCTATTAAATTCAAATACACATAGTAATAAATTGGAAATATTTATGGGTCTCTGTTAACGAAAAATGAATACTTTTCACGTCATAATTTGCATGAAACATGTTTATGCGATTAGAAAAATACGCTTTTGTTTTATTTTGTTTAATGAAGTCTCAATCTGTTAAAATGTAGAAGGATAAATTTCTATCTTAAGCGTAATAAATTTAATTACGCTTGAATGTGCCTGTTCAATATTTCTTTGTCCGATTAATATATATAAATATATATATATATTAATATATATATATATATATATATATATATATATATATCAACGAAAATTAAATACGAATGTGTCTACCCCAAAACATATAGCCTAAATCATTAATATAAACACCCAAATAATTAATTAAAATTATATTATTCATTAAGTTGTACATATGAGATAGATTTTTTTAAACAACTGTGGTGATTTTTCTTTGTAATTTTGTAAAGTCTTCATACATAAATTTTTAGTAGTTTTATTCTTTACATTTTTAGCAATGTATATGCAGTATGAGATTTCCATGTTTCTGTATTTATTTATAAAGGCTTATAGGAATTTGTCTGAATTTTATAAACATTTAATTTTTTAAATGACATTCAATAGATATTGCTATTTTAAATACAGAATGCAGGCTTTAAAAGTTCTGTTAATGTTTATTTGATACAAAATTTCAAATGTACTACTACATTTCTATGCTATTTCAGTGAATAATATGTATTAAAAAATTAGTAGCGCATAGCAATCTATTTCCATAATCAACATTTTAATAAGGTTGATTTTGGAAAACTTTATTTCATATACTTTCACTGAGAATATTATTTATCCGGTGAAAAAATTAATACAGTTTACATTATGAATGTACCTTCTACATTACGCTCTAGATTATGTTTTTTAAGCGCTTGATATTTGTATAATTTATAAATTCAATATGTTGTATTGCGAAACTACTTACTACACATACATTTCAGACACTGATAAAATGGTTTAAAAAAAAAAAAAATGTTTAAATTGATAATAATTTAATTATTTTCACTTGTGTTTTTTTTTTTCTTTTAGTAATAATAAACCTTTTATAAAAGTATAACGTTTTAATTATTCTTAAATTAAAAAAAAAAAAAAAAGAAGAAGAAGAAGAAGAAGAAGATGAATGATAGTAGAAGAAGAAAATGATGATAAAATTTACTTTATACAAAAAAGGGAAATATTTATCTTAATAGATTTAAGTAAATACGTTGTAATAAATTAATTAAAAACACTTTAAAAACACGTTAAAAATACATTTATTAAAATATAAAAAACTGCCAAAGCTTTTTGCCTACAGATAAGAAGGCATCATCAAGGAATTTGGTTTTACACATACTTCAGAGCAGTTATATGTACTTTTGAATCACATGGTTAGGTCCTTACATAAAATATATTCAACTGGAAGTCAGAGGCTGGAGCTATTTCAGGAAGAGGAGGTGCTACACTTGGACGCTGGAGCTATTTCAAGGAAGAGGAGGTTCTACACTTGGAGGTTGGAACTATTGCAGGAAGAGAAGGTGCTACACTGGAGGTTGGAACTATTGCAGGAAGAGGAGGTGTTACACTTGGAGGTTGGAACTATTGCAGGGTGACGAAGTGCTACACTTGGAGGTTGGAACTCTTGCAGGGTCACGAAGTGCTACACTTGGAGGTTGGAACTATTGCAGGGTGATGATGTTCTACACTTGGGTCAATAGTTCCAACCTCCATGTGTAACACCTTCTCTTCCTGCAATAGTTCCAACCTCCAAGTGTAGCACCTCCTCTTCCTTGAAATAGCTCCAGCGTCCAAGTGTAGCACCTCCTCTTCCTTAAATAGCTCCTGCCTCTGACTTCCAGTTGAATATATTTTATGTAAGGACTTAACTGCTAACCATGTGATTCAAAAGTACATATAACTGCTCTGAAGTATGTGTAAAACCAAATTCCCTGATGATGCCTTCGTATATGTAGGCGAAAAGCTTTGGAAGTTTTTCATATTTTAATAAATGTATTTTTAACGTGTTTTTAAAGTGTTTTTAATTAATTTATTACAATATGACACGTGTTTTTAATTCAACTCTTAACTGGAGTTTGTTTATAAATACGTTGTATCAGTACTGTTATATTTAAAGTTTCATTCATTCTTTTTTTTTTTTTTCATCTTACACAGACCTGAATCAAAAGTGTGTTGCAATGTAGTGAATGATTTTTATATTATTTGGTATATTTTTTATAATTATATAATATATTATTATGTAATTTGGTAATTATTTAATAATTTAATGATATTTTAGTATATTATTTTGGATGTTATTTTGTTGATTTCAAATATGACATCTATTTGTCTCAATCACATAAGGATTTATCACAAAATAGGCTTAAATATATGGTTACAGCGTCTAGAATAAACAGTGTGGAAAGCGGTAAATAAAATTGCACTAAAAAATTTTTGTCAGTCACCAGATGTCATTGTAATCGAAGCTAGTGCACGACATCAAAACCGAGATTCCCTATTGGCTAATTATGTGCTTAGATCACGTGATTGAGCTGACGAAACTGGGAAAAGCCAATCAGGTCTTCAATTTGAGCAATAGCTTCCATCATAAAAACATCTGGGGAAGCTTAATTTTTGTAGCATTATTTTAACATCACAGTTATAGGCGATTGCCACACTATTTATTGTAGACGCTGTAATATGGTCAAGAAAGACTAATGTACGTATTCTGTGGAAAAGAATGTCTTTTCAAAATACTTCTGAGTATTTAATTTTCAGATTAATTAGCATATTAAACAATTGGAAATGATTTGTTAAATATACATTGAGTTTATATTAATTAGAATAATTAATGTTTTGCCATTCTTTCATACATCCTGAATCCATATACCTTTAATGCTTTCTTTTCCTTTTGCCCTGAAAGTTCCTTTCCGGACTTATTTTATTGTAGGGAGTATGAAGGACTTATCTGTGTAGCATTCAACTGCACTCCGTCGTCATACTGATGTTCCATCTACCTTGGTATCTTCGATTCATCTCTTTTTAAGTTTCATTTTTTTTTTTAACTGGTACGTCATGGAATTGTTTGACTGTTTTTCTTGAAATAAGAGTCCAAAAATCTAGCAGTATCAGCTGTGGAAGGCCCGTGCCATCAGCATTGTTTTATGGATACATTTTGGAAGATTACCTTCCTTATACATTCTCTGAAATTAGATTATGTTTTTCATGTAATCGGTATTTTTTCACATAATAATATTAAGCGTGAAGGATTTCTACGAAATAATTAATTATGAAGTATAACGTTATTTAATAGCAATATAGTTATTTAATAACAATTTGTATAAAAAAATACGTAAAAAAAAAAAAAAAAAAAAATTAGAATGTGTACTTTTTTTCCCCCTTAAAAAAGTGTTTGTTAAGTACGTAAGAATATTAAAAAACATTCAGAAGAAAAGCAAAAAAAAAAAAAAACTTATAGCCCCCCCCCCCTTTTTTTTTTTCGAGTTTATATTTAAGTATGTTCTTAATTTGATTTTTTTTTCTTTAAAAATATTAAATACTTCAATTACATAAATAAGTATGATCAATATTACATAAATTGATATTTCAGATTAAAATCAATTATTAGCCTGTAATAAATCATTATTAGGAAACTGACAGCTTAAATTCACGATTATACATATCAAGATACGTAGATTAACGCATTATGTAAGGAATGAATAAAAATTTTCTCGCTGATCCGAGAAAGTTTGGTAGAACAAATTTCACAGTGAAGTCTGATTAGCATATTTAATGCCATTAATGCATTCCAGATTTCCATACATTATCGTTTTGAACACGTTTCAGCAATAACGGACATCATTGTCATAAATCCCTTTTATCGATGATAGCAGATAACAGGAATCCAAATTTTAAATAATTAGTCTCCTAAAGTTTAATGTTCTTTACTGCATAAATTTTAATTACTACTAAACCATAAAGTTTGTAAAATGTATAAACGTCTAAAATAAAATATAATTCTTTCAAAAATTCTTAGTAATTGTATATTTAAATATTTTGCAGAAAAAGTAAATTTAAACAAAATAACATTGATTGAATTTTTCTTCTTGTTTCATTTAATTCTATTCAAATAATTATCCATTTGTTCTGTTTGAAATAGTAATAAAATGAAATAAGCAGAAAATTAATTATTTAAAATAGATAATTTTCTTTTTTTGCAAATTTAATAACATGGTAATGGAAAGTTCAAATTAAGAAATCATAAAAAAATATTTTAAACTGACATATGGGTGTAAAATTTTAAGTATTTTTGTGTATTAGGCATTACCTATAAATTGCAAATAACAGAGCAAACAGTGTGATAGTAACAAAAAATTAAAATTACATAATCTGTACTCATATACAGATGGGAATGGGAGGGTTTGGTTTTTAAAATAAAATCGTTTTATCTTGCTTAAGAATTGGTAGTGCCATTCTGCTATTCCCTATATTTTATACACATTCCCTTAATTCAATTTATATTTTTTTCGAATACAATCGCATGCATTACTGGAAAAGTTATGTATCCTCATTATGTAGGTCTATGATCTGAATTCACACATGCGCAGTCTCAAAAAACAAATGTGAACTTTTTTTTTTTTTTTTTTTTTTTTTTTTTTTTGTGAGAGACGTAATTTATTTTTAAAATAATGTAATGAAAATATTTCAGTTCTCATGTTTTTCCTGCACTGTAGCATCATTAATGAATACACAGTGTTTCATTTAATACTGTAAGTTTTGTTTTATATATATCGTCTCTCTTAAAAAGAGTGTTTGACGTTGCATTTTTGGCGAATTTGCATAGCCAAGTATCATCTTCTACATTGATTTTTATTTTTTCCGATTAGTGTTATTTTTGGAAATAAAACATATTTTTATTTCCAAAATTTTAGTTTCCAAAAAAAATTTAGTTTTCATAAATATCATGTTCCATAAAAATTCTTTTGGTTTTTTAAATAAGAAAATTAAAAGCAAATCTTCAAATTATTTTCTTATTAAAATTAATTTTAAAGTCTGCATAAAAGTGATATTATCGCAAAAGACTAATAATAAAGAAATTACTTAATTAAAAAAAAAAGTCTGCATTCGAAAATATTTGACGTGAAAAAATACATTTGAAATCCCCTGATAATTTCATTATAAAATGTGTATTTTTCCTATTTTAAAATATTGAAATATTTTTCTTCAAAGTGATAATTATATTTCTTTGTTATTGATTTTCCTTATTTCAATTTAAACTTTGTTGCATTATTTAACTTTTTCTTTTTTTTTTCCTAATTAATGTTTCGTTTTTTTTTTTTTTTTTTCCTTCAGGAGCACAAATTCGATTAACATATATAACAAAGACGAATCTAATCTCAGTAACGCAGAAGGAAATTTTTGTTATATTTTTTAACTTAAAAAAAAAAAAAAAAAAAAAAAGATTAAATAACAATATGTAAACTTCGAAGCAGAAAAAAGGAAAAATGGTAAAAAGTGCCTTCTAGGAAAATCACATAAGAGATAAAAATGACAAAACACGCTTTTTTTTTTCCTTTACTATTGTACATTTCTTTAATTTAAAGTTTCAATTTTAGTTAAAAAGGTAATTTAGAAAATAATTTTGTTTCTTTAGTTTCTTATGAAATTATTTAAAATATATATTAAATTTCTTGAAAATTTTTACAAAGATAAATATTACATATTGGATATAAGTTTAAATCATTCAAGATTTTTTTTTTTAATCTGTTTTCTATATTTTTATTATGTTTATATAGGCTTAGTTAAAGTTTAAGTAAAAACTTTTACATACCTTTATGATTATACATTTGAAGAGAAAAAAAAATGTAAATTACATAAATGTAGCAAAGCTGTATGGACTCAGTGTTATTGAAAACGGAAATTATAATCAAAACTGTACATTAGTCCTAGTTATTATTATTATTATTATTATTATTACAACCATTAGTTTTAGCGAATTGTTATGATAGTTGCTTACTCTAGCACATTATGGTTGTTTGAAAATGTCAATATAAATTACGAGTTTCGAGCTCTAATGACCAGACTACCACGAGCCTGAATTTTAAAATAAAAATATCTTATTTAATAAAGCACCTAAGCTAATCTCAACAAACGAAATTGAAATAAATTTTATTATTTAATTACTTCTTCTATACACCATGTAATAATAGTTGTTCATCCAAGGTCTGAATAAAAATTTTGAAATTTTTCGTAAATATCACTTTGTAACTATGAATTATACATTTTATTGATTTTATTACTCATATTTCTGTTTCATATGCTAGAATTAAATATTTATTGATATGGAATTGTTTTTCCCTTTATGGTCAAAAATATATAAAAAGCATCATTTGAGAATATTTACGAAAAATTCGCCAAAATGTGTTAAACACTGTTATCGCTTATACTTCCTCAAATTTTTTTTCATTAACTAAAATTCTTTTATAATCACATACAAACATAATAAACTGCTTTGAGCAATTGAAACGCGTGGGTGGATTACTACGTGCTTGTGGATTAATATTTTCGTGTTATTACATTGCAAGAAAAATTGATGATTTGATACTTAATAAAATACACTCAGATGCTGTTTCGTTAAATATATCCATGTCGAATCATGTTCTTAGCCAATCTAAGAGCATGATTCGACAAGGATTTATTTAACAAAACAGCATTAAATATACTTTATATGTACATAGGAATTATTGGTAGTGCTCGAATAATTTTGCTGCCGACTGTATTTATACTTGTACCTGTGTACAGCCAAAAAAAAAAAAGGACATCCCTTAACTAATTTCGTCGAGTATAGTCCTATAAATAGCAGGCTTGTGTCTATAGATGAGTTATAATATCTAGTTTATAACGGTATAGACCGATTTTGCTTTGGGAGTCATATAAGTAATATAACTGACAACAACTTTATATCTTTCAATGGCAACCCCCATTTTTAACACCATATTCATATCTCTCAGATTAAGGCAGTTCGGAAAAATGTTCTACTTATATCCCTTTAAAAATTCTATTAATAAATAAGCGAAAATACATTAGGGGTTAGTCCAAATGATAGAGACAAAATAAATTATGATCTCGCATAGAATGTGAATTATTCTTTGAGGGATATATATATATATATATAAATGAAAGTTTTAAATATGAAATAAAATGAAGGTTATTTTTTATTGGTTTATTTATTTTTAGTAAAAGTATTGTGTTTGCATCTAAACGTAATTTTTTAAATTATTTTTTTCAAAATATGTATGAACTTTACGCCGTGATAAAAATTAATCGGATAAAAATAATATTGCGTTTTTCTTTCGGTAAGAGATTTTGTACGCTAAATAATTTATAACAACAAATGCCCAGCATTTGCTTCATATAAAAAATAAGAAAATAAGAATAAGTTAAATAAAAATCAAATA
Organism: Salticus scenicus; assembly: GCA_963930645.1. Taxonomy (NCBI): domain Eukaryota; kingdom Metazoa; phylum Arthropoda; class Arachnida; order Araneae; family Salticidae; genus Salticus; species Salticus scenicus. The sequence goes on from OZ005656.1 coordinate 43,822,141, forward strand.
TTTTATTATTTTACTAGAAGGCTACGCCGACTTCGCTGGTTACTGAATTTAACTGAATTTTCAAAAGAGTTGAATCACTATTTTTTCTTTATATCACTCTTTGGGCTTTGTAACATAATTAAAAATTACTTTTAAGGTTAAAATATCAAAATAACATATTACAAATTAAATTAAATTAAATTAAATTTTTCTACCGTTCTGCACTCATTGTATAACAATGTTCTATAGTCTTATGTGAATGTATCTCAAGAATGACTCAACAAATGTTTACAAATCTAGTAGATTATGTTTTGGAAATAAGTACTCTGTAATTTAAAATTTGCAGCTCTTAGAACTTCAAAACGGATAATTTTTAAAAACTTATTCATTATTCTTTAATATTAGACTGTTTTTTGTTTAATATTAGACTCTCATTTTAAAATAAAAACAATCGAATGATATCGCATTGTGAAACTTTACAACGTAATTTTACATGCGACATACGAATCGTATAATATTCAAATATAAAAATATGGACAATAATGTAAAAATAAGATTTAACGGTGTAAAGCTGGGAAAAGCAATTTAATATTAAAGAAAAAAGATCATGCCTCGACGCTTTCCTAAAAATCAATGCGCCTTTTATCATACTGCCACCACTATCGTCCAAATAAATAAATAAGTAAATAAATAAATAATCTTGAAGGTTTTAATGTTGGAAATTACGTAAAAAAGTATTGTTTTGAAATAGTAGTGGCAAAATTATAAACTGATTCCTAAAATTTGTAAAATTTTAGGAACGCTTCGAGCTTTAAAAGATCCATCATAAATACTTTCCAAAATACATACTTGCCAACATCCTAATTAGAAAATGGAAGATTTTTAGTACACACCCCTTTTCCACACCACTTTCTTTCTAAATATCTAAACAATGTTTAGATAACAATAAAAATAACATAAAAGTGAAGTAAAAACTTTTCCGTCATATTATGTAAAGATATGTATTAGTAATTACACAAAGTGTAACATATGATTCCCGTCACACCTCTAAAGTAAAAATGAATAGATATATTACTGTAACTCGAAAAATAATGTTAGCAACGAGCTGCAAATTTGGAAAGCAAGTTTATGATGATGCTTATTCTAATCATGTAAAAATTAATGCAGATCATAATTCCTTTTTGTGTTTTCGAATGTATATTTATTAATAATTTTCGTAATAAATAAATAAATAGATAATAATAATGAAAATATACATGGTATATGTCGGGTCACTTCATTCTGACGCATAAAAAAAAAAAAAAAAATTTCAATATATAGTTTTTCTGGAATGTACACAAACTACCAATAAGTATTTGGACACTTTCGAATTTCGAAGTTTCATCAAATGCCAAGAAAACGTTTTAAGGATTTATCTTAACATGTTTCACCTCTTATATTTCTACAAATGTATTGTCCTGAGGAGGAAAAGGGGAGCAGTGAGAAATTAAAAACTGAGTCAAATTGTTTTCGAACCCCTGTAAAATGTAATGCTTCAAATGTGTTTCGGCTGTAGCATGTGACTAGGAGAATCCTTCTAAATATATCCATACATTTTATGAGACTAGCAGACATATTCATGGAAATATAACGGTTTCATTAAAAAAAGAAATATGTAAAAATAAATCCACTTTTTTAACTGTAACACATAGGGTATTAGACCCAGTTCAAAGTAATTTTTAGAAAACTCGGCATACTTAATTAGACACAGCATTCTGCAAAATGACTACAAAAATGTTAAACAAAAATGAGAATGTTTTGGATCACCCTGTAAAATGTAATGCTTGAAATATATTTTGGCTGGAGAATGCGGTTATAAGAATTTTTCTCATTATGTGTATAAACTTTTATAAGGCTATCATATTTATTCATGGCGATATATATATATATATATATATATATACATATATTAATACAAAAAAATTCCACTTTTTTTATTATAACACTTTGGGTATTAGACCCAGAGCAAAGCTATCTTTGGGGAAAATTCACATACTACATTAGACACAGCATACTGCAATCAGAATGGAAAAAATTTAAATATCTATCGAAATATGAGCATTTTTTAAAATAATCTTTTACTACGCTTGTGTAAACTTAAAAAAAAAAATCATTTGCATAATTTAACAGCCAAGAATATAGAACTACTCTTATAAAACCCCCAAACAAATATCGTGCAAATTCAAATATCTATAAGACATAGAATAAGCGGAATTTCTATTTCTAGTAAAATAAAAGCAAAATTGTATAGGGTTACTCACATTTTTGTTTTAATTCAATCAGTATCCAATAGTAGTAGGGTGTTCGCTGACTGTAAATAAATATTCTTAAAACACTGATTATCTTCCTTTTCTTTCAAATGAACTAAATTACCTTCATTCTGTAACTCATAGCTTTTTGAATTTACACAACATTTGTTGGGGGTTTTGATATAAGTAATTCAATACTTTTGGCTACCATATTATGCAAATGAAAATTTTAAAAAGCTTATGTATGCGTAGTTAAAAGTTATTTAGTAAAAATGCTCATATTTCGTAAGATGTTTAACATTTTTGCATTCTCATTGCAGTATGCGGTGTCTAAATAGTATGCCAAGTTTCCTAAAAGTGGCGAATTGCCACTTGCGTAGCACTAGTGAGACGTAAAACTCAATCAACCAACCAACCAACCTAAAATTATACTTGCACTGGGTCTAATACCCTTCGTGATATAATTTAAAAATTGGAATTTTATTTCGCAGTTTTTTAAAGATACCGTTATATCCCCATGAATATATGTGGTAGCTTCATAGAAATTTGTAGAGATAACTAGAAGAATCTTCGTAATAATATGCTACAGTTAAAAAGGATTTCAAGTATGCTTTTTACAGGGTGATCCAAAATAATTTGATTTTTGTTTAATTTTTTACAGATTCCCATTTCCTCTCCAGTAAAAAACTTTTGCTTAAATATATGAGATATAATATGGTCTTTATACTCTCAAGTTTTCATGAGCATTCTTCTTGAAATTTTCTAGATATTTGACAAAACGTCTAAATTTGAAAGTGTTTAAATACTTATTTGTAGATAGGGTACAATATCCTCGAATAGTAAATAAATATTAATAAAATCCTCTATGATCTCCCTCCCGCTTTTTTTTTTTTTTTTTTTTTTTTTTAGTAGTAGTATAAAATTATTATAAAAATGTTCATATTTCGAAAAGGATTTAAATTTAGCTGAGTCTAATTTAGTATGAAAATTTACTAAAAATAGCTTTGCACTGGGTCTAATACCTTACGTGTTATGAATAAAAAAGTGGTAATTTTATTTACATGTTTTTTTTTTAATAAACCGTTATATATCCATAAATATATGGAGTATACTCATAAACATTTACATCAATAAATAGAAAAATCCTCATATCACATGCTACAGCCAAATCATTTCAAGCATTACATTCTATAAAATGACCCAAGACTTTTTTATTTTTGATTATTTTTTAACAGGTCCCCATTTCCTCTTTAAGACAATTTTTTTGTGGAAGTATATTAGTTGTAACATGTTCTAAATACTTCCAATGTTTTAAGATAAATCTTAAAGATTTTTTATGGATGTTTGAAGACAGGTCTAAATTATAAAGTATCCAAATACTTTTTTGTAGGTGGAGTATTATCATTGATTTATTCAAAATAAAAATGTCAATAAATCCTTTTAATGTTTGTTTTTCTTTTGAGAGAAGTGAAATTTTGTTCATGATATGTCTCATATCTTTTTTAATTTACACGATATTTATTTGGTATTTTATTAAGAAGCTCAATACCTTTGGCTATCAAATTATACAAGAGATTTCACATGCTTATAGTTAAAATTCTTTAGCAAAAACGCGCATATTTCGTGTGATATGTAGCATTTTTACATTCTGATTGCAGTATGCTTTGTCTTACACTGAGAAAAGATAAATAAAATATGCCGCCTTCATCTAGAATGAATAAGTGGTCATTTGCTCTATCCTTAAACTAGAAATATAGATTTTTGAGCTATGCTTGTAAGAAATGCCAATAAACTGAATAGACGAAATGATCGATAATTCCTAGACTACACATTTCTAGATGGTGAAACAATATTCAGGATATTCTGAATCTTCTGTATTGCTAGAAATTCTCGCTTGGTTTTCTAGAATTGGGTCACAAACCAAGATTATAGTTGCTGAAACCCGTATCTTGTGTTCGCATTTATTTGCAGAGATTTTTAAATAATTTTGCCCTCGATAATATAGGCAAACGCTCTAGAATTCTGATTAGGGTCTCTAGAACTCGCTTTTGAAGGGGACTAGAATTTATAAGGATTATGTGGAACTATTTTTTCTGGAGCCACAATTGAGATTCTAGATGTCACTATCAGTTTTTTTTTCAGTGTACGCATTATGACAAGTTTCTAAAAAAAAAAAATGGCTTTGCACCAGGTCTTATGCCCTACGTATTATAATTATAACGTGGTAACTGTATTTGCATTTTTTAAAAAAAGAAATCCATCTTCATGGGTATATGTAGCAGCCTCTTAAAAATTTATACAGATAATTAAAAAAAAAAATCTTCCTAAGCCTATGGCTAAAGTCATAACGCCTTTCAAACATTTCTTTCTACATGGTTATTCTAAACATTTCATTTATTTATTTTTTTGTACTTTTTTACCTATCCCCTTTACTTCTTTAGGACAAAACGTTTGCTTAAACATAATTTTATATTCCCAAATATTCAAGATGATTCCGGAAGAAATTTTCTAGGTATGTGTGTGTGTTTGTGTTTTATTATCGGTTGAAGCATAAGCAGTTTGAAAAATGATTTTTATGTTCGTATACGGAAGTGTTCTTTTCTTCTTTATCTTTTAAATACTTTATTAGCAAAATGCATTGAACTACGTCGAATATATATATATGCATATAAACAAAATATCGTGAAAGTTTAACAAGTTATCATGTGAAATATATTCACTTTTATTTCTTAAAAGAAAAAAAAAAAAAAACTATATACATTTTTATTTAGGTTTACTTTTCTTGAACGAACGCTATATTTCATAACTATTTATTAAATAATAGTGTACTTTATATATTACATTATCAAACTGGAATGAAATAAATAATTGAGTAAAACCTCCTATCATTATTATTATTATTATTATTAGAAATTGTATTGTTTAAATTGTACCGCTTCAACTAATATGCTTTTGTTAAGTATGTGAAACATATATAATGAACAGTTTTGTCGCAAACATTCTTTTTTTTTTTTTTTTTTTTTTTCATTTAATTTTTTTTTAACTTTTTAAATAAAATTAAACAGAAAAAAAAAATCCTTTATATGGAAGGGGGAATATTTTACATTCTTGACTAAACAATAATTTATACCTGAAAAGCAGAAAAAAATATATTTTTAGGAACATAAAGTGATTAATTCTTTTTAACCATCTGAGAATGTTTCTCAAGGTACATTTATCTTTATGTAAAAAAAAAAATAAAGAAAAAAAGAAAAGAAAAGAAAAAAGAAAAAAGAAAAAAGAAAAAAAGAAAGAAATCTACAAGGCATTTTTAATGCTCTAGGATTAAAATATTCTTAGATTATGCGTAATGATTTATATTTTTAAAAACTCATATTTAAGATGATATTATTCTGCAGCATTAACTTAAAAAAAATAAAAATGAAAATAATCTTAAGGATTAAGGATTAAGCCGATGAAACAGGAAAGTATAATTCAAATGTGGAAATTATTTTAAAAAGCGATGCGTTAATCTTTTTAGAAAAAATACGAGATATTTAATTAAAATTAAGGGTTTTATTTTTTATATCAAACTATTTTTAAAACAGTTTTTATATGCATGCATATATATATATATATATATTTCTTATAATCAGAGAATTGTACATGAATAAAATTTTTAAAATAAATTGTTTAAGAATTTTTTATAGATTTAGTTAAAATATGGAAAATGTCCTGACATTCCGTTATATTAACATATATAACAAAAGTTTGGAACGATTAATACATAAAAGCCGCTATTGATCCCAGTATTCAGCTGTCAATAGCAGTAGTACGTATCTGAAGAAGCTTTCCTTTTTCCATTGGGAAAACGCTTGTTACGTATCACCTTCTTCGGAAAATAACGCAGACGGAATATATATTTTGTAGCCATAACTAGTCGTAGCAAACCATACTTCTACATCACCCGATATAATAGCAGTCACGTGTTCATAATTGAATCAACAGTGATTCACATGATACACATTTTGCATATGCAAACATATGGAATTTTATCTGAAACATAAAATTTTAACCAGTGAAAATATTATGATTCAAGATAATTATCCTTGTTACTCTATTCTTTATATATATATTTATATATATATATATATATTAATTACTTATCATTAAAAGTGTATTTGTATAAAAAAGGCGCCAAAGGCAGCACTAAAAATTATACTAAAATATATAATTTTGAAAATATGTAGAAACTTGAAGACAAGAGGGCGTGGATAACAAGAAAAAACGTTAAAAAAAGTAACGAATTATAGTAACGATGAACAATTGTAAAAAACAACACTACATGCGAAACACACCCTTCCGCTTCCTCTTCAGTGGGTAGGAGCAGCTGAACAGACAATAAATTAAATTGAAAGAGGCCTAACAGGTTTCGGAAACATGGCGAAACTAGCATACACCCAACAAAATCAAGAATAAATTACTGGCAAATTATATATAACAATCTTCATGTAAATTAGATATAACAATATTAGTGCTTCATAAAAGCAACATAACTAAATTAATATAATAATCCAAAAACTACAAAGTTGATATTTGTGATAAAAATAATTTAATAAAAAGGACATGCTAGATCGTCATGTTCCCACCCAGACCTGAAAGGCAAAAAGATATTGAATTGAACTGAACTTACCGCAATGTAGAAATAGGTCTTTAGAGCAAAAGCAGATGATTCACATGTAGTGGCTCAATACTGGCGCTGTCTTGTCCGATGTTCCAATATCATAGTCCAAACTCTCCGAGTCGCTCAGCACCAAGTAGCTGCATTCCGACATAAGGCGTTCCATAAGTTGGACTTTGGCCATGAGTCTTCATCAACAAGCACTACCAGACACCAAGAACCGTAAGTGAAGAAACCTTACCGCAGCTATCACCCCAATCGCAAACATTTATTAAAATTATTGGTGTAAAACTTTATGAAATTTAATGGATAGTTATTATTGTAAAAAAGATTAGCAATGAATTTAAAAACTTGTTTGTTGTAATTTGAATATTTATTGCATATCTTATAGAATCTATTTAGTTGACCAATTAAAATATTAATATAGATTTTTTTATGCAAATTACTGTACCAGTGAGGCATGCTGTAACTATTAAATGAAAAATCTGTCTTTTTGTCATATAGATCCAGATTTCATGTATTATGTTGAACATCCAGAAAAATATCTAAGAAATTAACACTTTCATCTTTATTATTAGTTTTATTTAAATTTAAACAGGAGGGATATATGTCTTTAAAAATATCTGTAAAATTAAAATTTAAGACTAGAATATCATCTATATATCGATAATCTTTCAATTTTTTGTTGTAATTAATAACATAAGTATATTCATAGAAGAACAAAAATAAATTAGCGGCTGTACTGGAGTAATTGGTGCCCATTCCGATACCATGTACCTGTTTATAAATTTTATTATGAAATGTTAAGAAATTATTATTAAAACAAAAATGGCAAAGACTTAAAAACAAATCTCTATCAATTCTTAATTCATTTTCAATTTTAGCTCATGTTGATGATGAAAAGAAAGACTCTCAGTCGAAAATGATTTTATATTTAAACACCGAACTTTATATCCTTATGGCCTTAATACTAAATTGAACAATCTTAATGTTAATCAAATTGACAGAATATATGGTTTTTTGTTTAAAATCGATAATCTTATCAAAATACAAAGAGGTAAAAGAGGTTCTCGTATTAACAGTAAATACAATAATTTTCTGGATGCTTGTATTTGGTTAAAAAATATTGAGAACGAATTCTTAAAAAATTATAACGTTAAAACTGTTAAAAATCATATTTTTGAATTAAAAATTAGTAAATTTAAAAAAATTAAAACTTTTGCTTTGAAGTATAATTTTAAAAATAAACAATTAAAAGATTTAATTAATGATTTATTTAATTTTAAATTGAAATCATGCAAACTTTATAACGATGTACAATACTTCATTCTTCTTTTTCAACAAAAATATTTTAATAATCGAAATATAAATACAATAATTAAAGATATAGCAATTTATTTTCCATTAAAGAATTATCCTATCAGAATTACCTATAAATATACATAACCTTTTAGTTGTAGAGTTTTTAATTACAGGAAGTTTGCTTTTGAGGATATTGATGATGAAAATAAGTGTTGTTGACATAACATGATATTCAAAAAAAAAAAAAAAAAAAAAAAAAAATCAATAAAGATCATGGACATATAATAACGGGTGACTTGAATATTGTTGAAAATGAGAATGTAAGGCAGTTTTTGAGTCTTGGTACAAAATTTAGACCTAACTATTACATAAATCCTAAAAAAGCTCTTGATACTTTTTGTAAAGATACTAATGATTTTATACTGAAAATGGCTTATAAATTTAATGTACCGTTTGAAGCTTTTGTAGAATGGAAATACCATCTAATTAAATAGTTCAAGGAATTTATTCAATTAAATCTAAATCAAAGTAATTATGTATATCAAAAACTAAGTAAAGATGATTTAAGTTTTATTAAAAATATGCAAACAAATTTTATTTTTGTACCTATTGATAAGGCTGCCAATAATTACGCCATCATTTGTAAAAAGTTTTATGCTGAAAAAATATTTTCAGAATTTAATAATTTAAAATATTATGAAAAATATAATCTTGACAGCAATTCTACATATAATAAAAGTTCTGCTTATATCAAGAAATGTAAAAGCCTTTTCAATAAACATTTTACTTTACCAAATCATAAAAAATTACCTTTTTTGTTTTTAACACCTAAATTCCATAAAAATCCAATAAAATTCCGTTATATTTGTTGTACTGTTGGCAGCGTTAATAAATGTTTCAATATTAAACTTCAATTTTATTTAAAGCTTATTTATGACTTTCTAAAAAATAAATATAAAAATTCTAGTTATTTTTGGTGTATTGACAATAGTTATGAAATTATTGAAAAGTTAAAAAAATATGGGCATGCCTACTTCTGTACAAACATTTGATTTCGAAAATTTGTTTTGCAATATCCCTATTGATTTATTGTATAGCACTTTAATTAAATTATTCGACTTTTTTTATATTGTAAATGAATTAAGAATAAATAGAGATTTATTTTTAAGTCTTTGCCATTTTTGTTTTAACAATAATTTCTTAACATTTCATAATAAAATTTATAAACAAGTACATGGTATCGGAATGGGCACCAATTACTCCAGTACAGCCGCTAATTTATTTTTATTCTTCTATGAATATACTTATGTTATTAATTACAACAAAAAATTGAAAATTTATCGATATATAGATGATATTCTAGTCTTAAATTTTAATTTTACAGATATTTTTAAAGACATATATCCTTCCATTTTAAATTTAAAAACAACTAATATTAAAGATGACTGTGTTAATTTCTTAGATATTTTTCTGGATGTTCAACATAATACATTAAATCTGGATCTATATGACAAAAAAGAAAGATTTTTCATTTAATAGATACACCATGCCTCACTGGTACAGTAATTTGCATAAAAAAATCTATATTAATATTTTAATTGGTCAACTAAATAGATTCTATAACATATGCAATAAATATTCAAATTATAATAAACAAGTTTTTAAATTCATTTCTAATCTTTTTTACAATAATAACTATCCATTAAATTTCATAAAGTTTTACACCAATAATTTTAATAAATGTTTGCGATTGGGATGATAGCTGCGGTAAGGTTTCTTCACTTACGGTTCTTGGTGTCTGGTAGTGCTTGCTGATGAAGACTCATGGCCAAAGTCCAACTTGTGGAACGCCTTATGTCGGACTGCAGCTACTTGGTGCTGAGCGACTCGGAGAGTTTGGACTATGATATTGGAACATCAGACAAAACAGCGCCAGTATTGAGCCACTACATGTGAATCATCTGCTTTTGCTTTAAAGATATATTTCTACATTGCAGTAAGTTCAGTTCATTACAATATCTTTTTTGCCTTTCAGGTCTGGGTGGGAACATGACGATATAGCATGTCCTTTTATAAAATTATTTTTATCACAAATATCGACTTTGTAGTTTTTGGGATTATTATATTAAATTAGTTTTGTTGCTTTTATGAAGCACTAATATTGTTATATCTAATTTACTTGAAGATTGTTATATATAATTTGCCAGTAATTTATTCTTGATTTTGTTGGATGTATGCTAGTTTCGCCATGTTTCCGAAACCTGTTAGGCCTCTTTCAATTTAATTTATTGTCTGTTCTGCTGCTCCCACCCACTGAAGAGGAAGCGGAAGGGTGTTTTTCGCATGTAGTGTTGTTTTTTTACAATTTTTCATCGTTACTATAAGTCGTTACTTTTTTTTAACGTTTTTTCTTGTTATCCACGCCCACTTTTCTTCAAATTTCTACATATTTTCAAAATTATATTTATATATATATATATAATTCGCTAAAAATAATCGGTACTGTATGCATTTGTACGAAATTGTTTATATGCTGTGACATTTGGAATAAAAAGACGAAAGCGCTAGCTATTTAACAGTATGCTTCAAAAAGTTATGAACACCAATTTATGTCAAAATGAAACTAAATATAAATTTTCCTGGCATTTTGTGCATAACTGCACCAATTGTTTCATAAACACACACATACAGACACTTGTCTTTTAAAAATGGTCAACACTCGTGCACGACTTCTTAAACGTATAAAATCGTCTAAATCTATCATTTTTTCTTTCATTCTTTTATTTTTCTTTTTAAACATATAAGAAAATAATGCAATACAGAATATCTAACAATTATCTGCATATATATTACGTTGTATCTCCTGAGTGAGAGAATGAGTGTCTGATTTATCATCTACCAGCCAAAATCCCCTACACCTCGAATAATCAAAGTTGGTGAAAACATTTAAATAAGAAACTATTTTACAAAGCTAAAAGATGATTTTACAAAATTCACCCCCGAAGGGGAGAGGGGGTTAAACGTGGTTTCCTAAAAAGCTGCATTTTGAAAAAAAAAAGTTATAAGCATAAAATTTGCTTTAAAACGTAGCTAGTATAAATATCTAAAAACCGGTTTCTGGAATTTTAGAAGTTTGTCCCCAAAGAGGGGGGGGGGAAGGGGCAAAACGTGATTTCTCATAACCTTCTAAAGCTCACGCAGAAAAAAGTATACGTGAGATTTTTTATTTCAAATACAGTCATTTACAAAAGTTTAAGACCAGTTGCCGATTTTCAGTATTATAACGCATTGTATCATTTGCGCAGATTATTGCGTTATTTCATGTTTTGATTGCATCAGATGCATTCTACTGCTATAAATAAAGGCGCCCGGCACGTTTATTGCCAGATGTTTATTGGATTTTGTTGTAGACAGTGCTGTTGTGTAATTATTGCAATGGGTGGAAAACCTTCACTTACTGTTACAAAAAGGTCAGAAATATTGACCCTGCATAAAATTGGATTTTCTGAACATCAAATAAGTTTGAGGTTAAATGTAAGCAAGAAAGCTGTGCATCAAGATATTAGTAAATTTAAAATTTCAGAAAAATTGTGTTTCTTAAGAGAAGCGGTCGCCCCAGAAAAACGAGTGCACGTCATGATCATGTGATAAGGATTGTTGTACGAGATCCAAGAACCTCCTGAAATATGATAAGACATTATCTGTCTGCAAAAGGCACCAACGTCAGTTTGAGTACAATTTCAAGAAAATATTTTGGTTTATCATCTCATAAACCTGCAAGGAAACCTCGACTTACTTCAAGTATGAAAAAGAAATGAATCTTATGATCCACGAATTTTCCAGGGTCAATATTTCTGACCTTTTTGTAAAAAGAAAGTGTAACAGTAAATGGAGTGTTTTTAACCCATTATAATAATTACAAAACAGCACTGTCTACGACATAATACACCTGGCCATAAACGTGCAGGGTACCTTTATTTATAGTAGTAGAATGCGTCAGATTCACTCACCACACGAGATGACGCAATAATCTGCGAAAATGGTGCAATGTGTTAAAATACTGAAAATCGGCTACTGGTCTTAAACTTTTGCAAATGGCTGTATACTTAACATCAGTATAAAAAGTAAAAAAAATAATAAGGGGAAGGATATAAAACGGGATTTCACATTATCCTTCATATCTCGAACAAATAAAATACATCTATAAGGCTGTTGTTTAAATATATTAAACACAAAACCTAAAGACAAATTTCTGGAATTTTTCAAAATCGGCTTCCAAATGGAAGAGAGGGCAAAACATGATTTCATATAACACTTCATCTATACATGTTAAAGAATACTTCCACCTCTGAGTCAACACGCCTGTAGCGCTTCTGTGTGGGACTCGGTCATAAATTTTTTGACAATCGTTTTGTCATGGCTGAACATATCACCACACGTGCTGAAATTTTTTGTTTTTAGTCGAATATCTCGGATACAGGAGCTCACAAAATAATTTTTATGCTTGTTAAATATAACTCTAATCCAGCTGATCTCGTTTCGCAAGAAACCAATCCTAATCAACTTTCTGAGAACTGTACGTGGTTCAGTAGTCCCAAGTGTCTTCATCAAGAATCTCTAGAACTGAATAACGACTTTTTGGTGGCACTATTGGTGAATACTTAGTTGAAGTTGAGCCTAATTGTTGTAAATTATAAGAGTTTGTGAAAGTGAACTTTTAAATATCAACAAAATGTCATAACACAAAAAAAAACTTGTGAATTCTAGAATGAGCATATGAGTATCTACATTTATTCAATAAGCTATCCTCTATAATAAATAATTGATGAGAGTGAATGTTGATCAAAATATTTGTGGCCTCTTTGCGTCCCGACATATGTTGAACAGCGCATTTCAACAAAGTGTCATAACAATCCTGCATAAAAATTAAATCAGTTAAGACATTTAAGGAACCGTTATAATGAATGACATCAGAATTCTAGGCTGCTTTTCATTCCTCCGAAATACTTACCTTTTATAATGAAAAGCTGACATTGACTTCATATATTCTTTGCAACCAATGTGCAGTGTTTCCTATATCACTAGTATTGAATACGTTTAAAAGAATTAAACTATCTTTCATATTAAATCTATAATATAATAATATTAAATGAAGAACAGGAATTTTAATGCAGCAATAAATGAATTTTTATAATCTAAAGCTTCATTTAGCTCAATATAAAAGTATTATCTAATTTCGTAAATTAAAAAGAAAACTGATCGAAAAATGTATGTTAATTTTGTTTTGCGCTAACGATAATAGTATGAAACCAATTTATTTTTACTAAAACTTCATGATTAAATATTTCGAGAGATTCAAAATTCGTGTTTACTAACAAATTTATAAACATTTTCTAGCTGCAGTCTGGAAAAGTAAAAATAAGGAATATAGTTGGCTTATCTTGCATGTGTATAAGAGAAATCCATATTTTAAAGTCACGAACATAAGTAATAACGCACACATTTATATAACCACGTGTATCCGTATTTTGTCACACATACGCAAAAGAAACTCAAACATATACAGTCCCATGCATGCACAAACGCATTATTTTATTATTATTAAGTATACATTTTGAATATATATATATATATATATATATATATATATATATATATATATATATATATATATATATATATATATATATATATATATATACATGGAGTGAAGGAAGTGAGAATAAATATGCTATATATAAATTTATAAGAAAATGCTTATGATAACATTTTGACTATAATATATATATATATTTCTTCTTCAGAAAATTTGGTAATAATATATTAAATTTGGAAAATTTTATTTATTTAGAGCTGTTAAATAATCTTTTGGTGAATCAAAATAATCCTTTAAAGTTCTCGCTACTATGTAAACAAAGCGAGTTGAAATTCTAGTGAGAAGAAATTGAAACTTCGCGTGTTTTCGCTATGTTATGTAATGCATTTATTATCATGATTAATAAACATTAGGGAATTCAATTACGTTTAATATTAAATACTTAGTTCTTTGAAAGAAGTAACAAGATAATTCAATGTAGTAATACATTTTTTTTTTTTTTTTTTTTTTTTTTTTTTTTTTAATCAGGCTTAATATTATTGAATATCGGGGTAATAGCTGATTTTTTTTTTTTTATAGAAAATGTATGATAATTCTGTTTTTTAGTAACAATATTAGAGCGTAAAATGTATTCCTTGTCACTATAACGTTGTGATTAAAAAATGATAAACGATTTATATTCTTGTCCTTTGACAAATATATGCACATTTTCTGATGTTACAAATACAGTTTCAAGTGAAACTCTGGGAAAAAGAAAAAAATGTATATAGATTACCACTTATCTTAGGGGATTATATCCCACGTGGGGGATTATATCCATTATATCCACACGTGGGATTATATCCCACGTGTATCTAACGAATCTATATTATAAAGAAAACAAGAAAGTAAAATCGGGCAAAATTTTTCATGTAACCAAAATTAAATACATTGCGTCATTTGTCCTCATTTTTCTTGTAAAAATCTGGTCATCTTATTTTTAAAAACGATGGGAATATTTATTATGGTTTGAGAATTACCTTTATTTTCTGGTTTATGCTTTCTCATTTGATAAGAGAATTTTTTTCAAAACCTTTCAAAGACAGTTTTGTTAGTGCTTAACTATACTAATCACATACCTTTGAGAAGAATAAACATTTATATGATACAATAATAATTAACTTTATTCTGAAAGATGATTTAAAAAAGTTCCCGCACTTATCAGTTTTTCTGAGGAAAAATATAAAACCCATTTAAAAATAATAAAAAAAATCTACTTTCTTTCATTTAAAATTTCATTTAATTATTTTTAAACAAATAAATATCAACCTTTTATCACGGCGTATATTAATTCTTTTGTGCCGTGATTAACTTTTTTTTCTTTTTCAAGAAAATTTTCTTTTACAATTAAATAAATAGTTTAACAGGTGAGCTGATAAAAATGTAGATACATGTAAGGAATGGAATGTGTAAAAGTGCTTAGTAAATAATAAGAATAGTTTTGTACATAGATAATACCTAGTGTGAATGTATCCTTTGTGTGTGTGATCGATATAAGAATTTCATTTGGGATTTGGGTAAACAGAATTTATTCTGAAAAATATGTAGAAATATCTCCCTTCGAAATACAAGGTGAATGACGTGACAAGCAGTGAATAGAGCATATCAGATTCTTTGTTCCATTTTCATGAGTTAAAGCATTCATTTTTCTCAAACATTCTATTCTATCATCTTAATGCGTATTCTAAATTCTTAATCCGCGGATGGAATGTTAAGCTGCTTTGGGAAACAGCTGTAAAATGCCATAGATATCTGGGGAATGTCTATTTCAGGCGGGCAGTGAAAAAACTAGCATTCAAAAACTTTTTCTTTCCCTTTTCTTCTTTTATCTAAGTGGAGTGAGAAACGTGTTTCTCGAAACACATGGCTAAACGAACAGCTGATAGGTGGGGGGTTCCTCTTTTCCCCATATCTTGACGTCAGCACAGGAATTACCATATGAGAGTCTCTGGAAGGCGGTTCCAAGACCGTACCGCGTGGTATAGCGGAGTGGTGATTTGACGTAGAGCTTTTGGTGACGTATCAAGGGGAGAAGAGGGTGTGGCGACTGTTTTTCCCTCCCGGTCTGGATAAAAAGAGGATACGTTTTTACTTTTTTTTGGTCTGAATTTGATTTTTGCTCTCTGGTTGTTAGCTGATGGAAATGAGTGACATCGTGCGTTGGAGAATCTAGCAGTTTGTTGAGACGCGACGTAGTGAGTGAATAGCGGGTAGCTTGAAAAAAGGAAAAGAAGTAATCTCGGATTTTGAAAATGTGATATGGAGACGTGATGTTAGGACGACCTAGCTTTGAGTCGGAAAAAGAAGAAGAAGGAAGGGGAGTTTGTAAAATGAACGCGTAACTGAGTGACTATCCGTTTGTTCCTGAAAAGTAAAAATTGCCCGCGTCTTAACGAAAATACGGGAATGTGATATCGAAGGCGAGTACCCGAGCTAATGTTTGGCTACAGACGTGATTTATTCTGAGACCCTAGATTAGTGGACGAATAGATGAGGAATAATGATGCTGCGTAGCTTTGTGTCCGACGGATGGCTTTTTCCTTGACGCTTTTTGGGAAACTTACATCTCCACTCTCGGCTGGACTGGGGCAGCGGAAAGAACAAATGTTATGTAAGTTAATATTTATATTCACGCCTTTAACATTCCTGTTTCTTGTATCTTGTTTCATGATGTCGAATGTATTAAGTTTCTTTTAACAGAAAGTTTATCTCATTGTTTGTGTGTAAGAACTGACTATCCAGGTATATTTCTCATTGTTTTGCTGAAAATTAAATTAATAATGGAATCTAATCTGTTTAGCATGGTTTAAGAAATGTGGTGTGATCCTGCTTTAGTTTAATTAAAATTTGTATATTTTAGAATCAAATTTTAGTATCTGTGTTTTTTTTAAGGAGTGTACCTTTTGAATTTATTAACTGGAGAAACATGATTTTTGATACTCCTGTCTACGGGTATTTTCTTACCCATTTTTGAACTAAGGGTTTCTTACGAATTAAATTTAATAAGTAAAATGAAAGTAAAAGTTTCTTTGTGTAAAAAAAATAATTTAAGAACACAACGCGGCTTAAATTTTTGGTGTACTCATTGTTTTTTTTTAATACTATACGATCCATCTTTTTTTAGTAACCAAGTAAATCTAATTAGTAAATTTAAATATGCTTATGATTAGGTAATAAATTTAAATTTTATTTTATTTGGTAAATTTATTCAATGCCAGTTGATAAGTAGGGATTTTATGTTTAAATTGAGATAAAAGAATGATGTAAACCTAATGAATATTATTTTAAAATTTGAATAGTAACTGTTTAGTATGTATAAATAAATAAAGCAGTAAGTACAAAATTAAATTATAATACTTTACAACCAGTATTACAAACATACAATTTTTAAATATCATATTCGGCTTTACGTAACAAAAAGCGTATTGATTTCAGGTTTTTTCAGCATCTACTTTATAACAACAAATGAAGCGCAGGGTTACAGTGAGGAAAAAAGTACATGTGTAATTATCAAAAATACAAGTCATAATTATACCTGCCCTATAAATAAATTTTCAATAAAATAATTGTTTACATATTTTGACACAATAACAAAGAATTTGAAATAAAGTGCATCAGTTTAAATAAGTATATCATTGGACTATTTTACGAAAAACAAATACCTAATTTTTAAGACTTTTGAATCCTTGCATATACAAAATGAAAACTTTCTACAAATGTATGGCTCTAAATTTACTTCTAACAATTCTGTTCTAAGGTGTTATTAAACTGCATTATGTAATCTAAATATCTTTCGAAAAGCCTTTATGTTAAAACCTCGAATAATACACACATGACAATGAATTAATATACTATGATTATCAGTATACTAATTTAAATGCAGTAAACGTGGTCATTGATAGAATCATTAATTTACTTGATGTATTCCAACGGGAAATGCATAGTTGTTGTCTGTGGTTTTCATTATGAGGATTAGGTGTATCTCAATTACATTAAATTAAGTTACTAGTAATAAAGTTTTAGTAAAAAATATCCATGTAGATGAAGGTTTCGATAAAAAGAAAAAAATCTTATTTAATGATTCTTACGTTTAATTGCACTGATATATTTGAATTTAAAATAAATAAAGTTGTAAAATAAAACTTTAGATAATTTTAAAAAATAAACATAGATTTAAAGAAGATAATGATTTATAGAAATTCTAATCTTAAATAATAACAAAGAATGTATCACAACAGAAATATAATACTAAAACGTATTCTGTGTAATGTAAAATAATATATAAATCATTATGTTTCTTTAGCAAATAAATATAAATTTTTATTTGTTTTTAAAACACTTGTTTTTCTATTTTGTTTTATTTCCCAGACTTTAATTAAAACAAAATGACTTTTGTGTTATATAAGAATTATTTGTGTGCCAAATAATTTTAGTAAAGAATATAAATGAATGATGTGTATTAAGCAAGAAACAGTAAAGAAAATTCAAACATAAATTTTTTATCTTTAACTCTTATTAAATATCGTATATAAAGCAAAAATTTTACAAGTTTATTAAATGAAACAGACTTACAAAAATGTATCTTTGTAGATATACATTTTCCAGAAACATTTATCTCTATTTCACATTTTAAAATACAAACAGAAACGTGTATTAGGTTTATTTTATTTTCGAAATAAAATGATGTATGATATATGTATCCATTCATTTTTTTTTTTTTTTTAATTTAATTGCATGGATCTGATTTAGAAAGTTTAGTTGGCTAACTTCCAAAGTACAATCTCATGATATTGTATTAATGAAGAAGTATTAAAATGTTTATATCAGGGAGATAATTGCCATTTTAGATTTCGTCTTCATCTCAATAATATAGAAGAATTCCTGATTTTATTTTTGATATACTAAATGTAATACTAATATTACTTTATCTGTTTATTTATTTATTTCAAAATAAAATGCGCATGTAAGTTTGGACAAAAAGTAAGTAAAATATATAATACAATAAGTAAAAAAAAAAAGAAAACAAAAATCATTAATTGTTACAAAAAATGTTTCGAGAAAATAAAATAAAATAAATAAATAAATAAATAATATGAATAATAATAAAATATAAATTTTATTCATATCTACTATAACTTTGATTATATTTTGAGTATAATTTAAAATTTCTACATTTCGAAAATTTATTTCTCATATACAAAATTATATCATATTATTAAACATAATTTATATTAGGTTTGATATTGTTTACTAAAAAAATGCTTTTTGGCAAAAATTTTAATTACACATATTTAGAGCACATGCAACTAAAAATTGAAAACGAGTATTATGTACATTAATATACACAATGCATCAGTAAGTATTCGTACACATTCGAATTTAGACGTTTTGTCAAATATCTGGAAAATTTCTTTAGTAATAATCCTGAAATTTTGATAGTGTAAAGAACGTGATATACCTCATGTATATTTCAGCAAAAGTTTTGTCCTGAAAAAAAAAAAAAAAAAAAAAAAAAAAAAAGATCAATAAAATTTGAAACTAAAATATAAATGTTTTGCGACACTCTGTAAAAAGTAATACTTTAAATGAGTTTAGGTTGTAGTATGTGATTATGAGGATTTGTCTCATTATCTGCACAGACTTTTATGAGGCTACCACATATTACTCATGGATATAACACGGTTTATTTAA
Source organism: Salticus scenicus (assembly GCA_963930645.1). Taxonomy (NCBI): domain Eukaryota; kingdom Metazoa; phylum Arthropoda; class Arachnida; order Araneae; family Salticidae; genus Salticus; species Salticus scenicus. The sequence continues at coordinate 43,841,696 of OZ005656.1, forward strand.
AAAATTGAAAAAAGAGATCCACTTTTTTATATATAATAAGACGTAGGGTATTAGACCCAGTGTAAAGCCATTTTTATGAAATTTGGCATTATACATTAGACACAGCATACTGCAATCAGAATGCAGAAATGTTAAATATCTTGCGAAATAATTGAATTTTTACAGAATACTTTTGAACGACGCATGCGCTAACTTTAAAAAAAAAAAAAAAAGGCATATTTTAATAGGCAAAAGTATTGAGCAACCTATACGAAAAAAAGTTTCAAAATGCTTCTTAAAGAACTTTTGTAGATATTTGACCAAACGTTTAATTTCGAAAATGTTCAAATAGTTATTGGTAGATAGTGTATAAGACTAAAAATAATGAATTAAAATTTAATTAAATTGACAGTTATTAATAAACACCCGAAGCCTAATTTTGTTTTCTGAATAATAGATATAAATTTCTGTATAATATAGAACAAAATTTTGTGAGACAGAGCTTCTTGAATCTTTTATTCCCTGTAAAGGTTTCAATATTTGTGTTTCGATACATTCATTTCTTAAACTTTATTTGTTACAGCTTTATTACAGGACCGTCTTCCCAGCTTTTAAATTTCTGTTGTTATTTGGCAATGAATTAAACTGTCTCTCGCTGTTGCATAGATAGAGATCATTCTGCACCAGATTCAAAATTTACGCCCAAGGGTCTTACACTAAAGCTGCTGCATTTCTTTAGTATCATTATTCAAATTTTATTTTTTCTCCCCCCCCCCCCCCACCTCTTTTTTTTTTCTAATATTATTAAAGTTAAAATGGGGGGTTTTATTTCATATCTTTTGTACCAGTTATCCAACTAAAATATAATATAGGGTGTTAGCTATATTTTGTCCTCACAAAAACGTGTATCGATTTTAGCAGCGATTTGTTGAATGTTGTAGTTTATATAGCGAATTGAAACCTGACATATATGCTTGATTGAAGATGGACTACTGCACATTTCTGCAACCCTAACATCTCTATCATAGTCCTGTTATATAAATATCGCAAAATTTCATCATAAATTTAAACATATTTTTTTAGATATCATAAACCTTGGGGTATATATATATATATATATATATATACCCCAAGTATATATATATTGTGTGTGTAACATTAAATGTGAGATTTAATGCAGTTTTCACTGTTAACATTTCGACTACATTATTAAAACATTTTTACATTCAATCACATTTGTGTCTATCTACTTTATTAATTTTATAAAATAATGGCAAAAATGCTTTTTTTTCCTTCAATAAATCTAAACCTATATTACATAAATATATATAGTATATATTTCACGATAACATTTATAGTTTAAAAAAGGAAACTTCAATTCAAATTCTTACAAACATTTATTTCATTAATGGAAATAAACCATTTTTGAAATCTAGAAGATATATTTATTTTTCATGAAGTATGTCAAAGAAAAAGAATCCATCAAGAGGATTGTTGTATAATTAAGTGTCAAAAATTTTACTAAAATATTTTTCCTCGTGTACTTGCGTCTTATTTAACGTAAAGGTATTTCAGCAATTAGTGTTCGTTGAATTCACCGTAAGCGTAAATGCATGTAACACACCTTCTTATTTATTATTAATGTACATTAGGTGACTGAAATGTTCATGAAATATTTTTTGTCGAATTTTATTCTATTATATACAATACAGATATTTACAAGATCCCTTACCAAATTTTATATTGACCTTTTTTTTCTTTCTTTCTTTCTTTTTTCTTTTTGGAGTTACTGAAGATTGAATGGGGATTTGAAAAACAGATAAAGACAACAAACGAGCTATGATTCAATATCTTCTTTTAGTTTGTAAAACGTTTTAGTTATTATATAAATCTAACTTTTATGGTGAGATTGTAAGTCTTTGTCTATATGTCATATCACGCTTGATAGGCTTATAAAACGAATAATAAACATTCTTATACGCATGAAAATAATTAGCAAAACGACGAAATAACTATTCAGTTATTATGGGTCAATTTATGACATTTTAAATGTTTACACTAAAAAATATAAAAATATATTTTAGAAGTATTTATTATGATATGATGTAATGCTTTAGTATTTAAATGTGCAAGCAGCTTTTCGACAAAATTTTAAAATTTAGTATTTTTTCTAATTAGTTTTACTTTTTCATTTGTCTCCACTTTAAAATGTTTCTTTATTACTAAGGTGCAAAGTTCTTTCACAACTTCTTTTACATAATTCATTTAAATATATACTTCCTTCCATAATATTCATACTTAAATTCATTGAACATATGCTGCATTATTCACTTTTATGTATATGGTCACACCGGCAAAATTAATTACTACATGTTTAAGAGAGCAAGAATATTAGTTTCAGAAGCTCACTTGAATGTGAAATACTAACCTAGTACAGAATTCATGGAACATGGTTTTAAATGTAAGATTGTGTGTATAGTGTTGAGTAATCAAGGATATTTATGTATAAGCTGTTTCTGAAATTAGTATTGTAATAAACCAGACAGTAGATTCACTGTTTCTATAGATATTTGTAATTGCGTTTCTTGTCTTTTAATAGCTTCTAGTATATTAACTTCTCAATAAATTATAATTAGTTGGTTAAGACTAACTTATAAATTTAATGAATGCATTTCCCAGATTTAAAAAATTAGAATAAAAATATTTCATTTATTCAGTAAATATAAATCATATTGGAGTTTATATGTATATTTAAGAATGCTAAAATGTATTATTATTCTGAAAAACCTCTAAAATATATTTATATAACACTTAAATGCATTAATTTTTATTTTTATTTATTTATTTATTTTTAAATCAGCCAGAAAATGAGTATAGTTAATAAATATATATATATATATATATATATATATATATATATATATATATATATATATATATATATTCATTAAATTTCCAGTTATTAGACTCTGATTTGTATATGTTGATAAATTTATTTACAGACTATTTCGGAAGGTTACAGGTCTGTATACCCAGTATCAACTTCCGTTTCACCAGAAAACACAGATTAAATAACAACTGACAACATAAAAATCACAGCATAAACTGTACACAAAGCAATAGGCTGCAGTTCAATGGTAGAGACTTAGTCAAGCAGAATTTTCTATTCAGTAAAGTCTTGGCTATAAACTGACCTCAGTGGTCGGCACGGGACCCCTTCTATAGCCTCATATTAATTCATAGTTTTACAGTAACTTCCATAATAATCTAGTTACAGCTTAAACAATTGGTATAGCGATAATAAAGGGTTTTCTTTTTTCCCCCAAGGTCGTCAAAATAGTTGTCAAGGAGCGATAAAGTCGCTAAATTTGTCACCATGCCCATGAAGTGCACTGGTGAAACTGGTTTTTAAAGCAAGGCGAACTTTTTTAACGCGGAAACAAGCTAGAAATGCAGAAATTTGACATTTTATAATCTGAGTAAGCCTCTCAGAATGAAATTACATAAAAATAACTAGTATTATTTTCAAATTCGTAACATTATAGTTACATCTATACATAACTCACAGTTTTATTTTTTTTTTTCTTTTAATATTTTACACAAATATACCCATCATGCATACATATTATATTTATAAAAGCCCATACTGAACCTGCAAAAAGAAAAGTGATATGCCATAAAAACAATACTATTGTAAATGGTACCCCGCCAAGCAAAAACTGTTACCTTTCTTATGCAGCCAAAATAAGTATATTTATATAATATTTCGCCGCTGTGTTTGGTTCCCTGGAACTCAATGCCTTGCTTGATGAAAATCTGCCAATAACTCTGCAAGTATATTTTACAAACTTTTTTGTTCCGGAACAAGCTCTAGAACTACTCGAATTTCGTCGAGTAACAGTTGGATATATGGGGTTGTGCGTCCTTCGAAGTATATCTGGAAGGAGTTTAGGCATTCAACAAAAAAACACAGACTACTTAAAATTACAAACTAATCAGGTAATAATAAGAAATCCAAATGGAAAACAACGGCGTTGTCAACTTAAAAACTGTGCGAAAAAAAAAAAAAAAAATCTGAAAAAATGCAATTTAGGACTGTGCGTCGAATGTTTCCTGCAATTTCATGTAAACAAACAAGATTGATCTTAAACCTTTTAGTAGTGGATTGGACCATCGTCCTATATATAGAAGAGCTTGTAACAATAAAACCGTTAACAATTTTTTAAGTTTATTAAATTTTATATTTTGTTGCCTTATTAGTATGTAAGTGAAGTTCTATGTAAGTGAAGTTCTCTATTTTAACTGAGTTAATTTTTTTTTTTTTTTGGTAAAATTTATCTTTTCTTGATATTAATTTTTGCCAGAGAACAAAACTGGGCCGTCTATATTCGAACGATTTTCGTTGAACTCCAAGTTGCGCATTTTCCAATGAGAGATTCTGTAACAAGCCGTGGAGTACTATTCCTGAAAAAATTACTATATTTGTCTCGGTGGTATATGTAATCGTATTATCGTGCCTTTTTTGATTGGGGTAGAAGTTTTTTCTTGTTTTTTTTTTTTTTTTTTTTTTTTTTAAGAATGTCCGTGGACTGGAACCTGCCACCTGCCTGTTTATTTATGAATCAGTTACCTCACACAAAACTGGGAATGTTTTCATAAAAATATGTATATTCCTATGGTTTTACAAGGAAGTCATGTGGTGGCTACATCAGAATTTTTCTACTGCATTACCGTTTTATTGTCAATAAATATAACAATAATAATAATAAAAAAAAAATAATAAAAATATTTCGCCTTCAAATGAATTTGTTAAATAAAAAAATAAATAGCATAACAGCCGTTGCTAAGATTCGCAGACGATTACAATGGAAAAATAAATTTATGAAAAATGAAACATAGAAACCAACATTTAAAATCGAAATAAATACATTAATTTATAAATTTAAAAAAAAATTCTTATTTGAAATTCGAAAAAATCTCGATCAGATGCACACCTGCTGAGTCCCAGGTACCCACATGCTAGGTTTTGTAGCTCTGCGATCGGTAGTGTGAGTACCAGAGCGCAACTTAATTTTAATATATATATTTTATAACTTGGTACCAAAAGCAAAACCGCTTTCTAGTAATCTATTTTTTCTTAGAGCAATAATCTCATCGTCCTTAGAACAAGTAAATAAATTGTATCTGGAAAAGATATCAATATCGTCTATGTGAGAAATATACAGAAATTGCATAACAATTTGTAACATCTTCAGAAAACTGTAAGTAATATTCTATACATTTTTTTTTTTTTTTTTTTTTTTTTTGCGTTTGGGGTGTTTGGGTAAAAATTACATATTGTATTATACCTATTATATGTTTTTTTTTAATTTAATTATATGTATTTTTTTAATATTTTATTATATGTATTTTTTTAATTTTTAATTTAATTTTTAAATCAGCCAGAAAATGAGTATAGTTAATGAATATATATATATATTCATTAAATTTCCAGTTATTAGACTCTGATTTGTATATGTTGATAAATTTATTTACAGACTATTTCGGAAGGTTACAGGTCTGTATACCCAGTATCAACTTCCGTTTCACCAGAAAACACAGATTAAATAACAACTGACAACATAAAAATCACAGCATAAACTGTACACAAAGCAATAGGCTGCAGTTCAATGGTAGAGACTTAGTCAAGCAGAATTTTCTATTCAGTAAAGTCTTGGCTATAAACTGACCTCAGTGGTCGGCACGGGACCCCTTTTATAGCCTCATATTAATTCATAGTTTTACAGTAACTTCCATAATAATCTAGTTACAGCTTAAACAATTGGTATAGCGATAATAAAGGGTTTTCTTTTTTCCCCCAAGGTCGTCAAAATAGTTGTCAAGGAGCGATAAAGTCGCTAAATTTGTCACCATGCCCATGAAGTGCACTGGTGAAAGTGGTTTTTAAAGCAAGGCGAACTTTTTTAACGCGGAAACAAGCTAGAAATGCAGAAATTTGACATTTTATAATCTGAGTAAGCCTCTCAGAATGAAATTACATAAAAATAACTAGTATTATTTTCAAATTCGTAACATTATAGTTACATCTATACATAACTCACAGTTTTATTTTTTTTTTTTTTCTTTTAATATTTTATACAAATATACCCATCATGCATACATATTATATTTATAAAAGCCCATACTGAACCTGCAAAAAGAAAAGTGATATGCCATAAAAACAATACTATTGTAAATGGTACCCCGCCAAGCAAAAACTGTTACCTTTCTTATGCAGCCAAAATAAGTATATTTATATAATATTTCGCCGCTGTGTTTGGTTCCCTGGAACTCAATGCCTTGCTTGATGAAAATCTGCCAATAACTCTGCAAGTATATTTTACAAACTTTTTTGTTCCGGAACAAGCTCTAGAACTACTCGAATTTCGTCGAGTAACAGTTGGATATATGGGGTTGTGCGTCCTTCGAAGTATATCTGGAAGGAGTTTAGGCATTCAACAAAAAAACACAGACTACTTAAAATTACAAACTAATCAGGTAATAATAAGAAATCCAAATGGAAAACAACGGCGTTGTCAACTTAAAAACTGTGCGAAAAAAAAAAAAAAAATCTGAAAAAATGCAATTTAGGACTGTGCGTCGAATGTTTCCTGCAATTTCATGTAAACAAACAAGATTGATCTTAAACCTTTTAGTAGTGGATTGGACCATCGTCCTATATATAGAAGAGCTTGTAACAATAAAACCGTTAACAATTTTTTAAGTTTATTAAATTTTATATTTTGTTGCCTTATTAGTATGTAAGTGAAGTTCTATGTAAGTGAAGTTCTCTATTTTAACTGAGTTAATTTTTTTTTTTTTTTTGGTAAAATTTATCTTTTCTTGATATTAATTTTTGCCAGAGAACAAAACTGGGCCGTCTATATTCGAACGATTTTCGTTGAACTCCAAGTTGCGCATTTTCCAATGAGAGATTCTGTAACAAGCCGTGGAGTACTATTCCTGAAAAAATTACTATATTTGTCTCGGTGGTATATGTAATCGTATTATCGTGCCTTTTTTGATTGGGGTAGAAGTTTTTTCTTGGTTTTTTTTTTTTTTTTTTAAGAATGTCCGTGGACTGGAACCTGCCACCTGCCTGTTTATTTATGAATCAGTTACCTCACACAAAACTGGGAATGTTTTCATAAAAATATGTATATTCCTATGGTTTTACAAGGAAGTCATGTGGTGGCTACATCAGAATTTTTCTACTGCATTACCGTTTTATTGTCAATAAATATAACAATAATAATAATAAAAAAAATAAAAATAAAAATATTTCGCCTTCAAATGAATTTGTTAAATAAAAAAATAAATAGCATAACAGCCGTTGCTAAGATTCGCAGACGATTACAATGGAAAAATAAATTTATGAAAAATGAAACATAGAAACCAACATTTAAAATCGAAATAAATACATTAATTTATAAATTTAAAAAAATTCTTATTTGAAATTCGAAAAAATCTCGATCAGATGCACACCTGCTGAGTCCCAGGTACCCACATGCTAGGTTTTGTAGCTCTGCGATCGGTAGTGTGAGTACCAGAGCGCAACTTAATTTTAATATATATATTTTATAACTTGGTACCAAAAGCAAAACCGCTTTCTAGTAATCTATTTTTTCTTAGAGCAATAATCTCATCGTCCTTAAAACAAATAAATAAATTGTATCTGGAAAAGATATCAATATCGTCTATGTGAGAAATATACAGAAATTGCATAACAAATTGTAACATCTTCAGAAAACTGTAAGTAATATTCTATACATTTTTTTTTTTTTTGCGTTTGGGGTGTTTGGGTAAAAATTACATATTGTATTATACCTATTATATGTTGTTTTTTTTTTCGAGTTAGTATGCTGAAAAGACAATAAATTGGCATAATGAAGTAGAAACCTATTTTTTTTTTTTTTTTTCGGAATGAGAAACACGTGTTAAGATTTGTAAAGTATTCTACCATTCAAAGAATGGTAGTTATTTTTTAGAACACTTTACAAGATATAAAATTAACCTAGCTAAGCTGGATGACAGTTAATTTTCTTCTAATAACCACATAGTACATGAGAAAAGATATCTAAAATTCATTTATGTAACAATCTTCAAAAAAATCATTAGAGCCGTTTTTGAGATACCGACATTTACCAAAGCTTAGCATACTCAGTTATTGACCAGTAAACAATAATTACATGTAAAAGGATATTTAAGAGGGAGTTAAAATGACGAGTTTGAAAAAAATCCATACAACCGTTTTTAAAGGAACGCACTTGCGAGACCTGAAATTGAGCTGTTTATAGAGAACGCCTATCAATTTTCCTGAACTAACAAATTATATCATTCGAAAGGACATTTAAAAGAATGTTTACATAGCAACTTTGAAGAGGACCGATTGAGCCGCATTACTATAATTGAGCCGTTTTTGAGATACGGACTTTCAGTCTTATTTCCGGTTTCCAGTCACCCCCTTCCGGTCTTCTAATGTTCACCAAAACTTGGAAAATACCTTTGTGCACTAGACCTGTATAATGTCTGAAGTATTGTACTTCTATCTTTATTAGTTTCGGAGATATTATAGTTAGAAGCTTCACACACACTGACCAATTGCTAAAAACTACTAATACAATTCTAATACTGTGCAGAATAGTTCTACAGACTTAAATACTTTACTGGTGTGTCACTCACACGAATTTCTCTTACCCTGAAATTTAATACTATAAATACCGGTTGGAAATTAAGAGTTAACATAACGAGTATTGTTATGTAAACCTATGTTAAAACAATTCAAATTAGGCTTCTGAAGAGTTTTATATGATAATTAGTTCTCTGTGAGGGGAGCCACTGCCAATCCTCAACCTCCCATTTCATTACTGCACATACATTTATATAAAATTTAAATCTGTTACTAAAATTAACAGTTCACTTAAAATCATTCAGACAACTTTCACACGCAACATTTCTTGGTACTTATCAATCTTGATCAAACTTTTCCAGCAACAAACTTATATTAATTTGAAAATACAACTTTTGGACCTCCTGAAATTGTTCATTTTTAATTTTCTCTAAAAGACACAGACAACGATCAAACTTTAAAAAACTTGACTTTGGTAATCAGAAAACCTCAAAACGTGTAACTACACAATAAAAGATGAATATTTAGCTTAAAAACAAGCATTATTTATCATATGTCTATGAAGAATTCATTTACATTCCTGAGCAGCTTTCCTGCACATGATAAAATATTATAGTAAAGCACTTCCGCTTACAATAAAAAATGTTATCGCTAAAATATTTGCAGCCCTGTATATCTTTTGAAGATTATGTACAAACCACATGGTGCACCTAAACACAATTCTATAGTAATAATACACGGCACAACCTAAATTACGCTTCCACCAATTTTCAACTATTGTCGCACTGTAATATAGTTCTCTTGTGTAGAACAGTAAACGAACAATGAATGATATCCCTACCATATTCTGCATGAGACATGTTTTTACGCCTATAAAAAATATATATTAATTTCATTTGTTTAGTGCAGCCTATAGACGTTAAACTCTACTTACCTGCAATTTCCCACATAGACGTAATGTATAAGAATTCTCTTGGATGTCCCTGTACGCGAACCATTCCCTTCCTCTCAACGAAAAGCTTAGTGTAGCATCCCTATATGATACACACTTAAAATACCAAGTTTGGACTTTAGTTGTACTATTCTACATGAACTGTAATTATAATATTATTTTTAAAATTTCTTCACATATAATTTTAGTAACCTTTTCATTTAGAAACACCTTATATGTATTGCATATGTTAATATACGCAATCCCACAGACAAAATAATAATAATAATAATAACAATTACGAATGATTTTATTATAAAAAGTTATTCATTGTAGTTAAAGCAATATAGTTTATGCTTTTTTTAAACCTCCGAAACCCATTTAAAATCTTCGCCATATAAACTGAAGGACAATTGCGAAGGACAGATGACAATAGGTAAGGTATCTAAAGGAATTTTTGAATATCTAAACAAACGTATGGATTTTCTTGAAAGTTTGAGGGTGAAATGAATATGTTATATCAGATACATTTCAGTTATAGTTTTGTCCCTGAGGCTAACTGCGGATCAGTCCCAATTTAACCAAAAATTTATAACATTTGGATAACCCTGTGAAAAATAAAGTTTAAAATTAGTTCCATTTATAGTACATGATTAAGAACCTTCTTTTAAATATCGATTTAAATTTATGGGAGAATTGCATTTATAGCAACAAAAATATAAGTTTTTTTTTTTTTTTTTTAATATATATATATATAACATCGAGAATTTTTCGTACGTTTTTCTCTGAACCTTCTAGGGTTTAAAAACCAAAACAATTTCACTTTTTGAAAAATTGGTATGCTCTAGTAGACACAACATACGACAATCATTTTAAAATATCAAATATCTTATGAAACATAAGCATTTCTACTAAATAATTTTTATCTGAACATGCGTAAGCGCTATTATAATTTTTTTTTTCTTAATTTATTAGCCAAACGTATAAACTAACTTTAAAAACTTTTTCAAACAATTATCGTTAAATTACTCACAGAATAGAACTCGATAGTAATGTTGATTTTCAAGTACTATGAAAAATATATTTTTTTAGAGATAGTCTATAAATTCTATCAAAATCATATTTTTTTATTGTTCTATACTTTTGACTAATAAATTATGACAAACAAACTCTGATAGCGCTTGCGCATGCGCTGTTAAAAATTTAGTAATAATGCTTATATCTCCTCAGGTAATTGAAATTTTTAAATTATGATTGTAGTATATTGTGTCTAATGTAGTATGTTAAGTTTTCTGAAAGTAATATTGATTTGATTTTAAAAAACTGTAAGTTATTAACAAACAAGTACAAAAATCTTTCGACGTTATTAAAAAAGCCTTTGTATCTCCGTTAATTTATGTGCAATTCTCATATATACTTATGATTGAAAGAAGATTCATAGTCATTCGCTATACCTACAACTCATTTTAAACATTATGTTTTACTAGTTGATCTCATAGAATATAATAATTTTGATTAATTTGTGGCTCCTGTCCTTTTAGCAGTCGTTACAAAATTTCCGTTGCAGCATATGTTCAATACCTGTTTCTTACACCTTCCATAAAGTATTTGTTTAGGTATTAAAAAAATGTCTAGATATATTAGCTACTGCTATTCGTCTTTAGCAGTAATGCAGAAATGTAAGTACAGCATGTTAAATTTTAAAAATATCGAAAAATTGAAATTATCGAATCATATATTAAGACGTGTCCATCACAAATCCGGCGAAAGGTGTTGCAAAATATTTGTGAAGGGTGGTATGAATATTCAATTATTATTGGTTGTGTTCAAAGATTCAAAATTCATTAATAGATAAAATAGAAATCAATTATACATACAATTAATATTTCTGGGGTAAAATATCTAAGCTGAAATTAAAGAAAATGGCTGTTTTAGTTATTATCTGATTTACGTTAGAATATATTATTAAAAACTATATTTTGATATAATTGAAAAGTGAAATGTTTTCGCTATCTGTCCTCTGAAAGTTGCAGTTTAAGAATAGGTTGTATGGTAAAGTCACACAGTGGTATACACATTTGTTAAATCGAGAAAATTGCCGTTGTTGAAATAAAATCTTTTTATACCTTACCTGAAAAGGTAGACAATTTTTTTCATAAAGCAGACACTATTAATATGAAGACTTTTACAAATACAGATTCTATACATCTATACCAATCAAAGGGTTGCAATGTAAAAATTTCTTTAAAATGCATAAAAACAACTGAGCCGTTCTCTTTGAAAGTAGAAAACAAGTATATAGATATGTTTAAGGGTTTGTATTTGAATGGTTTAAAAAATGCTGATATGTGTTAATACGCTCATTTTATGTTTTTTAACTATTAAATTTATCTACGTTTTTAATGTGATCATTTTTAACATATTATTTAAGAGAAATGTACGTTTTTGATGACCTCAAATGGACTTACACCAATTTTAAAGTCAACCGAATGTTAAAACCTCCATATTTATGAAATATTAAATATGGGACTTACATTGAATCAAAACATTTTTTTTTTTTTTTTTGTTAAAAATGTCAAAAATAAATAAATAAATAAAAAGTCTCCATTTTTAGTATTTCATTAAATAATGCCGTCTTGATAACTTTAATTGCAATTTTATATTAACATGTGCCATTTTTTACTTTTAACACTATGAGAATATGTTTTTTAAATAATCATGATTTCTATAAGGAATATAAGGCAATAAATCCATTGCGTTATTGAATTTTTATTCCATTAATAGTGTTGCCACATATAAAAATAAAGTACAAAAATAACTATATATTTATTTTAGCTAGATATTATTTCTTTGCGGTATGCGGGATTACACCACTTTCAAAGTAATTATATTTATAATACGCAACAAAGTGCAACGTCACCGACCGTCGGTGGGACCAAGCAAATCATTTCCTATGGTAATTATCCATTAGAGTTTTTTGTAAAAAATAAAGAAAGAAAGAAAGAAAAATTTAAATTAAAGAAAAATATTTCCCTATTTTAATCCCCATATTTGGGTATAATTATAAGTTAGTTATCATGCACATGTGTTAGATTAAATTTTAATTTTAATTTTCAAAGTTTATCGTCCTTGGCGTTTTTTGTATTTCGCGACTAAAAATGTAATACGAAAAACATACCTGCCAGATTTATGTTTTCGTAACATGTATTGTAGGTAATATTGTTTCATAGTATTGATTGCTGTTTAAATAAACGTTGTTAAAGTAACCATGATTTTTAAAAGGAATTAAATATGTTTGCCAGACTATTATTCGATCATTTTTTTTTCCGCCAAAGACGACAGATATAAAATGTATTCCACTGCAATTGGTATCCTATACTATCCTGATGGTTTTCTTATATCAGATACTTTATTTAGACGTTTGAAAACAAATTTGACTTCAATTTATGGTAGAATACTTATCATTTTCCTTTTAATTAGTATATTACTTGGATATTTATTGTGTAAATACCACCCTTTGAAATGAATTTTTTATGTTTACATTACAAAATGGAAGTTTACCATTCTGTTTCTAGAGTTTTGAAATTAAAGTTTTATCATTTTGTTCTGCAAAATAACTTAATCTAACACATGTAGACAGTAACAAACATATAACTATGCACAAATATGGTGATTAAAATCGGGAGGCAATTTCAATTAATTTTTCATATTGTTTTATAAATAATTCAATGGTAGTTTGGAGGGGTTTTTACGTCACACTAGTGCAGCGCAATGGGCAATTCAAAAACTCCAATGAACGATTAACATAGGAAATTTTTTGCTTGGCTTTACGGACGGCCAGTGACGTCATCTCTTCGCTTACACATTTCATTAAATACGTAAATTAATATCGACAAAATTATAAAATATACATATATTGAAAGTTTATTTTTTTTTATTTTTTTTTGTGTGTGTAGGGGGGGAGGAGGGGTTATTATTCAAATTTCATTCATTATTATTATTATTTGGCAACATTTTGCCATAAACGGACGTATACCACTTACAAAGAAAACGACTCAACTATCTCTTTCTCTGAAGAGCTTTTTGATCAATGTTAAAATATATAGACTCTCTTTCGTCGAGTCTAAATTTTGCAAAATGAATACTATGGATATTCTAAATTGTAGTCAGACAGAAACATAAACATTTTCAAGTATTATGAAATAATTATTAAGACATACCATAGCTTCATGGTGAAAGAAACAAAAACTTCTAATAAATAAATAAATAAGTAAATAAAAATGCAAAAGCTGTTCATGCAACTGCTCTATAAATCTTAAAGTTGTCACGATCGAAATTTGGAAAAAACTATTTAAATTGAAAATTGGCTGCGCCGATTCAATTTTTTGCAATTTGAAATTTAAAACACGCCATAATGAAATTATGTTTTTTGGTTGAAAAAAAGAGCTGCTATGCGTAAAGAAATAAAGAATAAAAAATTGTGTATAATGCATATGGTTGAAGTGAAAATTTAAACAAAAAAAAAGTTTTTTAAACATCTTTTTAACAAATCATTTGAAATTTTATTTATACTATTATTTATAACTAAAAAAAAAAAAAAAAAATCGAAAAATTCTAACATGGATCCAAAGGAATAAATGTTATGTAAAATATATTTTGAATTTTACATAAATTTTAAATAACGACAAAGATTTCATAAAACAAACATATAATATTTTTTTTATCTTTTTCAGAGAAGTTTTTAAGTAAACGAATGAATAATTCACGACAATATCTGAATAACAAGGCAGTGGTTTAAAATTCGTGTCTGTTTACAAACATCGAAAAGTATTTCAGTTTTAATTTCATTTGACTTTCTATGTAGATATTCAGAAAACAATTTCGAATGTTTAGTATTTGTTACAGCAAATATGATAGAATTACCTATAAGAATCTTAAAGTAAGAATTCTGTTTTTGATTCAAAATATGTCTTCTCAGAAGAAATAAGTAGTTTTTAAAGCACCGTCATTGTTCAATATTTGTTAGAGCAGCCAGAGAAAAAATAATGGGGATGAGGGAGAGCTAAACAAAGAAAAAAAGGGGGAAGATTTTGAATGTAAATTCTTGTTATTTTGGTTTAAAAATACATCGAATGTTAAATTAATCTAAATGTTTATTTTCTAACACGTGCATCCTTTGCAGATGAAATATATTTGAAAAATAAATCTGTTTACATTATAAAAAAGAAATGTTGAAATGTTTTGTACTTGAAATACATAAGAGAAATAGAAATTAAATTTAAAACTAAATAAATGCACAGTAACTGCTTCAGATTTTTAATATAATTTAAACAGCTATTTTTAATTTTTAGAATGTCATGATTATTACGGATGAAAAGCAATTATAATGTGCATGTATAAAATATATAAAATATATAAAACAAGCCTCACCTATATTTATTAAAATATAGGTTGTAATACACTCCTTCTATTATTTATAAGGACACTTTGTGTTTTGAAATAACTAATGTAAATATAATTGCGAACAAGATTATACTAAGTGCACTTAATATATCTAGTATTCTAAAAACCAAAACTGCTATTGATTTTTTAATATGAAACAAAATTTTAAATAGTTTAAATATATTCAGAATATCATCATTGCTGTATGAAATGGTACTGAAACTGAATATTAGAAAAAAATGTATACACATATGTACCAGAGGGAAAGCCTGACTGTTTCACCCTAAAAAGAGCACCCATAAAATATTAATTTAAAGAATAACTGACAAAAATTTACTAAGATTCGAGCTGTCCTTATAATTGTGAACGCCTGAAAAATCAACTTTTTGACCGTATTTAAAGATTTTTAAGATAGAAAAACGATAAATCTTTTTAAATATAGTCTATTAATGAAATTCAAGGTAATAAAAAAATATGTTTGTTTAAATAATAGCGTTCAGTGTTTAGTTAATATAGAAAAACGGGTGTCCTTAAAATTATGAGAACCAGTGTATGTTACTTTTTACATTCCGAACACTATTGTGAAGAAAATATTGTAATCATGTCAAAAATCCGAGTTCGAGATTTTGGTGTTTCTGCAATTTTTGAGGTCCCTTGAAATCATATTTACTGTTTTGCGAGGATGTATCTGTGTATGTATGTGAGTGAACACGATAGCGTCTAAAAACTTTGTTCGAATGAGCTGAAAATTAGTACGGATGCTATAGGTCACAATAGCAGAAATCCTATTGATTTTTGGTTGATCTATCACTTATACTTTTTTTTTACAGGGACACAAAGAAAAAATTTTATCATTATATTGTATTGGCCCAATTATTTTAAAGTGAGATTGCGCCTAGATGACTTACTCGACTGAGCTGAAAATTTATACACATGCTATGAATCATTGTTACACAAACTGTATAAAATTTGGTAAATCTAACGTTTACAGGTTACACACGCACACACACAATATATATATATATATATATAATTATGTTCTGTATGGGATTAATTTTTTTAAACTACGATAGTGACTATAGCCTTATTCAATTGAGCCGAAAATTTATACACATGCTATAGGTCTTCGTTGCACGACGTTCATAAATTTTAGTGAATCTAGTGCGTATTGTTCTTTAACAGGGACACAACGAATTATTCTTTATCATTATGCCCCATAAGCTCAAGTTATTTAAAGTGCAATAGCGTCTAAACGCCATATTCGATTGAGCTGAAAATTTATACTTATATTATAGGTCACAGTTGCCCGAAATGTATAGATTTTGGTTAATCTAGCACTTATAGTTTTTTAGGGACCCAAATAAATATTCCTTACAATTACGGCCTATGGGCCCAAATACTTTAAGAGCTATAGCGTCTAAACGCCTCATTCGATTGAACTGAAAAATATACATATGTTATAGATCACCGTCGCACGAATTGTACAGAGCTAGGTGAATCTAGCCCTAATAGATTTTTACAGGGACTAATAAGCTTCTATTAGTATGATAAGCGCATTAGCGTAAAATTAAACAATGGGAAAAATAATCAAACAAACTATTATATTTTTCACTTTTTTTTTATTATTTTACTCTATTTACACAACCGTTAATTACTTAATGTTCGAAATGTCGAGTGGGGCCACTTCAGAATTTTTAATAATAGTAGAAAATTTTTTACATCATAGTATATTCAATAAAGAAATTCAAACGAGTGCATAATTGCTGCATTTTTTAAAAACTTTTTATGGTTGAGTAATAGCCAAAACGGTTATGGAGGCTTATACATTAAGATTTAAAATATTTTTGGTTTGTGTGTGTGTATGCATCGCGGTAACGTTCACAAAAAACATCGCTTAACTTTTCGTACAAATGTTTTCATAAGTGATTTAGTTTTGGATTTTTTTCTGGTTTGTATTTCGTGTACTGCGACACAACAAAGAATTTTCTATTATTACGATCTTTGCACGGAATGCATTTTATGTGTTATTTAAAATGGTAACATTGAATTAAAATTAATTATAATAACATATACTATTATAATGCTTAATGCTTAGCTTTTTCAGAAAATTAATTGGATGGAAATAATAATTAATTTACAGAATTAGAATTAGTTATGCAATCATTCAACTGATTTGAAGTTATTGACAAACATTTATGTCCTCGGATTTGCACGAAAGATGGTGATGCATTTTTGTCAATTTTTTACGTCTGTTTGATAATCGTTACATTGTATTTAGCAAAATAAATTTAACTTGCATTATTAAGTTTATTAAAAGCAAGGTTTCTATAGAAAATGTACCATATATACGTATTTAATAATTATTTTACAGGTCTACACAAAATTTGCGATTAATTATGTACTAGGCATGGTAGCAACTGAACATGTATTTTAGCTATCTAAATTTGTATAAGAAACATATATATATATTAGCGAGTTTTACCAAATTCTTTGATTACTACATTCAAATGAATATTTAAAATTCCCTATCACATATTATTAAAAATTTAAAAGAAAAAAGAAAGAAAGAAAAAATGATTAACATGATTCAAAATCCAGATTCTGCCTTCAGCGATGGATTTCACGCCTGCATACTGGTCACACTGCCAGCGGCAGTTCCTGATCCGGCGCGTGTCCAAAAACAAAAGTGTTCATAATGGGATGTACATCGGGTCACTGAATACTTCTTCAGCTTTTCCTTCTGCACTCTGTCGGATTCTGGTACCCAATAGCGCCATGAGCACACGCACTGCTGATTCATCTATCTATTTTAATTGCCGAAACGTATGTAGAGGATAGCTTGTTGAGACACAAAAAGGTTTTCGGTTCCGTCTGTGTGTTTCTCTGTCTGTCGCGCAAAAGCGGTCACAAAAATTGCGCTATGGACATGAAACTTGCTACACATGTTCATAAGGCAACGGAATCAGCTGTGTAGTTTTTGGTGTGCATTTCATTTGTGGTTTGTTTACAGGGACACGCCAAAGTTTTTCTTATTATTACGGCCTAGAATTTGTGTGTACCGTGATAGCGGCCATAAAAATCACGCTATTAACTTGCAATTTGGAACACATGTTGGTGAGACCCACGAAATCCTCTGTGTAGTTTTGGGTGATTGTTCCATATGTAAAATCGTGTGCAGAGACACTCCAAAATTGTCCTTATCATTATGGTCTATGGACAGAATTTGTATGCACCGCAATAGCTGCCGCAATAATCCGCCGATTGACTTGAAAATTGCTGCACACGTTCAGGCAATAGCTGTATATTAAAACCTGAATAAACTACTACGTCAGAAACGCCAAATAAAACTTTTGAGATGCATACAGCTGTTTCGGCAGCCTTCATTCTTTCATAGGTTCATTCTTTTCGCACTGAAGACGGTGCGCATAAAGCTACAGAAACAGCTGTTTGCATCTCAAATATTTTTCTTTGGCGTTTCTGACGTATAGTTTATTCGGGTTTTAATATTCCAACGCCAAGTCTCCTGTTATTTATAGCTGTATATTTCTCTGTGTCTAAAAAATGAATAAGTATAGACTAATTTATTTACAGAACCACCCAAAGGAATTTTGTGCCATTAAGGTCTATAGATGTTATAGACCTTAAAATATATGGAAATGTCATTAGAATACGTAAAAGCATGTTTTTCTGTGGAGAATTGTAGGCATAGAATTGGTCATTCGATTACAGTGTTACACAAAATAATTCTGTTACGTTATGCAATCATTTTGTATGGAATTTGATACAAGTATCTATGAATTAGAAGGAATTACTACAAGGCTATCAGTTACTAGTAATATATATATATACATACATACATACATACATATATATATAGAAAGAGAGGTACAGCGAGGGACTGAGTAGGCGGCAGCACCCTCCAGAAACGCATCTGTTTGTGTAGCGAGTCAATCGAGTCTATATATATATATATATATATATATATATTTTGTGAACAGGAATAAATAAAAATGATCTGTTGAATAAAACGTTTAAATGACATTTCATTTTTGAAAAATATTATTAGTATTATTACATACAGTTTAAACAACTCTAATATGCTTATACCTTTTAAGATAAATTATAAAAATGAAAAAAAATAAATAAATAAATAAATAAATAAATAAAGAACGCTTGGCTATTTTAAATAAATTGTTTGAGCTCTAAATAACATTCTTCTTATTATTTTTTATATAAAATTCATAATTGTTTTATAAAAAAGAAACTTTAAAATTAATAAAAAAATATGAATTGTCACATTAAAGTCCATTTATGGAAAAGAAAACGAAGTAGATGAT
Organism: Salticus scenicus; assembly: GCA_963930645.1. Lineage (NCBI taxonomy): Eukaryota > Metazoa > Arthropoda > Arachnida > Araneae > Salticidae > Salticus > Salticus scenicus. The sequence continues at coordinate 43,861,053 of OZ005656.1, forward strand.
TTCACATAGAATGTTTGGATAATATTCCCTTCAAAAACTGGCAAAATATGAGACCGTTAAATACCATTTAACTGAGTTTTTGTCTATATATGGACGCTGATATTTAGGTAATGAATTTTTAAGAAGTACAATGCGTCAAAAAAAAAAAAAAAAAAAAAAAAACGGCTTCAAGCCTAAAAATTCAGTTAATTTAATCTAATTTTAGATCCATCCTGAACATTCTCCTTTACCGTTAAAAGTAATAGTTAAAAATGTCATTAAATTAATCTCAAGAATTAGGCATTTTTAGCTGTAATAGTGGTGCTTACTACTTGAATGGCACCAGGAAAGGGATGAAATATTGCACCAAAGTATTGGCTGTATCTAATTTGAATAATTTTTCTGGAGATATCTAGAATTGTATTTTTAACAGTGCATTATAATAAGATGAAACCACTTTTATTTTTTTTTTTATTTATTTTTTTTTAATAGCCATATTTTTTTTTAAGTCAATTCGGTAAAAAAATTAAAAATGTTAAAAGTCAACTTCTATTGAAAATAATTCCCAGAATCATGATATAAATCACGTACTACAGCTTCTGAAACTAATTTTTACGTTTTTACGAAGGAGGTATTAACTTTTCATTATTTGCAAAAAAAATATTTTATTATTATTATTATTATTATTATAATTATATATATATATATATATATAGTCACTAATCACTTATAACATTAGTGTTTATTGATCTTTTAATAACCGTCATAGTAAAATTGTCAAATGTGAGTTATTGGAATCGACGGCTTTCTCAATATAGATAAATCAGTATTAATATATATAATTTCTCGGACAATGTAGACTAAATTCAACTAATAAGCATGATAAATATTTATTGAGTTATCTCTGTTAACGTATAACTATAGTAATAATATTACGGAACTTCCTCGTTACATGTTGGGATGCGGCTGGGTTGATTACTTGCATCTACGGCTTCTTGAAACCATATAAACTAACATTATTAAGCAGTCTTATATAACCTTATGTACCAAAGTGTAAAATAATATGCATAATAAATGATGTATATGAATGTTAGTTAATTGTTAGTAATAAATAAACACTGTGATAGGCTCCGTAAATAAACAAACAATTATTTCAGAAAACTTCTTTTTATCGTAATTTCAAATATGTATATTTGGCTTTTTTAGCATTCACTTATCTAGAACTTAGTTTTAAGCTAGTACCTAATATTTACCATTAAGTTTCACTATACATTTCTGTTTATTACTAGACAAAATTCTAAATATCTAAATGACAACCTTAAAAATATTTAACGATATTTAATAATTAAATGTATTTGTTTGTTATTTTATTGAAAACTAGAGGATTTCGCCCACTTCGCTGATCTTTAAATATCTTACTTATAAATGTAAAATATGAACTTAAGGTCCCCTTTGTGACGTTAATTATTTTTTGCCATTTTGATGCTTAATTGAAATGGCTATCGCAGTTCCGTAAGCGCCTTGGCGAGAAATATCCAAGCTACTTAGATGCCAAAATTCAAAAGTAGACAGGAAGCCTTATACTAATGCTATTCCTTAATGTGAATGTATACTTAGTTTAATTTAAATTAATCATGTTTCTTATCACCATAATGAAACTTAAATATTTAAATATGAGTTTAGTGACAGTAATTGCTGTATAGTACAGTACTTGGCCATGATTCTGATTTGCTAAAAATAGTTGTCAAACGAAATATTTTTATTAAAAAGTTTCAATTCTTCGATTTAAAAAAAATATGTATATACATATATGTATATTTAAATATAGGGACCAGCGATGTGAACAAAATCTGCTTGTTAACAAAATTCTTAATTCAGTGCAACTTTAACGTTTCGAAGATTTTTATTTCAATTTTATTTAATCTTTAGTGTACGTGTTAAACACATTTCTTTTTATGTCATTAAAGAAATAAAAAAAAATCTTGTTTTTTTTTTTTTTTAATTGGGAAAATGTATATATATATATATATATATATAATAAATATAAAATAATTGCCGAAACGTCAGTGGAGGCCCTCTGTTGAGACTCAAAACGGTTTTGGGCTGTGTCTGTGTGTCTTTCTGTCTGTCTGTCTGTCTGTCTGTCGCGCGATAGCGGCCACAAAAATAGCGCTATTGACTTGAAATTTAGTACACATGTTCATGAGCCCCACGAAATCCGCTGTATAGTTTTTGGTATGTATTCCATCTGTAGTTCGTATACAGGGCACGCCAAAGTTTTTCTTATCATTATGGCCTATGGGAAGAATTTGTATGTTCCGCGATAGCGGCCACAAAAATCATGCTATTGACTTGCAATTTGGTACACATGTTCATGAGCCCAACGGAATCGGCTGTATAGTTTTAGGTGTGTTTTCCATTTGTAGTTCGTGTACAGGGACACGCAAAAGATTTTCTATCATTACGGCCAATGGGAAGAATCTGTATGTACCGCGATAGCGGCCACAAAAATCCTTCGATTGACTTGCAAATTGGGGCACACATTCCAGATTTGCATATAAGCGGCTGTATAATTTTTATTGCTATATTTTTTATAAACTGTGTACAGGGACACGCCAAAATTCTTAACATTACGGCGTATGGGGTGAATTTCGTTTTTATATCATGCATTTTTATATCATTATTTTGCAATGATGCAAATGAAACAAGCGTACCTGAGTAAGATTTCTGTTTCGTTTATGGTTCATTTACAAAGACACACTAAAGAATTTCGTAACATTAGAGCCTATGGACAAATTTTTAATTTAAGCGCGCACTTTAATGCGTTTATGCTGAATTGAACTTAATAAAGATAACATACATTATAAATATGCTTAAAATCATGTTTACTCTTAAAAAAGGTTATCTATAGACTAAATAATGTATGGAACCACACAAAATAATTCCGAGTAAGTACTGTAATCATCCAAATGATGTCAAATTAGTTTGAAAAATTAATGAGTTATACTTAATTAGGTTTATTCTTATTATTGGCGTTTATAATGACTGTGGCTACTTTTCCGGGATACATAAAGGAATTTCGTACTATTACGGTCTATAGACGGTATTTCCTAAAAGTGTATTTTAACATGGTTGCATCCCCATCAAATATAATGAAATTTTATTGGAATGTTCAAAGCATGTTTTCCTGCTGAAAATTGTAGGCAGAGAATTGATAATTAGTTTAAAGGTTACGCAAAATATTTCCGATATGCTATGTAATTTTTTTGCTTGAAATTTGATAGTTATAAAATTTGGTATTTATGAATTTCAGGGAAATAATACAAGACCGTCGTTTATTAAGAATACATATTGTTTCGTACTTGGGGGTTCGTAAGTTGTCCGAGAATGATAGACGAAACTTGCAAAAATTCAGCGATTTATTCACAGAAAGTTCCAGAAAAATGCAGGTCTATAAACCAAGTATCAGATTCAATTCAACCAGTAAACATAGCTTAAGCAACAGCCGTTAACAGCAAAACAACATTACAAAATGTTTATCAATAACACATAAAGCAAGTCTCATTCAAAGAGGCTCAAAGCAAAGCAAGCATTTGACGAAACTGACACAGATCTGAGATTGGCCACCTTGGCTAAAAAAATGCTCCTTTTATACTATTCTATCGAACACTGACTGTTCTGGAAAATTCTCGTATCTCATCAGCCAATGAGATTAGAGCTTCCATATTTGGTATGTCCCTAATAATTATTTTCTCGCCAAGGTCGCCAAAAAAATCGCCAAGGAGGAAAACAGCCGCCAAATTTGGCGCCAAATCCATTTCTTCCCTTATTGGAGCTTTTTAATGCATTTTTAAAGGAAAATTATGCTATTTTAACGCTAAAACGACTAGAAATGCACAAAATTAGCATTTTATCGACTTTCTAACCATCTTTGAAAAAATTTATAGAAAAATAAATGCAATTACTTACAATTCCGTAACACTTTATATGATATAGAAATTGGTATAGAAAGAGAGATAGAGCCTCAGGAATGTATCTGATTATGGTAATAAGTCGATCGAATCAATATATACTATTATATAATAAGGAATAAATAAAAATAACCTATTGAATAATGTCTCATGCAAATAAGACGTTGAGGCTCCTGATCTGCAGATCCACTAGTTTTTAGTCTCTTATGAGTGTTTGAGCTAATATATTTTTAACTAATTTGAATACTTTATTAAATAGTCAGATCGGATTATTTTGATTATTTCCCATCTTTCAGAGTAATAAATTATGATTATACGCCAGTATTTACGATTTATGGACTTAAATATTAGTGTATATGTAGATGGCGCTATGAAAGGAATTTTTTAAAAGTTTCTAATTTTTGTTGTATTCGTGCGGTGGAACACTTCAGAATATTCAAACTACCCCAGGAATATGAGATCATTTTGCAAAAAATTGCGCATTCAGTACCTTTTGAGTCTGTAAAAGGTACACATACTAACATTTAATTTTACATATATACATGAATTAAAAAAATAATAATGATATTATTTGACAAAAAAGAGAAATCTTATTAAATAATTAATTTATTTTATTTTATTATATAATTATATATATGTATATATATATATATATATATATATATATTGTTATTTTATTTAAAATGTATAGTTACAATAAATATCTTAACGATAATGTTTTAGAGATAATGGTATTTTTACTATATATTATAAGAACTTTAATTATTACTTTAATTAAAACTAAAATAAAAAAAAACTCTCTTATGAATAAATTGAAGTATTTTGATCTAAATTTATTCTGATTTTGATTAAAATGAAAAATCATCTCTCCGAATTCCCAATTCGTGAGAATATCGAGCTTCCCTCCCCCCCCCCCCCCCAACCTCAAAATTCAGTGAACAAATTTATCAGTTTTTCTATATTCCTGCAAATCACTGCAGAAACACAGACACACATAAAACTAGCATGGAAATTATCAATTTTAAGTTAAGAATAAACTTAAGCCTTTTTATATTCTTCAGGTATTTTAACCCTTTTCCCCAGCGGATAAAACGTTATATTTCGGATTTTATCAATGACTGATGATGGATTCTTCTAGCGATTCCTTTAGTATCTTTAATTTTTCAATACATATATATCTTTTTTTTTTTTTTTTTTTTTTTTTTTTTTTTGTCTTCAAATTGAACCAGAATGCATTTTGGACTAGCATTCAGCGTATGTCAGTTTATACTTTTAAGTTTATTTATGTTTATTATGTATTTGTTTATTATACCTTTAGAATTGATTCGCTTAAAAAGCTCCGGTTATAAGTCCTAATGTATTAATTTCGACTGCATGTTATGGATATTTAATGAGAAACGCTCTTATTCTAACACACTTTTGTTAAATGTAATTCATATGTTTCTTTAAAAATTTTACCAAAATAAAAGACACTTTTTTACTTTAATTTTTTAATTTTTTAATTTCTTTTTATTTTTAATGAAATACATTTGTATTTAAATAAGTAAATTTTTCTTTATATGAAATTAGAAGACGTATTAAATCAAAATTCATTTTTCCATTACTGAATAAATATTTTTTTTTTTTTACTTTCTCTTACCCATATATACGGTAGAGGATGTGTTGTTTTTGGATCAAAGTTTCGAAATTGATTTTTTGTCATATTTAAACGTTTAGGGGGTTCTGAATTCAAAAATCATGTTTTTAGCGGTGTGCGTGACTTTTATCAGTATAACTCAAGAACGAATAATAGAAGAGAGTCCAAACTTGGTATTCTTAGTGTGTATCATATAGAGATGCTACACGAAAATTTCATTGAGATGAAGCAAATGGTTCGTGTACAGGGATATCCAAGAGCATTCAAATACATTACGTCTATGGGGGAAATTGCAAGTAAGTAGAGTTTAACGTCTATAGGCTGCACTAAACCAAATGCAACGAATATATATTTTTTTATGTGTGTAAAAACATGTTTTGTGTAGAATATGGTATGGAAATCTATCACTGTTCTTTTACAGAGCTACACAAAAGAATTAAATTATAGTGCGATAATGCTTGAAAATTGATGAAAGTGTATTGCAGGTTGTGTTGCGTGTTATTAATATCAATACAAAAAACCCTTAACAGGTTAAAAGTTTGTGACGCAGTACTGTGTTTCGCAGCGCTGTACTTTATGGCTATAAGAATTAGAAATACGGGTCTTAAAAATAATGATATCAAATTTTTAGTGACGCATTGCTATTAATTAAAAATTACATAGATTTTCTTATTTGAATTTGCTTTTTTCTTCTATTTATTTTTACAGTGTAAACGTTATTTTCAACATAAAATAATATATAACATTTACTCACCGATACCTTTTCATTCACATCTCTTATAATATTAAAATATGTGTTTTAAAAGAAATGATATCAAATTCCAGCATCGCAGTGAATTTACACTAAATGATTTGTTTTTAAATTCCACTGCATTTATTTTGTTTTGCATATTAGAATATATTTGCACATCGAAATATTGCTTTTAATTTTCTAATACGCAGTCAAATATATCACTTTCATTAAGTTTATATTATGTACTGAAATGTATTTATTTCAATGAATTATTTTATCTTTTACGTCTCTCCATTCAAAACTAGAACTAAAAATTTCACAAATGTTTTCTTTGCACCACTCTATCTATTTGCATGCGTTTTCAATTAATTTGGATAGGATGGCACAAAATAAACATTTTCATAAATTTTACTTACAATTAATTCTTTATAATAATTAATGACAATTATGTTATTTTTTGACAGAAACAAAACGCATTTTGTTTCGTAAAATTAATCACTGATATGTTAAAATACTTTGTGAGTAACTAAAACACAAAAATGATTTTTTAAATTCTTTTTTTTTTTTTTTTTTTTTTTTTATTCATTTATTTATATTGTTAATTCGCCAAATGTCAACTCATTTCTACTCATAACTCATACTACATTAATTAAATTCATAAATATTTTAATTTATAAGTTCATTGCTTAATAAGTTTTATTTAATACAATTAAATTGTGCTTTTTTTTTTTTTTTTTTTTTGTAATGTTAACGTTTCTTACAAACATCAGGATTTCATGAAAAGTTAACTGTTTATATACAACAGAATAACAGTTCTGTCACAATTAAAATAAGAAACGTATTAATAATATGTAAATAATAATTAAATTGGCCCAATTGTAATATATAAATATATATATATATATATACTTTTAAGTGCTACAAATATAATAAAATATAGATTAAAATATTTGTGTTTTCCGGTAATACTTGATAATAATGCATTTTTTTTTTTTTTTTTTTTTAATTATCTCAAAATATATAGAGATAAATATTAAAATTCATCCTCTGAAAACACACATCTATTTATGTTCTATTAATTTTTTCATAGCCATATTTAATATAGCTGAAATTAATTTTAAAAGTTTTAGGATAAAATCTTTCAGCTTGTACTCCATATATATTTCAACCTTTGTTGTATTAAATCTTTTATGTTATCTTATAAAAAATGGGGTCACCAACAAAAGACTCCTGGGAAAAATATATTTTTAGTCTTGAAGATAGATAATAGAGCCCATGAGGTAAAATATGCGCGAAAGCTTTGGAATTTATTTAGACCTTTCACTGCGGGGAACTTTCTAGTTAATTCATACTAGAATGTTTTAGTTTAAAATATTGAGATATATTGATCCTTTTTTGTATTCATTTATTGAGAAACGATTTAAAAGTTTTAATATTGCTGATAGAATTTTTACTGTGAATAATAATAATAATAATAATAATAATAATAATAATAAAGATAAGTATTTATTAAAATAATTTAATTTGACTTTTATTATATATGTGTTTATATGTGTTTATTCTTAAAATATTATTATTATTATTATAAAATAAAAAAGGTACATTTTAGGAGATGTTTATAGAAAGAAACATGAATAATTATAGAAAGAAACATGAAAAGAAATCGCAGAAAAATTTCCCTGTTTAACGCTCAATCACCTGATTAAAAAAGGCGTAACAGTGTGGATTTAGCTATTTAATTGGTTTGTATCCCTGAGACAGGGCGTAGTGTATGTGTAGTAGTATATGTCTGTAAAAGAGCGTAGTATAGTGTAATTTTATAATATATTACCTGAAATTAAATGGATTTTGCAGTGTTTAGTATACAGCGTACTTTTAGCAATTCCCCGTACCAATATCTACTAAAAAGGCAATTTTGTTTTCATTTTTTTTTTAATCTATTTTTTAAAATTTCCTCTCGCAATTTACTATGAAACAAAACATTCTTTCAATTTGGTACAGTTATAACAGAGTGTAAAAAACACGCACACACATGTATTAATATAAAATAAAAATCATTTTATGTATGCATGTGGGTTGGTTAAAAATATGTACTGCTCCTAACATTCAAATTATAAGACGATTTTGGTAAATCACATTCTTGAAAAGAAACGTTATGCTTTATGATAGTAAAATTAAAAAAAAAAAAAAGGTTAGCAATTCCCCGTACCAATATCTACTAAAAAGGCAATTTTTTTCATATTTTTTTAATCAATTTATTAAAATTTCCTCTTGCAATTTACTAAGAAACAAAACATTGTTTCATTTTGGTACAGTTATAACAGAGTGTAAAAAGCACGCGCACACATGTATTAATATAAAATAAAAATCATTTTATGTATGCATGTGGGTTGGTTAAAAATATGTACTACTCCTTACATTCAAATTATAAGACGATTTTTGTAAATCACATTCTTGAAAAGAAACATTATGCTTTATGATAATTAAAAAAAAAAAAAAATGTTATTTATTACCTTTTTTTTTATGTCTCAAGTGTTTTGAATAATAAAAGATTAAAAAAAAAAGTATTTATAACAAAATTTTCTTATAATAATGAAAGAGCTTAAAAAAAATAAAAGCTTTGAATTATATAACTTCATGTAATATTAAAACTTTACCAAGTTTTTAAGTTTTAGTAAACGTAATTTTAAATCTATGCATTTTGTTCCATGTTAAATAAAATGCATTTTACAAATACGAAATTTATCGTAAATATACACATTTAATTGTCATATGTATCTAATGATAATATATTCTCTTTTATTTATTTATTCTTTTATTTTTCATTTAAGTATATTTATAAAATTCATATCCTTACAAATGTAAAGAAATTTAAATAAACCGATTCACATATTACATGTTGATAACTACAGCTGCATCATCAGACTAATGACATTGCGATTTAGGTTTCACCTAAATATGTCAATGTGAAGGATATTCTGATTACTCTCGACAAACCTTAATATAATCGGATTTCATTTTAGGATTTTCATTAAATTTTATTAATTACTAAAATATTTATATTAGAGAATAAGATTCATATTTGTATTTAAAAATAGCTCATGCACAAAATAAAGAAAAGAATGAAAAAATAAAAATAAGACTTGATTTAATATAAATTCGTAAAACACATACCCACACAAAACAATAAGAGAAAAAAATGCTAACATGCATTTAAAATAAATCGATGTAAATAAGCAAGAAAAATAAATAAATTTTAAAGTAACATTTAAAAGATATGAAGATAACAACAATTATAATAAAATCTTAATTATAAAATTAATTATAAGGAATTTTCCAGAAAATATTGTTTAGATATTTTTTCAGATATTATTTACTGAATTTTTCAGGTTAGTTATTTTTAAATAAAGTAAGTTTATCTTTTTCTCAGTTAAAAAATCATTCAAGATAACCTTATTCCTAGATTAAAATAAAAATCAAAGAATTTAAAATATGAAAAATATTATAACTAGAAGAAAATAATACTAGAAGAAATAAAATAATAACTAAAAAATTCAAAATATCGCTGCTACTTTACTTGACCCTTGGATTTAAAAAAATAAAAACAAAAATATTCACGGAAAACTGGTTATAATAACTACAATTAGATTTAACTTAGATTTCTAAATATATTTAATTATATAAAATGGCAAAACATATATTTGCATTTTTGTATTAAAAAAAGGCTGATAAAAAACGCTTATAAAGACGCTTTTTGTATTAAAAAGCGTCTCATAACTTTCAAAATGTTTTACTACAAATGGTAAAATAGTGTATTTCAATTTATCGCATGTTTTCTTTTTTTTCTGGTTTCTTATTAAAATTAGATAATTATTAATTTAATATTTAAATATTGTATTTCGATTTTGGAATTATATAATTAAAACTCGTGTTTAATTACAGAAAAATGTAGCAAAATTCAAATGCAGCAAAATATCAGTGTTATTTCAATATCGGTTAAACTAATATATGAATGTGTAAACACTAAATTAAGTTATCTTATGAATCATGAAAAGAAAAAAATAATTTATGTTACATTCAAAACCTATTACGGTATTATTCTAGTGAATTAAGAGAAAGAATGCTTAAATTTTACAAAGACATTTTCATTTTTATTTTATTTAGAGGTAGAACATTGCAAATTGGTGTACAGGTTTGTTATAATATCTAGTTGAGGACCTCCTTTTTTGTTTTTTCCGTGACTGCCCCTTTTGGAGATATTTACGAAAATTATATTCTCACGGACCAAAAATGTAAAAGTTTTGGCCCGTTGTATATGGCCTACCATGATATGTGTTCAATATCATTTCAAAATAAGCTAATGATAGAACCTGTAATGACATTGTTGTGAAACCTGTGCCTTTTTTGCGTGTAGAAAGTAATTCTTAAAGATATAAGCAGGTTCTAGTTGACGAATGCACTTTATTTACTGAATATTCAACCTGTATATTGGGCCCATAATAATACTGTTATGAAATTTAGCGACATTTTTAAATGTAGAATGTACATAAGCAGTTTCTAGTAGACGAATGAATTTTATTTAATGAATATTCAACTCATAAATAGAGCCCGTAATCATACTTTTACGAAGGTTGTCGATATTTTTGTGGTAGAATGTAATTCGTAAAGACATAAGCATGTCCTAGTCGAAAAATGCACATTATTTAATGAATATTTAGCTTATAGGCAGAATATTTTTAAGACAGTTGTCGATATCTTTACGTGTAGAAAGTAAATCTTAAAGACATACACAGGTACTAGTCGAAGAATGCATTTTATTTAATGAATATTCAGTCCATAGATAGAGCTCATAATGCTATTGTTATAAAATTTATCGACATTCTTGCATGTAGAAAGTAATTTTTAAAGGCATAAAGAGGTTTTAGTCGATGAATACACTTTATTTTATGAATATTCAGGAAACAGTTGAATAAAACGCTTTCTTTTCCACAAAAATCTATAATCAATGAACATTCCCGAACTAATCCATTCAAACAATCATTCTTACTACTGAAATCTAATAAACATTGTGAAATACACAACAGAGCAGAAAGTTTCAATGTTTGAATGGAATTTGAATTCGTAGAAAGTATTGTTTGTGGGTTATAGCATTTTTAACGTAGTTCTATGGTAGATACCAATGAATCATCACAAAATATTCCAGAATTCGACTCCTTCCAACTAAAAATAATCCGAAGATTTTCTACAGAAAATAGCCTTTTCTGAAGACATTATGCAAATACTTTAAAATATTTTGAAGATTTATCTTTTTTCATAAATACTCTGCAGAAATTTTGAAGACATTATAAAGACATTTTTTAAACTTACGTAAGAAGTGTGACAAATAACTTAAGATAGTCTGCAGATTTTCTTTAAAGAAAATCTTGAGAATATTTTTAGTGGGGCACCTTCTTGGAAATGAAATACCACCTGTTTCTACTTTTGCTGTAATACCGTATAGAAAGTAATACGTAAAGAAATGGGTAAGTTCTAATCTACAATCATCAGTATTTACTTTTTCTTGATAGTCATTTATAGAACTTACAACGAATATGCTCAGCACTATAAACCGATGAATCTTTCTTGAAAATTCTGGAACTCTGTTCTTATTGAAGTTAGAGCTTCTAAATTTCGGCAAACCTAAACTACAAATTTTCGCCAAATTTGCACAGCGAGTCACCACATTCGACGACAAATACAAAAATCGATGCCAGGACCAAAATCTGTGTTGGCTACAAACTTGGTGACGGCGAGATTAGCGATCAAATTTTGCAGAAAATATTGTTTCAGGAAAGACATAACTACTAAACCCTTATTTAGTTTTAACGGATTTAATTGTTTTGGTAAAATTTGTCGTTTATCGCCAATAATTTTTGCCAAAGAGAATAAAAGTAGGCAGCTTATACTTGAAAGGTTTTCATGGAAATCTAAGCAGTGCCTTCGCTGTAGGGATTGTAATAAAGTGTAGAGTACTATTCCTGAAGAAATTACTATATATGTCACGGCGATATATTTTATCCGATTACCGTGACTAGAGTGATTAGAATAGCAGTTTTTCTCTTTTTTGTTTTGCTTATATTTAGGAATTTTCGAGTACTGGAACCTGCCTATTTATCTACCAATCACTTACCAGTCACGAAAGTGTCAATGTTTTCATAACAATATGTATATTTCATTGGGTATATAAAGAAGTCATGTGGTGTCCACATCAAATTTTTTTATATAAGTAATATAAAGCTTTGAGTTGTCCTTAAAGTAAATAAATCATACATATATTTATAAATGTGTATACCTATGGTTACTTATTAAAACAATATATTGTAGATTATTAGTAAATATTCGAAAGATTAGCAAATTTTCAAAAGTATATTTTTTCCTCCTATTAGTGTAAGCAAACATAAGTCCATGTATAGTTACATACGTTTAAATAAACACATAAATTATTATTTACAAAACATGGAAGTGACATAAAAATCGCGTTATATATATATATATATATATATATATATATATATATATTTGTAAATATTGTGACATTTGTATACTTTATTTAAAGCAGTAATTTCTATGTGTCTTTAGAAAAGTTTGAAGTAACATCACGTTTATTCATAAAACTCAGATTAATCTATAAATAATTGAGACTTAGTGCACTTACCAATAATCTATCGAGAGGTATACGAAAATCTTGTAAAATATATTCGCTTTTACATAACTTCACATTTTCGTAAACTTATCCTACAGCATTGGAGTGTATTTCAATATTAGTTTCAGTTGCTCGTTTGAGTGTGAAGTGCAAACTAATTATGATGTTCCCAGTAATTCGAGTGTAAATTAGCGATATTAAGTTTAGTCAAAAGTATTTTATAATAACTTGATATAAGCTGTGTTTAAAGCTTTGCGAAGATATTCGTAATTCATACGTCAATAATTAGTTGCATTGAATATATTCATAATTTCTATGCATGTAATATTGCTGTAATTCTGCTTCTGTTATTGCCGAAGATATATGCAGTATACATCTTTTACTCAGTAAAATGGTTTGTAAGTGGTTATGTAGAAAATATGTATGCAAATTTTTCGAATTTATTACTCTATTTTGATTTAAGTTTATACTTCTTTTATTTTTAAAGTTGTAAAAAGTATAACTATCCTGTTCTAATGTGAATTATTAGTTTATGTGTCCTACATATATACGCACATTTCGTGAATTTAGTAAATTATTTTTATTGAAAATATACTTTTTAAAAATTTACTAAAGTGCATATGTTTGTATTTAATCGATTTACATAAGATTACTAAATAATAATAATAATAATAATAATAATAATAATATAAATTATTTCATTTTTCTAAGAACGAAGTGCATTGTCTTTAAACAACAAATTACATAATGTGCATAAACATAATTTTATAATGCATAAAATCTTTTTGTAAAAAAATAGAACCGACTCCAAAATGCAACTACTATTCAAACAACTAAAAAATAAAAAAATAAAATATTTTTGTAAAAAAATAGAACCGACTCCAAAAAGCAACTACTATTCAAACAACTAAAAAATAAAAAATAAAAAAAGGTACGAAATGAAACGGTAAATTGCGCCTAAAAGTATAAAATAATTTCCTTCGCCAAACAACCTATAACACTACAATTAATCATAACTTTTGAAGTCGGCGCAAAATTAAATAAAAATTGATACCTTTATTCAATACAAAACTCAAATCCTATTCAAAATACACATCTTACATGATAGTTATCAAAGTTATACCAAATTTGCAAAGGAAACTCTAACTTCGTAGAAACATAAATACCGCATTGTGAAGAATGTTTACTATTCTATGTAGATGCTACTAATGGATCAATTGTATACAGTGATAGAATAATAAAGAAAACATGAAAATGGATCATTCAAGACAACATCATTTATAGCTACCGATCTAAAAAGAAGCCTTTAAAAACTAATTAAATTTTATTTAATTTTGCGCCGACTTCAAAAGTTATGATTAATTGTAGTGTTATAGGTTGTTTGGCGAAGGAAATTATTTTATACTTTTAGGCGCAATTTACCGTTTCATTTCGTACCTTTTTTTATTTTTTATTTTTTAGTTGTTTGAATAGTAGTTGCTTTTTGGAGTCGGTTCTATTTTTTTACAAAAATATTTTATTTTTTTATTTTTTAGTTGTTTGAATAGTAGTTGCATTTTGGAGTCGGTTCTATTTTTTTACAAAAAGATTTTATTTTTTTATTTTTTAGTTGTTTGAATAGTAGTTGCTTTTTGGAGTCGGTTCTATTTTTTTACAAAAATATTTTATTTTTCTCTTTTCAGTGAAAACTTATTCATATAGCAGAACATCAGAAGACGTTCGACGGCAGTTTCACAAATCACAAGTTCCAAGATAAGTGACAAAACTCAAACAATGGTTTATGTCACTGAAAAATACATGAAATGCACCCAATGTGAACAAAAAAGTTACATCCCCATCTACAAAGTTATCCACTCGAAAGATAGTTATGCCAGTTTTATTCTAGTCAAGTTATTTTTAAGTTGATTTTTCTCAAATGCTGCATTTTTTAGTTGTGTCACTTTTCTTACCTTTATCAGAAATGAGCAGAAAACTATCTATTGAATGAACATACTTTAAATTAAAATGTCTTTAGAAATGTAAAGAACGGATACGCTGTATTCGTAACCAAAAATACTGTTAGATATATACATTGAACTTTACAGTGGATACGTGCCACCCGCTGCGCTGGAAATTGCGAAGCGTATAGTTCAAAAAAAGAGCAAACTATGCATTGAAGCTGACGGACAGAAGTTTCAACATCGATCCTTATATACTGCTTTTACCAGTGTAGCTGCATGCGTTCAGCAGTTAGAGTAAGAACAGACTTTTGTGAGTATCCTGTAATTTGTTTATATCTTAATGAAATCATAATGAAACCTATTTCAGGTCAAGATCATTACGACAACAAAAAAAGTATTAAAATTAAATCATCTCTTACGAAATTATAAGCTAACAAATTTCAACAACAACAACAACAACAATGAGAAACATGGTTTGTATTGAGAACCTCTTCCTTTATGAAGTCGGTTTAAAACGTCTATGCGTTAACCGATGTGACCGCTTACAATAACCATACTTTGAATTTTACATAGCATAAATGTCATCCGCTACTATACAACATATGCAATGTCGTTCAAGTGTGCACAAAATAGGAAATTGTGAAAAAACAAATGCACGTTTAAAGCGTTCTGTTTTTAGCATTAATGTCTAAACTACCTTTTTGTACTAAATCTATGATGCTCTGCAATTTTATAATTCATCTTTTCCCCTGTCTTGAACCGTTTCCGAGATAGGAACGCTAACTCCATCGTTTTCCACCAGGTGGCGCTGTGGGCGGTTGAATCGCGTTGCACAGATTCAGTTTACTGTACCTACATACCATTTTTATGACTATAACTACAGCTGTTCAGCAGGTAAAAAAGTTGGGACTGACTTTTTGGGCACCCTGTATTTCCTTTTGATCGTAAAGATATTACAATGGGACCTATTTCAGACCAAGACCTTTTCAATAAAACAAAAAATACCAAAATCGGATCATCCGTTCAGAAGTTATGAGCTAACAAACAAAAACAAAAAACATATGCTTTGTATTGAGAATCTCCTCCTTTTTGAAGTCGGTTAATTAGAGCGTCTCTTACGAAGTTATAAGCTTACAAACACCAACAACAACACATAGCTCGAATTAAGAACACCATCCTTTCTGAAGTTGGTTGAAAACGACTTTGCACTAATCGATGTGATCGTTTACAGTAACAGTACTTTGAACCACAGAGTATACGTGTCATCCGCTACGCTGCAAAGTGTGCAACGTAGTTCAAGTGTGCACAGTGTAAGAAGTTGCGAACAAAGAACTGCACGTTTTAAGCGTTCTATTTTTAGCAATGTCTAAAAACTGTGTTTTCGTAGTAAATCGATGATGCTCTATAACTTCGTAATTAACTTTTCTCCAATCTCGAACCGTTTTTGAGATAGGAGCGCTAATTCCACTGTTTTTCACCAGATGACGCTTTATTTTCTTTAGATTGTAAAGATATTACAATGGGATCTACTTCAGACCAAGATCTTTACAACAAAACAAAAAGTATCAAGTAACCGTATTTTGAACTATATAGCGTATGTCTCACCAGCTACGCTACAACGTGTGCAATGTAGCTCAAGTGTGCATAGTGTAAGAAATTGCGAACAAACAAATGCACGTTTTTAACATTGTATTTTAGCATCAATGTTTAAACAATCTTTTCGTACTAAATCGATGATGCTGTGCAATTTAATAATTCACTTTTTCCCCCTGTCTTGAACCGTTTCCGAGATAGGAACGCTAGCATGAATGTCTAAACAATCTTTTTGTACTAAATCGATGAAAATCTTCAATTTTGCAATCCACTTTTTTCTCTAGAACCTTTTTTAGATAGGAACACTAACTCCTCTATTTTCCTCCAGGTGGCGCTGCAATCGGTTTAACCTTGTACTGCATGGCCACTTTGCTATACTTACATACCATTTTTATCACTATAGCTGCAGTCGTTTAGCAGTTAAAAGAGTTGGGACTGATTTTTTGGGCACCCTGTATTTTCTTTAGATCGTAAAGATATTACAATGGGACCTATTTCAGACCAAGACCTTTTCAACAAAACAAAAAGTATAAAAATCGGAGTATCCGTTCAGAAGTTATGAGCTAACAAACATAAAAAAAACATACGGTTTGAATTGAGAACCTTCCTTCTTTTTTGAAGTCGGTTAAAAATGTCATGAATTTTTAACAATTCGGATATATTTCTAAGTAGTAAAATTCGTTTTCCAAAGCTTACAATAACAAGACCATATTTCTTAATCATGTACTAGTATATTTATAAATGGAATAATGTATAATTTTTATTTTTGCAGTATTAGTATACAACTATATATTTTTAAGTAGAATCATCTATAAAAAAAGATTGATTGCGCCATACTTCATAATATGTGGACTAATTAAAATTTACTAAATCTTTGCAGCAAGACATTTGTCTGAAAATATTATCTTATAACTGGTGTAGTATGTTTAAGTTCCTTAAATCGGTTTTTAATCATTTTAATCTTTTAATTATATATACAGGCGGTAACAAAAGTGTCCAAACACTATCAAAAATCCCTATGTGAAATAATACACTTCATACGGTTTTGTTAAATAAATCCTTGTCGAATCATGTTCTTAGTCAGTGTAAGAACATGATTCGATACGAATTTATTTAACAAAACCGTATGAAGTGTACTTTTTTTACATAGAAATTTTTGCTAGTGTCCGAACACTTTTGTTACCGACGGTATATATAACAGGTGCGGCAGTAAAGCGGGCGATTTTGACACCTCCACCAGCTATACAAATTTATTCACAGCGATGTAAAAGATTTACAGCATGAATTTACACACGACACAAAATGTCCATCACTTGAAAATGACACCACGCAGGTGGCCCCCCTTTTCCTTCCCACACACCCCTCTTTCTCATCACATTACACGTTTCCTCAAAGTTCTATACCCACAATTTGATAGTACGCGCCGACGGAACTGGGGCATGACGTGGGAGGTTGTAATGAACCCGAAATGTACGCTGCGCTGCCATGTAGCTGCCGCTGTTTTTCTAAAACGCCTTCACAGCAAAAGCGCGTTATTCACTGGTCCACGCCGCCATCTCAAATGAACACCGATATCACGTTCAATGGTAAAGGTTTGTTGTCCAGATGGCAACACTCTCGTTCTCTGACGTAACATACTATTTCCACGGTTTCAAAATTGCCCGTTTCACTGCTGCACCTGTTATATATATTCAATTATAAAGTTTTAATTAAAAAAATAATAAATAAGCTTTTTTTTAGAAAAAATATATTCCCTAACATTAGAAAAATGTCAAATATGTATGTTAAAATTGACAAGTAATTAATCTTTCTTAATCAACATAATAATTGACATATTTCTTAAACATAATAAAAAATTAATGTATTTTGGAATATATGTAATATATATATATATATATATATATTCTGAATAATTGCATATCCGTATATTTCTAATATAATGAATGTATTTCACCTTAGATCTTATATGTCTTAAGGACAAAATGCTATGTTTAATGATAATACTTCCTGTCATTATCAGCTGACAAATAAAATGATAGATGCAGCAACTCTAAGATAAATCTAGACAGAGAATGATGAATTGTATTTCACTTAGGGCATGAGCAAGCTTCATATACTCCATGCTTGTCTTGGCATGCAAATGTAATATATAATTACTGTTTATAGATACGTATCTTTGATAAACAGTACGTAGTAAGATGGAGTTATATAATTATCGTGACATGTGCAAATTTATATTTAATAACTTTAAAATTAACAAACATTAATGTACTTAAAATCATTCGTTTTGAATAATATGTATTAAAATCTACGTTTAGATTTACGAAAAAAATATTTATAATAGATTAATATATTACAGCCTCTGCCATAGCGATCATTTGTACATACACTTAAAAACTTTCATTCTTCAAATACAGTATTCGAGATTTACATTCGAGCAATATACATGCATAACTTTCAATACAGTATTCGAGCTTTACATTTTACATAAACATAAGTTGAAATATCATAAACAGAACGTAGAATCATGATTTAGTTTGTTATAATTTTTTTATTTCTCCTTTTTCATAATGAAGCTCACCCATAATTTTCCTGACATTCATAAAATAAAATGACCAATATAGGTACTGGAATTTCGAAATTCAATTTCAATATTAATTGAATCTAAACATATATGTACTTTGTTACTACAGAAATTTAGCAAAATTATTGGCCTTATTTGTAAAGTAGATCTCATCATAATTTACAATAATGTCATCTTTGATATGATTACCAAGCTAATTTCCCCATAGATATTATTTATTATTCTCATATTACCTTAAAAGATCATGTCGAAAAACGTTTTGAAATCAGCCGTTAGCGAGTGTGAAACTCGGCAAAAAATAAATAAATAAATAAAATAAAATAAAAATAAAATAAATAAAAATAGAATAGAGTGTTGATGTATTTTGAAAATGCCAAAATATTACGTGGCTTTTAATTGTTCTAATAAATATATGAAAGGAAATTGAATAAATTTTTATCAGTAAGTTATATTTGACTAATTTATGAAAAATATAATTTTTACAATCAGTTTCTTTCTTATTATTATAAAATAAATACTGTTTTCATATTTAATGGGCATATATATATATGTATATTTTTAAGTTTTACATTAATAAGTACTATTGAATTATCAAAAATCTTTTAAATAACATTTAGCAGCGGCATGTAAACCTGCTAGTTTTAATATACATGTATAAAGTTTAAATATTAACTAAGTTAATAGATATAGGGGAAAAAAAAGAGGAAATGAAGAAAAAAAGAGAAACAAAATCTATTTGAAACTATACCTGGAGTTTTTCATTCATCTTTAGTTTACAAATTATACAGAAATATTATTTGCTAAATTATCTGTGTGTATTCCCATGTGTATTATTTACTCGGGGAAAGACGGCCACTATATGATTTTTTTTTTTTTTTTTACTCGTTTCTGAGAACATGAATAAATGGATATAAGTTTATAAGAAAAAAAATTATTTAAAATTTCTAAGTAAGGTAAAACATTTTAGATGTATGGGGAATACTTTTGAAACTTTTTGGTGTTTAATTAAAAAGTGGAGATTAACATTCGTTGTTGAAAGGATCTGATAAATCTTATGATTTTTTCTTTCTTTTATATATATATATATATATATATATAAAGCCAAATATTTACAACTTTTGTACCTAAATTCCGTATATCTCCAAATAATGATTTAGAAATGAATTTCAAATTATCATTAATAAATAGTGGTTATCTGTTTTAATAATCTGGTGATACAGTGACACATATAGTTAAATTAAAAATATGTAAGTTTTTATCCACACCTATATTTGCCTATCCACTTTTACAGATATCGATATTATAAGTATAAATTCTTTATGAATTAATTTAAAGAAAATTAAAAAAAATATATATATAATAACAACTTTTAAAAGTATGTCTGTTTGAAAAGGTTTAATTCTATAAATCTGTGGATTATGGTTTAATAATTTTTGTTTTTATTATTATTTTATTTTTCAAATTTAAAATAAAATTATGTTGTGTATCAATAATGTCAGTTAAAAATTTATTGTAATTTCACATGACAATAATATCTTATAGATAAAATTGTGAAATATATATATATATATATATATATATTAACTTTTAAAATCCACTTCACGGAAAAGAACCTATTTAAGATGAGAGACCTGCGTGCTGAAATATACGTATAATTTTTTTAAACATGATTTTCTTATTAAATATGATAATGATATGATTTAAATATGATAAAATCAATCTCAAAACATGCAAAAGTTGGATTAATAATTAATTAATCGCCAGGATAAATTAAAAACGAGATTTAAATTAAAATATCGACAATATTGAATAAATAAATTTTAAATATATTATTTATAAAATCTTTTAAATTTAGCTTTAAACGTACGTTTTTCAACAAATTTTATTTTAGTTATAAAAATAGTTTAAATTTTTATAAACATAAATATTTACTAAATAAATATTTTTTATTTTAATCAACGACAATATATTAAGTCATAAACCAAAACTGAATACTAACACAATAATAATAATAATAATAATAATTGTGTGAAACATTTTCGATTTATTAATATATTTTCAATGTTTTACTTAAATAATAATAATAATAATAATAATAAATAAATAAATAAGATCTGCAGCAAGCTTGATATAAAAAATACTATTCTGTTTTCTTAAAATAAGTAATATTCCTGAGGGTATGTATTTGCTCTTCAAAACCCTTTTCTTTTTTATTTTCAAAATAATTATATCCCATTAACATAACAGAAAATATCAGTGCATTTGAGCATTTATTTTTTCCTATGAATAATCAAAGGAATATAAAGTTCCATTGTTTCTTCGGTCAATCGTTAATTGAAAGTATAAGCCACAAATAAGAGCAAATAAGTAAATAAAACATTATAAGAATTCATTAAGCATTCTCTCAAATAATAAGAGTTAAAATTATGTTTAATTTTGATATTTTTCTTTGAAAAAACCTATTAACTGCTTGCTTATCTTATTTTCTTTTAAAGATTTCGCTGTTATTATATTTTTTTTTTCATTGGTTATTTAAAAAAAAAAAAAAATAAAAAAAAAAAAAAAAATCAATGAATAAAAAAAAAAAAAAAATTGCAAATGTATAATCTATATATATAAAAGAGCAGAGTCTGTCTGTGTGTCTGTCCGCTATAGAAACCTAGGCCGTTTCACCGACCGGGACAAAATTCGGCGCGGTTAATGTTTACGACCCGAGAAACACAACGCCGCAAGCGATTTTACAAAATTCGCCCCCCAAGGGGGGCAGGATTGTGCAAAACGTAATTTCACAAAATCCTTCATCAAACAAAAAAACAGATATCCGTAAAATTTTTGCTTTAAAATATAGCTAATACAAATGTCTAAAAATCGGTTTCTGGAATTTTTGAAATTCGGTCCCCAAGGGGGGAGGGGGGGGGACAAAACGTGATTTCACATGCGTAAAACGTGATTTCGCATAATCCTATATATCTCAAACAAAAAAAAAATAGATATACGTGAAATATTTGCTCTAAAATATAGCTAATGCAACTACCTAAAAACCAATTTCTGGAATTTTAGAAATTCAGCCCCCAGGTGGGGCAGCAAGGGTGGGGGGGCTATGGAGCAAAAACAAATAGAAATACAGTTAGGCCGTTCAAAATTGGTAGAAATAGGTTTTAAAAGCCTGCAAGTCGAATGGGGATATTTTCGATCGTGTAAAGTTATTAGGAGGGGCATGAAGGGGGGAGGGGGGGGAATAAAAATAGTGTCAGATCGTTCAAAATTGGTACATAGAGGTTTTCGATACTTGCAAATCGATTGCGGGTATTTTTGAATTTGTAAAATTACTAGGAGGGGCAGGCAGGGGGTGGGGAGGTAGGGGGTGGGGCGGTAGGGGGTGGGGCGGTAGGGGGGCTATGGGGCAAAAACAAATAGAAATACAGTTAGGCCGTTCAAAATTGGTATAGATAGATTTAAGAAGCCTGCAAGTCGAATGGGGATATTTTTGAAAGTGTAAAGTTATTAGGAGGGGAGAGAAGGGGGAGGGGAGAGGGGGGGGGGCAAAAAAATAAAAATGGAGTTAGATCGTTCAAAATTGGTTTATAGAGGTTTTCGATACTTACAAATCAATTGCGGATATTTTCGAATTTGTAAAAATTATTAGGAAGGGCGGTAAGGGGGGGGGGCTGTGGGCAAAAACAAATAGAAATACAGTTAGGCCGTTCAAAATTAGTACAGACAGGTTTTAGAGGCCTGCAAGTCGAATGGGGATATTTTCGAAAGTGTAAGGTTATTAGGAGGGGCGAGAAGGGGGAGGGGAGAGGTGGGGCAAAAGAATAAAAATAAAATTAGATCGTTCAAAATTGGTGTATAGAGGTTTTCGATACTTACAAATCGATTGGGGATATTTTCGAATTTGTAAAATTATTAGGAGGGGCGGTAAGGGGGGTGGGGCGGTAAGGGGTGGGCTATGGGCAAAAACAAATAGAAATACATTTAGGCCATTCAAAATTGGTACAGATAGGTTTTAGAGGCCTGCAAGTCGAATGGAGATATTTTCGAAAGTGTAAAGTTATTAGAAGGGCCGGGAAGGGGGGAGGGCGGACGGGCAAAAAAAAATAAAATAGAGTTAGATCATTCAAAATTGGTACATAGAGGTTTTCGATACCTACAAATCGATTGAGGATATTTTTGAATTTTTTAAATTATTGGGAGGGGCGGGAAGGGGGGAGGGAGCGGAGGGGCAAAAAAATAAAAATAGAGATAGATCGTTCAAAACTGGTGCATAGAGGTTTATGATACTTACAAATGGATTGCAGATATTTTCGAATTTGTAAAATTATTCGCATAGACGGGTGGGGGTGGGGCGAAGGGGGAAAAATAGAAATAAGAGTTAGAACATTTTGAGAATTTTTTCCGAAGGCAGTGAGAACCCGGTGCGACATTTTTCCTAATCAGATTTTGTTTCTCTTTTTTTATCACGTGATAAAAATTAATGCAATTCTGAGAATTCAGTAATTATAGTGATTCATTTAAAAATAGGGACCAGCGAAGCGGGCGTCGCCTGCATCGTTTATGAACGGGTAAGCCATTGGGGGACGGGTTAGCCATTGTCGCAGGCAGTAGGGCCAGGCACAGGAGGCTGCGAAGACGAACAAGTCGCTGCCGAAGGCAGCGGGAACACAAAGCGAGCTTTTTATTGATTTCAGTTTTTTTCCCATAAAGCAATAGGCAGTTAGGCCGTTCAAAATTGGTACAAATAGGTTTTAAAGGCCTGCAAGTCGAATGGGGATATTTTCGATCGTGTAAAGTTATTAGGAGGGGCAAGACGGGGGAGCGGGGGCAAAAAAATAAAAATAGTGTCAGATCGTTCAAAATTGGTACATAGAGGTTTTCGATACTTGCAAATCGATTGCGGGTATTTTTGAATTTGTAAAATTACTAGGAGGGACAGGTAGGGGGTGGGGCGGTAGGGGGGCTATGGGGCAAAAACAAATAGAAATACAGTTAGGCCGTTCAAAATTGGTATAGATAGGTTTAAGAAGCCTGCAAGTCGAATGGGGATATTTTTGAAAGTGCAAAGTTATTAGGAGGGGCGAGAAGGGGTAGGGGAGAGGGGGGGGGCAAAAAAATAAAAATGGAGTTAGATCGTTCAAAATTGGTTTATAGAGGTTTTCGATACTTACAAATCAATTGCGGATATTTTCGAATTTGTAAAAATTATTAGGAGGGGCGGTAAGGGGGGGGGGCTGTGGGCAAAAACAAATAGAAATACAGTTAGGCCGTTCAAAATTAGTACAGACAGGTTTTAGAGGCCTGCAAGTCGAATGGGGATATTTTCGAAAGTGTAAGGTTATTAGGAGAGGCGAGAAAGGGGAGGGGAGAGGGGGGGCAAAAGAATAAAAATAAAATTAGATCGTTCAAAATTGGTGTATAGAGGTTTTCGATACTTACAAATCGATTGGGGATATTTTCGAATTTGTAAAATTATTAGGAGGGGCGGTAAGGGGGGTGGGGCGGTAAGGGGTGGGCTATGGGCAAAAACAAATAGAAATACATTTAGGCCATTCAAAATTGGTACAGATAGGTTTTAGAGGCCTGCAAGTCGAATGGAGATATTTTCGAAAGTGTAAAGTTATTAGAAGGGCCGGGAAGGGGGGGAGGGCGGACGGGCAAAAAAAAATAAAATAGAGTTATATCATTCAAAATTGGTACATAGAGGTTTTCGATACCTACAAATCGATTGAGGATATTTTTGAATTTTTTAAATTATTGGGAGGGGCGGGAAGGGGGGAGGGAGCGGAGGGGCAAAAAAATAAAAATAGAGATAGATCGTTCAAAACTGGTGCATAGAGGTTTATGATACTTACAAATGGATTGCAGATATTTTCGAATTTGTAAAATTATTCGCATAGACGGGTGGGGGTGGGGCGAAGGGGGAAAAATAGAAATAAGAGTTAGAACATTTTGAGAATTTTTTCCGAAGGCAGTGAGAACCCGGTGCGACATTTTTCCTAATCAGATTTTGTTTCTCTTTTTTTATCACGTGATAAAAATTAATGCAATTCTGAGAATTCAGTAATTATAGTGATTCATTTAAAAATAGGGACCAGCGAAGCGGGCGTCGCCTGCATCGTTTATGAACGGGTAAGCCATTGGGGGACGGGTTAGCCATTGTCGCAGGCAGTAGGGCCAGGCACAGGAGGCTGCGAAGACGAACAAGTCGCTGCCGAAGGCAGCGGGAACACAAAGCGAGCTTTTTATTGATTTCAGTTTTTTTCACATAAAGCAATATAAAAAAGAGATTCCTTTAAATATAGTGACCAGCGAAGCGGGCAAAGCCTGCTAGTTATAAAATAAAAGAACGCATAATTTATTTGCAGTAAATCAACTAAAAACGTTCTGATTCTGTTAAATGAGAAATAAAATATATTTAATTACTTTATAAAATATTATCTCTACATAGTGTACTAAAAAAAAGTAACAATAATATTAAAATTAATAAACTTTTAATAATTTGTTAAAATTCTATTTTAAAAAAGAGCTTAATATGTATTTTTTTTTTTTTTTTTCATTTTATTACCATGTTTTTTTTTTTTTTTTTTACTTATATTCTTCTTTGTTTGTTTGTTTGTTTGTCCGGTACAAATCTTGCAATCGAATTTTAACTAACTTCCCTACTAGCTAGACATATAAAACTTTCACAGTAGCTCAGAACCGGAAAATAGCCATTCAAATATTAGCTATAATTTAACTGTTGCCAAGAAAAAAAAATACGATTTCATTTTCTTTCGACATGAAAATAAATATATTTAATTAAACGTGGACGTTAAAAAATTGTAAAAAGTTAAATTACGCATCTCAAAAAAATTGACGTCATTATCAGTTTAAAAATTTTATGCACATTGATAATAGCTCTATGTTTCATCAGAAAATTTAAAACATGGCATATGAAAAGTTTTTTTTTTTTTTTTTTTTCATCTTATAATTTTTAAATTAATTCTGAATGATAATCCATTAAATACCTTTTTTACATGAACCAAGAGCTGTTTATTAGAATGGTTAAAGTGAAAGCTACCAAATCAATTAATGATACAACATTTTAGATTTTTAAAAACGTTTTAGCGAATTTTTCTTTTTTAAGACCAAAAAAAGAACATCGGTAACTGCCAGTGAAGAAAATGAAAAAAAATGCAACTTAATCTTGATGAAAAGGGAAATAGTCCCCAAGGTACGTCTTCGTTCTTCAAAATCCATTTCTTGTTAATTTGTGTAACACTAAATACCATTAACATTATAGAAAATATTTTTGAAATCAAAGCATTTCTTTTTTGTTTTCAAATTTGAAAAGAATACAGAATTTCAATTTCCTTCTGGCTATCATTAAGTGAAAACAGTGAATTGTAAAAACAGTCGAATTTGAAGCTATATTAAGTACAAATTTTGCTTTTTTTTTTAATTATTATTATTTCAATGATAGTTTGTTAATATTCCTGTTTGAAAAAAAGTGTATTAAATCCGGGTTTTTTTTTTTTTTTTTCTAATATCAATATCAATATATATATATTCCCCTCGGGAAAAAAAAGTAAAATTAATAAACAAAAAATAATTAATTAAAATATTTTATTTTTTAAATAAAATTAAGAAAAAAAAACCGCGCGATATATTTTTAGTAGATCTATTTAATTGGAATGGGCTGTCCATAAAAGAGAAGCATAAAATACGAAAGTGAATTAAATATGAAATAGATTTTTTGTTCCTAATATTATTAAAAGAAGATGCAAAATTGAAAATTATACAGGATTTTTCGAAAATATATCCAGATTTTGTTATGTTCCAATGAATTATTTTTTTAAATATAATTTTCATGAAAATAACGAGAAAATTTCGCTCGGAAGCTCCAGCTAAGAAATCTTCATCGATTCGCTCACCAACTAGTGCTTCTCTCAATGACACAAACACGCAGCAGTTATATAGGAATGCGCCAGGATTGGAGAAAGTCTGTTCCAATATTGTATAACATATTCCCTCCAATGTTTTGATTAAGTGTCGTGTTGAGACGGAAAAATGTTGTGAAGAAGAATCAAGTTTCTGCACAGAAATCTGATTAATTTTGTCGCAGATTTGAAAGCTTTGTCTCACCCAATCGCTAGTGGTAGAGGACACTATAAACTTTACGGCGTCCATTGAGAAAAGGTATGTGAAACACATATTTGAAGATCCCAAAAACCGTTACAATAACATTTAAAACTAAGAGGTACATTTTTGCCTCGCTGCTGAACTTCTTGATGACATTCCTACTTTTAGGTTTTTTCGGGGATAGTCTCCTAAGTCTGTGCGTCATCCAACGTTTTCAGTTGGTTTGGCACCTTTACGTGTGTGAAGTTGTAATAACCATGCATTGTGCAACATGAGGGTGAACCTCTCGCCCATTCATTCTGATCCTAACTGAAAAGCGGAAAAAAATGAACTTGCTGCTTTGATGGTAATTAAATAACATTTTCACCTACTTTAGTAAAAATTTAATTTATTTCAAGGCTATTATTATTTATTTATTTATAGCTATTTTAGGAAAAAATAAGATTAATGATTTCTTCGAATGACAAACTCTTCTGACGTCATATTCTTAGTCAGTCTAAAACACTGTTCTACAAGGAATTATTTAACAAAACAATATTAATTGTACTTTTTTTATAGAGGAATTATTGCTAACGCTCAAATATTTTTACTGTCAACTGTAAACGTTCACTGGTTATTCGCATTACATCCAGAAAAAATACGAGATAAACTTGGATTACTTAGAAATACATGGAAAGATATTGTAAGGGAAAAAATATAGGGTTAGTGATTTGTTTGATACGAAAATTTGATATGGATATATATATATATTTTTTTTTTTTTTTTTTTTTCGGGAAAATTAGCAGTCTCTGGTAGCCTGTGCTTTTCCTAAAACAAAAAATTTCAGAAACCAGGATTTCTAGAAAACTGGTTGAACGATTAAATATGTATATATATATATATAAACTGTTAGGGGTTTGAAATGATACTTTGATTTGAATTTTCATTGTCTCTAGGGACTTTTGCTGAATTTCGTCACTACACCTAAGCCAAACAAATAGTAAGTATATTTTCGGAAAAATAAGTCTCTATTTACACAACAAATAATTTTTACAATGACATCGAGTTACCTCGGTCATCTAGGTACATTTTAATCATTATTTTAAAGGGAATTTAAGTAAGAAAAAAATAGTCTTAAATTTTTAAACTAAATTTGGTAAGAAAAATAAGATTATTGTAGAAAAGCAAAGATTTTCAGTATACGTATTTAAAAATAAAAACTATAATGGTTTTTTCAATAGGAGATTTACGAAAAATTATTAAAACGTATACTATCATGCTGGGGCCATAATAAATTTTTCTTCGATATAATTCTATAGAGTGGAATGGCGAAGAATATGGAATAGTAGAATAAAATGGAACACAGTGTATCTCACCCGTATGCTGCTGCACTCTATTTGAAATATGTCAAACCTCACCTTTCAGCCTCAGATGGCAAAAACGTTTTTGTTTCATACAACTTCCTTTGTTAATCACGATTCAAATTTTTTGGAGGTAAGTATTTGGAGTTCTGTAATCTATTTACGAAACAGTAAAATGTATGAAAACCTAGTGTCATTTCGGAAGGGGAGTTCAGTTCGTTAGTAGTCTGATTCCCACGAACTTATTTCAACAAACAGATGGTTGAACTTGATTTATTATCCAAGATTTATTATCCAATAATATATTCCATATTATTTCTGATTTTTGAAAAATATTCAATGCTGTTCATTTTCAATGAAAATTTCAAAATAAAATATTTATATTTCATTCTTTTAAGATTTTCTGTAAAAATAGTACAATATTCCATATTATCGTTGAAGGAAATGAGTATTCCATATTTCTCTTCATAATTACTTTATATTACCCGATTGATAGTTATTAACCGAAAATAGATTTTTTTTTTCCTTTATTAAAAGTTTTACATGAAAACTTTTATATATATATATATATATAAAACCGTCAAAATACATTATCAACACATGAAAGTTTGCCGTAACCGAGTCCATACAAGATACTTCGATTTATTTTGGTAAGTTTAAATATAAATACGATTTTATACTCGCCTATTTTTTTCTAACATCGTCACCTTTTGACAAGATAACTGAAAGTTGAAAATAAACTTATGTAACAGTGTACCTAAACATGAACTTTTGTGAAAATTTGTGCTAAATTAGCTTTTATCTAAAGCTTCGAGTAGAAGTTTATTACACACTCAAACAGAATGGCACACTGATCGACAAGCATCTACTAAAAATGCATTTCAAATTCCTCGAATACCAAATGTCTAAAATTTTATGAAACCAGTGCGTTCTTCTATTACATATATAAGAAATTGCATATATAAAATACTATAAAAAATACGATAAATTTAATTATATATAAAAGATTTCACATTAGATTTAAATATACCGTCTAATTTCTTATAGTTATTTATCTGCTCTGAGAATATATTTTTTATTGTATAATATTTTTTTCTCACATTTAATGGGTGATATATGCAAAATTACCATATGTGAGTTTCTCTAATATTACTTAAGTTTAAAATCATAAAATCTTTAATTGCTACTACTTTTTTAAAAATAAAAGTTACATTTAAAAACTTTGTAACTCTAAAAAGCAATTGAAACTGAAATAAATATTGACAAAATGATTAAATTTTTATTTATTTCTGTTTTATAGATTTGGTTTTCTTCATATATCATGACAATTTTAAATTTATAAATAAAATAAAATAATATTTCAAAAAATTATCATTTTTTATTAATGTATATGACTTCGAAACATACCGATTGAAAATTTAATAAATTTTGATGTCATGTAATCAATCAGTCTTTGAATTCGTAAATTTATAAAATTATTTTGTCGCATTTTCTATGTGAAATTTCACTACAATTCTTACTTATAGAAATTCTAAAATGACAGTCACATTTTTGTTTTCTTGTGTAAATATTTCGAAATGTTGAAAAATAAAATATTCAAATGCATTTAAGAAGGCACTTTTTTTTCCTTTCGATTAAGAGAAAATAAAGGATGGAGCATATGAATTATATTTAACATTTCAAATATTTCAAAAAAATTCAAAGATTAATTCACTATTTCTAATAAATATAAAAGTAGGTGATATAAACATAAACATAGTTTCGGTCCGTTAAAAATACATTTCATTATTTTTTTTAAGTTTATATATGAAAAAAAGTAACGTAATTGGATTAAATATGGTAAACACAAAAAAGATATTTATCAGTAAAACGTTTACTGCAATAGCATATATATGCACGTATCTTTATAATTAAATATCCATTTGGACGACGCGACGCTTTGTTCACGCTATTCCTATTTATACAGTTTTACTTTTATCACTACATTTATAAAACAGAATAATCAGTGGCAATTACCTGCTTATTCAGCAAATTAGTGTCGTTATGCAATATAAAAACTAGATTTTTCTTTTTTTTCCTTTCTATCTCTCTCTCTCTCTTTTTATGAAATGCATTATATTTTATAAAAAAAACTTTATCTTCTGTATTTTATTACCAAAGGAAAAAAAACCATTTATCTAAAGATTAAAATACTAAAATAATAATTATGAATTACAATTTTCAGAACCTGTATTTTGCTTTTTATAATATTGTAACCCACCTGCAATTTCTTTTTTCTAGAAAACATCTGTCATTTCAGTAATTGTATTTTAAAAGTTTTAAATGTATTGAGTTTTAAATGGATACTGAATCCATAGATGATTAAAGGATGTCCTACAAAGTAAATCTTACAAAGTACTATCTTAAGGATTCCAGATAAACCCCGCTAATTTGTTGAAATTATTAGGCATTAAATGTATGTTGAAAAATCATGTATTAAATAATCTAAAACACTAAATAATCTAAAGTATTTTGAAAATACAGATCGTTTGCATACAACATACTACCAAATTAAATGTTTTAAAGTGCTGCTGGTTCCATTGTAAAACCAAATTTGTTTGATTTAAAATACCCAAATGTTTATTCTTTAATGCATCACATTTGATAGTATGTCATTACATTTTGAAAAACACATTATAACTTAGAGAATACATCTCTATTTTTCTACTAATTGTTTATTTTACTGCTAGTTTCAGATAAGCTAGTTCTGACATACTTTGATTTAATGGAAACAATTGTGAACTCAAATCACACTTTGCTTGAATTTATTAAATTTTATCACAATAATTACATTTTTTTTTGTTGTATGATAATCTGTGTATAACAGATCGAAGAAAAATTTGTTGTATCAACCTGCAATTAGTCTTTCAGTAAAAATAGCCTATTATTCATATGTATTTAACACTTGATAATTACCATTTATGATAATTAAAGTTTATGAAATTAAACTTAATTTAGAGGAATTCTTGCCTATGCTTTTAATGAAATGCTGTGGTGACATATTATATGATTAAATAAAAGTACAATAAACGTGAAAAACAAAAAAAACTTCAAATTTAAGTACACGTTATCGCATTTAATGCATATGCTATTTTTTTATAATTGAATCCCGTAATTTACAGAAATGATTTATAACATCCTCTTAAATGTTTAAAAAAAATACTCTTTTAAAATATCTATAAGATAGTCTTTCATTTTTATAGATTAATATAATCACCATCTCCCTAGATCATTAATTATCGTCAAATAGATTAAAATTCTATTCTAAAATAAATGGTTCGGAGATTATCATTATCTAAGCTATTATTCTTTGAAATGTTTCCGCTTAAAATGGATCTGCAAACTAAAACTAATGAAGCTCGAATAATATAAAGATTTCTTAAATCATCTTTGCACTTTATCATATTAAATTTATGAATATGAACACTATCACTAATATTTATGATTTTGTTGGTTGTCACATATATAAATATCCATCGACAACAGATGCCATTTTTTAACACTGTTACATCAGAAAATTTCTTTTTTACACAAGTATATCCTTCTTAAAAGACAACTGAATAATCATTGAACTTTTCGATAACAAAGGGTAAATGGTTATTGTGTTTGAATTATTACTTTTTTTTTTCTAATGCAGCAGACATACAGACATTATCCTAAAGCCGTACAGATATCAAAAGAATACAGGAATACACATCTATGTAAAATACAAAATACGTCAAACATAAAATACAAATCGAGCACTGGAACTGAGTAAAGATTTAGAACATGAAAAACACAAAAAATAAGGAAGTTAAATTGTTCAAAAGGTCTGTGGCTTCCCAGTATCGGCAGTAGATGCAATTCTTTTTAAGGGCTGAACACACGGGGAGGTGATTAGCATTCATCGCCGCACCACTGTAGCAGAGAGGTCAGGCTAGGCTATCCACTATCCGAAACCCGCAAAGATGGGCATATACGCAATCATGCTTAGTCGTGAGACGAAATTTTTAATTATAGAACAGTATTTTATTAGGATCATTCTTGGTTGCACTTTCAGTTAAACCAGAAATGTAGGTTTACTCAAATTGAAACATTTTCATTCATCTGTGATAATTATTATTTTTTAATTACAGGTGTGTTCTTATGTTTTTAGGACTGAGGGCCTATTAGTCTCAGACAGCGATTTTTGCGTTGTCGTTTTCGATATTTGCACAATTGTCGAAATCATTTTTCGATAGTTGGACATTTGTCGAAATATAAAATTTATCGAAAATATAATTGAATAATTTGAAAGCGATGTTATAATTAGGAAGAAAAAAAAACTAATAGTCCTCCGTCCTAAACCAAATTCTGCTTTTGCCAGAATTTCATCAAAATCTTTTCAAAATGACACTGACATGAGTCCCCCCAAGGCACAACTATGACATGAGTCCACCCCAAGGCACAACTTTGACATGAGTCCCCCCCAGACCCAACTTTGACATGTCTCCCCAAGGCACAACTTTGACATGAGTCCCCTCCAAGGTACAACTTTGACATGAGTCCCCCCAAGACACAACTGTGACACGAGTCCCCCCCAAGGTACAACTTTGACATGAGTCCCCTCCACAAGGCACAACTTTGACATGAGTCCCCCCCAGACCCAACTTTGACATGTCTCCCCAAGGCACAACTTTGACATGAGTTCCCCCCAAGGTACAACTTTGACATGAGTCCCCCCAACGCACAACTTTGACATGAGTCCCCCCCAAGGTACAACTTTGACATGAGTCCCCTCCCCAAGGCACAACTTTGACATGAGTCTCCCCCCAAGGCACAAAAGATATATATATATATATATATATATATATATATATATATATATATATACATATATACTATCAACATTTATTTATCCAATCCTTTTTAAAATTCCTGTGAACATTGATGACTGTATTTGTCACAAAACTGTACATTCATTTTAAAATCAAGAAATTTTTACGAGCGAAATTTTAATTTGCGCTGCGTGAATAATAAAATACTTAATAAATTTTCATAATGGATGAAATATGCTAGTTATTATTATTATTATTATTTTAAATACAAGTTTATATCACAGATAAGGGGTAATTTGTTCTGTTCCGGGCACTCTGCTGTGTTCTTTACGTCAACGTTAAGTGAAAGATTGTTAACACGTAAAAGAAAATGGTTTGATTGAAATATATATATATATATTTGGTCCCAAAATGAAAGACAGAAAATTAATAATACAATGCAGAATACAAGAAATATTTAATCTAAAAGTTTATTCTTTAAATTTTTAAAAAATCTATTACTTCAAGCTTTAATTTCTAAAATCTACTGCAACAATTTAACACCCAGCCCAAGGTTATCGAAGATATTCGCTTTGCTCCAGAATTATTAAAAAAAAAAAAAAAAAAAGAAAACCTGCACTGATTTCACTCGGCTTTCCAAACTTTAGGTAATTAACGTCTGTTTAAACTAGTGGATCTGCATATCAGGAGCCACAACATCCTAATTGTATTACTCGTTACTCATGAGACAATTTTTTATTTATTTTATACTACTTAAAATAATTATATATATATAGTAACACACATATATATATAAATATGATAAACTTGTCAATAGCTCATAATGTAACTGGATATTTTTGTGCCACCCTGTAAATCTAATGCTAATCATGCTATATTCTGAACAAAGCATTCTTTTGTTCATATAAATAACATATTTCAATTTCCAAAAACTTCGTTGAAAGTTAAGTTATTAAAATTTGATTTATAGAAATATCTCTCCCAGAACGCAATGCTTTGGAATAATTTTGAGTGTCCCTGTACATAAACCGATGGTGGTATTTCCTCCATTTTATATAGAAAACATCCAATAGTGAACTTGAATAACATATTTCAATTTTATTCTGATATGTCTACAGTGATGGTATGAAAATATGGTTTATAGAAATACCTCTCATAGAACACAATTCTTTGAAATACTTTCGGGTGTCCCTGTACACAAACCAGTAGAGGTATAAACTCCATTTTCAATAGGGAACGTCCAATAGTGAATTTGAATAACATATTTCAATTTCATTAAGATATGTCTGCAGTAAAGGTATGAAAATAGTTTTTATAAAAATACCTCTCATAGAACACAATGCTTTGAAATAATTTCGGGTGTCCCTGTACACAAACCAGTAGAGATATAAACTCCATTTTCAATAGGGAACGTCCGATTGTGAACTTGAATAACATACTTCAATTTCATTAAGATATGTCTACAGTAAAGGTATGAAAACATTGTTTATAGAAATACCTCTCATGGAACACAATGCTTTGAAATACTTTCGGGTGTCCCTGTACACAAACCAGTAGAGGTATAAACTTCATTTTCAATAGGGAACGTCCGATAGTGAACTTGAATAACATATATCAGTTTCAAGAAATTCCATAAATATTTACGGGAGTTAGAGCGCGGACAGACAGACGGACAGACAGACAAACCGAAGTCATAAACACTTTTCAACCTTGTTGGAATGTGTTAATAACTGAAAAAGTATCGTATAAAAATCTCAATATTAAATTTATTTTTTAAATAAACGGGAATTTTGGAATTTGCCTGAGAACGAAAGCTCTTTAACATTTTCCAACAAGGTTGAAAAGTGTTTATGACTTCGGTTTGTCCGTCTGTCTCTCCGTCTGTCCGTCTGTCCGTCTGTCTGTCCGCTCTCTAACTCCCGTAAATATTTATTGAATTTCCTGAAACTGATATATATTATTCAAGTTCACTATCGGACGTTCCCTATTGAAAATGGAGTTTATACCTCTACTGTTTTGTGTATGGGACACCCGAAAGTATTTCAAAGCATTGTGTTCTATGAGAGGTATTTCTATAAACCATATTTTCATACCCTTACTGTAGACATATCTTAATGAAATTTAAATATGTTATTTAAGCTCGCTATTGGATATTTCCTGTATAAAATGGAGGACATACCACCATTGGTTTATGTACAGGGACACTCAAAAGTATTCCAAAGCATTGCGTTCTATGAGAGATATTTCTATAAATCAAATTTTATTAACTTTACTTTCCACAAAGGTTTTGGAAATTGAAATTTGTTATTTATATGCACAAATGAATGTTTTGCACAGAATATAGCATGATTAGCATTAGATTTACAGGGTGGCACAAAAATATCCAGTTACATTAAGAGATATTAATACAAAATTGCTAGAATTGTACTGTCTTTTACGTTAAGCGTTTTTAACATTTTCTAACATTTTTTAAGTGTGAATATTATTTCAGTTTTGTGTATCTGCCTGTCCGCCTGTCTGTCTGCAAATCTGTCCGAGCTCTAACTCCCGTAAATATTTATTGAATTTCTTGAAATTTCTATATGTTATTCTAGTTCCCTATCGGATCTTCCCTATTGAAAATGGAGTTTATACCTCTACTGGTTTGTGTACAGGGACACCCGAAAGTATTTCAAAGCATTGTGTTCTATGAGAGGTATTTCTATAAACCGTATTTTTATACCTTTACTGTAGACATATCTCAATTCAATTGAAATATGTTATTCAAGTTCACTATTGGATGTTTCCTGTATAAAATGGAAGAAATACCACCGCCGATTTATGTACAGGGACACTTAGAAGTATTCCAAAGTATTGCGTTCTATGAGAGATATTTCTATAAATCAAATTTTAATAACTTTACTTTCCACGAAGTTTTAGGAAATTGAAATATGTTATTTATATGCACAAAAAAATGCTTTACATAGAATATAGCATGATTAGTATTAGATTTACAGGGTGACACAAAAATATCCATTTATATTAAGAGCTATTAATAAAAAATTGCTAGAATTGTACTTTCGTTTACATTAAGCTTTTTTGACACTTTCTAACATTTTTAAGTGTGAATTTGATTTCAGTTTGTGTATCTGTCCATTTGTCTGTCTGTCTGTCTGCCCGCGCTCTAACTCCTGTATTTATTTATGGAATTTCTCGAAACTGATATATTTTATTGAAGTTCACTATCGGATGTTCCATATTGAAAATGGAGTGAATATCTCTTCCGGTTTCTGTACAGGGACACCCAAAAGCATTCCAAAGCATTGTGTTCTATGAGTGTTATTGAAGTGAAAACTTCTTTAGGCGCGTTCAGCACTTTTGGGAGAACAAAAATCATTGAATTCCCGTCATCGTCAGCTAGTGCTTTCCATTTGAAGTGAAAACTTTTGGGTGAACAAAAATCATTGAATTCGCGTCATCGTCAGCAAACGCTTTCCATCCTTGTATGATACAAATAATGTATCATACAATTAACTTGCTAATGTGAAGTGTTAATAATTATATACTGTATATTGTTTTAAAATCTGGTGCGTCCCTACACGACTTCTCTTATCTCCGTGCACTGTCTCTATTGCAGTTAGATCTCACAAAACCGTGAGAAAGCCCAAAAGCTGTCATTTTTCTCACGTTTTTACAATCTGGTGCGGCTCTACACGACTTCTCGCATCTCCGGACCCTATCTCGTAAGGATTGCAGCCGGAAACTTTGCAGTCAGACCTCACAAAACCGTGAGAAAGGCCAAAGCCGCAATTTTTCTCACGTTTTTACAATCTGGTGCGGCTCTACACGACTTCTCTCATCTCCGGACACTGTCTCTATTGAAGTTAGACCTCACAAAACCGTGAGAAAGGCCAAATCCACCATTTTTCTCACGTTTTTACAATCTGATGCGGCCCAACACGACTTCTCTCATCTCCGGATACTCTCTCTTAAAGATTGCAGCCGGAAACGTTGCAGTTAGACTTCACAGAACCATGACTTCCAAGTCCAAAGCCGCCATTTTCTCACGTTTTTTAAAATCTTGTGCGGCTCTACACGACTTCTCTCATCTCCGGACACTGTCTCTCAAAGATTGCAACCGGTACGTTGCAGTTAGACCTCACAGAACCGTGATGAAGGCCAAAGCCTCCATTTTTCTCACGTTTTTACAATCTGGTGCGGCTCTACACGACTTCTCTCATCTCCGGACACGGTCTCTATTTCATTAAGACCTCACAAAACAGTCAGAAAAGCCAAAGCCGCCATTTTTCTCACGTTTTTACAATCTGGTGCGGCCTTACACGACTTCTCTCATCTCCGGACGTTGTCTCTTAAAGATTGCAGCCAGAAACATTGCAGTTAGTCCTCACAAAACCGTGAGAAAAGCAGGCCAAAGCCGCAATTTTTCTAAAGTTTTAACATTCTGGTGCGGCTCTGCACGACTTCTCTCATCTCCGGACATTCTTATTTTATTTATTGTGGCTTCTAAGTGTACAGTCATCTGAAACCCATTTTAGTTTTGAACATAGAAGATACGAAGAGCTATAATTGGCAAAATATCAGAAAAAAATAGTTAAATATTATCTCCTCATCCGTTTTTATCCGATGTATTCTACGTGATCTTTCCCAGATTTTTTTTTTCATATTATTTTCCTTTTTATTTTTTACGAAAAATCTAAAATCAAAAGATAGTTTAAACGTTTTTGAACAGAATAGCGATACTAACGCGTCAGTCATAAATTCCCGGGACTGACCTACACGTGTATTCCAAATGAAATATATCTATATGTATATGGTAGTGCTAACCTTTAAAATATACACATCAAAGTTTCATGATATTTCGAACGTCACTTACCAAGATATTAAAGTTTTAGTGGCTCGTTTTTATATTTTCAGAATGTTGGACAAAGCAGAAGATTTAACATTGCTTTATGACTGGCAAAAATGCTGTTGAGACTTCGCAATAAATTGGTTTTTGAACGATGTGTTAACCAGCCATAACAGATCGATTTTTTTTCCATTTTTTCAAATGTCAAGAAAAAAAAAATGCATGTCAAATTATTCTAAAACATGAAGTATAGAAAATAACATAAATACGATAGCTTTCATCGAAGGTTCTGTCAAATATTTGTCGAGTACAAAAAAAAAAAAAAAATAAAAAAAAAAAAAAAAAGTTAATGATAATATTGTTTAAAATTCAGTATAGCTATAGCATGTTTTATATTTCCAGTACACCTGTAGTACAGTCGGTAACAAAAATCTCCGAACACTAGCAAAAATTCCTATATAGAAAAGGCACACTTAATACAGTTTTTTTTTAATAAATCCTTGTCAAATCCTGTTTTTAGACTGATTAAGAACAGGATTCGACAAGGATTTATGTAACAAAACTGTATTAAGTGCACTTTTTTTATATATAGGAATTTTTGCTAGTGTTCGGAGACTTTTGTTACCGCCTGTATATTTTATTCGGTATAGCTGTGTTCATTATATTTTAACTTCTTTTACTTATCAATGTTCATTTGTATTAGAATATCACATACAGACACAATAATATATATATATATATATATATACATTTTTTCTTTCATAATCGACAAATGTTTGTATGCTATTTGTTTATGACGCGATTGGGTATTCAAACTATTGTAATGTAATATTTCGAAAATTTTACATACTATTGTAGAGATAACATACCGCTATCAGATTTTTAATAAAAATTAAGTACCTGATGAAGTACAAACATTTTTTACCTTTATAATGTTCGTACGAGTATTTGAAAAAAAAAATATTTTGAATAATTACATAGCATTAATAACAATTTTATAAAAGGAATAAAATTTTAATTTCTATTGTAACGAAAGAAACCATAAGTAACTTTTACAGTTTATTATTATTATTTATTATGGTTATTATTTAATAAAATTGTAGTTTTTATCGATTTAAAATAAAATTTCAATGTAACCACTATCTATCTGCCTCTTTTTCAGAACAACTTAAATGTAACTTTATTTTATCAACGATATCCTTCTAAACTTTTATGAATAAGGTATCAGATTAGTTCGTAATCCATCCATCAGTACTCATTTCTAATTCTTTTTTTCTATGTTTTTTCTATTAAACTAGTTGTAACACGTTTAATAAATATAATTTTCTGAAAGGAAACTAAAGTAATAACGAAGAAAATCATAAATAAATAATTGATTGAATAAATAATTTGATTGAATAAACAAATCATTTGGGATTAATCAAATAATAATAATGAGGGTTATTTAGTTTAAAAAAAAAAAGCTTAGTTTTTTTTTTTTTTTTTTTTTTTTTTTTTTTTTTTTCCTTTCTATGAAAATCTAATAAACGACAGAAAAGGATATATATATATATATATATATATATTATGATTGAAGATAAATTCTGTAAGTTAGTTTTTGGAACATTTTTGTAGTAATGTTCCTCTGAAATATATTTCTTTAATTAAACATTTAATAATTTAATTACTTTTAATAATTTCAAAATCTGGGCTTGAAATAGATATGATGTGAATTCTAGAATAAAATTTAAGGTAGAAAAAATTTATTATTATTTTTATAACTATTTGATACTGTTGCGATGTTATTTGAAATTAATTTATATCTTCTTGAAATAACCAAAATTTGTCTCAGGTTTTATATTTTAAATTTCAATTTACAAGAAAATAAATAACATATAAAAAGGAAAATTGTTCTGGCCAAAGATATCCATTATTTTTTTCTCTATAATTTTTCGAAAAAAAAATTAAATAAATAAATAAAGGTTATAAAAAAAACCTTTAGAACTGGTGTGTAAAAGTAGAAAGTGCAAAACTTTGAATAAACATCATATAATGCAAGAAATGAATGCTATTGTGTAAGGTAGGAAGCATTCGCAAAGTAAGAGTCTCGAAACTGTTTTTAGGATTTTACTTTCCACAGTATAGCACTCTAATAAGGAGTTACGAATTCAAAAAGGAGAGCTTTTGTATCTTACGAGATTTGCTAAATTATAGAGTTTTAGTGTAAGCTAGACTGACCAAATTTTTTTCATTGAATTTGGGGAAAAGAGGGCGGTGTCCTCGAATTTCAAGGACAAAGGTAATATCAATAATAATTAAATCACCTTAAATTGTAAAATTTTATTATTTTTTATGTATAAAGAACCTAAAAGAACTTATTTCAGTTTATTTATTATACATATAATAAATAATTATAATAAACATTAATAACATTATAACCGGCTCTTCAAATGTGTTGTAATATTTTGGGGACAAGGCAGTTTTCGGGGACTGTCCGCGAGATTAGAGGACATATGGTCAGACTAGTGTAAACGCGTAGAAAATAGGGTTGCATGGAAAGATGTAAATTAGTTAACGTATAAAAAGAATGATGGTGTCATGTTCGAAGATGTAGTAGGTGTGAAGTAGGTGTGATGCAGGGGGTGATGGAACTTCTATCTTGAAGTATATTTTGGCCACTAGTGCGTCTGGGATAAATCCGTCTGTCTGAGATATCACCAAACTAATCATCAGTTTGCATCATATATAATATAATATTGTTTATTGTTTTATAGTACGATAATTCAGCCTACTTTTTTTTTTAGCTAATGAATGTATCTAGCATTTATAATTATAAGAGGAAATTAGACTATTTATGTGTTTTCAAAAGTCATTTAGTAAAGTAGTCTCATTCTCCCTTAATTCAAGTTAAAATAAATATATTATTCAGCTTTATCATTTGACTCTGTGATTTATTTACACTCACTACCTTATCAAATATGACGAAAGCAGCGTCCATCATTACACTGGCGCCCAACATTTTTCGATACCCTTCCCTCGAGAAACCGTGCATATCTTGATACTCCTCCCTCGAGAATGTATTTTACAGGACCAACAATGTCGATAACTTTTTTGATGAACTAAAAGAACATATTGCTCTAAATAAAATTGAAGATGCAGATAAATTTAATGTATTAAAGTATAGTATAAAAGGAGAGTCCAAGAATATGTACGAATCTGTGACTTCAAGTACTTTGGGAAAAAACA
The DNA here is from genome assembly GCA_963930645.1 of Salticus scenicus. Classification (NCBI taxonomy): domain Eukaryota; kingdom Metazoa; phylum Arthropoda; class Arachnida; order Araneae; family Salticidae; genus Salticus; species Salticus scenicus. Next base: position 43,902,538 of record OZ005656.1, read on the forward strand.
CTACTTTTGCTGATTTAAAACGTAGTTTAAGAAATACGTTTTCTCACGATAGATGAAACAAAACTTAATCAAGAATTGTATGGTCGTAGCATGTCATTTTTTGATAAACAAACGAAATTTTTATTACGTAAGTTAGAGATCATTAAGCAACTAAATTTGAAATTAACTTTTGCTGCAGTTCTAGATATATTTTTTCCTCTTTTCACAATACCTCTCCAAGATTTATTAGACATGAATGTTATAAATTCGCACGACACACTTTTTCAAATAATAAGAAAATATGAACATCGTCATTTTTCAACAGACCGAAAGGAAAAGGAGGGAAATTATGAGAAGGAACGGGACACCCCCCCCCCCTCAAAAGCTTTCTCATATTTGTAATCTTCACGAAATTGAATTGCGAAATATCCCAGAAATTTTCAAAGTACCTTTTCTAGAAGTGATTTACGGCGTATTGTGGAAAGAAGAATTTCCAGAATCTGTAACTGTCCTCCATAGTTACACCATCAGCGAGCAGCAGGCGGAACACCACTCAACATGAGAAAAGGAGAAATATCTGTAATAAGCCTGGCAGCGGTAAGCGCACGCGGCAGAAGTCGCGGACGTAAAATGAAAGACGGACGAGCGCTGACTCGTAAAGTAAAAACAAAACAGAACTTTTGTAAAATGTTTAAAAACTCTGAAAAGACAATCGTTAATCTTTTAGTGAACAATCTTACCACCTGTATATATAATTGTAAATACGTTTAATATAGTTAAGTACATTTAATTAAAAGTTTTTAAAGGTAATTGATCGACAATCTTATTCGAATTATGAGTATTTTTCCAGAATTTATTTATTGTTTAAAAATAAGACGTTCGGCATCCCGACACTAATTATACATACAATAGTAACTGGCCCAGAAATACATACAGCGAACCTAGACAACCGATACACCGAGTTAGAAGTCCTTCTGTAATCTGTATAGTATGACGGTTAGTCCTGTGAATTTTTCATCTTCATGCACTGTTCATTTTAGAATAAATGATGAAATTAAAGTGCCCTCGTGGAATGAATCCGTTCTGAAACCAAATGTTAAAAATTGTTCTAAAAGTGTAGCAGCCTCCGTCTTTACAATTGTTTCAGGTCAAAAGAAAAGAATAAAGTAAGCAAGAGTGCTGCAGACAAAGCGTCAGCGCGCAAAACTGGTGTAAATGAAGAACAAAAACAAATAAATTCGAATGTAATTATAAATACTGGTGGGACCAGATAGATATATATACATTTTTTGTCTTTTAAAAATATTTTCATGTAATTATATTCTAATTTTTGCATAAAACTTAACTTCTAATGCGATTAAAATATGCAGTTATCAGTTTGCAAATAAATAATATATGAATTTAATGCAATAGATCATTCATTTTTTCGTGTTTTTTTTATGTTGTAATCTCTCTCTCTCTCTGTTTTTATTTTTATTTATTTATTTATTTTAATCATTGTCTTAGCATCAAAATTAAAATTTATTTTTATTAAATAAGTATTTATTACGCATCATTGAAATTTTAAGCAATACTCCCTTACGTCCTTCAAAGTACAACATATCATAAAATTATTTGTAAATTTTTCTCTGTCGTACGTTTTGCTATTTTATTGATTTATTTATAACTAGCACGTTACGCCCGTTTCGCTAGTCACTATATTTAAATGATTTTTCAAAAGAATTGAATCGTTGTTTATTTTTTATATCACAATTAAAAAAAAAAAAAAAAAAAAAAACCTACATTGGAATTGCCCTAAACATTGATTCGGGTACCTGCTGACTACGGCAGGTCTTTTTCTGCCCGCACTTCATCAGATCCAGGTTACCACTGTCTGCAGAAAGGTCTATTCCGGATACTTCAATTTGGGTATTTGTCGGCGAAAGGTACATTTAATATTATTTAGGAAGTACGATTTCAAAGATAACTGTATCTCAATATCTATTAAATATTTTAGTTTCATTATTCAGTATCAAAATTTCATTATTCGCGTGGAAATATATTTATTTATTTATTTATTTGGTCGAAAACAATGAACTGGAAAACTTTTTTGGTAACGATTAAATTTAAAACTAATATTTAATAGGCTAATTTTCAAGCTATTATAATGAAATTATTTTCATATTTTAATTAAATAAAATAAATTAAATGATCTAACAAATACAAAAAGAATCTCGAATGTTGTTCTCGAAGGATTTTTTAAATATTTTGATTAGTTAAAATATTTCATCTCTTGCAAAAGTGAATCCTCTATATTTTCCTTTAAAATTTACTTATTGATGACACGTTTTTTTTTTTTTTTTTTTTTTTTTTTTTTTTTTTTATATATATATAGGCACATCTCTTCAACAATAAATATTTATTTTATGACTTTTAGGGCTGCAGTTTTTTTTTTTTTTTTTTTTTTTTTTTTCAATTAAATTATTATTTTGTGCGTTTTAGTAACTAAAAGAAAGCTTTTAAAATACCTAATCAGAATATCTTATGACACTGTGTAGACAATGAAATGTTTTATTTTACAACTGGCATCTATTAATTATCTGAAAAAAAAAAGTAACACGTCTGCCATCGAGTATCGAACCCACGATCATCGCCTTAACAACTTGACGCTTTAACCAACCGAGCCATTGACAAACACAAGAAATGCCTCACATTTATCTTTAAATGGAAACGGCTTGTCTTTTAGCGTGACACGGAAATACTAAAGATAAATTAAATTTCAATACTAATAATTAAGAAAAATCTTATTAAAAGAAAACTAATCAAATATTTAAAAATCGGGCTTCGAAGTGCATCAGTAGAGGTTATTACGAACCTCCATGCAAATTTGTATAGCACTGGGATCAGCCGTTTTCCTAAAATACATACACAATGACACACACACACACATACAAACATCTTATTTTATTATATGAATATATAGATAGATTGTCACAAGTATCAGAATACATAATTTCAGTTAGCACACTTTCATTAAAATTGTTTTTGAAAGAGAGATAAAACTTGATTTCTATAGCTCAATTTACTTTAAACTTTTTTTCATCTATCTTTTAATATAACAATTGAAAGTAAAAATGATTAGCAGTAAAAAACAAATAAATAAAATCAATAAAATAAAATCGATATATAACAATAAACCTTGACATTTTTAAGATGAGGACAATTTTAAACGCCTTATGGCATTGACCTGATCAAAAATTAAAATGACACGCTCTTTCAAAAAGAGAGGTCAAATTTTTAAGAAATATCATTAACTTTTAAGAAATATCATTAACAAGATAACACGAAGGATCAAACACGCATTTAATGTAAAATAATTTTCTGTTATTCTAGGAGAATGCTGATAATTCAATATATTTTAGTTTTATTTGTCTCGAATTTTGAATGTTTTAAGATTATAAAATACTATTGATCTAAAAGTGTTGTTAAGATTTTATATAAAATAATTAATTAAAAAAAATAACCATAATATAATATTTTACATAAAATAAAATTGTATGCACTTTTATAAATTAATTAAAAATAAAAACATTATAACGTATTTTAACGTATAAACATTTTTAAAGTAGTCTTTATTTAGTATTTAGAATATTTTTATATGTCCACTGAATTACAAATAATTTAGTAATAACGAAAAATATGTCAGTTTTTAATGAATTTACGTATATACGTAAAACTGGATATTAACAGATATGATAAAATTTTAATTTATTTTATTCAAGAGCATTGTTTGTAACCGCGTTTTTTTACTCTACTTCACGTAAAAAGTATTTTTCTTCTGCATTAATTGTAATTATACGCTATAGGAATTTTTATTACAAATAAACAGTTGAGAAAAACGGTGAGTACTAACAGTGCTACGAACTTAATTAAAATGTTGGCATGCCCGCATTTTTTTTTTTTTTTTTGAAATATTTCAAGCAATGCGTATAAATATAATTTAAATAATTTTAAACAGATAATTGAAAGTAAATATACAAAAACTAGAAATTCACAAACATATTCTAAATTACTTTTAACGTTCGTTGAGAGTAATAATTCAAATATATAAAAAAAAAAAAAAAAAAAAAAAAAAACTATATATATTTATTTTTTTGTTTGCAGAATGAAATTTTTGCGTTGAACGTGAATAAATATATTTTTTTATTTTTAGCTGTAGTAGTTTATATTAACATCACACTATAGAGTGACAACACTCCGCGCAAATATTTAAGGAAGAAAGCAAAGAAGTATCAATAAATCAGGAACAACAACAACCACAAGAATAACCACCCTAATGGGAATGCTCTGGAAGCCGCTAGACTGTTGTGGTATTTTTCGGTCTGGCACGTGTCTTCTCGGGAAACGCTGCCTGTACAGTCCTGCGGTTTCCAGATTATTCCAATTCGCCAGACCATGCATAAAATGCACGTCCGCCTTTTTCTGATTACTGTATGACGTCATGCCTGCTGAAATCCACGGTAGAAATGAAGATGTGTAAGAATCCGCGCGCTTTATACTTTTCATTACAGTGCCCTCTAGAGGCCACTGCTTGCTCTCCACACATGCATTCTACTGTGAAAATGGCATGTTTAGATGGTTTCTACCTTCCCTTAAATTTTTGCCCATGTGTTTTAAAACACCCTGTATATATATATAATAAAAAAAGTTGTAAGCTTTATATGATTAGTCTCATAAAAATGCACAGTTAAAATATATGTTAAAGAAGAATAGCTCATATGATAGTCCAGTGATTTAAGTGAACTTTCTCGGATCAAAATCACTAAGATTTATAAATGTTATAAGAACAATTAAATGATTACATGCAATCAATGAAATTATTAAACATATAAAGCAACCGATAAAATTTCTGTTTCATTCATTTTTAAGTAAACCTGTTTAAAATAGCTTTAATATTGAGCAATTTCTCCTACATGCTATCTTAATTTTAGTTAAACCCGGAGATAAATTTAATAATTTTAATATTATAGAAAATTTCATATTCAACAGAGATTTACAGAAATTTAAAGGAACTTACAAAAAAGTAGTACTCTAAATATTTTGTAAAATATTCACATGTAAAGCGGAATTAAATATTTAGGGATGAAACTAGGTATTAAGTATTTGTGTTCTTAACAAGCACATCGAGTATTTCATGCTGTTGGCCGATGTTCGCGAATTTACAATAAAAAGCCAAATTTTTACATTTAATGGCAATTGAACAGTATGTAAATAATTGTCTTATTGTTTAATTCTACATGCAGTTTTAAAAATCTACTAATCGCATAATTTAAAATTTTAAGTACACAGTTATAATATTTTTTTTTTTTTTTTTTTATGATTTATATATAAAAGAAATATTTTATTAGTAGATCTCTATTTTACAAATAATATAAAATTTATAAATTCATAATTGCTATTCTTTCACAATTTTATAAAAGAAGTGATTTTGTATAATAATTATGGCAAATTAATTAATATTTTAAATCATGCTTAAACATTTTAAATGATATATATTACACTTAAATTGTAGAAAATTGTGGTTTTATTTTAAAAAAATCATTTTTTCTGGTCTTACAAATATAATTTCTTTTAATAATTTAAAGTGATTAAAAAAATTAAATAAAAAATAAAGGCAGAATTTCAAGAAATTTTAAATTTAATTTGTATGAGTTATATAGGGGAGACTGGGATAAGTTGGCATGATAGGCTAGTTGGCACTAAGCTTCCATTTCCTACAACAGTGGAAGTAGTCTGCTGTCGGTTTACTAGTGGGGAGTGTATGTACAGATACACAATACACTTAAGTCTCTTTGGAAGCCTCATGGAAGATAAGCCTGTGTTTCATAATTTTTCTGAGTGACGAATAATTTTTTTCATCGTACATATATATATATATATATATATATATATATATATATATATATATATATACTTATTTATTTAGTGATTTTTTAGATCAATTTGAGGCGCTGTTAATAGCAGTTTTAAAAAGACTGGTTAACTGTAGTTCCATGCATGTATCATAATCTTTTGTTTCAGATATATGGGATTATGTGGAATCTATCTAATGTTGGGTATCTATGTGGGGGTAGTTTGCATGATTACGTATGGGGCTGTTGTGATAGCTCTACCATATCTTTACCTTTTTTAACGACAATTCAGAGGCTGAAGGATTTCTCCAAGGTACAGATTTTTCACCATCAGACTCTTGCAAAGATGAAGGTGAAGATTTCCATTTAATGTGAAAAGGTTAGTAAATAAAAAAAAAAACTTTATTAAATAAAGCATCTTCCGATTATCCTGAATAATAACATTGTTTTGTTGAAATACGAAACTCACCACTACCATAAGAAAATTAACGAACAGATGGGAATGATATTATTAACAATATAGTCAAAAAAGGGGAAAAATGGAAATGGCCTACGGAATAAATACTTTTTATATGATCAAAAAAGAAAAAAAAAAAAAAAAACGAGCAAAATTTCAACCCACCTATTCAGATAAACAAGCACACAATTTCTATATACATTGTTCATTTCAATAATTAAGTTCATTCTTTTTGAAAAACTGTAGCTACCTATAATACTAAGCAGAATTTTTGTTACTTTATGAATTCATTATTTGTTCCAACATTTAAACCTAGATTCATTTAAACATATTTCAAATTAGAAACTTCGCATCATTTCAAAATCTGTGTAATTTTTCAAACACTCTCAACATATTGAAAAAAAAATCTGAGAATTACTTTTCAATTTGCATGACATCATTTCCGTAATATATGCAATAAACAAACTTCCTTTTACACAAACACATAAGTTTAAAAAATAACTGTGAATAAATTAAAGAATATTTTTATTTAAAAACCTGTTATACAATATTAATAATGGTTTTATTGGCAACAGTATAATTTATGTGTACATAAAATGCAACAGGTTTTATGACACAGAATTTTTTTTTCTATATCATATTAGCTTAACCGAAAGGTGTGCGTGGCAGTGCATTAATTAATGCAGCAAATTAAAGCATGAAATTTTATGATCTTAATATAAGGGGATATTTAATTTTATTTATTATCGCTTAACATATTTTTTAGGTATCAAAAAAATCATCGAATTTATTTCGCATATAGAAAAACGCATGTAACTGTAAATATAATGTAACACAGTTGGAATTCATTTATTGATGAAAAGAAAAGTAATATACTTTTAAAAATACATTTAATTATTACATAATTACATGATATTCAATAGTTTTCTTTCATTAAAAAATTTTAACTACATAAAATGCGTTAATATTAATTATAAATAGTTTTCTTTCTTTTGAATATTTTTAGCAATTAGATAATACAGCTAAAAATTCATAATACGCATGTGATAAATCACAATTACGAAACTGACAGTTTATATTTAGAATTATGCAAATCTAGATATAGCAGTTAATGCATTATGAAAGCAATGAATAGAACTTTTCAGGGAAGTTTCGTAGGACAAATTTCACAGTTTAGTGTGATTAGCATATTTAATACCATTAATGCATTCCGAATTTCCATATATAATCGATTTGAACACGTTTCAGCAATAGTGGGCATCATTGTCATAAATCCCTCTTCTCGTTGATTACAGATAACATGAATCAAATTTTGAATAATTAGTCTCCTAAAGTTTAACGTTCTTTACAGCAGAAATTTGGATTACTACTAAAATTCATAAAATATTTTTTTTTCTTTTTTAATATAATGCTACTAAAAATGGAATATATTTCCTTAATTATATTTTAAGCTAGTAAATGTTCATATTTATTATTAAATAATAATAACGATGATGAAGAAGATGATGATGATGATGATAAGAGTGCTACTGTAAAGAATATATATATACATATATATATATAAGATTAATATACACTATAAAAAAATTTAAAATAGTTTTAAAAAATTTACGTGACGATTTGCATTTATGCTTACATATGCTATCCAATGAGCATAAATAATATGATGAATGTCAGTCTTTGTGTTGAAATAAACTCCAATTCCTTAAGGAATAGTGTAGAATTTATTTTTATTTGAATTTCTGTATGAAGAATTATAGACGAATAGTTCTATTTCCGCCATTTTATTTTCCTTATCTTTGATTACGCATTGTTCAAAACTAATAAAATAATAGAATAATTATTTTTTGCATCATTGTAAAAACATCTTGTATCTTGCTTTAAATTGAATACCTTTATTTAAACTAGTATTAATTTCTAAATAAGTTTTAGATGAAGAAATCATGATTTAACTTAAAATATTATTATTTTCTCAACTTATTTTAAAGTGAGAGGGATTAATTACGTTATAGTGTGCAAATAGTTTGTACTATTAATTACGTTATTTTGTACAAAATATTTACGTTAATACATTTTGTAGTTGCACTATTTTATTATTTTTAACTTTTCTAAGAATAAAAATATCAAGTCTTGCATGTTACTTATACCAGTTTAAATAATTTAAACGTATAGTATTTATTAGTATTTATCTTTATAAAATCATACATAATTAAATATATATATATATATACCAAATAGCTAAAAATTGTATTACACATTCATATGGTTTTTTGTTTGTTCCTTAACTTATTTAAATATATTTATACTGATACAAAACAGTGACCTTATCAAAGTTCCTTACAATTTATTTTACAATAAACATGGTGTGAGTTTATGTTGTATACTAGGTATTACGCTCATGTTAAATAAACCTAACATTTAGGTTAAATTTCATAAGAATATTGTATTAATCTAATAGCCTAATCTCAAAGGGTAAACTTTAAATTAATCTAAGTGTTTAAAGAAAATGAAGAGAAACAAATTTAATATATATAAAACTCGGATAAAAAAACAATTACTCATGCTATTTTTGAGGATAATTCATTCCTTATTGTGATTAGTGAATATGTGATTTTATAATTTGAAAAAATAAATACACGTTGCCATAACACTTAAATTTGTAAAAAATATTATCTAGTACGGCATCGACTACTTTATTATTTAAATATTAAGCTCTTTCAGGAAAAATATAAAAAATCTTCTAAAATCGTAAAATATTTTTTTACCGCTATGTTGGTAAAGTGTTTCGGATTGTAAATCATTTGTTTTGAGAAATTGTAAATATTATTTTTTTTTTCTCGATTGTGGTTTTTGGGTTGAAAATAAAATAATTCAAATGTATTTAGAAATCTTTTTTCACTAAAAACATTTGGAGTATTACCTAGATGTGGAATCATACTACAGTATGCTTTAAAAATAAATGAATAAAATTATACTATGTTGGAAAAGAAAAACTTTGTACACTCTTCATTTGTTCTCTTTACTAGACAGTAATAGTTAAGAGCTTCTTAAGTTTAACACCGAAGTAAAAATTTTGATTTCTTACTCCAGCATGAATCCAAGTTCTTCTCTTATTCTATCAGAAAAAAAACTTTTAAAAACTAATCAAAGTAGAAATTTTCCGCATGAAAACATATCATTTCTGCACTTACGCTTTTTCTTCAATTATACATTAAACAAAGTAATTTAAGATCACTACTTTTACATTTAAATTCGAAATCAGTAAATTTCTTACTGTATAAATATTTACTAACACATTCACAGATTAAATCCAAACCTGGACTTCACACACACACACACACACACACACACACGAAAAAAAAGAGAGAGAGAGAAACAGAAATAAATAAATAAATAAATAATAATAATAACACTTCGAGGATCTGACATATTTCTTCAGACTAGAGAATGGATAAGGATGTTGTGCTCTCGAAGCTGGTAAATGAGGACTGTGAGGTTAGATCCTAGATTAAGCTCATCGACTTAGCCATTACAAGTTTTCAAGTTTAGCCATTACAAGTCGCTTAAAGAACACTTTAGAAAGACTCCAATGGAGGGCATTCCTTCCCAAGGCTAAAATCTAGCCCCGTTGATCGATATTTAATCCTACACCACATCATAAGAGAGAAATGAAAATTTATACAACTTACTTAGGATTTAGCGGTTCCATTTGAGAGAAAAAAATATGGTGTGTAAAAACTACACGACTTCAATTAAATTCTACTGCATACAATATATATATATATTTTTCGTATGTTCTTATAACGTTTTTAATTACTATTCAAAAACTATCTACGACCTATCAATTTATTTATAAGAGCAAACTATTGCATCCTTTGGAAAGACATTTAAAAAGGATAAAAAAAAGAGCAAATAATAAACAGTTAAAAAAAAAACCGTTGAGTCATTTTTTAGCGATAGTAATTTCCGATATCTAAAATCGACCTGCCTAATCAAGGAATTAAGTTGAGGTTGAGTGGGTTTACGTTACCTAAAACTTGGCTATAGTCAATTAACGATGGTCTCTGATTTACTTATAAAATTGATACATAGACATTGGGACGGCCATCAGAATTTTTTTTTCTTCATGGAGGGGAATGCTCTCCTACATTGTTTGCCTAATCAGGACGCCTTTCAATTTATAACAATATGAGTTTATGTATTAAAATGAAAGACATTTGGTCACACTTTTTTTTTCCCACTAAAATTTGGTGAAATCATTTATTTCCAAACCACCAACAAATTTTTGTTGAAGAAGATATTGAAAGTAGTTAATGTGTAATTACTGACGTCCTTATAAGTCCGGCAGAGCCAATATAAAAGTCATATAAAAGCCGATATAAATGTCAGCAAAACGTTATTTTAGTATTTAATTCTAAAATAATTCTTGGCGAATATAACATTTCTTAAAATTTCTTAAAAATTTAAAAATTCTCTTAAATTCTTGGCGAATCTATACAAATATATGTTAACCAATGGCTTTTCATAAAAAAAAAAAAAAAAAAAAAAAAAAAAAAAATGAATGACTAACGTTAAATAAGTAATTAACGGTACAAAAAATAAATAAATAAATAAATGACAACACAAAAGAAAAAAATGTTTAGATTGCATAAATTATAAATTCATTCCAATTTTGCTTACTCCATACATCGTTTAACCTATGTGATGATATTATTATTTTTTTCTTTTTAACCTCCGCAATTAAATTTTAATTTTTTTTATTTTTAATTAAGTGTAATAAAACTATTAAAAATATTTTTACATCTCATTCTGTCTCGCTTTCTCTCTCTGTATACACACACACACACACACACACACACACACATACATATATATATATATATATATATATATGTGTGTGTGTGTGTGAAAAATATATTTTATTTTAGGACGTATGAAGTCCACAAAATTACCTTTCTAACTCTATGTCTAAAGATAGAGCATTAAAAATATCGATTTTGCTTAGACCTGAAAATTCTAAACTTGGAAACGTACATTATTACGCACTTAGTTAGTACCTTATAACACTGAAAATTTACTTTGATACATTTCAGTTTAAACCACATAATATATCTTAACAAATTTGCAATTCCCTGTAAATGAATGAATTGCTGAAATAATGTCTTATTCTACAAAGAAAAGTGTTCTGTGTGCTGTGTGAAGTAAGATGACATTAAAATGTCCTTTTAAAAAATATTTCTCATTAATTGTATTTCATTACATTTTTTATGAGTCCATGTACAGATAATGGTTCCTTTCTTATGTCAGTTTTAATAAAGAATACGGTACGATATAAATTAGAGCGCGAAGAAGCAAACAAACGTACAAAAAAATCAAAATTATAATTACTGTTAAGCATTGTTGGAAAGTGTTAAAAAGTATAACACATCAGAAAATTGCATTTTCAGAAATTTTAAGTTATATCACCAATAGTATATAAAGTTTTAGTTTGGCCCTGTAAACCATAAGGCTACTTGCGTCATATTCTACAGAAAACATTTTGTTTGTGCTTATGAATAGTACATGTGAATTCCATTTTTTATTGCACAGTTTTGAGATTTTAAAATTTTCTTTATAGTTTTTCTCCAAGAACGGAATATATTGGGATTTTTTATGTATCGATAAACAAATCAGTTGTTCTTATTCTACTTTTTCAATAGGGAATATATTTTTCTGAATTTGCAGGTCTAGGAGCAAAGTGCAATCAGTTGTTCTTAGCCCTAAAAACAAAACGCGAACCATTTCAATTGGATATCATTTATTAGTTTTGCGGCATTTAAATTGTAAACAGGCGGACAAGTACAGAGAGAGAGAGAAATCGAAGTCATATACACTTTTCAACTAAAATGGTAAGTTCAAAAACGGAAATATTCTGTCCCAATATCGGGTGCTAGTGCCATTTGTTTCAATGAAACGTAAAGTTTTTTTTCTTATTAACTATTCTACATTTATTTATTTATTTGTTTATTGAGAACAACATGTTTTTTTTTTTTTTATAAAACCGTGCCCTATCGCATTTTCCCTTTACTTCAATAGATTAATACCACATACTTTCCCGTGGTATAAACATACATGAATAAAATTATTTTTTCCGTTTGATGGCAGCTATGCTATTTGAAGCATTTGGCGACTCAAACTTATATCAAAACCCAATGATAGTGCTATCGGACTACTAAAACATTTAAAACTTTCTTCTACTGGGCAATATTTATGAACGAAAATTCTGTTCTAAGCAAAAATCGCCATGCGTCATTAGCGTAAAAACAAACTATATTATCCAAAAACAATTAAAATATATACTCAATTTTTTAATTGAAATTAATTGTTCAGACTTACTTTAGGTTGGTTCTATTCTCGACTAAGAGTATCAAAATCGTAATAGAATACCTCCGGGCTATTGAAACTGTTCATCAGAAATAGGACTTTTCTAATAATACTTACATTGACTTCCTTTGAAATTTTTAACAAAATCCGATTTTTTTTTTTTTTCGAATTTTATTAAAAAATATTTAATCTTCATCGTAGCAATGAATGAAACCACGGTAATAACGTTGCATATCATTCTTCTCTACATACAGACAAATAAACATGCAATACAAAAATGAGTATTTAAAAGCTATGCATTTGTAATTTAAGAAAATGTTGGGTTGCAAGTTTTATTATAATTTAAAATATATTAAGATATTTTTTCCTTTGTAATAAAATCATGTATTAAATTATCACATTTTATTATTATTATTATTATTATTATTATTATTATGGAGTTTCTTTGTACTACTAAAAAATTCTGGACGAAATAAATTTCCTAATCAGCGAAACCCTAGAACAAATCATATATTTTCTCTATTTTTAAATAAATTGAAAATTACTAATTACATGTTGTCGTATAACTACGAAAGCTTAAAAAAAAAAAAAAAATTAACGCACCATTTTTTTTTCTAGTTTACAGTCATTTTTTTATCAAATAATTCAGATATTAAATTAGAAAAAAAATCTAAACATATTCATACTATCAATTGTTGATGAAAAATATCATCAATTTATTTTGAAAGAAAAAAGCGAATTAAAATCGAATTTAAGTTAAATCTTCTTTTTTCTTTTAACATTTTTAAAATGTAACATTCATAACGCCTCTTGTTTAATGAACTTAAGCCAAATAAAAAAAAATAAAATAAAATAAAGTCTTCCTTTAAAGAACGAAATATTTTTAGAATCACATAATTGTAATTTTTCGTAAGTTACGTTTATATCGCATACGTCCAAGTGCATTTGTCTGTTCTAACATTTGATAAAAAATGTTTCTCTTTCCTTATTTAAATCTTTAAATTCCTCAGATGGCATTATTTTTTTTAACTCAAAGTTCATTCGTTAACATATATAAAAAACATTAAATTAATCTCAGCGTCGCAAAGAATAAAAATATTAAATTAACTAAACTGGAAAACAAACTGAAAAATAAAATAATAGGAAAATAAGAAAGCTCAAAATTCAGAAAAAAGAAATCGATGAAATGTATTTCTGGAAATAAATAAATAAATAAAATAATGAAACTGATAAAAATATTTATTCTAGATTTTTTCTCAAAAGATGCAGCAATAAAAAAATATATATTTGTTTCATAAAAGATAATTTTACGATTTAAAAAGAAATATATGACGAAATATTTTTTATAAAAAGTAATATTTGATATAATAAGATTTGTAAATAGTATTTTTCTTCCTTTCTCTTTTTTTTTTTTTTTTTTTTTGTGTGCAAGAATATTTTTTTTTCTAATATATATATATATATATATATATATTGCGCGTTGAATTTTCTCTATTATATATATATATATATATATATATATATATATATATTAACAGTGTTTTCTGAATAATTTTGTATTTTTATTAAAATAAAATATTCTTATGCAATAAAAACTACTTTACATATAATGAAATGTTCGAAAGAGAATTACACCTAAAAGGTTAATTAATTTTATAGAGTTATTTTTGAATATGTATACTGTTTATTTGTTAAAGATATTGACCTGAAATATGAGATAAAAAAAAATCGATTTTTACTTTATAAGCTATCCATAATTCAAAAATATTTTTATACATATTTTATACTTTAAATGACTTTTTTTTTTCGTTTCAAATTTCAAAACTTAAATTTTAAATAATGGATGTAGCTAATTTCTAACATTAGAATCTTTCACATTTTTCCTTACAAAATTTTACATAACTATTACATTACAATTTTACATAACTATATCACGAATTATTCACTTATTTATCGCAGAAAACAGTTATATAATATTTCTAATAATAAAATTTAGTGGTATTATACATTTTTGTAAAGAGATAATGAGTTTGCATCTATGCATATAAAATATAATGATACATAATTAGCAGAATATTATTCGTTAAAAAATAAACTTAGAAAAAAAAAGTAATTATTCATGATATGTGTGAAATAAAAGTATGTGTTATTGTAAATGAGGCATTTATTTATTCATGTCCTAAAATAAGTTAATTTAAAATTTTCAAACATTTAAATATTTTTAATCATAAAATGTTTTAAAAATTGTGTTTTATATTGAAGTTTCTAATGCTGTACATCTATGAATTTCCAAGTATGACACTGACACTCTTAATTCTATATTAAAATGTTCTTGTTAGCCATAATGTCTGGCTAAGCATTAAATCATTACGTAAATAAGATGATAAGTTATAGTAAATATTGTTATCTTAAAACCAGAGACACGCCACAAAAATTGATTAAACAATTCGTATACCAAAATGAAGTAAAAACTACAACGTCTAAGACAAAAAAAAACCTGTTGGCGTTCTAGACGTTGTAGTTTTTATTTGCTTTTGATAATCAAAGTCTCCTTGTAATAATTCGTATACGGTAGAAAAAAAAAAAAAAAAAAAAGCAGCTTTTTCTGAATGACAGTCTTTTTATAACAACGATTCTTGCAGTATCCTGATATAATATTTTTATTCGTCAATCATTTTAATCGCTAGCATTCCCCTAGTTTCTCATGGATGACAGACGGAGTCCTGATTTGTGTTTATGAGTCTCACACAATTCGTATTTAAGAAGAAGTTAATATCATTTAGGGACAACTTTGTTTTATTTTCGCATATCAAACGTGTTTTATTTCTGATTGAGTATTTTTATTTATCATTATTATTATTATTATTTATGTTGACACCACTTTACCGGTTGTACATTATTATTTTTTAAATATTAATGGAAATACCATGTAATTTGTACATCTCTAGTATAATAATAATTTAATACTAGATTCTTATTGAGGAATTATTTATTAAGGAATTCACTTTCATAGTTGTTCACAACTTATCTTTTTCTTCATCACCTTGTTGATTTAACTAATAAAATTTATATTTTAAATACACTGAAGCGTAATGAAATCAACTATAGTAAAGAATTAATTTTATACCATAAACTTCTCAGCGAAAAGTAATGTTATAGCAGGATACATGGGTTAACTGAGAGATGGTTGGAAACATTTTTTCTGATCACAGCAATTAAACAGTTTTATTTAACAGCTATGCTTGACTCGTATATGTGATATGATAATGAAACAGTGAGTATAAAGTATATTAAGTGAGTGTAAAGTATACTGAGTGAGTATAAAATTGATATATAAAATCGAAAAACAAAAGCTTAGACTATTTCTTGTATCGCCTAATGCTAAAACTTTCCACCTTTATATTAAACATATTTTCTTTTTCTTTTTTTCTTTTTTTTTTTATTAAATACATAAAATATCTTCAATATTAAAAGAATATCTCTCACTTAACATATTCTTATTGAAAAAAAAAATCACCCAAACTTAAATGTAAGTACTTTGAAACTTAAAAAATGATTAATAGTACTTGTCTAATTACATGCCTAGCATCGATATATTATAAGTTTAAAAAATTTATTTTTTAACATTTAAAACATTTTTTAAATTGGGATATAATCTCTAATTTAGGAATTTTATTTTGTAATATTATTATAATACTTCAATCTATATTTAAAAATACCCAAATTTAGAGTACACATTTAAAACTGATATTATTTCCCATTAACGAATAAAATATAGTCATATTGCACTTGGTATTATTTTATTACAACATTCAGAAAAATAATTGCATTTAAGTATACTTCAACTAGAAAAATATTACAAAATACAGAGTCTATAAATATTAATGGAAATGTTAATGCTAATGGAAATAGAAAAAATAAATAAAAAATAAATAAATAAACTTATAAAATAAACATTTTGAATTATTTGAAACAGAAAACTATATTAAATTATTGTTAAGACTACATATGATACATTTTAAATAAAAGTAATATCATAAAAATATAACGTCACAATTCAAAAACTTTTGTGTTGTAAAAATTTTTTTATTGATTGTCAAAGTAACAAAGGTAATTTTATATAAATGTAAATAAATTTGAGATAAATATAAATATAATTTAAATTCAAATCAATTATTATATTAATATTTATTGCATGTATAATGCAATGATATTTACCAAAAAAAAAAAAAAAAAAAAAAAAAAAAAAAAAAAAACTTAGTTTGATTGCAATAGTAACATTTATATTAATTTAAATAACAATATATATATAAATTACAAATTAACTAAAGTATATAAATTTTGTATTGGCTTTTTTCGTTAAAAAAAGTTATAGAAATGTGGCATTTTTCATAATATTCTAATACTATGTTTGATATATTTTCAATTGCATCTTTGAATTCTTTAATTTATAAAGTATAATACATGTAACTTTGAAAATATTTAAGAAGTTTAATATAAATTTTACAATAATACTACTTTATTCTCATTACTTTCATTTTATACACAGAGTATAAGGAATACAAGATTTATTCTTAATACTCAAAGGAAAATAATAAACATATGTTTCATTTAAAAGCATTATAATATCTATTATATCTGCTATTATACAAGAGTATTATAATAATAACTTTATTGAAATATATATTTCAAGATATAATACCCAAATACATAGAACGTTCAGTAGGACTTATCGTAATATCCTATATGATAAATAATGATATCCACGCAAAAATTTACATAATTACATAAATATACATTTTAAAAAAATCGTTTTTACTGAAGATAATATATCGTATAATGCAAATTTGTTTTATGCGAACAAATAATTCAATACTAACAAACAAATTTGTTTTAATTTTAAAATTACAAAATATTATTTTAAATCAGAGTTTTAAATAGAAATGTATTACCATGATTTACTATACTCAGAATATTTATATCCATCAAACGGATTAAATTAAAGTTAAAGAAAATAATAATAATAATTAAAACATATTTTCAGTTATATGCTATACAATGCTTTCAATTAAATTTTATGTGTAAATTATTTAATTAATACAACTTTGAGAGGTGAGGGCTACAATTTTTTTACAATAATAATAATAATAGTAATAAAACTGATAAGGTTCAATTTGTTTTAAATAAAAAAATTAAAAAAAAAAAATACTTTCTTGAACATATCATCATAGAGCAACATTTTAACGAATTTATTGAATGTACCATTAATAATAATAATTAAAAAAAAATTAAATATGTGAATTTTAAACATAAATAACTTTCACGTATTTGTATTCTGGAAATTATATGCACATGCATTACTTGCTTACAATAATAATAATAATAAATAAATAAATAAAAATAAATAAATAAAAATACATAAAAGTGTGGGGAGCTCTTATATCTTAGTTAATGATTTCATACTACTACTAATAATAATAATTAAAATGTAGTGCGCTGTTTGTTCATTTGGAAAGTTCTAAAAATTTTATACATTATTTTCAAAGCTAATTAAAAATGTGTCGATGGTCTTTGCTTTGCGATGAAATCGTAGTACAAGTTTTTCTTTTCTTTTCCTTTAGAACAGGATTATTTTTATATTTCTAAATTTTGTTGTAATTTGAACACACTGGATTTCCATGTGTACAATCCAAATACCAGAAATTAAGACTATTACTTGCAAAAATACTGTAATGATTGTAATGTGTCAAGGGAAAAAAAAACATATTTTTCGAAGAACTCCTTAATCTCATACTGCGTTGTAGATTATTCAGAAATCTCAACACTTCAAAAAAAAAAAAAAAAAGTTTCTCTTTATAAAGTATAAAGATTTAGATTTTTTTGTCGTGAGACTTAGCCTAGCTAAAGCACGAACTTACCAGATACGTTCCCAACACATCTAATGTGGTGATATATTATTTTTAAAGCAAAACGTACTATTTAAGTCAAGGTTTCGTTTTTACAGGGAAAATTGGCCAATAGTGTTTACGTTGTATATTGCAGTCCAAGTGCTAAATTTGGGAGAATGTAGTGCTTGGACCGTATAGGAATGGGCGATTTTGCTATGACAAACCCATTTGCCTGTTTTGAATAGAATGTAAATTCTACAAATTTTACAAAGCCAGCATGGAATGCATTGTTGAAGTTAAAATGATCTCGAATATCCTTCTTTGTATCACAGCTTGCACTAGTGCACCCCACTAAATTTGGTTTAAAAATGAAAAATTTGTAGTGTGTTTTTCAGTAATATACAATTGTAATATGAATCTAATTTATATTTAACTATTTTATTCACTGCGCAATTAATATTCAGAAGGCTATTTTTAAAATATAAGTAAACATAAGTAGTTTCTGAAATCATGCCAAACATTTTAATAATTTAAAATTTTCGAAAATTCTCAATTGTAGAAAAAATAATAATTTCCTTATTATTATTATTATTTTTTTTTTTTTGTTGTTTTGTTTTGTTAGGAAAACATGGATTAATCGAAATATATTTCAAAAAATATATTTAATAAACAGAACATTTACAAGTCTAATATGTTCTAATATATTTCGAAAATAAGGTAAAATTAACTGCAAATCCATGAAACATTTCCATACAAAACGATGAAAATATACGAATTTTAATTTCAGAAATTTTTCTGATAAAAATTATCATTTTTCTATATTTATGTTTAGTTTAAATAATTACTTTTTTAGTTACCTTATTTTCTCTCTTATATCCTTACCATTAACATTTTTATTAACATTTATAAATTCTGTATTTTTAAATATTTTTCTAGTTTAAGTATACTTTAATGCGGTTATATTTCTGAATGTTATAATAATACAATATATGCAGAGAAGGTCTGTATTAGTGATTATTCTCTATTTAGATATTAAATTCTTCGTATGTATTCGACACGCTGATGAAATTCACTAATTGCTACGCAGTATTTTATGAATTATGTAAATATATCAGCATAATTTATGACAAAAATTTGGAAATTTATGTGTTTCACTACACATAATTATGTCTTGGCAATTAGTAATATATATATATATATAGGAAAATGGTGTTCCATCTATTAATTTTGTCCAAACGTATATATATATATATATCTTAAAATTAAAAAATATTTAACTTGATTGAGTAATTTCATATACTTATCTGACATGGAAGACTGTTTATAGATATCAGATATATCTAGTACAGTCATTTACTTCAAAATTATAAATATGTAAAATGCATTTTTTTTTTTTTTTTTTGTGAGAATCTGTAGTATAGATGATAGTTGTTTAAAATCTTGAAAAATATAATGCATAAGAAATAAATAAGCATTTGTTTGATTTGAGATGTTTCACTTAAAGTAATAAAGAAATAATATTTTTTGCCCTTTTTTTATATTACATTATTAGTGTTTCATACTTTTATTACTATTATTTATTTATTTATTTAGAAGCTGCTTATCTTGCATAGCAAAAACACAACAAACAAGCCGTTCGTTAAAACTACAATGCACTATTTCGTCAAATTAATGAATTATGTAATATATCAGTTGGGAATACCACATTCACAAGAAACATTGAATCATCATTTGCATAGATTTAGCAATGTTTGTTTTTTAATCTAGTTATGTGATATAAATGATGCATTTTTTTCTTTAATAGTTATTTTATTTATTTATTGAAATATTTCACAGAAAAACATACATCGTAAATTAAGTAATTAAATTCATTTTGTAATTTGTAAAGGGTCTGTAATTTCATAAGGTCTGTAGTAAACATTATCATCATTCTCATCGTAATTCAAAGTAAATGAACTAAAACACAGTTTATCTCTCGCTCTCTCTCTAAAAAAAAAAACAAAAAAAAAAAAAAAAAAAAAAAAACTTTAGAACCCTGATACTATTTTTACTGATTCTTATGTAAAATGACTTCCTGCAACCGAATATGACTCCCATTTTGCCCGGTCACGCACCGTTTTCTCGGGACACCCTCCCCTCCCCCAATTTTTATCACTGTTCGATAATTTTACGGCTATAAATTTGATTTGGAGAATAAAAAAGTACTAATTTAACACTTAAAACAAAAGAAATATGTATATAATGTTTAAAAAATAACATTAATAATAGATTTAAAAAAATATATAAGAAATGCCATACATAATTTCAGTGGCAAATCCCCCCCCCCCTAAATTTCCCCCTTTGTGCAAATGTCGTTGTTTTAGAATTTTCCAACTATGTAACCCCTCAGAATATATTTAACAGTTAAGCTAATCCTTTCCTTCCCCTAAAAATAAAATTTATAACCATAACATTACCGAAAAGTAATAAAAATAGGGGCCGTCCGTAAAACACTGTGGATGATAGGGCAAAATGGACGTCATATTCAGATTCAGGAGGTCATTTTACATAATAATTTGCCAATATGGTGTTGGGGGCAAATTTCATGCCTAACACTGTATTTATTTTTAGTCAATGATCACAATATTATCATTGACTGAATGAAAATAAAAAATTGTGTATGAAATCCTTTGAACTATTTTCTTTTTTTTTTATTGAATGAACTGAAATTGAGTTCTTTCTGTCAACAATAATATTTTGCATTTTCACAACATTTTCTTGGTGTTTCAATTAGCTGAATACATTTGACTAATAAATTATGCACAGGTAACTTCGTAAAAGTTTGTACGTACGTAATTAAAAATTATCTTGTAAATTACTCATATTTTATTGCTTTTTAATGTATGTATATTATGATGGTAGTATGTTGTGTATACAGTAGTATGTCAAGTTTTCTAAAAAAATTATATATATATATATATATATATATATATATATATTCCGTTTTAAGAAAAGTTTGTATCTCCATGAATATATGTGCCGGACTCATATAAATGAATACAGGTAATTAACAATAAACACGTGTTCTAGCCAACTTAGATCCAAGCATTAATTTTTACAGTGTGATCTAAAACATTTTCCGTTTTATATAATTTTTTACTTGTCCTCCTGTGTTCAATAAATGATTGTACTTGTTAACCAGTAGATTGTACTGTTATATAGAGTGTTAATTGTTATATAGAGTGTTATATAATAATATTTCCTGATTGCCACTTCACAATATTTTCCTTTCTACTAAGTAGATTTTTAACACGATTCTACATTTTCGTTTTCCTTTTAATAGAAACTTTCACTAATAATTATTTTTTCTTTTCGATTAAACAGTATTTATATTCATTTAATTTTTCATCTTAGTAAGTTTTAAGTTAATCTAAGCACTTCGGGAAATTGTGTTTATTTAGAGATAAGCTGCTTAACTAATCTTTCAAAGCATCGCATTAATCCTTCACTAATTACTCTGAAATGTAAGCTCAGCGATTTGAATTTCTAATAACGAGAAATTGAAACTTCGTGTATTTATATATGTCATGTAATCTCTTTAATAACGTGATTTATAAACCTGAAGGAGTTAAATCATGTTCCATGTAAAATGCTGCATAAAAATAAACTAAGAAAATGATAACTTAATGTCGCACAGCATGCAATTTTATAATTTATATCTGTTCGCTTTTTTCTCTGTAATAAAATATACAAATGTACGCACACATACTAAAAGCTTTACAATTAATGCCAAAGTCTTCTGTATTCCAGTATTATTAGAATAAAATATAAAAATTTTAAAATTTAAAACACGGTGACTATCATTTTCTTGTTTGATTCGTCAAATTTTTTATTTTATAACTTCAAATGAAAGTATGGTATAGCTCATGATATGAATGATTGGTTCAATTAAGTTATGAACATTGAATGCTAAACTTAAATAAAAATATTAAGAAATTCATATATATATATACAGTCGGTAACAAAAGTGTCCGAACACTAGCAAAAATTCCTATGTAAAAAAGTACACTTAACACTGTTTTGTTAAATAAATCCTTGTCGAATCTTGTTCTTATTCAGTGTAAGAACATGATTCGATAAGGATTTATTTAACAAAACTGTATGAAGTGTACTTTTTTTACACAGGAATTTTTGCTAGTGTTCGGACACTTTTGTTACCGACTGTATATATATTATAAATCATTACATGTGATCCCAAGTTGCAGAATTTTTACATTAGATTTATTGTTTAAAATGTGATCAGATGCAGTTTATTGATTCCTTTCCCATTTATAGTAATAACTTAAAATTCGCAAATTTTGATTATTTGTGAACACAGAAATTCAGCAAAACCTAGCATTCGCGAGTATGTCTCTTGATTATCCGAAAAATTTATTTTTTCACCCAGACATTTTTCCAGAAAAAATTATATACGAAAAAATGTTCGCTATGTGAAACAGTATTTACTTATCAATTTCATGGCTCAAACACACGAAAGATGTAAAAGATAACGGTGTCAATCTTGTGCGAAGTCTCTTACAAAAGCTAATCTGTGTAGACTCAGTTATTCGAATCTCTTTAGCCCATTAACTTAGATAACTAAACACTCTTTGTTGTAAAAGGTTGTTGTTATATTTCATCTTTTACATTAGATTAGAAATTATCGCAAGCACAATAACCAACGTGGACTTACTCAGGCTTCCTAAAATCAAATTAGATGTGCAAAATGTTCTACATTTTAAGGGTTTTTTTTTGTTTTTGTTTTTGTTCCTCAAATTATATAATTTACTTATCAACTTTGCTAATAAACATACGTTTTTGTTCATTAAATGTTCGACGAATCTAATTAAATTTAACCCTTTGCTTAATAACTTTATATATTTTATAAATTTCTTTAACTTTATAAATTGTATAAATATTATAAATATATCTATATATATAATAAATAAAATAGTATTAAGAGAAACCTTACTTCAGCTGTATTGACGTAACTTAATGGTGGAGTACTTTCCTTTAGGGGGCCCCCTCATCTTCAGCACCAGTTACTCTGTGCTGTGTTGAGTCTGTGATATTTTTTTTTTGGACTGCTGGATCTTCTTCTCTCCTCCAGGAGGTGGCGCCATGTTGAATCAGCAGCTGCCGTTTCGCTCTTTTCCGCGAAACCATCAAAATTATTGACCAATCCGGTGCATTTCGTTTACAAATAATTGTAAACGAAAATTGCGATAGGGACATACCTGAAAAAGCAACCATGATTCTTAAATATCTAAATGTAGGAAACAAAGTTTTTTTATTAAAAAAAAAAAAAAAAAAAAAAAAAAAAAAAAAAAAAAATACCTCTATGGTCTAACAGGCCGGCAGATGCTGGAACACTAAAGGGGCAAAACAAACAAATGCAGATCCATGTTTAATATTATATTAAAAGTGACAAAGGGTTGACTGTTATAATGATTTATGTAGATGATATTTTATTTATAGCCCAAAATTCTGATATGTTAGAAACTTCAAAATTCATCTTAATGAAGAACTAGATATTAAATATTCAGGCATAGTTAAATACTGTCTAGGAATAAATTTTTAGTTAAAAAATATCCTTGTAACAATGAGTCAACATAGTTATATTAGAGAACTTTTAGAACGTTCTGGTATGAGTGAAGCCAAGCCCGTAGCTTGTCCTATGGATACAAGCATTCGATTGAAAAATGCCGAAAATGTTGTGAAAACGAATATCCGCGAATTAGTTGGAAGTTTGATGTATCTTGAAACTTCCACCATGCCGGACATTGGAAATTCAGTCAGTCAATTAAGTCAATTTCTAACTTGTTTTGATAAAACTCATTGGACTGCCGCTAAACGAGTTTTATGATACTTAAAGAAAACAATAAATTTTGGACTTATATTTAGAAACAGTAATGAGCCTTTGCTAGGGTATGCTGATGCTGATAAGGGAAATTGCCTAGATGACCATACGTCATATACAGGTTACTGTTTCATATTTTGTGGAAGTGCAATTACTTGGGAAAGCCGTAAACAGTGTACCATGGCTCTCTCATCAACGGAAGCTGAATATATGGCTTTATCCGATGCCACTAAGGAAGGGATTTTTTTATGTAAATTGCTAATGAGTTATCTGATGAAAAAATTGAAAAAGTGAGTATATTTACAGATAACATAGGATCTATTAAATTAGATGAAAATCCAATCTTTCATAAACGCACTAAGCATATTGATATCAGGCATCATTTCATAAGGGATGCACTGAAAAATGGAACCATTGATTTAAATTTTGTGTCTACTGAAAATATAGGGGCTGACGTACTTACAAAAGCATTGACATCAGCAAAACCTTACAACTGTTGTAAAATTATAGGATTGGAAGATGTAACATTGGTATTTGGGTAATTACGTCAACATTGTGTGTGGGGTGGTGAGGGGGGGTTAGGTTACATTTATTTTCTATTACCAATGCCTCTTGTATTTACCATCCCTCACTGTAAAATAGATCATTCTAATAACGACTGGCGCGCCGCCTCTTGAACTGTACGCACGGCGCACCTTTTAATGTACCTGTACCTGTGGAATGTTTTTGTTTCTCTGTGTGTAATCGCCTAATGTGATCGTATAATTAAAAGTCTTTTGTTTAAATATGGACTAATCAATATGCAACATTTATTGCGTGCTCTGCTTTCTAAGCCGAATACAGGGACCCCCCAAAAAAGGCCAATTAATTGTGCTTTAGAAGAGTCATTTTTATAAATGACATTTAAATAACATTCTACTGCAAAAATATAGCGAAATTAACATTTATTGTTAATAAGCTAAAATGACGTTTTTTATAGAATGATTAAGCTTCAGATTTATATGGCTATACGAAAATATTTAAATACCTTAAGGGCTGTCGTTCGAAATTAAAGACGCAATTTCTGTTCGTGTTAAGTATTTTTAACACGTTAGAACAATTTTTAAGAATTTTTATTAATTGATTTAGTATATGTGCCTGTCTTTCTGTCCTTCTGTATATCCGTTGTGTGATAATATAAGCAAAGAAAATCGATGATTTTTACTTAATAATTCAGAACTCTGTTCTTATTAAAGTTAGAGCTTCCAAACTTTGGGAACCTTAAACTAAAAATTTTCGCCAAATTCGCTCGCCAAATCGCCAAATTCGATTCCAAGACCAAAATTCTACGCTTGCTACTAATATGCGGCTTGGCCAGATTAGCGATAAAATTTTGCGGCAATTTTTGTTTCAGGACAGCCAGAAACCCTTTCTCAATTTTAACTGAGTTAATTATTTTGGTAAAAATTATCGTTTCTCGTAACTAATTTTTGCCAAAGAGAACAAAACTAGCTCATCTATACTCGAATCATTTTCATTTTACTCAAGCTGTGCGATGGGAGATTCTGTAATAAGCCGTGGAGTACTATTCCTGAAAAAACTACTACATTTGTCTCGGTGGTATATATAATCATACTAACCTGAGTTTTTTGGTTGGAGTAGCAGTTTCTTCTTCTTTTGTTTGTTTTTGTTTCAAGGAATGTCCGTGGACTGGAACTTGCCTCTTTATTTACGAATTGATTACCTCATACAAAACTGTCATTTTTTTTATTATTATTATTACAACATGTTTATTCCTATGGTTGTATAAGAAAGTCATATGGTGTCCACATTAGATTCTTAGCTTATAAGTTCGTAACAAATGCTTCGATTTTAATACTTTTTTTCTGTTGTAATGATCTTGGCGTGAAATAGGTTCTACTATGTTGCTATTAAGATCTAAATAAATTACAGGGTGATAGCAAAAGTCCATTCTCACTCTTTCAACTGTTGAACGACTGCAGTTATATTCGTACGTAAAAATAGTAAAGTGACCATGCCCTACGGGATGCGCCCACTTACAGCGCCACTGGTTGAAAATAGCGGAGTTAACGTTTCTAATTCAAAAACAGTGCGAGGTAGAGGAAAAATGAATTACGAAGTTGTAGATCATCATCGATATAGTACTAAAAGACACCTTGTAGGCATGAATGTTAAAAACAGAATGTTTAAAACGTGCATCTGTTGGGTTCCTGTTCCCTACACTGTAATGGAAAGAAGTGAACTTAGAAATCAAAAAGAATTTTATTTAAAATTCTGTTCATCAGCTGAAAGCCTATTTGGATCCTAGTTTGAACTTTAAGCTATGAACATTTCAGCTTAGCAGGTGTACCCAGGCTCTAAAAAGTACAATCTGAATTCAGATGTGAACTGCAGTTATACCTTTTCTGTGTCTGTTCTAATTTACTAAAGATATACGCTATTATTTTTCTTTAGAGCCATATTTGGTAGCAAAATTGTTAATAATAGAGAATCCTCTATTCTTTTCAAGCTTTTGCTCTTTTGAAAGTTTATATTTCCTGTATTTTTGATGTTAGACATTTTTATGCTACGTGCCTAACATGATTTTTGGCCTTTTAATTTAACACATGTGCTTTAACGGCCTTTTTAATTTAACACATGTGGATTCAGTAAATTGTCTTTTTTTTCTCATAGTGCTTAAAAGCAAGAAAAGTGACAGAACTAAATATATAGTTTTTGAAAAAAAAACTAAAACTCAAAGATAAGGCATTGACTAGAATAAAACTTGACACAACTTCATCTCGAGTGGATAACATTCAAGGGGGTTTATGTATAACTGTTTTGTGGACATTGTGGCGTTTCATATATTTTGCGTGACATAGACACGAAATTGCCATGTTTTGAGTTGCGTCACTTTTCTTGCGGGTTGTGATGCGTAAAACCACCGTAGAATGCCTTCTCATGTTCTGCTACACGAATCCAATTTCACCAAACAGAAAAAGCAATATATATATATATATATTTTTTTTTTTTTTTTTTTTTGTAAAAGAAAAAAAAAAAAAAAAAACTCTAAAAAGCAACAATTATTCAAACAGCTAAAAATAAAATGGAAATTGGCATAAAATTAAATTTTAAAATACGTTTAAATGCATAAAATTATTTCCTTTGACAAACCACATAAACATTATATTTAATCCTAACTTTTAAAGTCAGCACAAACTTAAACAAAAAATGAAACTTTTAATCAATACAAAAATAAAATTCTATTCAAACACAAATCTCACACTGACATCAGCGAAACACATCCGGAATCTATTTTGATTTAAATAAACAATTAAGATTTCGTAAGCTGCAAAAGTTTTCAAGGAAAACTCTAATAATTTTGTATAAATATAAATACCAAATTTCGAAGGATGTACACTGTCCTATGTAGATGTTAGTAATGGACCAAATGTATATAGTGGTAAAATAACAAAATTAACTTTGAGGAGGAATCATTCGAGACAACAGCGTTTGTAGCTATCTGTCTAAAAACAAATATATATATTCGCCTACTTCATAAGTTAGAATTGATTGCAATGCCTATATTGCTTGGCGAAGGAATTTATATGCTTTAAGGCACAATTTACAATTTTATTTTATTCTAATTTTCATTTTATTTTAGTTGTTTGAATAGCAACAGAGTTGGTTCTTCTTCTTCTGCTTCTTCATTTTTTTTTTTTTTTTTTTTTTTTTTTTACAAAAAAGATTTGTATCAAATAATCGCTGTTTACTTTTAAAAGAAATTTGTCTTTTTTTTTTTTTTTTTTTTTTTTTTTTTTACTGTATTGTCCACATAAGAAAAATCTTAAGAGGTTTGTTTAATTAATCATGTATGTTTTGTTAATTGTTTTATAATTTATTTCAATTTGCCTATTTTATTACTTACTCAATTGTTTTTCTATTCGTTTTTAAGACTGGCGTTTTTTCTTTGAAAGTAGTTGAATCACAGTTTCAGTTGTTTCAGTTGAATCACACAAACATATACACACACAATTGGTTGAAGCTTCTTTTGACTGCTTATTTTCAAAATTTATGCATTGAAAACAGACTTATTTAGCATAGTAAATAGGAATAATTATTCAATTAATATGACTGGAGAGCGAATTTTATTTAAACTTTTGACATCCATTATAATAAATTATACTCTTTTTTTTTTTTTTTTTGGAACGAAGTTCCACTAAACTAGGAAAAAACGTCACGTAACGAAAGTGCGTTACGTTCTCTCGACCGAAAGAAGAACCCCAGCAGTTTCTACTTTTTCTACCTAATTATGGTTGCTTAGGAGAAACGCAAATAAGAAACGATTTTGAAGTAGTCATTGTATATTTACACTAAGGGACAAAAAAAAAACACTTATACCTTTTGTGATTGTAATAACTTAAAAACTAATGATTGAAACAAATTAAACTGTTATGCTTATATAATACGGAAGTCATAACATGATACCTACGTACATGTTTGATTTAATAATCCGCTTTATTAAATCAAACTAGTTCAATCAAATCGCTCTATTCGATTTATTACACTCTAAAATATACATAAAATTTCTTTTTAAACGTAATATAATAAACATATACTTTGTATTCTATTAGGAATTATTACATGAAATAAAAACATTTTATTTTATTGTATGAAATAAATCTATTTAATTGTTAGATCTAAATTATTTCTTAATAAAAGTATGTATTCTGTATTGAATAATTACCACTTTTATATGAAATTACTGCTTTAATGCGGAAGGGCATAGTATTTTACAGTTTTTTTTTTTTTTTTTTTTTTTTTTTTTCCATGAAAATAAGAAATTCATCGTGTTAACTATCATAAATAAATTTTTCCAGTTCTTCCAAAGTTGCATTCTACAAATTTCGAATCCCCAACCTCTTTCATAGACTAAACATTTTAGAGTGAAATGAGATTAGTACTATTTTCTCGTCTCGTAAAGAAGAAATTATACGGTATTATTTGTCGGATTTAACTTTATGTAAAAAAAGTTATGATAACTTACAAAATTATAATTGCTCATGAGAAAGGATGGGTTATTTTAACAACTTGAATCAAATAAACGTGCAACAAACGCCATGTAATTAGGTACATTAACATCTTGAAAAGCTGATTGTGAAAAAGTTTGAAATACAAAATAGTCGGTCAGGCATCAATTTTTTTAATGGCTCAGGTTTATTTCGGGATAATTGATCCTTTGAAAATGAAAATTGGTCCGACTCAACGAACAAATATACACTTTCGTATCGAATTGTACGTAGAACGTGTCACTGTTTTTAAAGTGCGATTTTCATTAAGACATAGCAGGCCATATTTTCGTCATCAGACCTGCTTGTTTCCGTCAGCTCGAAATAAGTTAAACATGATTCATCAGAGAGAACCACTTCAGTCCAATAATTAACTCATCATTAAAAAAAAAAAAAAAAAAACACTCCGAAGTCTTGTTTTCTTAATTCTTTTCGTTAGGAAAGGACTTTTCTTCAGATTTTTCTGGCACTTAAACTTTTTTTCTTTAATCGTTGTTGCACTGTATTTAAAGTAACTAGTAGATCTGCAGATCAGGAGCCTCAACGTCCTATTTCCATCAGACATTATTCAATAGGTCATTTTTATTTATTCCTTATTATATAATCGTATATATTGATTCGATCGACTTTTTACCATAATCAGATACATTCCTGAGGGGGGCTGCCGCCTCCCTCAACCCCCCGCTGTATCTCTATTTGTATAACTTATAAAGTGTTACGTAATTGTAAATAATCGCATTTATTTTTGTATAAATTATTTCAAAGAGGTTTACTAAAGTTAATAAAATGCTATCTTTGTGCATTTCTAATCATTTTAACGTTAAAATAGCCTAAATTTCCCTTAAAAACATTTTAAAAAGTTCCAATAATGGAAGAAATGGATTTGGCGCCAAATTTGGCGATTGTTAAACTCCTTGGCATTTTTTTGGCGACCTTAGCGAGAAACTCCTTATTGGGGATATATCAAATATGGAAGCTCTAATCTCATTATGAGATACGAGAATTTTCCAGAACAGTCTGTGTTCGATAGAAAAGTATAAAAGAGCATTTATTCGCCAAGGCGTCAGTGTCAGATCTGTGTCAGTTTCGTCAAATGCTTGCTTTGCTTTGAGCCTCTTTGGATGATACTTCCTTTATGTGTTATTGCTAAACAGTTTGTACTGTTGTTTTGCTGTTAGTTGCTGTTGTTTAAGCTGTGTTTACTGGTTGAATTAAAGCTGATACTTGGTTGATAGACCTGTATTTTTCTGAACCTTTCTGTGAATACATCACTATATTTTTGCAAGTTTCGCCTTTCATTCTCGGACAACTTACGAACCCCAGAGTACGCAACAATATGTATTCTTAATAAACGACGGTCTTGTATTATTTCCCTGAAATTCATAAATACCAAATTTCATAACTAACAATTTTCAAAAAAAAAAAAAAAAAAAAAAAAAAATCATAGCATATCGGAAATATTTTGCGTTAGCTTCATACTAATTTCCAATTCTATGCCCACAATTATCAACAGGAAAGCATGCTTTTAAAATTCTAATAAAATTTCATTATATTTGATGGGGTGTAACCATGTTAAAATAAACTTCTAAGAAATATCGACTATAGACCGTAATAGTACGAAATTATTTTATGTAACCCGGAAAAGTAGCCACAGTCATTATAAACGCCAATAATAAGAATAAACTTTGTTAATTATAACTCATTAATTTTTCAAACTAATTTAACATCATTTGGATGATTACAGTACATACTCGGAATTACTTTGTGTGGTCCCATAAATTATTTAGTCTATACAAAACCTTTTTTAAGAGTAAACATGATTTTAAGCATCTTTATAATGTATGTTAACTTTATTAAGTTCAATTGAGCATAAACGCATTAAAGTGCGTGCTTAAATTAAAATTTTTTCCATAGGCTCTAGTGTTACGAAATTATTTCGTGTGTCTTTGTAGACGAACCATAAACATTATATACGCCAGTAAAAATTACTCATCTTATTTTGCGTTTAAAATTAATAATTGTTCCAAATTTAACATCATTTGGATGACTACGTGATATTGTCAGAACACTTTTTTAAGATCCTGCACATTAATTAGAAAGCTTAAGAGCACATATTTTATTCAAACAACATAAGTTTAAGCATCTTACTCACGTACACTAGTTTAATTTTTTTCATTGCAAAGTAATGATATTAAAATGCGTGTAAAAGAAATTCACCCCTTACGCCGTAATGTTAAGAATCTTGGCGTGTCCCTGTACACAGTTTATAAACAATATCGCATATAAATATTATACAGCTACTTATATGCAAAGCTGGGTCATGTGCGCCAGTTTACAAGTCAATCGAAGGAATTTTGCGGCCGCTATTGCGGTACATACAAATTCTTCCCATAGGCCGTAATGATAAAAAAAACATTGGCGTGTCCCTGTACACGAACTACAAATGGAATGCACACCCAAAACTATACAGCTAATTTCGTGGGGTTTATGAACATGTGTACCATATTTCAAGTCAATAGCGTGATATTTGCGGCCGCTATCGCACGACAGACAGACAGACAGACGGAACACAAAATACTTTTGAGTCTCCACAGAGGACCTCCACTGACGTTTTGGCAAAAATTGGAAGTCAATAGCTTGATTTTTGCGGTGGCTATCGCGGTACATACAGATTCTTTCCATAGGCCGTAATGATAGAAAAACTTTGGCGTGTCCCTGTACATGAACTACAAATGGAATACACACCTAAAACTATACAGCTAATTCCGTTGGGCTCATGAATATATGTACGAAATTGCAAGTCAATAGCGTGATTTTTGTGGCCGCTATCGCGATACATACAAATTCCTCCCATAGGCAGTAATGATAAGAAAAACTTTGGCGTGTCCCTGTATACCAACTACAAATATAATACATACCAAAAACTATACAGCTGATTTCGTGAGGCTCATGAACATGTGCACCAAATTTCAAGTGAATAGCGCTATTTTTGCCACCGCTATCGCGCGACAGACAGACAGGCACAGCCCAAAACCGTTTTGAGTCTCAACAGAGGGCCTCCACTGACTTTTCGGCAATTATGAGGAGAGAGAGAGAGAGAGAGAGAGAGAGAAGAGAACCGCACACCTTTTTTTTTTTTTTTTTTTTTTTTTAACAAATTAGTATCATAGTACATTTTTCCCCTTTTACACACATATATATAGAGAGAGATATACTAGAAATATAATTGAAATTTCTCTTTATTTTTTCAACAATTTCATTGATTATTTTGCTTTCCCTCTAAAATATATATTTTTGCTATAGGAATGATTTTAAAATACTTTTTTCTTTCTAATTTCTAAAAGTAAATAAGTTTCTTTCTAAAAGCTGGGGAAATATACACTTTTATTTTTCTCCTGAGTTACTTCTATAAATTAAATAAATAAATAAATAAATATATAAATAAATATATTTCTACCCTCCACTTTAAATGTCATTTTGCATTAATATGGTCATACGTTTACCACCAACAATCTATAATATGAATAAAGACAGACTTTAGTTTGAGTGAAAATCCAAACCCTTAAGGGACAATATAGAGTTCGTTTACGCTGTAAGTTTTAAACTAAGTTTGACAGCAAAGTAATGATTTTTTCCTGCCATTATTTTGCTAAGCTTTTTTGAAGTGAAGCATTCATGTCTTTTTTTTTTTTTTTTTACCTTAGAAAAATATAATAATTTGAAAATACTTCGAGATTATAAAGTTAAGATAGATAGTTAAAAATAAAATTTTGCGTTATTTTTAATATATGCACACATGAAAATTTGCACAATGAAAATTAAACATTTTTAATATAGTATATATATACGTAATATAATATGCGCTTACATGATATATATAACTTAATGTAACGCAATAACATATTTAATAAATTTTCATAATTCATTTTCGTTGCTACAACTCAGAATAGAAAAAGAAATATTAGATACTTCATCTATGATGTTTAAGAAATTTTAGCATTTTATAAATTTAAATATAGCTGTTTTAACCTATTTTGACATCTTTAATATATATTTTAATTTTCAATAAAATTGTGGTCTGATACAATTTCGATGGGAAGGAGGGGTAGATTTTTTAAATTAATCCATAGACATAAATATATATACGTCTGCTAGAAAATAAATTTATATCCTTTATTTATTTATTTTTCATCAGTTGATAAGGAAAATTGTTTTAATAACATTATTTTTCAAATTCATTTTGTCACAATATTAATGTAACGCAATATTGATGTTATTCGCAATAGCAATGTTTAATATTTCAGAACTTTCTCTTTTCTTATAAGACAGTGTATTAAAACATAACTACTGTCATAAACCCTATTTAAAGGTTAATAATTACCTAATTATTTCTAATATCTAGATATAGAAATATTTGATCTCAAAATCGCTGTTTGTTAGTCAAAATTTTTTTTTTATTTTTTTTTATTTATTTCTTTTTAGTTTTATAAATAGCCGATACTTCATTTTATGAGCAATACCAAAGTGTAAAAATTGTAAAATTTAATATTTCAGTCGTGTAAATCTCAAAAATCTATTGTGTAAAATTTTGCTAGAGTTCGAAAAAAAATTTTTTTTTTCAAACATTTGTTTGTTAAATATGTCATTTGAAGTCCTACTTATATTTGTCAAAAGTTGGGTTTAAAACCTGAATAAATCAGGGATGTTTTCAGTTTTTCATAAGATCTTTCAGTCGTAGGTCCTGTTTTATGCACTTTGTATATTTAAAATACGAAAGTAGCGAGATAACCCAAACTAAAATTCACTTATAAGATAAACTGATATATTTATATATATATATAAATGTCATATTGAATAATTTTTATATTTAATTATTTTTACATACTATCATAACATTTAATATATTATTTAAAAAAAAATAAGATTTAATATGCATTCTAACAAAGGAAAAAAACAACAAATCCAAAAACAAAACAGATGATAAAATGTCACAATCAACAATTCTCCAAATAAATTAATAAATAACTATAATTAAAATAGCTATTAATAATTTAAAAAATGATATAAGAAAACAGTACACTACTATGAACAATAGATAATTATAAATTTTAATAAAGAATTGACAACACACACAATTTAATGTTTACTATAATATAATTCCAATGAATGATCAAACCAGAGATATTTTATGCTGAATATTATAGGGACGACCAACCATGCAATGAATAACACTGCTTTTACTACCTAACTAGCAGGCTTTACCTGTTTTGCTGGTCATTATATTGAAATGAATTCTCAAAATACTACATCATTAATAATAATGAAAAAAAAGTCAAAAAAAAAAAAAAAAAAAAAAAAAAAACATTGAAATCAGTCAAAATTTAAGTTAAAGTTCTCTTTACCTTCAGCAGCGGTTTTCCCACTCGCCTCTCGTCAAATCTGGGGCCCCAATGCCTTCGGTAGCTCCTTACCTGATTTTTATTCCTCCTCCCTCGCGATTAAAGTTGAAAGGTTTTGCAAAATCTCATCAAAGTACACTTATGCAACACCTATACACCAAAAATTCGCCATTTTAAGGTAATTTGGAACATATTTAAGGTTGAAAAGTTTTTATTTGTCCCTTTCGCCACAAAGGAAAGGGGGGTGGGTCGTAAAATCCTATTACAGTGCACGTTGCATACACATACCTAACCGACATTTAAAAAAAACCAAGATCCTGAGATTATTTGAAGCATAGTTGTGTTTTAAAACGTGTTTCACCCCCCCCCCCCGGTCTTAAAGGAGCGAATGGGGAGGAAATCACGCAAAAACTCTTTATATTATGAGTTAGATACATATAACGAATCATACATAAAAAATCCCCTTCCTAAGATTATTTACTGCAGAGTTACGTACGAATACATGTTTTTTGCCCACAGCCTCCCAAGCGGCGGTAGGGTGGAATTTCACAAAATCTCTTTGTAGTGTGTGTTGAGTACGCAGAAGTAGCCCACACATCAAAAATTAAAATTCTAAGATAATTCGGAACAGAGTTACGCATGGAAACATGTCCCCCCCCCCAAACACCCAAGTTGGGGATAGGACGGAATTTCAAAAACCCCATTGCAATGTGTG
The DNA here is from genome assembly GCA_963930645.1 of Salticus scenicus. NCBI lineage: Eukaryota > Metazoa > Arthropoda > Arachnida > Araneae > Salticidae > Salticus > Salticus scenicus. The sequence continues at coordinate 43,938,156 of OZ005656.1, forward strand.
TGTTGAGTAAGCATAACCAATCGACGTATCACAAAATCATTTTCCTGGGATAATTTGAATCAGATTTACTCGTAAATTTGCGCTATTGCCCTCTCCCCCACTCTTGAAGGGAGGAAATGGGAAATTTCGAAATATCCCTGTATAGTGCGTGTTGGGAACGCATAATCAGCCCATACATAAAAAATTATCTTATTAAGATAGTTCGGAGCAGAATTACGCATGGAAAAATGTATTTTGTCCCTCTTCTCTAGGGGGATAAGGGGGAAATTTCACAAAATCCTTTTGTAGTGTGTGTCTTGAGTGCGCATAACCAATCAACGATTCAAAAAATCGCTATACTGACATAATTTGCAGCAAAGTTACTCTTAAAAGCGCGTTTTTGCCCCCCCCCGACCTTATAGGGAGCAGAGGGAAATTTCATAAAATTCCTTTATCGTAATTTGGGTACGCATAACCAACCCACACAATGAAATTAATCTTACTTAGATAATTTGAAGGAAATTTATGCTTCGAGACTTCTTTATTCCCCCCGCCACACCCCAGGGAGGAAAGGGGGTATTTTGCAAAATTCCGTTAAAATGTGTGTTGGATACACGTAAATAAACCACATACTAAAATTTGTGACCTTAGCCTTAAAAGACATCCCTAGACGAATTTAGCCCTGAAAGGAGGACTCGAATTTGTCCCCTCGTAACTTCCCCCAAAAACGAAAATCGCAAAAAAAAAAAAAAAAAAATGCGCTTTTGGCAATATCCTCAAGAAGACGCTTGGCGGTTTTTTATATATTTTTGCTATTATTGGTAGAGTTCTGCTGGAAAATCCGTTTTATGCTAAATTTGCCTCTGAAAATTGTTCCCTCCCCTCCTTAAAAATACAAAAGCACAAAAGCACAGAAAATGATTTTTTTTTTTTTTTTTTTTGTACTCAAGTATAGTCGACCCGTCTCATATTTCTTCACCTTGAAGTAATTTAAAACCGAGTTATGCGTATAAAGATGTTTTTTCTTTCTGATCCCCAGGGGGCAACGAGTGGAGGGTATTTCACAAAATCCAATCTTAGTGGGGGTACTAAAACCAACCTGCTCACTAAAATTTGTAACTCTATCTCCCATAGAATAGCCACGGCTGTGTTGAGTCAATGAATCAATGAGTTTACTCTTTTATATAAATCAAAATACCTTTTATATAATTTCCTTATATATAGCTATATATAACAAAGCAGATAAAGGATATATGTATCAATATATATTATGTATACATTTGCGAAACTTGCTTAAAATAAACTGCACAACAGTTAAATACTAACTAATAATAGGTTTACAATTTTACTTTCTTCTATATTCAAAAGAAGAAAGTATTGGATTCGTAAAAATTTTCGACCTCGGGTTTTTGATGGATTTACACGTTTTGAGAGCTGTTTAACAAGATTTGACAATTTTTAGAAAATGTCTGTCTGTCTGTCTGTCTGTATATGTGTGTGACAAAATTTTGTGGCAACTGTATCTCAGGAACTACTGCGCAGAATTTCATACAAATTGGTATGTAGTTGCACCTTGACATAAATAAGTGCCTATCAACTTTTGGTAAAAATTGTCTTACAGGTTTTGTTGCCATCCCACTTTTTCTAAATTTTTAACATGGTGATATACGACAAAATTTTGTATAAATGTGCATAAAGAGAATTATTTTTTAGTAATCATTATGAAATTTACAAGAATTATTTATAACAGTGATAGTCAACTGGGAAAAATTTTTTGTATGTGTAGGAGCCTCGTCAACCCCCCTGGGGGGGAAGTCCACCCTCGAGGGGAGTAAATTTTCAAGATGGGTATCTTGCGAAAGGTCTCGTCAATACCTTTAAAACGAATGGTTGAACTATAAATCTGTGATAATTTAAAACAAAGTTATCGATTTTTTTTTTTTTTTTTTTTTTTTTTTTTTACTTTTTATGAAAAAAAAAACTTAGAAAAAAATCGTAATTAAAAAAAAAAAAAAAAAAAAAAAAAAACTAAATTTAACCAAACTCTGTATTTAGTTGGCCCCTGCCATAAACTGGTGCTGATTAGATTTGGGGATCAATCGCACAACAGGAGGCGCTGTGATCGTATTTTTTCTAAATTTTTAACATGGCAGTATAGGACAAAATTTCGTATAAATATATATAATGAGAGTTATTCTTAACCTGTCATTGTAAAATTAATACGAATTATTAATAATAGTAGTAGTTAATTAGGAAAACAATTTTGTGCATTTGGGGGCTACCCCACGGGGTGGAGTAAATTTCAAAGATGGGTATCTTTCGAAAGGTCTCGTCAATACCTTTAAAACGAATGATTGAACTATAAATATGTGATAATTTAAAACAAAGTTATCGATTTTTTTTACTTTTAACGAAAAAAAACTTGGAATCTTTTTTTTTTTTCAATATTGTTACTGAGTGAATTTGTTTAGGAAAATATAGAAGAAAGTTTTGTGGAGGCCACAACATACTAGTTTTTTTTTTTTTTTTTTTTTTTTTTTAATGCGTAATTTATGATGCTATGTAATGTTATAGGACTTTGTGATACGCTGTTAGAGTTTTTCAATAATTTATTAAAAACAATTAAAAACAAATTCGCTATTTTACAGGTATTCATAAAATTAAATCTGTTTTTCCTAAATAAAAATGAAAGTAATTTTGTAATTACTTTTAAATAAATTATTTAGTTTTTATAATTTTTATTTATGCATTATTTTCTTTAATTAATAATTAACTAATAAAAAAAAATATACCGATTTAATCAAGTATAACAATGTTAAATATAATAAAATTTGTAAAAAAAATGTTTAAATTTAATAAAATAAAACCTAAAATTTTATATTGTTCTACATTTTTTAAATGCTCTCTACTACTGCGTTTTTTTTTCAAGATTTTAGATTATTATAGTTAAAACAATTTATTCTTAAATACTTGGATATTGCTTTGAGGTTTCATTTGCATATTATTATTATCATTGCTATTATCATTTAGTTTGAACAACGGATTTTAATGGAAATATTAAATATTTAATTTTACTTTATATAATTTAAATAGTTTTTGGAAAATTTAATATATATAATACTGCGATATTTAAATGCATGCATATGCAAAATTTTCCAACTTTAAAACAATAAATTACAAAAACGATTTGCAACATTCTTATCAAAAACATTCAAATACATTGAAAAACGGTACTTTTCACAATCGCCATAAATGTTTTAGTTAACAAAATTAAACAGTACTAGTGTTTCCCGTGAAGAACATCTGCATGATATTATCTACACACTTAACATGATTTTTGGAAAAATCTCATAAATAAAATCACTCGACATTTTCAGCATTTTTTTCCTTCAAATAAAAGATATTAAAATATTTGACATATTAAAAATCAATTATTTCCTAAAATTTAACGAATTAAATCACCATATCACCATACATAGCAGAAATTCCGTAGATAACAAATGTATCTACAAATTAAATAAAGAAATAGAAAGAAATAACGTTAATTCTATTTTTAATGAATGAAAAATCTAAAGAAATATTATAGATGGCCCCACCACATCTTTTATCTCTAGTCGCCGAATCTATGCTATGGGTCTGGATTGACCATTCAGATAACATCTTACGACACTAAAATAAACTTTCGACAAAATTTAATGGTAACTTGTCTACGTTAGAGAAATATTACACGCATATATATATATATATATATATATACCGGGTGATCCAAAAGTCAGGACAAACTTTAAAAATGAATAATTCGAAAACGAATCAAGATACAAAGATACGGTTTGCACCAAACGGATGGAAAAGAATCCGGGTTTTATGTGGTAACGAAAAAAAATCGTTCTGTTGGCGACCAATAGATGGCGCTGTCGGAATTCTGATGTAGGATTATGCAAAGCAACAAATGATATAAAAAGAAACAACTACAGCATGTAATGGTAGTCGAAACTTATATGCATCGAAATACCGCATTCTCAGTCGCTTCTTTAATCACGCATGGCCTCCAACATCTCCCGATCTGGCACCCTGTGACTTTTGGCAGTGGAGATTCTTGAAGTCAAAAGTGTACCGCGACCAACTGGCATCACTAGCAGCACTGAAAGATGCCATCCGCGAGAATGTGCCCGCCATAACGCAAGAAATGCTACTAAATGCTGTGAACGATGTGGTGAATCGTCTCACAGCTGTACTTCTGAATGATAGACATTGAGCAGTTACTGTAGTAGTACTAATTAACTGTAATTAAGCTAACTTGTAAGTTGTAATTTTTTTTTTCATTTGTAAATCACCTTTTGTTGAAATAAAACACTATAGCGCCATCTGTTGGTCGCCAACAGAACTATTTTGTTTCTATGCCACACAAAACCCTGTTTCTTTTTCATCCGTTTGGTGCAAACCTTATCTTTGTGTCTTGATTCGTTTTCGTATTATTCATTTTTAAAGTTTGTCCTCACTTTTGGATCACCCGGTATATATATTATTGCACAATTGCATAAGAATAAATGAATTTTTTAAATGATATGCACTGAAAAAAAAAAATGCTCAAAAATGAGTAAAATTGTAACAAATTTGAGTATGTCATATGCTCGAAATATCTCTGAAGAAAATATACTCAAATTTTAAAATCTCATGTACTTATTTTGAATATATTAATATGCTCAAAAATTGCTATCCACCAAGGTGCACCTCAATATCTCAAGCATAGATTCTGTTTGAAGAATTCTTCCACAAACCAGTATGAAACTGCCACTTTATATTGTTTCGGAGATATGAGAAAATACATTTTGTGACTGAAATCTTTCCTTTTAAATTTGTGTAAATTTTATTAAATAACTTCTCTTTTAGTTCAGCACAATTATAATGAATTATGACGTATCAGAAATTAATTTGAAAACATAAGGTATTTCATAAATGAGACAACATTGTTTTCGTTTTTGAAACGAAGTTACTCATTTCCAAATGAGTATGTCCATTTACTCATTTTTGAGCGCTTCATTTTTTACAGTGTACCGCAGTTCGTTATCGTTAAAATTAAATTCAAATTTTAATTGCACAGTGAAAGTAAAAAAGTAAGCTATCTAGATACTTTATAGATTCTAATAAAAAAAAAAATAATTATTAAAAATAAATTAAATTAAATACTTAAATAAATATTTTTTATTACGATAAGAAAAATTTCACAATCTTCATTTAACGTATCAGTAATTCCGTTACTTAATTTTTATTTCATTAAATCAACCTCACATTATTAAACGATTATTTTTTTCGAACGAATTTCTCTTTTCACATTAAAGGATAGTTACTAAGATACAAGGCAGATTGCCAAAAGTAATTCTTTATGAGGATGTAATTACATGTAATTTTCACCATAATGAAAAATTTTTATCCGTAAGAATTATGTAAAACTTGCATATCTATTCAATTCAATTTTTTCATAAATATTTTTTAAATACTCGAAAATTATTGAGCATTCAGAAAAAAAATAAGAAATAAAACATAAAGAACTTTTACGATATTGATGAAATATTAAAATACTGCCGATAGTTTTTTGAAGATTGGTTTTAAAGTGTGTGTGTATATTAATTTAAATGTTTTTTATTCCTTTTTTAAATACAATATTTTAGTTCTCCATCATATGAAATTGTGGAAATTTTCGACCTTGTTTTTTATTATTTTTACACGTTTTGAGGTCTGAAAAATTCAAAATTATTCTTGATCCACTGTAATAGGGTGTCCATGTGTTAGCATATTATTAAGGTATTGGGTAAATTTGTTAACCTACGTACGCGACATCTCAAGAACAAATGATCACGTAGAAACCGGACCAGTTTTAAAACAGCAGTTATTTAAAAACTATTATATGTTATTAGTTTTTTTTTTTTTTTTTTTTTTTTTTTTTTTACGATTTTCTTAACATGGGACAAAAAAGTAAAATTTCGCATAAATCTCTATTAAAAGAATTATTTTTACCGTAAAAATGTTTGAATTTTTTTTAAATATCAATTATGATATTTGGGGAAAAAAAACAGTTACTAAGGATTCGTAAGTTATTCGAAATTTCTTATTCTCTTAACATGTCAAAATAGGGTAAAACATTACATAGACTTGTGTTATGGGGATTTTTACATTGTAAATACTTTGGTGTTGCATGAAAACTGAAATAAGGTACTATAATAAAATAAATTAGCAAATGAGGATAAGAAGAATGTATTGAAGTAGAGTTATGGTAGCCTAGTACATGTGGTATATCATTTTGTGACCGTGCCGAGTGATATTTGAACTTCATTTCTCTTAAAACGAACGTAGTCTGCATATTGTAGAATTTCATTAAAACAATTTGAAAATGTTTGGTGACAATATGAAATGACAATATTGACAACGTGAACAACTATTTTGAAAAATGTCAAACTAATCAGAGTATACCTATGCCAAACATTCCCACATACAAATGATATTTTTGTATATCGTTTTCTTATGAATATTAAGTATTTTATAGTGTACAATAGTATTTTTTATTTATTATTTGTTCAAATGACATTATCGATGTAATGTTAACGTCATTGAAATTACCTGTGCTAGAGTAGCATTTCAATTTTTATTTAAATTGTATTTCAGTCTTTTGAAAGTGAGATTTTGAGATATGGACAAAAATTTCAAGGTTAATTTAAATATATTTAGGACAATTGAAAAATATCCTGTGATGTGTAAAATAAAATATATAATATTGGGAAGTAAAATTTATTAATATTATTTTTTTATGTTATCATATTATTTATATTGGCAAAATATATGATTTAATTATTTCTTCTGTATCATATCTGAAAAATATATATATATATATATATATAACATTTGTCACCACAGTGAAAATAGGTTTTTACTAAATCTTAAAAATTAATAATACTTTTCTTTTTATTTGGTTAAGAAATTAAATATTATTTTTTTTATACGAAATATATTTTATTTTAAACAATCAAAGCATTTTTTAAAGGTGTAAACATTTCATAAGAAATATGCAAGCAGTTAACATGTTAACTTGTAAGAAATTTCAAACTGATTACATGAAAGAAAAAGAGAAGATTTAAATGAATAGTCTTTCATAATAATTATATTTTGTATTTCAATAATACCAATACTTGCAAAACTATGCGATGAAAAATAATTTAAAAACTTTAGTATTATGAAATAAGACGTCTGGAATCAAAGAATTATAGTATTAAAAATATCAAACAACTAAAAATTAAACTAATGAAATCTTTAAAAAGAAAAAAACGGGGGGGGGGGGACACAAATATAAAAATTACTTCTATTAGAAATTTATAAATTTCTAACACAGATTTTTATATGATCATAAATTTGTATGTCCATAAATCAATTTATTAATTTGTTTATTACATAAAAATTAATAGCAAAAATACCATTTATTGATATTAGGTGTTTTAAGTTTAAAAAAATAATAATAATGTATTTATATATGTTACATAATATTAAATTTTCTGTTTGTATTCTTTTAATATAAATCAAATGAAAAATGTAAAAAGGATTTTATATCAATTAAAAAAGAATGATTACTTAGTTTTATCAGAAATACGACCAATCACGTTTGAGAAGTGATGCATATATACGCGTGTGTGTGTTACAGTAAACACCTGAAATCCGTTTTTGCGTTTAATTACTAGTAAGAACGCATAGTATCTGTGAGCGCCAGGAATTTCACCTCCTTACTAGTGATAACTTGTTATAACTGCGGAAGTTAGGAAAAATACAAATTAAATTTTAAATTCGGATATTTACGTAAGTTTTATGTTAGAACCGTCCTTACTACACGTATAACGGTAAGAACCGAAAAAAAAATTGATTTATTTGTATAGAATAAAACACGATTGGTTTAAAGATTATTCTTTGAGTTTCGAAATAAGTTTTATTTATATATTATTATACGATTTGCCTATTGTTATATGATTATTGAACATATCACTAATGTTTGCATAACCGTTTGTATCAAATTTTAATTTGATGTATAGATGATTTATAACACTATATTCTGTACCTTACTGTTTTTTAATAAAACAAGAGATTTTATATTTCTGAATGCACTTTGATTTTGTCAATGTCGGGATTTTTTTTTTTTTTTAATGTTTTCAACGTAATCGCCAACTCTTTCTAGTGTGTGCATTTTATTAATAAATAATTTCCTGTTTATAGCTATTTAAATTGGCTTGATTCGGACCATGCTACAGTAACGTTATCCTTATTTGTACAATTTAAGCGACATTCTTCGTCAAAGTTACCATCTAAAATTACTATCTAAATTTAAAGCAAAATTATTTTATTATTTTTCGTTCCTTTTCTGGATTATCACATTCTATGTTTGAATCTTCTTTATGGCTCTCGCCATGTTAAATAAAATGTCATCCACGAATTTTTCGAAATCTTCCCACTCTAGAGAAGAAATAATGTTAATAGTCAAAGATGTAGTCAACTCTAAGCTCGATGGCAAACATAGCCTTATATATAATTTTAGCTTTATGTGTATTATATATAATTTTAGCTTTTATTTCAAATTTTCTTGTCCTATTCATCAAAAAATGCATTTCTCACTATGCCAGTGGAATCTGGGTAGAATAGAGCGATAAGTTATTTTTATAAGCAAAAACACAAAGGAAAGAATAATTGTCAAATTCAACACAAAACTAAATGCAGATTAATTATCTTCTAAATAAAAATCGATTTCTTAAATGGAAAATGCGCAATTAACCCGTTAACAAACATTAATACATTTCTTATTATAGATATAATTAATGAAAAGTCATTAAAACATGAAATTATCAAAGCTTTTTCTTTGAAAACTGTACATTATATCCCTAAATTATAAGTTGAATTTACATCATCTAACAAATAACAGCAATAGTTAAAGAATCTATTTTAGAGACAACAGAATGACAACAAGTATGGGTTACTATGCTCATGAAAGTTTTCTTTTCTACAAGGTATGAGCGAAATATATGTTTAAACAAAATATGACAATGTCTAGCACGGTTTAGAAAACAAAGCTAATGAAATCACACCACATTTTAATATAAATTGAGTTAATAATTTTTCTGTTAAAATCTTTTCATATTAAATACTTGGAATACGTAAGCCCCTCATTGTTGTAAGCCCCTCATTACAACATTTGAGCATAATTTGGATACCCTGGAATTGGTTCTTAACCAAGCTCTTCGACTCATCACCGGGACTGTTAAAACCACCCCAGTGGAGGCAATGTATCTGTATATAGACCTTAAATCCATAAAATCAATCATTCAGAAAAAGGCTCTTTTGTTGTGAGAAAATAAATGGCGAATTCCAGGATCATTAAAGCTTTTGTATGATTGTGACATTGCTCTTAATCTCTGTAGGAACTTTAAAACCCAGCAGGGATTTGTTCAGGGTTTTCATCAACTGGAAAGCGACCTTGGTTTGCAATATGAACCGGATCTTTTGCCTCTGCCACCTTGCCTTATTGAAGATTTTAATTTCAGCGTGTGCCTTAACCTCTCTGAGGAAGTTTTCAAGAAAGTCACTAATTCGGAGATTCTAAGGGTTCTCACCTATGAGACTATAAACACTCTTTATACTGAGCCATATTGCCTGAGAATTTATACTGACGTTCCCGATTGCAGGAGGGGCCCAACGTTGGAGCAGGGGTCTACTGTCCCCTTTTTTCTTTTGCAAATGCAGATGGTGCCTTTGCCTCCGCATACGATGGGGAATTAATGACGATCAGGATTGCTCTTTCCTAGCTGACTTGTCACTTCAATAAGTTCTCCAAGGTTGTTATACTTAGTGACTCTCGTGCCGCATTGCAGTCCTTGATGCCAACATCGAATTCTTTATCCTCTGGTGTCCTTGAATATTGGAGATTGTTACAGGATTTGTCTTCCAACGAAAAGGACATTATTTTACAGTGGATCCCTGGTACTGTAGAGTCCTTGGCAATGAAATTGGCTATTCTTTGGCCAGAAGGAGTGCCTTGACTTTACAAATATCTCGATCTAGTGTATATTTTTGCACGATAAAACTATTAATTAAAAATTTAATGTCTGAGAGGTTCAAAGAAGAGTCTTGAATTTCGCACAATACCAAAGTCTTGGAGAGAAAGACTTTCTGTGGTCTCAAAATGGCTCAGACATAAAATGGTAGCTGAGTTTAGACTGGCCACAGGCGATGACTGCTTTTTCAAACATTTGTACCGTTTTCGATTAGTTTAAAGTCCTATCTGCAATCTCTGTAATCTGGGACAGGACATGGATTGTGAACATCTCCTTCTTTGCAAGGCATTATCCAAGCGTTCCTTAGTAGATCGCTACTGGGAGGCCAGGGCAAAGATCTTTCAACACGTGTAGATGGGAAGGCTCCGTAGACGTAATATAAATCCACGGGATTCGGCGAAAGAGTGCATATAGCTATGCTGTAAAGTGAATATACAGGGGTAAATTGGCGAAAGGGCGCTTTTGGCAGTATCGACAAAAGCGATAATTATTAAAATCTGGTACATTATTGACAGCAGAAAACGTAGGAGGATTATCGCTCTAGGAAAAGTGGAAAGTGGGGAATTTTCATCAAAGAACCTTTAGTGAATATATTGAAAATAATCCATTATTCGCGATTTGGTACTGATTGATCTGTGATTTTTATATATGCATTTTTTATAGCAATCGAGTTTTTGTGGGAGTTGCTTGAATTTTTAAATTTACCAATGTATCAATTATACAAAAATATTATTCATGTTGAATAACACTGATAAATTTTAAAGAAAAGTACTACCGAATATATATATTTATAAGGTATATATTGTCTTAAAATAGTGTTATGAACCTTTTTTATTATGTAAATTTCAGTTATTTTTAATTCACACAATTTAATAATAAAGGTAAAAAAATCAAATGTCTAAAATTTTCTATAAACCAGCATTTAGATCATTTGTGATTGCCTATTTATTAGCTAAAAGTGTTATTAAAAGATAAATAATAAATTAAAAATAAACTCATGGAGTTAGTTTTACTTAAAAATTATCATTTTAAAATTTATGTCTATATAAAACTAGTTGTAACCTGCTACTATATTCTATAACATAAACGTAAATTTTTATTTTTAGTTGTTCTAAAGTTTAGTGTATAACTAGGTGCACACTGTAAACACATTAATAAAATATAACACTATAATTTATTAAACTACTAATGAGGTTGTATATACATTTTTATATTGTTCTTTTATTGTTTTTTTTTAATAGTCCTCTTGAAGTATTTAATTTTTACTTTCTTCTGTATACATAAAAATTATAAATCCATACGCATAAAATAAAATTGTATTCTTTAAAAAATTTCAATCTAAGATGTTTGTGTTACCAAAATTTTGTTGGCAATGTATCTCAAGAAACAATGGACAGAATTATAAATAATATTATATTTGATTGGACTTTGATATTAATTGGTGCTGATTATGTTTGGTATATATTGGCCAACAGGAGGTGCTGCTATGTTGCAATTATCCTCATTTACAATGCTTATAACTCAGCTTATATAACACATGAATTGAAATATAAGATGGATATTTTGAATAAAAGATATTTTTATTAAATTTGGGTGTATATCGACAGATAGGTGGCACTGTATAAATGTCTGTAATTTTCCATATTGCCGTATCTCAAAACCTATTACTTAAAATTACACTAAACAGAAGTTGTATTTAAAACATTTTCTGTGAGAAGTTATGTTATTTTTTTTATTTTCATTTAATTAATAGGTGGTACGTGGTACTGTACTGTGATTTAAACTGATTTAGGAAAAAACTGTGTAATGGATACAGCGTACTAGAAAGATAAATTTCACATGTATTTCATAAGTCTTAAATAAAGAGAACATATTTTAAGGATTAAAATAATTTTAAGTACTGCTAAAAAAAAAAAAAAAATGCACATTCCCCTTTAAAATTCAGAACACATATATTTACAATACTTTCAGGATTCTAGTATAATTGCATATTTATCTAAATTGCCTAAATTGTTTTAATAGACATTGTACATTGACAATGTCTATTTGTGTGTGTTTATCTAAAATTTTTGCTTCATCTCTTAAATGTGCTTGATTATCATTATTATTATTTCCAATAAAATTATTAATGCAGTTACTGATAGAAAATTTAATCAATGTAAACAAAAATTAAAATTTGCAATTAAAAGAAAATCAAAAGGCTATAATTTTAACAACAACAACAATAATAAATAAAATCTAAACTAAAATTGGAAGTGTTAGGTTGTTCCCTTCACAAAGTTTAAATTCATAAACAAGGCTTTCAAAAACATTTTGGTTTAAGTAAATGATTAATTCAAAAATTTCTATGCCTTAAACCTGTTTTCAATATTGTATAAAATTATTGCATATGCACACACTTAGTTCAATAAAACATTGGTAGCTTAATATTATATATGTATATTTTTATATTAAACAGGAAATCGGTTGACTGCAAATGCTAAAGTTTAAAGCTTTACTCGATATCTTTTTTTTTTTTTTTTCTTAACAGTAGAAATTTCACAAGCGTATTTATTGATTTAAAAAAGTGTACCAAATTTTTAAACCTGGATCAACCCCTAAAAATTAAAGACTCAAATACAAAATTAAAGCAGAAAAAAAAAAAATAATAATAAAGCACTTACTTCATTACTAAGGCTTCCTTAAGTAAATTTACAGCTTCTTCAACTTGGAAATATTAGCAGGTACAAAACCCAAAGCCAAAGAATACTAAAACTATGAACTTTTAAGGCTTGTACCAGCTTGCAAGTGGTAAGTAAAATATAATTTACCTTTCAGGACTACAGTGAAACTAAAAGAAGTTTTTAAGGAAGTGTTTAATCCATTATGATTTCACAGAAAATTGATACATCACTTTTAACAGGATAGAGGATAAAGACAACGGTCAACGACAACTGACAACTTCATTCAATTTCAAAATGGTGCGCGCAGTGACGCTTTTGAGGTTTGCCACAGTATACTTGGCGATTTCACAGATAGAGCGGGGGAAATGTACCAATTGTATCTTTCCTTTAAGATACATAGACTACTGTTGCAGCTGTTCTGTTCAATTTTTTTTTTTTTTTTTTTTTTTTTTTTTGCTCATTCCATTCTCTGCTGTAATTGTATTTTTATCTTGCCATTGGAAATTAAAAAAAAAATAAAAAAAATAAAAAATTTGCCACAGCGATCTATTCATTAAAAAATTTGCCACAGCAAATCTATTAAAATACTTTTTTACCGAATAAAAATATATAGAAAATTCTTTAAGAATATACGACCTATATATGCTTGGGATGAAATATGCACACAGTATTATACATCAAATATTACATCATCGTCATTCAAAAAGGAGAAAAACGCTATATCGAAATATGGGTTAAACTGTATATATCCAATTAGCGTTTAGCTAGTTTTTTAAACTATTTAATATTGAACTATTCTATCAACAACATCTTTCTGTAATTTCATGACATTTTCTGGATTTTTTTGTAATAAATCTACATATTTCTCTAGTAAAATAAACGAAAGTAAATCGTTAACGTTTGCGCATACTCAATTAAAACTTATTTAAAAAACATGGTCATATTTTATCTGAGATTTAATATTTTTCTAGTCTGATTTCATTACGTTATATCAGTTGTAATATGTCGAGTTATATAAAAATTTATTCATTGGTTTGGACATCCTGCGTACTATAAAATAATATCTTCCATGTTGTTAAAGAACCCTGCATATATCCATTAATATAAGTCCTATTCTCATATAAATGTATATATATATATATATAATAAAAGAAAAATCATAATTATATACTACATCTCCAAAAAATTTCAAGCATTATATTTTATAGGAAAATCCTAAATATTATATATATATATATGTGTGTGTGTGTACTATGTATATAGGTATACCTGTAGTTATAGGTATGTATATATATATATATATATATATAGATAGATAGATAGATATTGAAACTAAAAACATATTTTTGACTTCGTTTTGAAACTTTATTGGAAAAAAGTGATGCATAATATTTTCTTTTCTTAAGTTCCAATGGGATCTATTAAATATTTTTCAGATATTTGACAAAAACATTGAAATTGAAATTGTGCATTCATTTATAACTTGGCTTTATCTATATAAGTAGAAACGGGAATTTATTGAATTCTTAATTGAAAAAATATATGTTTCTTATTTTTTTAGATACCTTATATTGCAGCCTATATTTTTTTGATATCGATGAGAGAGATGTCGATTTTAAATTTACATTTAAGTCTTAAACAGCAGCTAAATATTAAATTAGTTTAATCAGTGAGTAGAAAAAAAGTATTTGAAATGTTACACAGATCTAGAGGTTATAAATTTTCATTTAAAAACGTATGTTATTTCAAATAATAATAATAATAATAGTAATAGTAATAGTAATAGTAATAGTAATAGTAATAATAATAATAATTATTATTATTTACATTAATTTTAAATTATAATATTCTGTTCTACATACCAAGATGTATTGTGGTTTTAAAACGGTTAACCAGGTTTATAGGGTATTTATTTAGCATGGTGGAAAAAATACTAAATGCATAAAAATGTATATATTGAATTATTTATTAATTTTTATAACTTTCTCATTAGTTAAATTTAAGTTTAAATTTAAGATAACGTTTAAATTTTTTCCAACAGCGTTCTAAATAGTTTTTGCACTAACAAAGATGAGTTTAAATAACAGCAGGACTGAAAATTTAAAATATTTATCATAATAATATTTTTTCTTCGTGGAATATTTTCTTTTCTTAAATTAAAAAAAAAAAAAAAAAAAAAATCAATTTTCCGTAAATATTAAATTCTAAAATAATTCATTTACTTTGCAATGGTATTAATTATAAGCAATTAAATTATATTATGAAATCCAAATATGTTTTAGTAATCCTTTGTACTACAACCCGCTATAATATACTCATGACAATTAATTAATATACTCAGATTAACAATGTACAGTAGTAAACACGGCATTTGACAGCAGGCGTTGATTTACTTGATGTATATTTACAAGGAATGTGTAGAGTTGTTATCAGTTGTTTTCTTAATTGGGCTGCAGATTACCTTTATTAAATTAAATTAGGTTTCTGTTAGTAAGTATATCAGTAAAAATATTCGTACTACTGTAGTCTATTCGAGGGAAAAATCATTATTTCATATTAGTACAGGTGTACGTTCTTTTGTTTTATGATATATCTCTAATAAATAATAATTGAAAAGCTTAAATTATAATTTTATTTTAAATATAATATTAAAATACAGATTTACTGAATTTTAATAAAGAAATTTCTAAGTTAAATGGTGATAAAGTAAATAAAACACAACATAAACATTACTTTAAATAAAATTTAAGTGTAAAATAAAATACACTTTATAATTTTCTATCTCTAGCATATTTTTTGTGCGTTCATTGTTCCTACAATTCTACAATTCTACAAAGTTTCTCCAACAACTTATTGAAATTTGGAAAATATAGTTAAAAGCATGATATCAGTATCATTAATGTACAAAAATATAAGATCTAATTCATTTCAGCACTAAATAAAAATGAAGTTTAAATAAAGTATTGGGTTGTTCGGAAAATAATTTCCCTTTTCCTTTGAAAATGAAAGACGATTTTCTTATATTGTATAAATATTTTATTGCATTATATATTCTCCACTTTGGTCGGTTTCTTAGCGATCTAATGAGTTGTTATTTGGCAGTTTTCATAAATCAATAGTTTATTTTGTCTCCATTATTATAAACTGGTTTTCAGAACGTAATGCCTGCGCAGCACTAGTGCGACGTAAAACTCAACCATCCAACAATCCATCCATCCAGAACATAACGCATCTTCAATGTTAAAACTTCCGGAGCAAAATTTAATAAACTAGTTTTGACACTGTCGTTCTTTAAATAAATTTATGTATACACATCGTATACCTTTTTCCTTGCTTGAAAAGTATTTTCGCCTTTTTGATAGCGAAAACAAAATATTCTGAAAATGTTGCTTCCGATTTCTTTTATTTGATAGGGCACCAATCAGAACCTCTTGAGCAGAATAAAACGAGCTTTTTCACAAGCAAACCTTGCTATATCAGCTGTCCCAATATATAATGGTAATGATGCTTACTAGTGAAGATGGTGTGAAAAAAAAATACAATTAAGTGATGAGGAAAACGAAATTATTTTCGGAACAACCCAGTAGTTTCTAACAAATGTCTTTTACAAATTTCAATATTCTTGAAATTTAAATTTGATTTTTTCTTTAATCTCAAAATAAATATTTTAAATTTCGTGGATAAAATACGCAAACAGGCAAGTTAATTAAATTTATCACATTTACAAATAATATTTAATTTCTAAAATTACATAACTTGATGAAATTATTTATATTTTTTGTTTCAAAATACATCTAGAAATGTATACTGAGTTTATTTTATTTTAGTAGTAAAATAATATATTATAAATGGATCAATCCGTTTTCCTTAATTGTGGAGATATGTCAACAAAGTTTTACTGGCCGAATTCCAAATTAAATCTCAGTGTATATGTTTCTGTATTGATAAAGTAGTATAAATATTTTGCTGTCTAAGGAATAATACAATTTTTTTTATGCAATTCTGGTAAAACAAATTTATAACCGGATTTATTCAATATATATATATATATGTGTGTGTGTGTGTGTGTGTGTGTGTGTAATCTTAATACTTTCATTTCTTCTTCCAATTTATTCTGTCAGGTGAATTTAAATAAAATCTGTATAACGAGATTAACAACAATTAAATTTATATATACTGTAATATATATATTTGGTACGAAACAGATAATATGCTAATTCTTTCTTTTTTTTTTTTTTTTAATTCGAAAATTAATTTTCACTTATGAAAAATAAAGTCAGCTTCATATGCTATAATTTCTATTACTTTTTGTCCTTTGAAGTTTTTTTTTTTTTTTTTCAATTAAAATCACTAAAGTTAACGAGATAACGAGGAAGGTCAAAGTTTAAGACATGATCTGTAAAAATAACTATGATTACACGTATTTTAATCAACTGCGGATACAAAAGAAAAGCATTTGTCGTATTATTCCTACATATACATACTTTAAATAAGACTTTTTTTCTCTCTGCTTTAAATAATGATAGAGAAAGTATTATTTTAAAGTCAAGAGTTTTGTTAACGCGTTTAGAGGTCTCCTGAATCCGAAAAGCAAGTTATTTGCGGTTTCCCATTTTGTCTGTGTAATTTTTATCATTACAGATCAAGAGCAAAAAATATCAGGGATTCCGAACTCTGTATTACAAATGTGTGCCATATAGAAACGCTGCAAGCGCAAAAGTTTAAGCCCATACTTTTTTTTTTTTTTTTTTTAACAAAATGAAAAATATACACCGGAATTCTTCGAATATTTTACTGTATCAAACAATTGGATTACAATTTCGCGTTTCAAATTCGGAAACAATTAATTGAAAGGAAAATAATAAATTTTAGAAAATCAAAATTATGATTCCTTAAAAGTTTAAGCCCAAATGAGGTTTTATTCAAATATCTCTTTAAATGCGATTAGTGGAGGATTGGTGAATCTTACCTCCTAGAATATAAAGTATAGAAGATAAGACTCACTGCAGTACAATTTATCAAATTGCCGAAATTGCTGCGGTTCTCGCCTGAAAAAGTTGCAAAAGTGTAAAAGATGAAAATAGAAGGTAAATACGTTTTGCAAATGTCACTTATTTTGAAACGGTGCAGAAGTGGTAGTTATAGCGTTTTTCAATACTGAGAACAATTCAAAGCCAGGAAGGCCGAGACCAGGAGGCGATCAGAAAGGCCGAGGATAACCACATTTCATGAGGATAGAAGAATAAAAGAATGTCTCTAACTAACAATTTCTTTCTTAATCAGACGAAAAAAAAAGAAACTTGGATCAACAATATCACCTGACACCATACGTACACGAATAACCGAATGAAGATTCATTAAAAAATAAAAGATACCTTTTAAGCCTTTTTCTAAAAAGAGTCACAAACAAGACTTTAATGTGCAAAACAGCACAAGTAACGTGACGAATGGATTGGTGTTTTTTTCTTTGATGAAAAATTTAATGTGATCATGGGCTCTCATTCTATTGGCGTGACTTGAGGAAAGATCTGAACGACATATTCAGCAGGCAACAAGGTGATAGTTTGCTCTTGGCATGGGTTGCTTTTGGCTAAAATGGACAAATGTATCTTTGCTTCCTAAATGACAGACAGAATTCGAAAGGTATCAAGAAAACTCTGAGTGAGCATTTGTTGTCGTTTGGTGAACTCCTAGGTGGTCCTAACTGCACCTTTCATCAGAAAAATGCGTCAATACACACTGCCCGTTGTACATAAAAATGGCTTAGATCTCGAAGTATTAGCGTGATAAACTGGCCAGCACTCAGCCCAGATCTCAATTCGGTAGAGAACAGCTGGTAAATCCTCCACCGCGACGTCTACAGAAATGGGAAGCAGTATTAATCTGTGCAAGAACTCAAATCAGCGACAGTGGAAGCCTGGTGCAGACTCGCTCCTGAAACCTTCTAAAAGCTCGTTTTATCAATAGAAAATCGCGTATTTGATTTCGTTAGGTGCAATGGAAAAGCCGTAGTCTACTAAAAAACCTATGTGCTTTGTGAAATGTAAATATTTTAGTTTTATCCATAAACTTTTACGACATCCCAATTTTGTTTTTTATATAATTTATTATATAATTTATATATTATATAATTTATATTATATAATATAAAAATTATATTATATAATATTATATAATTTTTTATATAATTTTCCATTTAATTAACTCTTTCCGAATTTGAAACATGAATTATCCAATTGCTTAGATACATTAAAACATTCGAAACATTTTGTTGCATATTTTTCATTTTATTAAAAAAAAAAAAGTTAGCTTCTGAATAAACCTTGCGCCGCACTGTATAAGATGTAATATGAAATTTATTTACCATTCTTTGATAAGGACCCACTAAAAATTCAAATCTATTAGGTCTGTATATTTAAGTTCCTGAAATTCCATTTCATACTGTGTTATAGGTTTTTCATATATTGCTGCAGCAAGTATACAATGTTATGAGTTATTTCAGACTTTTATTTAATAATGTATGGATAATATATCGGGTTGCACGAGTATCAATATGTTCTTCTCTATTGAATGTAACTAATAGAAATGTTTTCATTAATTTCACCAATTTTAGTAAAACTGCAATGGAATAATAATTACTTTTCCACTCACCTCAGTAAACAAAATAAGTAATAAAACTCTTTTTAAAGTTATTTACAACTTCTTTGAAAGTGTTTTATATACAGTATTTGTTTTCTTACCTGTTTTGGTAATTTCTCTTCGGTATTCAAAGACAGAAAAAGTTGTGTGAGTGACACAAGAGTTTATTTGTTTTTAATAAATGTCTCTTACAGCACCTTTCAATAACACTTTTTACAATAAATCTAAGAACATTAAGAAAATTTATTATAGTTCTACAATCATACAAATACATATAAATTTCATAATAAGAAGTTGATTTTTAATTAAAATCTAAAATGTGATAAGCTGACAATTGATTTTTTCCCTATAATTTCTATAAATGATTAGAAATATAACACATAATATAAAACTTATATATGACAAACATTGTCAAAAAATACATTCGAATGCAAAAAGGAAATTAATTTAAAGAAATTAAATTTAAGGTGCACTATAATTAACATTTTTAACTGATTAGTATTTTAATTCCCCAAGCCGAATCATACACGATAAGCTTCTTTTAAAATATGCAGTGTTTTTAATTCAGTCTGCATGATTTTCCATGCAATCATGTAAACAAACGTCCGAGCATTGTGGAGTTTAAGAACTACAAATTATTTTGTTTGATAATTTGCTACTCCTCTACTCCTCAGGCTCGACTAGTAAAATTAACATCAAACAATGTTAATTTTAGGTGATGGTGAATATGTAGTCTAATCAAGTACAGTGAATCTTCAATAAGTACAAGATCCGATGCTCTTTTAGACCTATGCAATATGTTATTATGCTTCAGAGAATTGTTGGTAAAAACAGCGGTATAAGGACGAGCGTTATCATGTCAAAAATTGTCTTTTGGAAAATTTCTGAAAAATAACAATACGGTTTAATAACCACTCTATCGTATAAATTTGCTATTAAAAGTTTCTGAATAACCTTGCGAATGACTATTATTCGTAGGAAATCACTTCTAGACCAAAAAACTTAACTCAGAACAAGTGTAAAACAACGCAGACAACGTCCTTTCAAGAGCCAACATAGCCTATTTTTAACTAAAATAGGTCATTACCGATGCTAAATGGTTATCGAAAAAAAGTATTTTGTGTTCTTTATTGAGAACCATTTCTATATTGATCACAATGCTGACCGTATTTCGCAAGAATAAGATCTCAGAAATACACTGTGTGTGGCTTAGACACACCGCACATGCGGAATTTCAGCAAATATAATGGTTATTAACGTATTTTACAAAGATTAGACATTTAAAATATTCTCTGTTTTCCACGCAAATTCAATTTTTAATACGCTTTTATTAGCTTCACCTGTATGTATGTATGTATGTAATGTATGTGTGTTTGTAATGTATGTTTGTATGTATGTTTGTAACTGCTCTGGGAGCAAACAAAAAATTTATATTGTAAAAAACCACTTTCCCTACGTGGACGATGTGGCGTTGAGGTAAGGCTCCGCGCTACGAACCTAAAGGTCCAGCGTTCGATAAAAGTCGGGGGAGATTTTTTAAAAATGGTTTTTGTTTAATTCTAAGTTATTTTAATTCACGATTTAAATGTATGTAAATATTATGCTGTGTCACTCACACGATTTTCTCTTACCCTGCATTTTACTACTAAGATAGATATTTTGTGCTTTTTTAGTTCACATTTCTATAAAAGCGTGTTCTTTAGTTTTTTAAAACTATAATATTATTTTATTTCATTGCAATAACTTAATTAAATAAAGGCTTTGGTGTTTTGTTCGTTTGTTTGTTTATAGATATCTGTTGATTTACAATAATTTATATATGAAGTACCGTTTATATGCCAATATCTTAAATACTTTGATAAAATATTTTCCTCTGTACTTCGAATTAATCTATTTTACTCTTCTAGTAAAATCATTGAAAGAAAATATTACTTTTTTTTTTTTCAATTTACGCTATGTCATTTGTAACTTATGCAGTCATTTTTAATTATAAACATAAAATATAACTTCTAAATTTATTCTAAACTGAATTTATTAAATAAAAAAGTACCACTCTTAGAATATCAAGGATTTTTTTTCTGTATGCTTTTAAAAGAGACAAGTTTTAAATATTTGCTTTTAAAAATATTGATAGTATTATTGACATCATCCTCGTAGAACTTTTTTTTTTAAAGTAATCATTATATATATATACATATATATAAATATATATACTCCTGCTCAAAATTCTAGCAACATTTACAAACGATCACGTTTTTGCAATTTAAAACTTATCTCATGATGAAATGTTTTTGAACAAAGAATATGTAAAGAACAGTGTATACTTCATGTTTTTAGTGAAGATTAGGTTACGAGAATGGTTAGGTGCCCTGCAACAAATTGAGCAAAATCAATAATGTTTGCTATCACTCTTTATCTTTAAGTGAACGAAATGTCTGAAACTGAAAGCATATTAAATAAAAAAGATACACTTTTTTTTTTTTACCTAAAAAAACAAATCAGCATGTATTTTATTTATAATATTCAGAGTTTTAAATTAAACGTATTTACACTTTTAGATAAATTGAAAAAATACTTTTGAAACTCACACAGAAAAAAAAGTTGTCAGTTGACAATACAGAATTGACTAACCCAAACTGCTGACTAGGAAACTTGAGTTAAAAAGTGCACTAGCTGAACTAGTCTCCAAAACAAATCCCCAGACTAAAAAGGTTAATATTATCAGTTAAGACGGCTCTATCTGATAATATTAACCTTCCTAGTCTGGGGTATTGTTTTGGAGACTAGTTCAGCTAGTATACTTTTTAACTGAAGTTCCTAGTCAGCTGTTTGGGTTAGTCAATTCTGTATAGTCAACTGGCAACTTTTTTTTCCGTGCATGTAAATACTGCAATCGGATTACAAATATCTTAAATCTCTCATGAAATATGATCATTCATATAAAATGTGTTCTCACTGCGCAAGTACAAAGAATAAAAAAGCTTTTTTTTTTTTTTTTTTTTTTTTTTTTTGCAGAATTTGATAGCCACATGTCTTGTGCATCTCATATCACAAGCAATGTTAAATATCATTGATGTTCAGAAAGTTGAAAGCAAACAAAAAGTGAGCACTTTTACAATTATTGTCCGAAATTAATTTTCATTTTAGGGGTCATGAATAAATTGATGTTTTCTTTATACGTCAGTAGATAAGTTCACTGAATTACATAACTGAACACCCCTGATTTGCAGAATTTCGGCAAATGTAATGCTTAGCAATGTACTGTACAACCAATTAGACATTTAAATTATTTTTTCTACGCAAAAGGAATTTTTTTTTTTTTAATTTCATTGCAATAAATTAATTAATTAAAAGCTTTGGTATTTTTTCTGTTTATAGAAATCTGCTGATTTGCAGTAATTTATATATGAAGTACCGTTTTATATACAATATCTAGTACATTTTAATAAAAGGTTTTCATGTCTACTTTTTAATTTGCTCAAATTGTTAACGGCCCCCTTTGCTGTCGTAAACTGAACTTCATAGAAAAACATGAGGAAGACGCTGTTCTTTACATAACCAATGTTTAAAAAGTTTTATCTAGCAATAAGTTTTTAAATTGAAAATTATTGATTGTTTATTATTATTTTTTCTTTTTTAAGATGCTTTGTTGAAAAGGAAATTTTATATTAATATTTATAAATTATTATGTCTTTTATTTAAGGAAGTTCGATTAATTATATGTAAAACGCAGTCCTGTTAAAGCAAAATATTAAAAATTAAATAGTTTCATATTCCATTAAGTCTCTGTGGAAATTTTCACATATTACAAAAATGGAAACGTCTTTATAAAACAAGTATTATGCAATTCCCTTAAATATGCCCTTCATTATTTTGTTCTCAGATTTGAAAACGTAGAACAGATAACATTCCATTCATTTTATATATACGGGCACACCGACAAAATTAATTACTACAGTGCAAGGGAGTAAGAATATTAATTTCAGAAAATCATTCAAATGTGAAACACAAACCTTGAACAACATTCACAGGAATCTCATTTTATGTGTAAGATGGTATATATAGTATTGAGTAATCAAGGATATTGATATATAAGCTGTTTCTGAAATCCCCCCTAATATAATAATCCTTACAACAGTTATTAGTCCTTGCATCTATAGATGTCAGTAATTGAGTTTCTCATATAAATATCTTTTGATGCATTAATTTAAATTTTCACCAAACTTTAATTAGTTATTTTGATTTTTTTTTAATTATTATTATTATTGGCTAAATATTATATAATTTATGATTTTACATTTTCTGTGAATCCACATGATTTATATATATGATTTATAAATAAATTATATATATATATATATATATATATATATAAAAGTTATTTTCAATATTTTTATTAATAGTTATCAACTTTTATTTAAAATATTATTTATGCATCGAGTGGTTATGTTTAATGTTATCCGGATTAGACCTATATAGATTCACTTTTAGTAGATGTATTTCGTTAAAAATTTGTATATGTGTTATGGACCATGAAAAATGAAATGAAACATTAAAATTTAATTAACAATTCTATTGGTAGATGGCAATTTCCCTGCAATGTAGAAAAGATGTTATGGAAATTTGGAATGTTTTAAAAAACAATAGTCAATTTCGAAAAATATTTTTTCAACTTGCATTTAGAGAAGGTAAATTCGATCCTTACTGATCAAGGCATATTTATTAAAATGATAGTATTTTTTCATTTGGACTACGAGGATATATACACTTAATTATTAAATGTGAAGGAACTGGAGTGTTGGGTAAAGTACGTGGAAAATGTAGTAAAGTGAATTCAAATGACACTGTGAAATAAATCATTTTTTCAGTTATTCATTCAATTTTCAAATAATCTTAGACAAGTACAGTATCACGTAATCTGTCTCTACCTTTATCTACAGTATGAATGATACTAAAATCCTTTGCAAAGTGATATTCATGCAAAAAAAACGCTGCAATGACAAAAAAATGCATTGATTTTGCTGGATTATTTTTCGTCAAAATAGCCGCTGGCAATGCACGCGGACGCTCTTTTGACCACGGCAATATTTCTTTCGCAGATTCTTTTGAAATCAGCTTCCATTATCATACCCAAACCACCAGTCTTTTCAAAATTATTAATGTTCTTTATAAAGCCCGGTTCTGACTGAGACTTCCATTGTACGCCTTTCAGGTGCCGATTTTCTAGAAATGCAGTTAAAAATTTGTTACCGTTTTAATAAAGTAACTTAATTAGTACGGATCGAAGATTAGGTCTTGCTTTTGCCTCCAATGCAGTAGCGTGTGTCTTTTGCACCTGAAGAAGAAAGGCCTCGTCCTTCGAAAACCGATTGTGCTGGATTAAATTTTATGGTGTGTGAAGAAGTTTTGAAGTTTTAAGATCGAAACTGATTTTATAACATCGGCTAATTTTTATTTATTTATTATTATTTTTTTTTTTAATTGACGCTCTGAATTACAGTACCTTTTTTTTTACTTTCTTTTACCCATCGGGTCGAGAAAGTATTGTTTTAGGGTCAAATATTCGAACGTGCGTTTTTGCTATATTTACATGTTCTGAGGTCCCCTAAATAAGAAAATCATGTTTTTAGCGCAGGTCTGTGTGTCTGACTGTTATCAGCATATCTCAAGAACAAATAGTAGCATAAATTACTAACTCGGTATTCTAAATGTATATCATATAGGAATTCTACAGTAAGTTTTTCGTTGAGATGAAGCAACTGGTTCATGTACAAGGACACTGAAAAGTAATCAAATACATTACGTCTATGGGGGAAATTGTAGGTAAGTAGAGTTTAACATCTATAGACTGCACTAAACCAAATGAAACGAATATATATTTTTTGTAATAGAGAAACTGGGAAAAGTTTTTTTGGTAGGTAAGAGCTCCGCCTCACCCCTGTGGGGAAAGTCATGATGGGCATCTCTCAAAAGGGCTGCCCAATACCTTTAAAACGAATGGTTGAACCATCGATCTGCGATAATTTAAAATAAAGTTATCGTTTTTTTTTTTTTTTTTTTTTTTTTTTTTTTTTTTTTTTTTTATGTAATATTGAGAATAAATTCAACTTTTGGATATTTAGTGTTATATTACTTCCGTAATATTGAAATCGTCTGCATTATCATAAAAGATAATTTGTTTAAATAATAATTTTAATAAATTATTTTTTAAAAACATAATTAATTTTTAATAACCGAATTAAATTCTATATAAATGTAGTTGCATTAATGAAACGGGGATTGAGGGGGGGGGGGCTGTAGCTCCCCTCAACTAACTAGAACTAATTATCATATAAAACTCTTCCGAAGCCTAATTTGAATTGTTTAACATAGGTTTATATAACAGTACTCGTTATCTTACCTCTTAATATCTAACCTGAATTTATAGTATTAAATTTCAGGGTAAGAGAATGTCGTGTGAGTGACACACCAGATTACATTTTTCTATATTGCATGAAAAGCATCAACTATCGGTTAAAAACTGAACAATTTGTTTTTATTGCAGTATTATATTAACTGTGGTCTATGTAACGCATATTCCAAGTTTCAATGGAATGCGTGCAGGTATCATAAAGCGATCTAAGTAGGTTTAACAGGTTAACTTTGATTATAAATAATATGTATCTAGGATTAAAATTCTAATATTAACCATGTTCTTAAATAGTTTAAACAAATTTAACAGATTTTTAATTATTTACAGAAATACATCATTTTAAAAGGTAACAATATGTATAATGAAGTTACTCCATTTTTTTAGAACGAATATTCTCAATTTTATTTTAGTTATTAAAAATATATATTTGCACGTTCATTTTTTTCGCCATAAAAAAGCGATATTTATTTATTTATTTGTCAGTTATAAATAACAGAATCTCGTTATAATATAGCTTTTATAATTGTAATAAACCTTTAATAATCAAATTTATGTCCAAAGCTCGTATACTTTCGACAATTTACATTTTTTATAATATATTTAAGCCATTCTTAATTTTTTCCATCATTTTAGTTTAACCCCTTACCTGTGTTGCCCGAATCCATTTTGGGCAGTGAACACGCCCTTTGTGTAATTTTTTCTTAATATTTTACAGAAAAAGAAAGCCCCCTCCAGCCAGCACCAAAATATATATAACTTATTTGGAAATATGCACTCATACACATTATCCATATAATTATTTTCTCTTTTTTTTTTTTCTTTCTTCTTTTGATTGAACAAAAATGTTGGTTCCATGGTCGTGTCTTTGAAATATATGCCACAGTTAAGGGGTTAAAGGAAATCGCCATCATTATTTAAGATGTTTAACTTTATTTTCAGTAATAATATATATATATATATATAGATATAGATATAGATATATATATATATATTTTTTTTTTTTTGACAATTCTTTTTTTGTTATTATTATTTTTTTTCCGACGTAAAAATAAATGTAAAATTCAAGGTAGAACCCCATACAAATGGTGACAAAGAAAAATTGCAGATTGAAAGAAATAGTACTTTCTTGCTAAAATTAAATAAAAAATAAATAAAAATAAGAAAAGGAGAAGAAAAGAAAATCCAATATTTATTATATAGTGTTAAATGGGTATTATATTTATGTCTAGATTATTTTATTTAATGAAAAAAATATATATGTCGCTCAAATGTAATGTTTTGTTTGCTTATCTTTTAACTAATGAAAAAACATTACAAACATGTAATCGCCAATAACATGATAATTGGGAAATTTTTTCCTTGCAATTAGCTAACTCATCTTTGACGTTATATATATGTATATATTTCCGGAATACAGCAATGCTTTATCCAATATAATAATCGGTCTATGGATAAAAGTCAATATGTTATTATACATTAGTAATTTGTAAGTAAAGTAATATTAATTTATCACGAAGAACCGTGTTCTTTAACTGATTTAGGAACAGCTCTAATTCAGTTCCTACTTACTGTCATTTAAATTTTCGATATATTTTGACGATGAATTTATATGGCTATTGCAATTACGTTTGAAAAAGTCTTGGCGAGAAACGACCAAACTACTTCAGTGCCAAATTACAAAATTCAGCAAATGAAGCTACTAAAGCTGTTCCAAAATTTAATTATTTTACCTATTTCATAACGCATATAGTGATTCCCTGTTATCAATATTGCATTCATACATCGCCATAGATTCAACATTTGACGGAAATTCAATGCAGAAAAAAACTAATATATTTTAGATGAGATTGAATATTGAAGAAAAGGTATAACTTTAGTATAAAACCTTCTTCGTGTCTTTATTATTATCTATATATTAATAGGCAAGCATAAAATTTGTAGTCCCTTTTTGATATATTAATTATAGGAATAGAGGGATGAAAATGGTATCATTCGAAAGGTATGGTTAGCTAGATGAGGTGAATACAAAAATTATTTTCTTACGATGTCAAGAAAGTATTTAAAAATACTTTTATTTTTTATGCATATTCCCTCATTTTTCGATTTCATACACATAATCCTTTACATTAAAAAATAATCTGGTGTGTCACTCACACGACTTTCTCTTACCCTGAAATTTAATACTATAAATACAGGTTAGAGATTAAGAGGTAAGATAACGAGTACTGTTATGTAAACATGTGTTAAACAATTCAAATTTGGCTTCGGAAGAGTTTTATATGATGATTAGTTGTACGTGAGGGGGATACCGACCCCCCCCCCCCTCAACCGCCGTTTTATTAATGCACCTACATTTATATAGAGTTTAATTCGGTTATTAAAAAATAATTCTGTTTTTAAAAAATAATTTATTGAAATTATAATTAAAAAATATTTTTTTTTTATGATTTTGCAGACGATATCCACATTAGAGATGTAGTATCTATATATTAATAGGAAAGCATAAAATTTGTAGTCCCTTTTTAACATATTAATTATGGGAGTAGAGGGTTGAAAATAGTATCATTCGAAAGGTATGGTTAGCCGGAAGGTGCGAATACAAATATTATTTTCTTACGATGTCAAGAAGGTATTTAAAAATACATTTATTTTTTATGCATTTTCCCCCATTTTTTCCCTTTTATACACATATTCCTTTACATTAAAAAATACCTAAAAGTAGAAAGTTGTTAAATCTGGCAATTTCATGAAACTCAAATAAAACCATAGACACAGTAATTTGTATAATATAGCATCACTATACGCAAGCGAAGTGATGACGTCACTGTCTGTCCATGGAGCCATGAAAAATATTTGGATTTTTTTTTTTTAAATATTTAAAAATAACGGAAATTATCTGCCGATTTTAATTCCGATATTTGGGTATAGTTATATATAAGTTACTGTCTACATGTGTTTGATTGAGTTATTTTTTTCTGTAAAATTGATAAAATTTTAATTTAAAATCACAAAACTCCAGGAAAAAAAAAAAAAAAAAAAAATGGCAAAATTCCAGTTTCGAATGTAAACATAAACATTTCATTTCAAAGGGTGATATTTAAACAATAAATATTCAACTAATATACTAAATAAAAGGAAAATGGATTTGTTACTAACTGCTGCATGTATAAGTAGACGATACGGAAAAAATTCGATTTCCGATTTTTGCTGAGTTTACATGTTTTAAGCTTTCTTTACGTTTCAATTAACTGAATTTGGCTACTTATTTTTTTAAAAAGTGTCTTTATTGCTAGCTTTTGTGGATAGAAGAAGTAAGTAGAAGATATATAAAAACTTTTGATTTCCGGTTTTCGATGAATTTACACGTTTTGAGATTTCCTTGCATTTTAATTAAGTGAAATTGACTACTTATTTTTATTTTTAAAAAAGTGGATTTATTATTCTTTCCTCTGCATATATAAGTAGAAAATATAAGATTCAGAAAAGTTTTAGATTTTCGGTTTTCGATAAAGTTACACGTTTTGAAATTTCCCGAACTCAATTCGACCATTTTTGAAATATATCTTTTTTTTTTGTTCAAACACTGTACTTTATGAACCAATCGAATTTATTTGGTACAACTACAGTCAGCTGAACCCCTCAGCTGAATTTGGCGATTTCTCTTTGGCGCCGATTTGATCGATAACGATGTCGTTGTGGATTGTTTGCGATATAATATGGCAGCCTGCGTGCTATTTATTTTGGATTTATGATTTATGATTTATAATTTAGCTTATGATTTTATCATTTATGATATATGATTTATGATTTTAGATTTATGATTTTGCCATAATCGCCTAAAATAAATCGCCAAATTCAGCTGAGGGGAAATACTATAGTTGTTCCATTAATTTAACAGAATTTGATACTTGGTTGGGCCTTGGTTTGACATGGTACCTATTAGCTTCTGGGCTGTATCGCACAACAAGGGGATTTCACGTTGCGATTTTCTCTCATTTCAGGAAAGGCTAACATATACAGAGAGAAATAATTATATTAAGTAAAACTTGTTTTGAACAATTGTTTTGACTTTTCTTCCATCAAAAACAATCCTCTATTTTCGGTTATCGGACGATAATGACTGTCATTAATGAGATCTTTTCGATTTGTTGATCTTGCTCGTCTAATTTTCATCCTGTCTATTACATTGGTTTTGTCTTCTTCTGTGATTACACCCAAGTGCTGTAAAGCGGCACTAGCTATTGCTGCAGCAGCTCTATCTGATATTCCGATACGGTCAGCAATGGAAGCTACAGATGACAATTTAATACGCATTTGAGTTTTTTTCACTTCTTTCAGATTTGAAGGCCCTGGTAGATGTGTGACTTCTTGTATATTTGATGGACCTGGTTGGTTTGCCTCTTCTGGTAAAGAACAATGCTGCCTTTCAGCTCTGTCATTGTTGCCTGTAACCGTTTCTAATGCACTGGTGTGTTTTGTCCGTTCTTGATTAAACTTAACTATTCTCTGTAGTTCTTTACTTTTTCTGACTTCTTTCTTCCTCAAAGCGCTTGTGGTAGCTTTATCAATATTACCTATAACCATTGCTCTGTTAGAACGTTGATCTTTCAGAAACTCTTGTTCCATAACTGGTACTTTTTTTTATTTTATACAAGTACAAGTATTAAAGTTTGCACACTTACAGGCACCAATATCAAATAAACGTTTCGCTTCTTCTCTAAATTTTGCAAGGTTGCAGTCAAACTTATCTGACCCTTTTCTGCTTTTAGACCTTAATAAATTTCTATATTTACAATGATAAGCTTTTATCATTTGTAAAATTCTTTTGCTAGAAACAACGGGAATAGAAGCTCTTGACCATATTTGTTCTATTTTGGGAACTAAAATGTCACATATTTCACTTACAGTAGGATCCTTCTCTGAAGCAGTTTTGAGGTTATGTCTAATATAACAGTAACACTTCATAATGTATTCGTAAGTAGGCAGTTCAACTTCACCCAAATTTCCCAAAAATGGGACATTCCATTTGTCTTGTCTTCACTATTTTAGACTGAGCCATTTTTATTCTCAAAAATAAAGTATTATGCAAACTAAAACTAACAAAATATACCTTAAACGGTGCGGAGACGTCCACTCAACTGAACTTCGCAAAGCCTGACACCTGCTCTGAGCTTGTCAGGTGTCACGTGTCAGTACACTCGGACAAATCTCCGCCTCCTTCCACCCCCCTTCTCCCTCACAACATCTGCTCCGGCTATGACTCATGCTTCCTTATGCCAATGCTATATTAAAACTGTTTCTATTCATAATAAAACGCCTATTTGAAATATTTTGTTTTATAATCGAGACCCGCAAAAAACCCCTTTAAAATATAGCAAAGATTTCAATTTTATGAAACTTTAATGTCCTTGCGGCACCTCAAGACGTACTCCAATCGTTTTCATATTTTTAATTTATCTTATCTACACCAAAAAGCAACTTTTCAGCGCTATTTCAAATTAAATATCAGAAGTTGGTTTTTTCGTTTTTTTTTTTTTTCAATTTTATGAAACTTTAACGTCTTTGCGGCACCTCAAGACGTACTCCAATAGTTTTCATATTTTTAATTTATCTTATCTACACCAAAAGGCAACTTTTCAGCGCTATTCCAAATTAAAAATCAGAAGTTGGTTTTTTCGTTCCACCCTAATATAGAAGATACAGAAAAACTTTTGATTTCCGATTCTCGATGAATTTATATGTTTTGAGATTTCCTTGAATTTCAAATAACTGAAATTGACTGCGAATTTTTTAAAAAGTGGATTTTCTGTTCTATCTTCTGCATACATAAGAAGAAAGTATAAGATACAGAAAAAATTTAGATTTTCGGTTTTTGATGAAGTTAAATGATTTAAGATTTCGCGAACTCAATTCGAACATTTTTGCAAAATATCTGTCTTTTTGAGTTCAACCACTGTAATTTATGAACCAGTGGAATTAGTTTAACAGAATTTGATATTTGGTTGAACTTTCGTTTGACATGGTACAGATTAGCTTTTGGGCTGTATCCCCCTATAAGGGTGTTTCCACGTTGCGATTTTCTCTCATTTCAGGAAAGGACCAACATCTACAGCGTACCAAACTTAGACAAATATATTAAGTAAAACTCTGCTGATTCAGTTAGAGTGTATATCGACAAGCAATTGCCGCAGCTGTGTTGCAATTTATTCCGTTTAGGACAACACAATAACTTTGTTTCGCCTTGGTTTGCAAAAAACATTGGTCGAGTTTCGACCACTGGGTGATACTAGTCATTATTATTAGCTATTGTACTTGTTTATCGTAACGTAAATGGCAAAAAAAAAAAAAAATTACTTTTTTGTGAGCAGTGAGAAAATTTATCTTCAAATCAGTATACAAATAATTATTTATACATATGAGTAAATATTTACAAATTGTACTTATTAACTATAATAACCTATCCTTTGCCTCCATCAGCATAGTAAGCTTTAACTATGATAAATATTTTTTTTAGTAGTATTCTGTGAATAATAACACTGCTCTGCATGAAAATCGGCCCCAAAACTATTTTTGAAAATTTTTTTATGTAAAATAACCACATGAATCCGAATGTGACACCTATTTTGCCCTATCAGTCACCGATTTTTGGAGATACTCCCCCCCTCCCACACACACACTCCTTGTTATAACTTTTCGGTAATTTTATGGCTATAAATTTGCTTTATAAGGGGATAAAGGATTATTTTAACTGTTAAATATCTTCTGACGGGCAACAGAGACGAAAAGTTTTGAAACAGGAATATTTGCAGCGAGGGGAAAATCTATAGGGTCGGGGAGAGGATTTGCCACTGAAACTATAAATTACATTTATTATATTTAATCGATTGTTACTATTATTTAATGTATATTATATGTATATATATTGTTTTGTTAAGTGTTAAAATAATTATTTTCCATTCTCCATATCAAATTCATGGCCGTAAAATTATCGAACAATGATAAAAATTGGGGGATGAGGTAGATTCCCGAGAAAACTGAAGATAATTGGGCAAAATGGGTTTCATCTCCTTATATTATTGCCGAAACGTCAGTGGAGGCCCTACATTGAGACTCAAAACGGTTTTGGGCTGTGTCTGTCCGTCTGTCTGTCTGTCTGTCGCGCGATAGCGGCCGCAAAATTAGCGCTATTGACTTGAAATTTGGTACACATGTTCATGAGCCCCACGAAATTAGCTGTATAGTTTTTGGTATGTATTCCATTTGTAGTTCGTATACAGGGACACGCCAAAGTTTTTCTTATCATTACGGCCTATGGGAGGAATTTGTACGTATCGCGACAGCGGCCGCAAAAAAAGCGCTATTGACTTGAAATTTGGTACACATGTTCATGAGCCCCACGAAATTAGCTGTATAGTTTTTGGTATGTATTCCATTTGTAGTTCGTATACAGGGACACGCCAAAGTTTTTCTTAGAATTACGGCCTATGGGAGGAAATTGTACGTATCGCGATAGCGGCCGCAAAAAAAGCGCTATTGACTTGAAATTTGGTACACATGTTCATGAGCCCCACGAAATTAGCTGTATAGTTTTTGGTATGTGTTCCATTTGTAGTTCGTATACAGGGCCACGCCAAAGTTTTTCTTATCATTACGGCTTATGGGAGGAATTTGTATGTATCGCGGTAGTGGCCGCAAAAATAGCGCTATTGACTTGAAATTTGGTACACATGTTCATGAGCTCCACGAAATCAGCTGTATAGTTTTTGGTATATATTCCATTTGTAGTTCGTGTACAGGGACACGCCAAAGTTTTTCTTATCATTACGGCCTAAGGGAGGAATTTGTATGTATTGCGATAGCGGCCACAAAAATCACGCTATTGACTTGCAATTTGGTACACATATTCATGAGCCCAACGAAATTAGCTGTATAGTTTTAGGTGTGTATTCCATTTGTAGTTCGTGTACAGGGACATGCCAAAGTCATTCTATCATTACGGCCTATGGGAAGAATCTGTATGTACCGCGATAGCCACCGCAAAAATCAAGCTATTGACTTCCAAGTTTTGCAGAGACGTCAGTGGAAGGCCTCTGTTGAGACTCAACAGGATTTTGTGTTCCGTCTGTCCGTCTGTCTGTCTGTCTGTCGTGCGATAGCGGCCGCAAAGATCACGCTATTGACTTGAAATTTGGTACACATGATCATGATCCCCACGAAATTAGCTGTATAGTTTTGGGTGTGCATTCCATTTGCTGTTCGTGTACAGGGACACGCCAAATTTTTTTTTATCATTACGGCCTATGGGAAGAATTTGTATGTACCGCAATAGCGGCCGCAAAAATTCTCCGATTGATTTGCAAATTGACACATATATTCAGGCTCGGTGTAGGAATAGCTATTTATTTTTTTAGGCCTATACATTTTATGGATTGTATGGATTGTAGACAGGGACACGCCAAAATACTTCACATTACGGCGTATGAGGTGAATTGCGTTTAAACGCATTTTAACATCTTTACTTTGCAATCAAGAAAATTAAACTAGCGTACATGAGTAAGATGTTTAACTTATGTTGTTTGAAGAAAATATGTGCTCTTAAGCTTTCTAATTAATGTACAGGACCTTACAAAATTGTTCTGACAATGTCACGTAGTCATCCAAACGATGTTAAATTTGGAACAATTATTAATTTTAAACGCAAAGTAAGCTGAATAGTTTTTACAGGTGTATAGAATGTTTATGGTTTGTTTACAGAGACACGCAAAAGAATTTCGTAGCATTAGAGCCTATGGACAAACTTTTATTTAAGAGCGCACTTTAATGCGTTTATGCTGCATTGAACTTAATAAAATTATCATACATTATAAAGATGCTTAAAATTATGTTTACTCTTAAAAAAGGTTATGTATAGACTAAATAATTTATGGGACCACACAAAATAATTCCGAGTATGTACTGTAATCATCTGAATGATGTCAAATTAGTTTGAAAAATTAATGAGTTATAATTAATTAAGTTTATTCTTATTATTGGCGTTTATAATGACTGTGGCTACTTTTCCTGGATATATAAAATAATTTCGTACTATTACGGTCTATAGTCGATATTTCTTAAAAGTTTATTTTAACATGGTTACACCCCATCAAATATAATGAATTTATGTTAGAATTTTAAAAGCATGTTTTCTTGTTGATAATTGTGGGCATAGAATTGGAAATTAGTTTAAAGGTTACGCAAAATATTTCCGATATGCTATGTAATTTTTTTTGTATGAAATTTGGTAGTTATGAAATTTGGTATTTATGAATTTCAGGGAAATAATACAAGACCGTCATTCATTAGGAATACATATTGTTGCGTACTTGGGGGTCCGTAAGTTGTGAGAGAATGAAAGGTAAAACTTGCAAAAATTCAGTGATGTATTCACAGGAAGTTCCAGAAAAATACAGGTCTATAAACCAAGTATCAGCTTCAATTCAACCAGTAAACACAGCTTAAACAACAGCCGTTAACAGCAAAACAACGGTACAAACTATTTAGCAATAACACATAAAGAAAGTCTCATCTAAAGAGGATCAAAGCAAAGCAAGAATTTCACGAAACTGACACAGATCTGAGACTGACTGCCTTGGCGAAAAAATGCTCCTTTTATACTTTTCTATCGAACACAGACTGTTCTGGAAACTTCTCGTATCTCATAATGAGATTAGAGCTTCCATATTTGGTATATCCCTAATAAGGATTTTCTCGCAAAGGTTGCCAAAAAAAATCGCCAAGGAGGGAAACAGTCGCCAAATTTGGAGCCAAATCCATTTCTTCCCTTATTGGAGCTTTTTTTAATGTTTTTAAGGGAAAATTAGGCTATTTTAACGCTAAAACGACTAAAAATGCACAAAGTTAGCATTTTATTAACTTTACTAAACTTCTTTGAAAGAATTGATACAAAAATAAATGCAATTATTTACAATTCCGTAACACTTTATAAGATATGCAAATAGAGACATAGCGGGGGGTTGAGGGGGGCGGCATCCCCCCTCAGGAATGTATCTGATTATGGTAACAAGTCGATCGAATCAATATATACTATTATATAATAAGGAATAAATAAAAATGACCTATTGAATAATGTCTGATGTAAATAGGACGCTGAGGCTCCTGATCTGCAGATCCACTAGTTGCCGAAACGTCAGTGGAGGCCCTCTGTTGAGACTCAAAACGGTTTTGGGCTGTGTCTGTCTGTCTGTCTGTCGCGCGATAGCGGCCGCAAAAATAGCGCTATTGACTTGAAATTTGGTACACATGTTCATGAGCCCCACGAAATTAGCTGTATAGTTTTTGGTATGTATACCTTTCGTAGTTCGTATACAGGGACACGCCAAAGTTTTTTTTATCATTACGGCCTATGGTAGAAATTTGTATGTATCGCGATAGCGGCCACAAAAATCACGCTATTGACTTGCAATTTGGTACACATGTTCATGTGCCCCACGAAATCAGCTGTATAGTTTTGGGTGTGTATTCCATTTGTAATTCGTGTACAGGGATACGCCAAAGTTTTTCTTATCATTACGGCCTATGGGAGGAATTTGTATGTACCGCGATAGCGGCTACAAAAATCACGCTATTGACTTGCAATTTGGTACACATATTCATGAGCCCAACGGAATCAGCTGTATAGTTTTAGGTGTGTATTCCATTTGTAGTTCGTGTACAGGGACACGCCAAAGATTTTTTATCATTGCGGCCTATGGGAAGAATCTGTATGTACCGCGATAGTTACTGCAAAAATCAAGCTATCGACTTCCAATTTTTGCCGAAACGTGAATGGAGGACCTCTGTTGAGACTCAAAAGGATTTTGGGTTCCGTCTGTCCGTCTGTCGCGCGATAGCGGCCGCAAAAATCACGCTATTGACTTGAAATTTTGTACACATGTTCATGATCCCCACGAAATTAGCTGTATAGTTTTGGGTGTGCATTTCATTTGTAGTTCGTGTACAGGGACACGCCAAAGTTTTTTTTTTATCATTACGGCCTATGGGAAGATATTGTATGTACCGCGATAGCGGCCCCCAAAATAATGCTATTGACTTGCAATTTGGTACACATATTGATGAGCCCATCAGAATTAGCTGTATAGTGTTAGGTGTGTATTCCATTTGTCGTTCGTGCACAGGGACACGCCAAAGTTTTTCTTATCTTTAGGGCCTATGGGAAGAATTTGTATGTACCGCAATGGCGGCCGCAAAAATCCTTCGATTGGCATGCAAATTGGCGCACACGTTTCAGCTTTGCATATAAGCAGCTGCATAATTTTTATTGCTATATTTTTTTAAACTATGTACACGGACACGCCAAAATTCTTAACATTACGGCGTATGGGGTGATTTTCGTTTAAATGCATTTTAATATCGTTACTTTGCAATGAAGGAAATGAAACTAGCGTACGTGAGTAAGATACTTAAACTTATGTTGTTTGAAGAAAATATGTGCTCTTAAGCTTTCTAATCAATGTACAGGATCTTACAAAAGTGTTCTGACAATGTCACGTAGTCATCCAAACGATGTTACATTTGGAACAATTATTAATTTTAAACGCAAAATAAGCTGAATAGTTTTTACTGGTGTATACAATGTTTATGGTTCATTTACAAAGACACACGAAAGAATTTCTTAACATTAGAGCCTATGGACAAATTTTTAATTTAAGCGCGCACTTTAATGCGTTTATGCTGAATTGAATTTAATAAAGTTAACATACATTATAAAGATGCTTAAAATCATGTTTACTTTTAAATAGGTTGTGTATAGACTAAATAATTTATGGGACCACACAAAATAATTCCGAGTATGTACTGTAATCATCCAAATGATGTCAAATTAGTTTGAAAAATTAATGAGTTATAATTAATTAGGTTTATTCTTATTATTGGCGTTTATAATGACTGCGGCTACTTTTCCGGAATACATAAAGGAATTTTGTACTATTACAGTCTATAGTCGGTATTTCTTAAAAGTGTATTTTAACATGGTTATATCCCCATCAAATATAATGAAATTTTATTAGAATTTTAAAAGCATGTTTTCCTGTTGGGGCAGAGAATTCATAATTAGTTTAAAGGTCACGCAAAATATTTCCGATATGCTATGAATTTTTTTTTTTTTTTTTTGTATGAAATTTGATAGTCATGAAATTTGGTATTTATGAATTTCAGCGAAATAATACAAGACTGTCGTTTATTAAGAATACGTATTGTTTCGTACTTGGGGGTTCGTAAGTTGTCCTAGAATGAAAAGCGAAACTTGCAAAAATTCAGTGATATATTCATAGAAAGTTCCAAAAAAATACAGGTCTATAAACCAAGTATCAGCTTTAATTCAATCAGTAAACATAGCTTAAACAACAGCCGTTAACAGCAAAACAACATTACAAAATGTTTACCAATAATGCATAAAGAAAGTCTTATTCAAAGAGGTTCAAAGCAAAGCAAGCATTTGACAAAACTGACACAGATCTGAGATTGACCACCTTGGCTAAAAAAATGCTCCTTTTATACTATTCTATCGAACACAGACTGTTCTGGAAAATTCTCGTATCTCATCAGCCAATCAGATTAGAGCTTCCATATTTGGTATATCCCTAATAAGGATTTTCTCGCCAAGGTCGCCAAGGAGGGAAACAGTCGACAAATTTGGTGCCAAATCCATTTCTTCCCTTATTGGAGCTTTTTAATGCGTTTTTAAAGGGAAATTAGGCAATTTAACGCAAAAACGAATAGAAATGCACAAAATTAGCATTTTATCGACTTTCTAAGCCTCTTTGAATGAATTTATACAAAAATAAATGCAATTATTTACAATTCCGTAACACTTTATATGATATACAAATAAGTATAGAAAGAGAGATACAGCAGGGGGTTGAGGGGGGCGGCAGCCCCCCTCAGGAATGTATCTGATTATGGTAATAAGTCGATCGAATCAATATATACTATTATATAGTAAGGAATAAGTAAAAATGACCTATTGAATAATGTCTGATGCAAATAGGACGTTGAGGCTCCTGATCTGCAGATCCACTAGTTAAAATCTGTACGCGTGTGTGTGTGTGTCTGTCTGTGAGAAACGGCTTGACGCAGCAAAAGCTCGGCCGCTAACGGACGCACGGACTTCGAACAGGTACCGATGGACAGAGAATTTATCGCAGATCTGGTTTATCTAATTTGCTAAACGATGCGACACTAATTAGCGGAGATATTAATTAAAATATCGACCATTGTCTAACGAAAAAACGATTCGAAATCGGAGGCGACAGCCATTTTCTACCGCGACCGCTTACCTTGAAAGAAAAAGCACAGAAAGAAAATTTCGTGGGTTTTTGTAAAGCGATCGCCTCCGATCTGTTGGAGATCTGTTGGACCCGGTGCAAGTTTTTATTCGATTAGAAATGATTTTTTTTAGGGGCACGAAGGGTCAGGGAAGGAATACGCGCGCGCAGCGCGTGTATCCCTTAAGTTGTGAGCGCGCAGCGCGCACGGGACTGCGCTGCCGAAGGCAGTGGGGACCCGGTGCGAGTTTTTACCCGATCAGAAATGATTTTTTTCAGGGGGCACGTAGCGTCAGGGAAGGAATACGCGCGCGCAGCGCGTGTATCCCTTAAGTTGTGCGCTTTTTTTCTTTAGGGGGCACAACGGGTCAAGGAAGGAATACGCGCGCGCAGCGCGTGTATCCCTTAAGTTGTGCACGCGCAGCGCGCACGGGACTGCGCTCCCGGGCCGACTTTTTACCCAATCACAAATGATTTTTTTTTAATTTCTTTTCTTAACACTAAAAGTTACCGTTAGTGATTCATTAATTATAGTGATTCATTTGAAAATACTGACCCTCTAGCGGGTGAAGCCCGCTAGTATTAGAATTATATTAGGAAGTCGTTTATCAGCAGTAATGGTATCAGGTCTCGATATTTTTCTTTTTTTCAGCGCAGTGTAACTAAATTCCCGTGTAAAGAACGGGCACGACAGTTAGTTTATTATCTGCATACTTATTGCAAATAATCCCAACTAATTAATATAAACGGCAAAAAAAATTTAATCACAAAAAATGGTTGTTCAAATAATTATAAATTATAATACTCTTTTCATGTGAAGATAACATTTTTTTTCCCCGTTCATAAAATATGGAACAGAATCTGTATATTTAAACATCCTCTATAACTATTGTTTAGAAGTTTAAATTACGATCAAATAATCACTAGAGGTGTTATATAGGCTCTTCATCAGATGCGTTTACATAATTAAAATAATAATTGATGAATGACCAATAGATTCAATAAAACGTCACATGAATATTTTTGTAACTTTCCTTTTATTTTTACAAAGGTCTGCAAAATTGTACATTTTAATTTTGTTTTCACTTCGTTGAGTTTATATAATGTGTTTTTATAAGCTTAATTAAAAAAATGTTTCCGTTTTTGATCTATCATCCAAGGTTTTTTTTTTTTTTTTTTTTTTTTTTTTTTTACAAAAGAACCATGAAGATCGAAAGAATTCACACAGAAGCTATACAAATTTTAAACTATTTATAAAATACATTTTAAAAAAGCTATATTTACACATTACCTTTTAAACGGATTTCTTTACACCGAAACTCTCTTCAGA
Organism: Salticus scenicus; assembly: GCA_963930645.1. Classification (NCBI taxonomy): domain Eukaryota; kingdom Metazoa; phylum Arthropoda; class Arachnida; order Araneae; family Salticidae; genus Salticus; species Salticus scenicus. The sequence goes on from OZ005656.1 coordinate 43,978,580, forward strand.
GCTTTTACTCTTCTTCACAGTTTAATGGCCTTGGACTAAGGGGAATTCTCTATTGCTCTCTATGCTGTATCCATGGATGATCTGCTTACATGTTAACACTCCGTCGTCCCTGATACTTACTCTATTTATTATTATAATTTTTTTTTTTTTATGTGTTGATGAAATAACTTTTCTTGTTCTTCACTCTCATCACCCAGATTTTTCGGGAAGTAACTTAAGTCGGAGTTGAACGATTAAAGGAGATAGGCGGGAATGGAAAAGAACTTAAATGAGAGACTCTAAACTCAAAAAATCTATTTTATTTATTTATTTATTATTTTTTTTAATAAAGCTGTACAAGATGGAAATTTTTGAATAGTTTCCTTAATCAGAATCAAAATGTACAAAAGAAAAACACATTACCTCAAAGACAAAAAAAAAAATCATCGCAGGCCTATATTATTTGAACGCATCACATGAACTGCTCACACAAAAAATTTTACGGTAATCCGCATATCTACTTTAGTTTTAGGTTGTTATTCATTATGATAGCCTAATTATAATCCCATGAAATATAATTTTGTATATTATATTGACAATAAATGCAAAGAGGAATAATTTGAGTTTAATTAAATATGTTTAAAATGTTTTTTTTTTTTTTTATTATTACTTTTCGATTTATTAGCAAAATTCGAAATTATGTTTTATACTTAGACGTTTTATTGCTAAAAGATGCAAGAATTTTATATATTTGTTGAAAATAGTTCTTTTTTTCTAATAAATATTTATAATGCAAAATATTGTTTTATTCATCCATCACTGTTTTTTATAACAAGAACTTCCAGAGTATCGCACCCTTTACATGCATTAAACATTTCATTTATTCATTTAGACAGGAATTAATAATATTTAATAATATTTCGGTATATTTAACTACATTGTTATAAATTTGTTAGACTTTTAGAACGAGTGGTGGAAAAGACCTCGTGGAAGATAAAACACCATGAGTACTCTGTCTTATATAATTTTAAACTTCTAAAATAATTCAGAGGTTTATATCACAATTATGTGTATATGTACTTACATATGTATATATATATATATATATATATATATATATAATCTTATTAAAAGCTTTATTATTATTATTATTTATGATTATTATGTATGTATGTATTTATTTTTTTTTTTTCTCAAAACAAAGATGTGTTTGAACCAGAATTCTATGAAAGATATATAAAACTCAGATTAATATTTTACGAATAGAAAACCTTGAAATCAAATTCGTTGAGAAGGTACTATAAAGAATATGCATAATATTATTAACTTAATTTAACGTATTATTATTGAATTTAGTCAACAAGATATCATTTTTGTGTATACTTAAATAAGCAGTTCCGTAAATAATTCCATACTTTTTCATTTATTTAATTTTGTTGCATTTTATTTGCTTTTCATACTGAAATGGAAAATTATTTTCCATCTTTTTAAATACATGAAATTTTATCCGCATTTACATTTTTTTTTTTTTTTTTTTTTTTAGAATTACTTAAAGATTATGTATTTAATAAATGCAACCATATTTAATAAATGCAACCATAGTATTTAATGAATGCAACCATAAAAAATAAAGAGAAATAAAAAGTATTTGATTTTAAAAATTTTCATTAATATCATATTTTTTATACAAAACGTTCATCAAAAAAACTAAATTGTACTAAAAATTTGAACTCAATCTTTATAAGTTTCATTCAAAAATTTCATTCTTTGTTGTTAAGTACTTAGAATAAAAAAAAAACAAAGTTATATTCCTCTTAAGTGCATTGATCCATTTGTAAGAACCCTTCCCTGGCTAATTTCCAGAAGGCTGCTTATTCTTGTGGTTTTCAAAGGGTTGTGAAAGATTAAAGCATTAATATAAAAGGGGAAAGGTTAAAAGCTCAATGAGACATATTTGTAAAAATATGGGTCACCTTAATTGTTTTTATATGGACAAATTGTTCTTGTGAAAAGACAGCTACAATTTCTGTGAATAATTTAATTGATTTGTTTAAATATATTTCAAAATGTTTCAGACAGATAAGATGTTATGTACTATCGCTACAAAATTATAGATAAAAATATTTTATTCAATATATATATATATATATTATTTATTTATTTATATTTATATTATTATTTTTTATTTTTTAGAAAAAGTTATTGTGAAAGGAACTGTTTATTTTATTTACAACTGTTTGTTTTATACATTTTAGAGCCTCATAGATTGCATAGAGTTCTACTTGGTACACAATACTTTAGTCATCTAGTCTGCGTGCCCACTGATGAGATTCTGAAACCCTCGACATAACGCAGAAGGCGTCGGCCACTCAGTTATTCATATTTGAATTATCAGTAAATACCGCCACTGGGACCGATGGTGAGAAATTATTTTTATTGATATGACTGATTTCTAAGGATAAGTCTTCCCGCCGGATGTAGCTGCAGCTAAAGGGAAAGTGTTGAATTTGAGTGTTCGGAAAGCGTGTGTTTTGCAGATCTTCATTGTTAAGATGGATTATGTTTGTTTCAAGATAATTCTATTTCAGTTCAAGATGAGCATGTGGAACACCAGAGATTACGGTGAGGGCATTATTCTAAATTGTTTTGTAACCGCGTGAGATTCGAAACAGTGATATTCTTTATATGGAATTTAATTTTCTTGATGCCCGTTTTGTTAGTTTATATCCCTATATTACCTCACCCTAAGTTAAAATTTTATCTATTACGTCATTGTACCATAATATCACTTTTAATATCCTAGTTTCTGTCCGCAATTTGGTTGAGTTGTAATATGTTTCTAAGGCTTTTGTTTTGAGTCCTTCATATGTGCGTACCCGTTTAAGTTTCTGTTGCTTGTTAACCCCAAAATTTTTATATTTTGACGCTGATGCCATCAATAGTTTTCACTGTCATTCGTTTGAGAAGGCGCGCGAACGCAAATGTTAGTGTTTATGATTTACCTAGAGAGGGTTAGGTTGTAAGTGTTTAGGAGAGAGCTGAAAAACGACAGTGCTATTTAGGCTTGTTCCTCCTCATTCTTTCTCCTTTTGCCCGAGAGAATAAGGGGGAAGTCATCTGCATATGCACAGATTTAGAAGGATGTGTTTTTGGCATTTCATTTAGGATGTTGCTGGCAACTAGGTTTCACAGACTTTTCATTCAGGGCACCCCTTGGATTGAGAAACATCTGTGAAACATGTTCCCCAGTTTACGGAGATTTTTTTCCGTCTGCTACATAGCTGATTATGATTTCAGCAGTATTCCCCGCTCAATTCAAGGATCATAGTGCTTTGAGAATATGATACCATTATTGAATGCCCCTTTAATATCTATTGAGACTAGAGTAGTATAGTTACCGGATTTGAAGACAGGATTTTTGAAAGTGCCATTTTACAGGATCTGCCCTCTCTGAATTCAAATTGATAACAGTTTATTAGGTTATTGATTTGAAGAGAATGATCAAGTCTGGTTACCAATAGTTTTCCTAATAATTTTCTTAATGTGGTCAGCAGACATATAGCCCGGAAGAATGTGGCTTTAATGGGGGGGGGCTTTCTTTGCTTAAGAAAGTACACTACGTCTCCGGTGCGTAGTGTTTTGGAATGTGTCTAAGTTGTAGACCTTGGTTTGCCCATTTAAAATAATTTTTGGAGACATCTGTTTGTTTGTTTAAGGATTTTGAAATAAATTCCCTCAAGACTAGATGCCTTCTAATCATTGAAATTGTTTAAGCGTATTTCCGCTTTCGTGAAGGCTTTGTAGACTGGAGCTATGAAGAATAGCGTTTCTTTAGTGCTGATTACTGAAGAAGATAAAAACTGTTCATTGAGGAATTTTAAATTGCTTCATCTTGAGGAAAGAATTGGATATATTTTTAGTTAAAACTCAGTTGGAATGAAAAATATATTGCTGTATAATATTTGAGCTGGGCAAAATTTATTAGACTGTGTTGAACAAAAGTTCTTCCAAGCCATGTGTTTTGCATTATTTAGCTGTTTCTTGAACTTTGCTAAAAGAAGTATTATCAGTTCTTTGTATTGTTGCATTTGGGTTATTTCATTGAGTTTAGTTTTTCTTCTTAGGGCTGTAAGCTTCTTCCTCATGCTTCTCAGCTGGGAGGATCAGAAAGAGGACGTGGAATACAGCCCAATGAATTTCAATCTGAATGATGCTCCAGAGCATCAGCCCGAATACAGGAGATTAGTGTTTCTGTAAAACTATTAAGTTGGTCTTGATTTGTGGTTTGGTTTTGTTGTTGGAATATTGTCTGTGCATGGTGTTTCAGGAGTTCGCGAATTTTAAAAAGTTTCTTCTATTCGTTGGAAATTTGTGTTGTAATTTCGTTTGTGGTGACGATTGTATTGTACATGCGCTGTATTTATGGTCTCTTCAGTTGTAGGTGTCTAACACTTACCAGTCGATAATTTTTGTGAATTCGGAAAGGCTTACTAAGGTGATGTCTGGCCAGATTTTCGCACCATTCTTTTGGAAGGTCAGTGTAGAGTTTTCGATGTTCGCAAGGCAAAGATTATTAATTGTGATGATTTCTATGAAGCTGCTACCTATAATGTCTTCATGCCATGAACAGCAAAGAGGAGGTTTAACACTGAGGTCGCAGCCGCACAAGAAGAGTGTTCGGCTGGTAATTATATGTTGCTACTCTTTCAGACAAAAGTCAAGATCCATTGATGTGGCTGCTTAAGAACTGCCAAGTTACATTTCACACTTATATGTTTTTAGTGTTATGAACACGTAGTAATCTCCTCTGAGGAGATGGGTGTAAATTAAATTTTTAATCACAATAATGATATGTGCCCGGTTTTTGGCTTACGTAAACCGTACCCAAGAAGGTAGGAATCCATATAGGTCACAATGAACAGTGCAGCAGGCAACCTGGAGCAGCCCAATGTCAAAGTAATAATCTTCCATAAAATTTCAGACTGCCAGGTGTGCTGCCTTGCAGTTTTTGAGGTTAGCCTGTAGGATTAACGCACTGTCAGAAGTGTGATTTTTCATTAGAGCAGCCGCCTGCACCGGCGGTGTTTTTTGGAGTGTTGAGAAGGAATCCAGCAATGGTTTTGTTGATGAAAGTGTCGATGTGCTATCTATTTGTGATTGTTAGTTAGGAAAGGAATTTGTGTTAGTGCAATAGAAAAGAAGTGAAAATTAAATTACTTTAGAAGTGTCTGTTGTATTTTCCTGGAAGGTGCCTACAGCTGAAGTCTTGTGCAAGACCTGTGCTTGGCTGTTAATTTCTATCAAGTACACTGTAAAACATCTCCTGGTTTCGTAAGAAGACATTTGGTGAAATTGTTTGATATTACTAAGGAATTGGAAACATATGGTTCTCCCGTGTGTGATGTTGGTTTCTAGTACCTCCTTGGGGTGGACGTTTCGTTCGGTGTTGCATTTGTCTTTTATTGTCACTGTTGTTATCGGTTGATGTGCGTTGATTTCGGAGTTTTGGTGGAATAGATAGGGAGGGATATTTGGCATCCAGTTTTTTTCTAGTTTTATTTTTTTTCTTGGTATATACTGGGTAGGCTGTCGAATAGGCTGGATGGTTAGTGCACAGCTTTCATTCTGGGAGAATTTCTTTCTCTTTGATGCAGTTAATGCATTTAAGCGTTTCATCCCAACTTTCCTTTTTGCGCGTTCTAGCGCAATGGGAACAGTATGTCTGCACTGCACAGTTGCTAACTGCCTGTGGTTGGTGCCCTAATGGTGTTGGTGCCTATAGTAACCAGATGGTAAATAACTTGTCTCTTGTTTCTGTGGATTTGGTTATAGTTATTTTGTTTCTACGTTTTCCATGTGAAGCAAATCTTGGAATGTACACAAAAAGTCCTCTTTATTTTTTAGGGTACCCCAAAGATGATTATTATTTATGTCTATTGCACGGCTTTTTTCCGTACTATTAATCTTGTTTGAAATGTTTAAATTTGACTTGGTTCAGCTATTAACTGTTTGTCGTCTTCTTCTGATCGACATTGGACATCTACAGATTTTCTGAAGATGTTTATATGAACTATTTTCACCGCCGAATTTATTTCTTGTCTCTTCAACAGGTTAAGCATGTCTTGTCTTGAGTCTGTGGTTTTGGAACATTCCTTTAATGCACTGTATGGCAAGCGCTCATGATGAAATGCTTAAAATACTGCTAAAAAAGATTAACCTTCCCAGATGGCGCTGCGATCGAATTTTTTTGCTCAAATCGAACAGCTGATTAGTTTTTCCCAGTTTCTTCTGCTCAACATGATCTAAGTAGATACTTAACTAATTGCGAGTTTTTCAAGAAATAAACTCGATCGCACTGACCTCTCGTGAGAGGCTTAATGATTAAGTCACTGATTTGCTGGTTGCTTTCCAAACTATGTAGTCTAGGCGCTGTAGTTTTAGTTCATGTAATAGTGATCGTTGTTTCCTAGCATTTGACTTTTGGTTGAAGTCTCGACTGATCTTTATATTCCGTAGGTCTGTGGGCGTGTACTTGTATATTGCAGTAGGTGTCTCTTTAGAATCTGTGGGCTCATCTTGTGTTGAGGGTCTGCGTTTGTTGTTGGAATGAACGATCGTTCTGTCCATGTTCTTCCTGACTTTTCTTGGTGTTATAATGGTGTATAAGTTGCTTCTCATTTTTTTCTTGGATGATGCTTTGCCTTTTTTGGAGATCTTTTAACATTTGTTTTGCCGACAGAAGTTTGGAATGTATTTAATGCGTTAGTGCTGTTGGGATATTTTCTGTGTTGCTTGTGTTAGATGGTTTGCAGAAATCGAAAATCTTGAAGAGGAATTTTGGGCTTGTGAAGCTAATGCCAATTTCTTGATGTGGACAAAGGCACATATGACTGTTTTAACCGACGCTTTTGCTTTTCACTGTGCGTTGAGAATGTCTATTGCTGCCTGAGCTTCTTCAAGAATGGATGTATACTCCTTAAAATCTTCCTTTATTTTAGAAGAATCTTGTGGAGATTCCTTCACATACTTTTTTAGGGACTTTGCTGATCTCGTTAAAATAGCTGATTTTTCTAAGGTGCAAGAAGTGTCTGAGAGTACCACCTCAGTTTCTGACATTTTGATGCTAAATCAAGATTGATTCTTTTCTGTTTTTTAATTAATAAGTTTAAGGAAAATGGTTTAGAGATTTAACAATTTCAGTATTATTAATGCACTAGAGGCAAACCGGAGGTGTTGCATCGCATCAATATAGAGAAGAGGGACGAAAACAAAAACCAAGGTGTTCGGCAAAAACCTCTGGAGCGTGTCTTCCTTTGCGTGACACACTCCAGAGATCCTGTCAGTCGTTAATTTTTGATTTAGGAGATAATATATATGTATATTGGAGTAAATGAAACTATCTTGGCGTTTGCTTTTGTCCGAAAATATGATGAAACATATTCAAAAATACACGATTGGAGAAGCTCGCCGCCAATTAAATTCAAATTCATGGAACATTTCCATCAATGATTTTGATACTTTTATGGCGCTTTTTTATGCAAGAGAAGCTATGAACTCTTCCTCATAGACTTGCTCGATATGTGGTCAGAACAGTGGGATCCTCCAATATTCATTGTAACGATGTGTGCCAATCGTTTGAAGAAAATTCTACTATAAATTAAAATCACACAATCAACTGATTGGGAAGAAGATTATATTAATTGAAATTTATTTTTCCGACTGAGTGAAAATAATGCCTGGACCGTGATTCGAACCCCAGATCTTTGACTTACAAGGTCAAGGCTCTACCAGTTGAGCTCTCCAGGCCGACAACCGGTGGACATTACTCACTCAGACAACCTTTAGTCAGAAACATCTGTTCTATCATGTAGATAGCTCGACAGAAATAAGCCGCAGGTAAAGGAAAACACCATTAAACAATGGGAGAAAGAAATACAATATATTAAAATCACAAAATCAACTGATTGGGAAGAAGATTATATTAATTGAAATTTATTTTTCCGACTGAGTGAAAATAATGCATGGAACGGGAGTCGAACCCCAGACCTTTCAGTTTGAAAATTCTACTGTTTCTGCGGGTCAACGAAAAATCCAATCTTTCAGCACCACTTGAAAGAGACGAATTTGCTCAAGCTTCCGAGTTACAGTCACCATTTGTGAAAATTTCTTAATTTTTATCTACCATGCATGTGAATAACAGAGAGTAATAATTGATTTGAAATTCCAAAAATTCTCTCTTACTTGGATTTTTATAAAAATTTTTAGAGCACTTTTCATGAATAAGGTATACTTATGAAGTGGAGCGTCGAATAACTGTAAAAGCTAATTTTATTGAAGATGAAGGTGAATACTGATAGCATTGCCTTCTCAAAAAACCAAAAAACAACTATTTATTTTTTCAATCGAAATCATTCAAATAACTTTCCAGAAAACCAGATATTTCCTATCTTTTTTCCCAAGCAAACCATAGTTTACCAGTGAAAGTTAATTTTCTCGAAGATGATAATAAATCACAACGGTTTGTCATAATAAAAAATATTAACCCTTTATTTTATTAAATTTTTAACTTTTATGGAATGCATTTCCATATTTTACATATCTTAATTTCCATTGGGAACAAAGAACTAAATATTAATTTAAAAAATAAATTCCAACAACAATTATAGATTTCTGAAACTCTCAAATATTTTATTTAAATATTCTTTTTCTTTACTTTTTTTACATTGTTATTAGCAAATTGGGTTTGCATAAAAATGAAAAAACATAAAGATTTTTTGTACCAAAATGTACACATTTATTGTATTTATTAAATCCTTACAATTAAAAATCAATAGAAAAGTATTATAAATTCGTGCAATGAAGTTTTTGTCTGGGTTTTTTTTATCCAGGTATTCAGAATTGTCATTTTCTTAAGTTTCAGTTATTGAAAATTTTTGTATCCCAATTAACAAATGTTTCTGTATAAAAATCGCAGTTAATAAAATATATAAAGAAAACCAGAAATGTTTGGGGTAGGAATTTCATGTTCTGCAGTATAATAAGCTTTGAATAACAAAAAACGTTTGCTTTTGGAGGATATTTCAGGAGGGGGGGGGGATTAAAATAACTTGCATTTTAGTAAAAAAAAAATAGTTCTACAAATATAACATTATTATTATTATTATTTTAGAAATATGAATAAATAAATAATTATTTTTCAGTTAATAATTTTTTTACAAATATTTGATATACAGATTTAATACACTATATTTAAATTATATACTGAATTACCTGAGACCATAATAACAAATATGATACCAGAATGAGAAAATTTATACTTTGTTGAATATATAACTGCAATTTTAACCATTAAATTGTTAAAATTGTTATTATTATGTTTTTTTTTTAATCTTTGCTACATATAATGCTTGCTTTAGATAATGTTTTGATATCAATTTACATTTATTAAATATTTTATATTACTGTTACAATTTTTGTGTAGAATTTTGAAAAATAAATATTATAAATTATATGCAGAATATTATTTTGATATCAAAAAGCAGCTTTAATTATAAATTATATACTCAAGATATTTAATTAATAAACTTAAAGAATGTAGTGTATATCAACTTTTCAATAGAATTTTCATTTTCTGATACATTAATTAAATTTTCATATACCTAGAATTAATAACTTACACAGCAAAATCTCTTTAGATACTACATATAACATTTCATGCTATATAATACAAAACAACTTTGAAGAAAACCAGCAAGGCGATTTACATTTTGCCTTACATATCTTTATCAGATTGTAATTATAGTCCACTAAATACATCAAAGTTCTGATATATTTGAACGTGCATTGTAATTATAAAGCTCATTTGTTGCGATTTATGTCATAAGAAGAACATTATAAATGTAGTACATATACTAAAGGTGAAATGTTTCACTAAAATTTAAAATAATTATAATTCTATTAACACAAAAATCTTTTCATGTTATATAATCACCTGCTTTAATACATTTTATGCATTTTGGGATATTTGACCATGTTTCTATTAATTTCTATTCTTGTTTGTTTGTTTGTATGTTTGTTTGTTTGCTTGTTTGTTTGTCCGGTACAAACTTGCAATCGAATTTTAACTAACTTCCCTACTAGCTAGACATTTGAAACTTTCACAGTAGCTCAGAACCCGGTGACAACACAATACTTCGTAGTCCGATTTCTGAATTTTTGATAAGTTTTCTTATAATTAATTAAAATATGAAAATAATAACATCCTAATAGCGTTAAAATAGCCATTAAAATATTAACTATAATTTAATTGTTGCCAAAAAAAATTACGAGTTAATTTTCTTTCAACATAAAAATTATTAACAATTATTAACAACATTTAATTAAACGTGAGCGTTAAAAAGTGAAAAAGTTAAATTATGCATCACACAAAAATTGACGTCACTTTAAAAATTTTATTTTCTGTAAAATTGATAATGTTTTAATTTTAAATTTCAAAACTGTAGAAAAAAGATCTCAAACTTCCATTTTCGAACGTAAACATAAACACTTCATTTCAAAGGTTTATATTTACAAAATAAATGTCCAACTGATATACTAATTAAAAGGAAAATAATAAATATTCTATCACAATTTGAAGTCAAATTTGTTTTCAAATGTCTAGATAAAGTGTCTGATATAAGATATTAATATATTGCAGCGGAATATTTGATATCTGTCGTCCTTGACAAAACAAAAATATCGCCAAATTTTCTGGCGAACATATTTAGTTCCTTTCAAAATTAATGGTTGTTTCAACAACGTATATTAAGACAGCAATCAGTAATATGAAACAATATATCGTACAATGCATATTTAAGCAAATATACATCTGGTAAGTACATTTTCGTGTTACGTTTTTGATCGCCAAATCCAAAAATCGCCAAGAACGGCACAATTTTGAAATTTAAAATTAAAAGCTTTCTCCCTTATAAGAAATGCAAATAAGTCATTGGTAAACATCAGTGATAAGACAATGCTTGCCCTAACAGACAACAAACCAATAGAGTTAATAATTAAGGAGAGAGCTTTAATAATGTATGAAAAACTAATCAGGCTGATCTATGGAGAAATTACAACATCACAGAACCTAGAAGACTGAAAACACAGGAAGGTTTTTTACAGAAGGTCTGTAAAGTGAAATTAGAATATCTACTACCAAATTTACCTAGAGAAAAACTATTGAAACCTTACAACCCAATGCATCTAGAATCTATCAGAATTGAACAAAATTTGATGCGCCACATTGCTAAGTCATCATCGGTTGATGATGAAATTAAAGAAGCTGCAATGGAGACAATATACTGCAGATATCCCGAAAATAATTGGTTTCATATATACACAGATGGATCGCAGACGATTGATGTGGTTGGTGCTGGTATGCACTCAGAATTACTCTCATTCTATATCACCCTTGGTAAATTCCAAACCAATTTTGATGGCGAGACAGAGGTAATTAGAATTACAACTGAACAAATACTTAGTAGAAAGACTGAAATCAAAGATGTAGTTATAGATATTTTCTTACTCCCTTTCGGCCATTCAAACAATTGCAGCTCATAACGTAGCAGACTAAAAAAATATTGAATCATGTAGACAGAATCTTCGACTATTAGCCTTAAAAGGAATTAATGTCATCTTACAATGGATTTCATCTCACGTTGGAATCGCAGGAAATGAACGCGCCGACAAATTGGCAAAAAAGGGAACAAAAGTTTTACAATCAAATAACTGCGAAGTATCATTTAAATCAATCAAAAAATAAATAAAGAAAATTACTACAAAGAAAAATTACAACATCAAATTTCTGGAAGAAATTACAAATAAGAAATAGAGGGAGACTATTTTCAAAATTCCAGACACTCCGAGATCTTTTGCAGTTGCAGCATTTCGTTTAGAACCGGGACACGATTGCCTCGCTAAAATCCCTGAATCGCTTTGCCATGTATAATAGTCCCCTCGGCACTTTATGTAACAAAAATACAGAGATGGTTAAAGAACATCTTCTCAAATGCTCTTCGTTGAATGCAGAAAACCTATCCGATATTGGCGTGCTAGGAAGATGATGATGCTGACATTTAGTGACTGAATTCCTCCATGTTTCATGTACTTATACGCAATTTTTCTCCTTTAAATAGTTGTATTTTTATTCTGTTAACGTTGTTAATTTTACTGTTCTTTATATTTTTAAATTTGTTTTTACTCTCCCTTTCTATTCTTGAGCTTCAATCTCATGTATCTGCGATACATGGAAGCCTATAATGTAGAATCAGGCTTTTGCAATATATATATATATATATATATATATATATATATATAAGAGAAGGAGAGAGAAAACATAAATGATAATTGCGGTTTAGACGAAATATTTGCTTTGATATGTAAAACTTTAACAATACATTCTAAAAATTTCTTTTGAAATATGAATAATATAATATGTATATATATATATATATATATATATATATGTATGTATATATAATCAGGATTAATTACATAATTTATAACGTTCAATTACAATAATTTAAAGCATATATATATATATTTGTTTTTTGTTTTTTTTTTTAGTATAAACTTAAATAGTACAGTGCCGGAAAAAAAAATTACATGTCAATTGCCGTTCTCGCAATAAAAATGTGTCGAACCCCAATGATGACACGTGGTATTGTCGATCCCAGACGACCTCTCCCTATCCTATCAACACAGTCATCACTGGAGTTCGACACATTTCTGGCGGGAACGGCAATTGAACACGTAAAGTTTTTTCCTTGCCGTTCAAGTGTAAACTTTTTTTTTTTTTTTTTTTGCCGGCCCTGTATTGATATTATGCGTTATTTACAATTAACTTTTAAATACTTGCGAAACATATTTTCAATAAAAATAACTTAATATATTTTTTTTATGTTTTTACTTAGATAATATATATATATATATATATATATATATATATATATATATATATATATATACAAAAAAAAAAAAAAAAAAAAAAAAAAAAAACTATAATTAAATTCTACATGCTTTTGTTTTCTTGAGGTAAGTCAAATGTTATTTATTTATTTATTTATTTATTTTTAAAACTATTTTTTATATAGAACGTCAAACATGAAAAAAAGAAGAAGAAGAAGAAACTAAATTTGGCAGAAAATCTTTTACATAAATATAAACAAAATTTAGATTAGATGCTTTATGAGATGTATTTGTTTATTAATATTTTTTTTCTTTTTATACTAAATCAGTTAGTGAACAAAAGTTATATATTTAAAATCATTAAATTATTTTTTATACATAAATATTTGTTTCTCATGAAATATAAGTTATTCAATTTTGTGTAATTATTTAATAAAGTATAATAAGGAATTTTGTTTTTTCAAAAGGAAACATTATTAATTAAGTTTAACGACGATTAACATCTTACCATAAGTGATTTTAGCTAATAATCCCAAAGGAATTTTAAAAATAAGGATATAAACAAATGCTTTAAGAATTCAGTCGAGCGAAGTGAAAATAAGAGATTGCTTTATTCTCTAGAGAAATTAAAACTACATACAGATTTATTTCTTTATTTTACAACTACTCTAAAAGCATATGCAAAATTGTCTTGTTAAACAAAAATACAAATAATCATGCATTTTGTTTCACGATGTTCCTAAAATTACACTTTTTATCATTTCCAAAATTTGCGGCATTTTGTTTTTGTTTTATATACTATTACTGTAATAAAAATACTATGCTAAAAATTTTCTTTTTTTATGGTAAATCTCTTATGATTGATATTATAATAAAAATTTATATTTTATTAATATTATTTTGTATAGATATTGTAAAATTTGAAAGTACGTATAACTGAAATTAAATGTAGAAAAACAAAACAGAGGCTTGTTGTTAAAAAGAAAAATGTATTTATAAAAATAAAACATTATTTTACTTTGGGATTTTCATTTTTAGGAAATAGAGGATTATAATTTAAATATCCAGAATGTTAATAAATTTAAAATGGGAAATAAAGTTTTCTATTTATCTATTTTACTTTTTTACTTTACCTTCTTCTCTTGCATACAAAATATAAAAAACATTATGATAAATAATCTGTCGAGGGTTTTTTATGTATTTATTTATTTATTTTTGTAACTAGTTAATTAATTATTAGTTATTATACCACGATATTCAGAAATAACAACCGTTTTTTAATTATGAATTATTATTATTCTTAAATAGTTCGAAATGTAAGTTTTAGAATTTAGAAGAAAATAATATAATTTTATGCATTGATATAATTTAAAGATCGGGGCTTAAATTTGTCTGATTATTCCAGTAGGTTACTTACAGTTTCTTATTTACATGTACTTACAGTATTAGTTCAACCATTGTCAGGTTCCTTTTTTTTCAATTAAGACAGCTAATGTAAGCCAAACAAATATTACTACAAAAGTAAATAAATTATTACAAGAAGTAGAACAAAATAATTGTAAACTCTATCATTTTTATTTATTTATTTATTTTTTATTTATTTATTTATTTCTAACTGATATAACAAATCTAAATAATAAAAACTGTTTCATATTACCTTTTTTACCTTTTTACAACATATATATATATATATATATATATATGCCCATAATTTTATTTACAATGAATCGAAATAACACTGATCTGCATTCAAATTAGCCTCAACACCATTTTTGCAATTTCTTATGTAATATGACCTACTGAATCCGAATATCACGCTCCTTTTGTCCTATCATCACTCACCGTTTTTTGGTGAAGCCCTCCTATTTTTACCACTTTTCGGTAATGTTGTGGATATAAATATGATTTAAAAAAGGGAAAAGGAGTATTTTAACTCTTAGATTTATTCTGAGGGCATACAGAGGTGAAAACGTCTAGTACATAAGCATTTGCAGCAAGGCTTATGGGGGCTAATTTATGGCTAATTTATGGCTAATTTATATGGAGTGGGGGGATTTGACATTAAAATTTTAAATTACGTTTACTACATTTTATTAATCATTTAATATTATTACATTATATTGTTTCGTTTATAAGTGTTAAAATAATTATTTACATTCTCGAAATGAAATTCATGGCTATAATATTACTGAACAGTGATTAAAATCGGGGAAAGAGGTAATGCTCTAGACTAGAAACTATGAATGTTAAGCACTGGTAACCAAACTCATAAAAAATTATCGCCACTTTTACACTTTTTGTAGCTACCTTTCGATAAAATCTACTGGTAACTCAGAAAGTAAGTAACTCGTTCTCTGTCAGTAATCATAACAAATAAAAATGAATGTATATATATATATATATATATATATATGTATGTATATATGTATGATAATTAACAAAAGCATATTATTAAATTTTAATAGAATTATAGAAAAAGCGAACTTTAAACAGTTTTAAACCATAGACCACAATCTGTAAAAATTATACTTTGTATACCTGTAGAAAAGAAAACAAGTCCATCCGGCTTCTTCGGAAGGGTAGGTTGATTTCTTTTTCCTTGTCAAGTAGCCGTCAATTTGTTTCAAAATGGCGGCTACAAACAATTAATCCACTTGGTAGAAATATTGATGTAGGCTATGCACATATGGAGTTTTAAGCAAATCGGTTCAAAAATACCTTTTTATGTAAATTTAAAATTTTCAAGTGACCGGCGCTTGGAAACAAAATGGTGAGTTAAGTTGACAAATATATGAAATGTATTTGTGAGATAAGTCTACTGTACACATACAGTTCGAATTAATTCAAAATCTCAAAAGTCATCGTGTTGAAAAATTAAGTGGTTGCCATTTCGACCAAAATGGCAGAGAAAGTTGCTCATCTAAATTATCGTTGCAAATTTGAAAATATTTTTTTTGTAGAAATTCTTTCAAAGAGGCTTAGTAAGTTGATAAAATGTTAGTTTTCCGCATTTCTAGTTTGTTTTAGCATTAAAATAGCCTAATTTTTCCTTAAAAACGCATGAAAAAGATCCAGTAACGCAGGTAATGGATTTGGCGCCAAATTTGGCGACTTTTCCCTTATGGCGACTTTTTTGGCGACATTTGGCGAGAAAATACTTATTATCGATATATCAAAGATGGACGCAATAACGTGATTGGTTCACGAGTTACGTGAATTTTCTAGATTTTTGTTGTTTGAATGATAAATCCAATTTTCAACTTTGATTTGAATTAAGTATTTCTAAAGTTACCGTGATAACAAATGTTCAAGTGGCCGCCAGTTGGAAACAATACGGTGGAACAAGTTGCCCAGCAAACATATCCAAGATATTTGAAGCATAGGTTCACTGTCCAACTGTGGTTTAAATCAGTGCCGTGTTTCAAAAGTTAATTTTATGGCCAATTTTCAAGTGGCAGTCTAAGTGGTTACAACTTGGAAACAAAATGGCAAAACAACTTGCCCAGCGAAATCATCCAGTGTACTTGTATAATAAGTTTCTTGCCCAGTTCTAGTTCAAATTAAATCAGTATTTCAAAAATTATTGTCATAAGAAGTTTTCAGGTGGCACCACTTCGAAAAAAAAAAACGGAGTGAGATGTCCAGCGAACTTATCTGAGATATTTTAAGGATAAATCCACTACACAAATTTGATGCGAATTGATTCTGTATTACTAAAGTTACCATAATGACAAATTTTCAAGTGGCCGCCACTTGGAAATAAAATTGCGGATCAAGTAACCAAGTGAACTTATCCTAGATATTTGAACCATAAGTTCACTATCCAACTTTTATTTGAATCAGTTTAGTACTTTAAAAGTTATCGTGATGGCATATTTTCAAGTGGCAGTGTGATTTCAAGTGGCTGGAACTTAGGAACAAGATGTCGGGACAAGTTGCCCAGGGAAAACATTCAAGATAATTATATGATAATATCACAGTCCAAATTTGGTTCGATTTGGAGCGTTATTTCAGAAGTTATCGTGATTTTAAATTTTCAAGTGGGAGCCTGATTTCAAGTGGTCCAGCTTAACTTATCTGCCACTTTATTAAAAATGGCGGATATAGTTTACTAATAAACTTCACTGAGATCCTAGTGTGGTCTGTATTTACATTAAAATTCAAGCAATTTCGGAATACGCTTTTTACAATTTCAATTTGAAATTTTCAAATGGTCTCCACTTGAAAACAAAATGGGGGAGCAACTTGGTTAACAAACTCACCTAAGATATTTATAAGATAAGGTAAGACACTGTTCAAATTTGGTTCCATTTGGAGAATTATTTCGGAAGTTATCATTGTTTTAAATTTTCAAGTGGTAGCCTGATTTCAAGATGTCCGTCTTAACTTAAGATATCCGCCACTTTATTAAAAACGTCGGATACAGTTCATTAATAAAGTTATTTGAGACACTTGTATAATCTATGTATGCATCAAAATTTAAAAAATATTCGGAATACGCTTTTTACAATCTGAATTTGAAATTTTCAAGTGGTCTCCACTTGAAAACAAAATGGTGGAGCAACTTGGTTAACAAATTCATTTAAGTTATTTATAAGATAAGTTAAGACACTGTCCAAATTTGGTTCGATTTGGAGTATTATTTCAGAAGTTATTGTGATTTTAAATTTTCAAGTGGTAGCGTAATTTCAAGTGGCCCCGCTTAACTTAAGATATCTACCACTTTATTAAAAATGACGGATAAATTTCAATAATAAAATTCATTGAAACCCTTATGTGGTCTATATTTACATCAAATTTCAAACAAATTTGAAATACGCTTTTTACAATTTGAATTTGAAGTTTTCAAGTGGTCTCCACTTGAAAACAAAATGGCGGAGCAACTTGGTTAATAAACTCATCTAAGATATTTATAAGATATAAGTTAAGACACTGTCTAAATTTGGTTCGATTTGGAGTATTATTTCGGAAGTTATAGTGATTTTAAATTTTCAAGTGGTAGCCTGATTTCAAGTGGTTCCGCCTAACTTAAAATATCTGCCACTTTATTAAAAATGGCGGATAAACTTCATTAATAAACTGCATTGAGACTCTTATGTGGCCTGTATTTACAACAAAATTCAAGCAAATCTTGCTTTAAATATGCTTTTTACAATGTCGGTTTGAAATTTTCAAGTGGTTGCCACTTGAAAACAAAAAGTCGGAACAACTTGGTTAACGAACTCATCCAAGATATTTATAAGATCAGTTCACTGTCCAAATTTGGTTCCATTTCGAGTATTATTTCGGGAGTTATCGTGATGACAAAATTTTCATTATAGATAGATATATATATATATATATATATATAGATAAACGAAGTGATTGCAATAGGTCGATTTCTAAAGAAATCTACCTAAAAAAAAAGGGGGGGGGGATAAACTTTTAAGCCTTGCACTCATGTAAATATCTGTTTATATTTTAATCGATTGTAGAGCTTACATGCTATTGTACTTCAAATAATTTGATATATGTCATAATGGTGCAGAATTTTTTCTTTGTGCCTCTGTAAAAGACCTATATCCTTGCATCCATCAAAATTTGTAGAAATCATGCTATATTGATCTACAATTTACCTACCACTTTTTTTAGCTCAATAGAAAAACACATTTAGACGATATCACCCTTTTAAATAGTTTGCGTCCAGAGGCCATAATGATAAAGAATTTTTTTGTGCCTCTCTAAAATAACTATAAGTGTTAATTCATCAAAAACAATACAGTTCGTACAACGGTGACCTTTAACATACCTAAAAACTGTCAGTTCAATCGACCAACGCTTCTAGACGTTATCATATTCATTCACATACATACATCACCGTTAAAATGGCAAAAATTAACTCAGAAGACTCCAAAACGTACAGCTACAAAAAATCTTAAAGTTGAATTTTAATGGTTGCAATGCTTTTATTAAATAATGTTTGTTCGGATAATAAAAATTCAAATAAATTTAAATGATAATCATACACAGCTCAGTTAGCTTTTTCACATTAAAAATTTTGTAGCTATATGTATATATGCGTCAAAAGTAGTGATATTCTTTTAATAATAACTATAATAATTATTTTCGAAATGATGGAACTTTCCAGAAACATTATTTTTCGTCATTTTTATTATAAGATAATTTTCTATGTGCACATTTTTTTCATGTAATGCATCATTTGCACATAATCCTGCGCGAAAGATTTTTAACCTCAAAAAATTAGGTCTTTATTTTAAAATAAATAAATAAATAAATTGAATTAAAAATGTACAATTATTCTATGTACAAATGTACAATTATTCCTGTGTAATGCATAGATAAATTATTCATTAACCCCTCTTAAAAATTATAAATTTCAAAAATAAATATTTTTCAATTTATTGCAAATGAAAGTATGATACTTTTTTACTGATATTCCCACCGTTCAGAAGTACCTGACCAAGTAATATATAATGTATAAAATATGAAATTTTTAAATTTTAGAAATTGAATCTTTTAAAAATGTATAATTAATTATTTATTTTTGACCATTTCATACATAATATTAACTGTTGTGTCTAATAGACCAAAATACAAAGAATTGAAGTCGTTGTGAATGTTATTCTTGAATTAAATGTTATAAATTTTATAAATTCACTAAAAATAAATAAATAAATAAATAAAAAATGCAGAATACAATTTTTGTAAAAAAAAAAAAAAAAAAAAAAAAAAGAAAGAAAAGAAAGAAAAAGAAAGATAAAAAATAAAAGATAAAATATGAGTAAACTAAATATCATAGATTATTAAAATCAAATTTAACGGCCCTCTTCACTCACCGTCGCCGGATGCCCGAGCCAATGTTATTCAATGAGAAATTTTTCTTTACAAATAACTTATTAACTAATAAATATTTTTAAATTCTGTTTTCACATTCAGAAAATTCCCAGCTGTTAAATGGACGGACCTTTTTTAAAAATGTATTTTTTTAATTTTTAATATTTTATTTTGAAATTGCAAAATGAAAAAATTTCACGCATTGAAAATTCGTATTTTGCAGATTCAAAATAAAATATAAAAAATTAAAAAAATAATTTTTTAAAAAAGGTTCTTCAATTTAACAGCCGGGAATATTCAGAATGTGGAAACAGAATTTAAAAATATGTATTAGTTAATAAGTTATTTGTAAAGAAAAATTAAACATAATAAATAAAAATTAAACATAATAAATAAAAATTAAACATAATAAATAAAAATTAAACATAATAAATAAAAATTAAACATATTAAATAACATTAGCTTCAGCTTTCGGCGGCGGTGAGTGAAGAGGGCCCTTGTTATCTTATCAAGTAGTTGAAATTTTTAATTTGATTACAATTTCTCACACACACATGCACACAGACCTATGAATCTATCTATTTTATCTATCTATCTTTCTATCTATCTCTATCTGTATTGCGAACAAATCAAATACTTCTACGGTTTTATTTTTCAAAGCACGATGCCTTTAAACAATGCATATTGTTAAAATGTACTAAATGGATGGATATACAAATACAGAAAAATTATGTATTATAATACATTTAAAAGCTTCAACCTAAATTCTATGATAAATAAACTGCTAAAATTTTACCAACACAGTAATGTATCCATTTGGAGCTAAAAATAATTTACCATGCGTATTCTATAAAAATATGAATAATACGTCCTGTTTATGCTAAAACTTAACTTAGTTTTCTGAAAGTTTTATTTTTAATTTTGAACTCTTTGCGGCAAAATAACTGAAATATGATACAGACGGTTTTCTTCTTAAGTGCATTGATCCATTTGTAACAACTTTTCTGGCTGATATCCAAGAAAGCGCTTCTTCTTGGAGTTTTCAAGGGGTTTTCAAGGATTAATGAATTGCTATCAAAGGGGAAATGTTAGAAGTGATACTCCCTTTTCAAAATTTAGGTCAGTTTATTTATCTTGAGTTGAAAGGTTTATTTGCGAGATTTGAAAATATTATTTAAACTGTGATCTATTATCCAGTCAAAAAAGTTATAACGTACTTTGTAATATGAAGGTTTTTCTGTAAACTATTATTTAAAATGAAGACTTGCATTATTTTCTCAAATAATGCAAATGCAAAATTAAAGTAGTTTTAATAATCAAATGTTTGTATTTTTTTTTACTTATTAATTTAGAGGATAAAATCTGCGTATACTTCCAAATGATTTGATCTGTAAAAAGTTTTACCTCTTTATTATACATAAATATATATATATATATATTTTAAATAATAACTTCTAGCCTCGACATACTTTGCAAAAGGATCTATAATACATTTGAATATTTACTAAAACACTTAAGAACCAGTCTTTTTATATTTAATATTTTATTGTAGATATGGAAATTTAAAATGATCTAAATTATTTATTTCAAGTTAACTCATCATAATCTATGTCAACATAAAAACAATAAAACAAAAATATATGTCAATAGAAATCAGAAAATAAAATTTTTAATTAATTAATTATTTTTTTTTTATATTAAAGTTTAATGTGATAATTTTTCAAATTTAATTACAATTTCAAAGTTATTTTGCTTCATTTCAAATTTCATAATATTTAAAGCGACATAGTATATTAGATAAATATATTAAAAAAATATTTGCATAAATAATAAACAACATTTTACTGTTATTTTGTATAAGATAATTAAATAATCTTCATTTAAAAAAAAAAAAAAAAAAAAAAAAAAAAAACTTTTTAATAAGTAAATTGAACAATAAAATCTGCTTATCATGTTATCAAAAAAATAAATTTAAAACAATATGAGGTAATGAAGGAAAATTTTTGCCTAATATCGATATAGTCATCATTAATATATATAATGACACTCATCCGTCATTCACGATTCCGGTTTACACCGCTTCAAAACAGAGACTTTTGGCAGCCATTTTTTCCCCGTTTGTTCAATTCATTACCTTACGAAAACATACATATCATTTTCATACATGTTTTGTATCGCACATATTGTTATTTATTAACTCTAAAACCTTGAAAAACTATTCAATTGTAATGTTTAAAAATATATAACGGATCACTGGCTATTATAAACATGAACCTATAAATAGAATTATGTAACTTCATGATTATAAACAACGCAATGCCAAATAAAAACAAACCAAAACTGTTGCCATTCAGAAAATACAAATTCCAAATGGACAACTCCTTAATTGCGAATGAACGACTCTTTGACTGTTTCATTAAAAAAAACGCTTAAAATATTTCTAAAACATATTAAAGCCTTAAAAATCTTAAAATATTTGTAAAAACATATTAAAGTCTTTAAATATTTTTATCAAGCTTCATTATATGGTTACATTGTAAGGTATGATTGGCGTCGAGTTCAGTACATAAATGTCGCCAGTTGATTTTAGTTTTGAAATTAGTGTAAAGTTTTAGTTGGGATAGAATGTTTAGTTGGGCAAGTAAAGGTCACCAGTTGAAATGAGTATTGAAAGTAGGGTAGTCTAAGGTGATAATGTCGAGTCAAGATAAAATGTTCGGTTGAGAATGAGAAAGTCCCTAGCTGGATCATGGATATTTTGGCGATGTTGTGGGGGAGATAGCTGGTTGGGAGTATAGAGTAGACGTGAATTTGGGTTAGCATGGAGTGTCTGTAATTATTAGATAGTTAGAAAATACGCAAGCAAAGTGATGACGTCACTGGACGTCAGTGGATGCAAGAAAAAGATTTCCTATGTTAATCGCCCATTGGATTTTTTGTAAAAAATTGTTAAAAATTGAGGAAAAATATTTTCCGATTTTAATTCCCATATTTCGGTATAGATATGTATTCGTTATCGTGTGCATGCGTTAGATTAAGTTGTTTTTGCTGTAAAATTGATAAAATTTAAATTTTAAATTTCAAAACTTTAGAAAAATAAAATAGCAAACTTCCATATTCGATTGAAAACATAAACATTTCATTTCAAAGGATGATATTTACACAATAAATATCCAACTAATATACTAATTAAAAGGAAAATGATAAATATTCTATCATAATTTGAAGTCAAATTTGTTTTCAAATGTTTGAATAAAGTGTCTGATATACTCATATGTTGCAGCGGAATAGATTTAATATATCTGTCATCCTTGGCGGAAAAAATGTATCGCCAAATTATTTGGCGAACATATTTCATTCCTTTCAAAAATCATGGTTATTTTAACAACTTATGTTAAGAGAGCGATGAATTATATGAAACAATATTTCGTACAATACATATTACGAAAATAAACATCTGGCATGTATATTTTCATAGTATGTTTTTAATAGCCAAATACAAAAAACGCCAAAGATGACACAGTTTTGAAATTTAAAATTTTGTCAATTTGACAGCAAAATAACTCAATCTAACACATGGATAAGATAGCATATCTATACCCAAATACGGGTATTAAAATCGGGAAATAATTTTCCTCGATTTTTAATATTTTTTTACAAAAAATACAATGGGCGATTAACATAGGGAATCTTTTTCTTGCATCCACGGACGGTCAGTGACGTCACACTTCGGTTACGTATTTGGAAACAGGATCTTCGATAGTCTTAAAAAAAGTATTTTATTAAAATGAAGTGAATCGTTATTTACTTCCTCTTACCCATAGGTTCTAGAAAGTATTGTTTTAGGGTCAAATTTTCGAACGTGAGTTTTTGTTATACTTACATGTTCTGAGGTCCCCTGAATACGAAAATCACGTTTTTAGCGAATGGTCTCTGTGTCTGTCTGTCTGTCTGTGTGTCTGTTATCAGCATATCTCAAGAACAAATAGTAGCATAAATTCCAAACTCGGTATTCTAAATGTGTATCATATAGGGATGCTACAGTAAGCTTTTCGTTAAGATGAAGCAAATGGTTCGTGTACAGGGACATTCAAAAGTATTCAAATACATTACGTCTATGGGGGAAATTGCAGGTAAGTAGAATTTAACATCTATATACTGCACTAAACCAAATGAAACGAATACATATTTTTTGTAATAGAGATAGTCAACTGGGAAAAAAAATTTTGTGTATGTAGGAGCCTCGCCTTCCCCCTGGGGTAGATGTCCTCCCTCGAGTGGAGTAAATTTTCATGATGGGTATCTTTCAAAAGAGCTCGCCAATACCTTTAAAACGAATGGTTGAACCATCGATCTACGATAATTTAAAATAAAGTTATTGATTTCTTTCATTTTTAACATTTTTTTTTCTACTTTAATATTGAGAATAAATTCAACTTTTTTTGGATATTTAGTGTTATACTATTTCTCTAATATGGAAATCTTCTGTATTATCATACAAGATAACTTTTTTAAATAATAATTTTAATAAATTATTTTTTTTAACTGGATTATTTTTTAATAACCGAATTAAATTCTATATAAATGTAGGTGCATTAATGAAACGGGGGGTTGAGGGGGGCCAGAACTAATTATCATATAAAACTCTTCCGAAGCCTAATTTGAATTGTTTAACATAGGTTTACATAACAGTACTCTTTATCTTACCTCTTAATCTCCAACCTGTACTTATAGCATTAAATTTCAGGGTAAGAGAAAGTCGTGTGAGTGACACACTAGATTATTCTTATTATGAGGACTTTAAATAGAGCACTTAACGGAACACTGGGATGTGGGATGTGTTGTTGCTGTTGTGTTTTCGGGCCTATATTTTTTGTCAAACAGCAGTTTTTTTATTGTCATTCATATTTATTGATCGGGTAGAATTTTTTTAATTTCAGAACTAAAATTATAAAATATCGAAACACATTTGATTTATAAACAAAAACTGAAAATACATTTAAATGATCACGTGTTAGTCTTCATGATCTAAACATTGGTTTCAAGATTTATCGTTCACATTCCGTCATTTTTGACGGGGTTATATACTAGTTATTACAATATTTACATTACATTCCCCTTATTTGCTGAACACAAAAAAAGGTGTTTTATTAAACTCGATTGCATACTTACCTTTATTTTTATCTAACATGTAAATCGCAATTACACTGGTGACTAACCGATTGCAGTTTTTAGGTAAAGGATACTTTTAAAATTACAAAATCGTTTTATTACAATTTTAAAATGAAAGACGCTTATTATTTATTTACTTGCTTATTTGATTTTTCTGTTTTGTGATTATGAATTGTTATTTTTATTTTTATTTTCATTTTATTTTTATTTTTTTGTTAACTAAACAACAACAACAACAAAATTTTGAAGTGTTTAATGGTACTGTCAAATAAACACTTATGTACATAATTCCGAACTTACAGAATGACATAAATTTGACTTTGGTTAAGACGTTTACTGATAGGAAATGGAAAGAAAATTAATAAAAATAATTATTTTGCTTAGAACTAATAATGGAATACGGAATACTTTACCTAAAGGAGAAAATGTGGTTTGAAATAAGTAAAAAATATAAAATTTTAAAATGAATTCTAAAAAAAGCAACATAAATAGCAAAGGTAAAGGAAATTTTCTTATTTCAGGATGAATGGTTTGTCATCGATAACGTACTAATAAAACTGTGTTTTGTATTCCAAAGTAAAAGAAAAAAAGTTAATACGAGTATAAACAATAATTGAAAGAAATTTCTGTTTTAATTGTAAGTAATATATTTCACAAAGCAAATTGAGAGGTGTGATATAATATAATTATTTCTGGATTCACGCCATTATTATGCGGTTTAATGTTAAAGTACATTTAAATACATTGAATTTGATGTTTCATTCTTATTATACAGTTTGTTTATGTTGTTATCTGTACAAGAAGAATATAATCACTGCCAAGAAAAATAGTATTAACTGCGTGACATTTATAATCGTTAATAATCATATTTTAATCAGATATTTTTTGCAGTAATTTGAGTAATACGTTTTAAGTAAGTTGTATATTCAGATTCATTAATATTTGTATTTAAAAAAAAAAAAGACATTAAGAATAATGTTTTTAGGTTAAGAAATACATGAATTTATTAAACCATGCATTCAAACAACTAAATTATGTTAAATAATTATCATAAATTTGAAAATTAATGAAGTTATGATAAAAAATTAACATATATTCAATTTGTTAAAAATAATAATAATAATTGAAATATATAGTTTTAAGTTTTGTAAGTGATTCAAAAATTGTTCGATACGAATGTAAGCTCTAGTAAAAGAATGTTAGTATAAAATTTTCCAACTGAAATATAATGATTTTAAAGATGCTTATTTTGAAATACACGATTTATTAATTAATGTATTTCCTTTTACCAAAATAAGTGTCTAAAAAATCATTTTTTTTTTATTATTATTGGTAATAGGGTATAATATAGACCAATATTGGTATAATATTGGTCCAATAATAGACCATATAATTGACCAATAATTGGTCCAATAATTGACCAATAATAGACCAATATTGGTAATTATTGGTCTAAAAAAGCCTTTTTTTTTTTTTTTTTTTTTTTTTTTACATTATCTTGTGATATTTGAAATTTAGACGTGCCAAAATTTACTTTTATATAAAATTTTCTAATATAAATAAATCATAAAAATGTGCCATAAAATGAGCATACCGGAAACTTAAATAATAAAAATATATTACTTTAAATAATTTTAACTGACCAACATTTAGACTGAATATCACTCTAAAGATTTCAGTTTTTCGCAATAAACCATTTTAAATTTTATTTTTTATTAATTGTTCTAATACAGGTGGCCTAATACAGGAAAGTTTATATAAAGGATATTGAAAGAAAAAATAATACATTAATTAAATTTAAAAATAATAAATACATAAATATGCGAAAATTTATATTAAAATACGCATGACAAAAATAGTTTTATGTGTTTTATGTAATTTCGAGAATATAACACAAATACCCTTTACTACTATTAGTTTCTTTACTATTTTTATTCCTTTTGAAATGACTAATTAATTAATGCCTTACAACTAACTATGCAAATTTCAAGCATAAACTTTAATGAATGCATCTTTGTATAATGTACTTAATTAATTTAATCTATTTCCAGTATCCTTGTTAAACATTACCTCTCGTAAAGGTCACGTTTAGATAATAAACTTTCCAACACCACGAGAAAATTATGCGGAAGTGTCTAAGATTAAACATGTCGGCCATTTTATCGCATAAATCAAGACGATAGAAGATGTTTCGGTTCCTTTACTTAAAGTTTCAAATGAAATATGAGGAATTTGTGATAATGTTTGATCTAAATTTAATACTAAAGTATATCAATTTTAATAAATGAAGAAAATTAATTAAATAATTCATTAAATCTGGGTAGTTAAAAAAAATAGAATAATAAAACATTTATGTTAAATATAAGTGGAACATATTTCAAATAAATAAATAAATAAATAAATAAAAAACTATGATATCATAAATAATTTTGTACTATACTTTAGAAATCAGTTCGAAGGAAATATATTTTAATACTTATAAATGTTGTTTAATTTTGTCACAGATAGCATATCCCTAATGTTGTTTAAATTTGTCACAGATAGCATATCCCTAATATCGGTATTTTTCTGATAAACAATTGCAGTATAATTCCTGAAAATTAATATAAAACAATTAGTGAATGTACAAATTAGAAGTTCTAACGTGTTATCTGTATTATACAGAGCGGGTATGAAAATAAACATTGATATTGGTTTTCATTCTCTAAATATATATATATATATATATATATATTTTAATTACTTATTAATAAAAGTGTATTTGTATAAAAAAGGCGCCAAAGGCAGCACTAAAAATTATACAAAAATATACAACTTAGAAAATATGGTGAAACTTGAAGACAAGTGGGCGTGTATAACAAGAAAAAACGTTAAAAAAAAGTAACGAATTATAGTAACGATGAACAATTGTAAAAAACAACACTACATGCGAAAAACACCCTTCCGCTTCCTCTTCAGTGGGTGGGAGCAGCAGAACAGACAATAAATTAAATTAAAAGAGGCCTAACAGGTTTCGGAAACATGGCGAAACTAGGTTTCGGAAACATGGCGAAACTAGCATACTCCCAACAAAATCAAGAATAAATTGCTGGCAAATTATATATAACAATCTTCATGTAAAATTAGATATAACAAAATTGGTGCTTCATAAAAGTAACATAACTAAATTAATATAGTAATCCAAAAACTATAAAGTCGATATTTGTGATAAAAATAATTTAATAAAAGGACATGCTAGATCGTCATGTTCCCACCCAGACCTGAAAGGCAAAAAGATATTGTAATGAACTGAACTTACTGCGATGTAGAAATAGGTCTTTAGAGCAAAAGCAGATGATTCACATGTAGTGGCTCAATACTGGCGCTGTCTTGTCCGATGTTCCAAAATCATAGTCCAAACTCTCCGAGTCGCTCAGCACCAAGTAGCTGCAGTTCATAGTCCAAACTCTCCGAGTCGCTCAGCACCAAGTAAATATATATATATATATATATATATATATATACATTTTTTTTTTTTGACATATACTGTGAAATACAAACTTTTCTAATTTCAGGTACAAGAAATATTATTATTATTATTATTATTATTATTATTATTATTTATACAAAACATTTCCATTGATTCCAAAGTATTTTAAATTCAAATAAGTTCATATATCATGTATAAATATTTAATGTAGGAATCATGAAAAATCCCGAACGGGACACTATACAGGGTGTTCCAAAAGTCCCGCACCCCCACCTAATTTATAAATGAGTCAGATTTGTAAGAAATGATGAAACACATGTTCAATGAATTCGAGAGGAACCTATTTTGGTGAAATAATTTCGGACCCCGTGGGGCTAGGGGGACCGCTAGGGAGAACACCTTTAAATATTCAAATAGGAAGGTATGTCTTGTGATACATCTCTGGAAACGTCTCATAAAAACAATGAATTTGATATAAATATTTTCGCCCTACGAGGATTATAAAAGGAGATACATGAGTTTTTAGAAATTAGAATTGTGGACTTTATACTTATGTATTCCCTTTAGTAATCATTGTAGGACAAAACTATTTACATCAAATTCATTGTCATGAAGAGAGTTTTTCCAGGTATTTATCAAAAG
This sequence comes from Salticus scenicus, assembly GCA_963930645.1. Lineage (NCBI taxonomy): Eukaryota > Metazoa > Arthropoda > Arachnida > Araneae > Salticidae > Salticus > Salticus scenicus. The sequence goes on from OZ005656.1 coordinate 44,007,621, forward strand.
ACATACTTTGCCCAAAAATGTTTATGCCCCAGCAAGGGCGTGATATGAGTGCCGCTAGGGAGGGCAACTTTAAAATTTCAAACAGGAACATATTTCTTGGGATACATCCCTGGAAACGTCTCTTCAAGACAATTAATTTTATATAAATAGTTTTGTATTGCATTCATTATTAAAGGGAATACACAAGTATAAAATACAGACTTCAAAAGTCTAAAAATTCAAATATCTCCGTTAGTAATCATCGTAAGGCGAAACTATTTATATCAAATTCATTGTTTTGAAGAGACGCTTCCAGTTATGTATCACAACACATACTTTCCCATTTAAAATTTCAAAGTTGCCCTCCCCGCCCCCTAGTCATCCCCCCCCCCACCGGTCCCAAACTTTTTTCACCAAAAAAGAGGTCCCTATCGAATTCATTGAAAATGTGTTTCGCCATGCCATTTTTCACAATTCCGAATCATTTTCGAGTTACGAGGTGTGTGTGGGATTTTTGGAACACCCTGTATAATAAAAACACCAAAATTTTACTTTTTGAACTTACTTATATGAAACAGTATTAAAGTGTTTCATTTTATATATCTATGTATACATTTTTATAATTATGTTATGATAAATATTTGTTATTATTAAAGAAGTTCTTAATTTTCAACTGAAAATATTCCCGAAGCAAAAATTTATTTCTTCTATCATCTCACACACACCATAGAAAAGAGTTTTGTCACATTTATGTAATATTTACTTCATTTAACGTATGTTATTTTGTAACTATTCTTTGAAGTAGATGTTGCAGCATGCTATTATAAAATACCAAATAAAATAATAATTAAAACAAATATTTTAAGTAGGTGATTAGTGAGTGTTTTGATTTATTAAATACTCTTGACTTTTAAATAATTATTAAAGTTTTTTTATATTTTGAGTCACTTAACCAAACACATGGACGTTTAAGAAATATTTAATTGTTATAAATTTGTTTCATATGTATATATATATGTGTCAAAGTTAGATAACTAATTATAAATACACTGACCATAGTGTTAAACTTGCTATAAATTTTCATGCTAATATAAAGATTATGTACACTTTTTTTAACAATGTGGTATGTTACTGATTTCTGTGACTATTTTTTCTATATTTTTACTCCTATGAATTCTAAAAAAACTAATTGCCTAATAAAATTTCAAATTGCAAATCAAACTGTTGATAAAAAGGTATATAATTTTTCATTTTCGGAAAGAAATTCCAAAAAGAGCAAAATTTCATTTATTTTTATAATATTTGATAAATCTTATTTTATTCCATAAGCAAATCAACGAATAATGGCATTTTGTTCTAAATCACAAACTCTTACACTGAGAGAAAAAACGTATTGCCTCCATATAGAATGAGTAAGAAGTCATTTTCTGCAACCCTACAATAGAAATATAGATTTACGAGCTATGCATATAACCCTTTGTATTGCGAGAAATTCCCTTGATTTCTTAGAATTGGTTCATAAACCAAGATTACAGTTACTATTAATTTTCGAAAATAGCGTTTTGTATTCATATTTATTTACAGAGATTTTTAATAAAGTTTGACCACGATAATGTAGGAAAAAAGATCTAGAAATCTAATAGGGGATTTTAGAAATCGCTAGCAAAAGGAATTAGAATTTATAAGGATGACATGGAAGTACATATGCTAGAGACACAAATTAGTTTCTAAATGCTATTCATAGAATTTTTTATTAGTGTAATACATTGATATTTTCATTACAAAACGCTTCTGCTAAAACATTACATTAATTTATCCTTTATTTTGTCGATTAAGAAACACAATTTTTCTATTTTATAACGTGTTCTGCATATGTAACTATATACACATATACATGTTAATTCAAATAATAAAATAAAAATTTGTCTCTTTAATAAATTTATTGTACAATTTAGAATTGTATAGGAAAAATATATTTACACATATGATATATAAATTGTCAATAAAAACTTAAAATTACGGGATATAGTTAAGTATACAGACTTGCTACGGACCACCTTTTCTTCCATCCCTGTATCTGTAAACCAATTTTTCCTTAATTGTTCGTGATAGCATTTTATAGAAGATTACTACATAATATATAAATCTAATAATAGAAGATCCATAGAAAAATACGATAAACCCTGGTGTTTGTTTCGTCTTTTTATTTATTTATTTATTTATTTTTTTAATCATATTTTATACTTGTGTTAAATTAATTTTTCGTAAACTATAAAGTAAGTGAAAAATTTGATAATTTAATAAATTAGAAATTCAGGTCATTCAAACTTAAAGTAAATTCCCTTTCTTAAAATTTTCATTAAATAAAAATATACAAAATTTTTATTATATCATTCACATCTTTTCAGGTTTAATAAATTATTGTTATTTTTGTTTTTGATTGCTCTGTTTTTCTGTAAATATGCATTGAACAAGTATGAATTTTAAAATGACTAACATTATATTGGTCATTTAATCAAATGCCATAGTAATCCTTATATACTTGATAATCGCAATCACCTTGACATACAAGGGATAAATTATCGTGAAATGCTTTATCTCTGACACAGTTAACGCTCAAACAGAAAGATGCTTATTATGTGAAACATAATTGCACGTTAAGCATTAAAATGGTAGTAGGTCAAATTTAAATGATTACAAAATACTAATAGAACAGAACATTTGTCTTTCGCTTACTTATACGTTGCTAATTGGATGAAATTTCTTTTACACTATATATTCTATATATAATTTAAAATGTTTGTGAAAATTAAACTATTTTACTTCTTGTAAAATATTTAAAAAAAATCGGTTATAAAAACATACTATATTTTTCAAGTCATTTTACTGCAATATCCGCATGGAATGTTAACACTATAGTTTAATGTTTTTTTTTTTTTTTTTTTTTTTTTTTTTACAATAAAATTTTATTATGATTAATTCCCATACTTCAAAAATACATAATCTGAGAAAGAATATAAAATTTATTCCCAATTTCATTCTCGAAAACGAATTAGCTCAAAATACTACAGATATTATAAATGCATAAAAACAATGGATATTTGATAAGTTGCTGTTAAAAAATAACAGGTTATAAATTTTAAAACATATTACTTAAAATTTAAAAATCAACAATTTATTTAATTTCCTGCATTTGCAAATATATATATTTTTTATTTATGACCTAGCATTCTATTTTATATAATAAATCGTGTCGTAACATGGGTACTTAAACGTATATATTACATAGTAAATTGAGTAAAATAAAAATTCCTTCATTTTATGGTTCGATTAGTATAGCAGCACTAACATTAACTGATTAAATTGTAACGATCTTGTTTATAAATTAAAAATTTATTTTTTACAAAGGTAATATATATATATATATAGAGAGAGAGAGAGAGAGATTACCATGTTTTTATAAACTTCGATTCTTGTTTGTTTGTTTGTTTGTTTGTCCAGTACAAATCTTGCAATCGATTTTTAACTAAATTCCCGACTAGCTAGATACTTGAAACTTTCAGGACACCTCAGAATACGGTGAATACGTTTTTTTAACACTTTTAGTCAACTGTTTCAAGTCCCCACTGCCTTCGGCAGCGTTTATATGATTCAACAAAAAATTTATTTAACTCAATTCTCGACTAGCTATACATTTGAAACTTTCAAAATAGTTCAGAACACGGTGAAAATTCATTTTTTAAATATCTTTAACCAACTGCTCCGGCTTCCTGCTGCCTTCGGCAGCGTTACAAGTACAAAGCTTCCAATCGATTTTTCACTAACTGCCCGACTAGCTAGACATTTGAAAGTTTAAGGATAGCTCAGAACAAGGTGAAAATACATTTTTTTATACTTTTAGTCAACTGTTTCATGTCCCTACTGCCTTCGGCAGCGTTTATATGATTCAACACAAAATTTATTTAATTAACATCTCGACTAGCTAGACATTTGAAATTTTCAGAATAGTTCAGAATACGGTAGATGCATTTTTAAAATAATTTTAACCAATTGCTTTGGGACCCTTCTGCCTTTGACAGCGTTACCAGTACAAAGCTTGCAATATTTGTTTTTACTGATTTCCCTGCTAGATAGCCATTTGAAACTTTTATAATAGCTCAAAACTCGATAGCAATGAATTTTTTTGATACTTTTATCCAATTGCACTGGGTTCCCGCTGCCTTCGGTAGCGTTTATATGATTCAACAGAAAATTTAAAAACATGGTATATAAAAAGTTCTTTTTATCTTGTAAGTATTTTTTTCTCAATTTTTGATCTTCCTTCACAGAATTTCTAATTTAAAAATTGTATATTTCACTTATATTAATCGACAAATATACAAAGGTTTTGGTCATTATATATGACCTACCATCATACAGATTTCAAAATAAGCTAATGGTAGTGCTCATAATGATATTATTATGAAAGTTGTCGATATTTTTGCGTGTAGAAAATAATATTTAGTCATAAACAGTTTCTAGTCGATGAATGCACTTTAATGAATATTCAGTACGTAGACAGAGCACGTAATGATATTGTTATGGCAGTTTCTGTCATCTTTGAATGTAGAAAATAATTCTTAATATATAAGAAGGTTCTAGTCGACGATTGCACTTTATTTTCTTTTAGTCTTGTTTGCAGTTTAAAGAATTTTCAAAGAATTTAGTTCAGCTCTATAAACGAATGAATCTTTCCGGAAAATTCCAGAATTTTGTTATTATTAAAGTTAAACCTTCGAAACTTTGGCAACCCTAAACTACAAATTTCCGCCAAATTCGGTCACCAAGTCAATAAGTTCGACGCATAATCCCCAAAATCGATGCTAAGACCCAAAATTAGCGTTGGCTACAAACTTGGCGACTTTGAGAGATTAGCGATCACATTTGAAGTAAAATATTATTTCAGGATATTTAGAACGAGTAAATCCCTTCTCAATTTTAATTGAAATAATTGTTTCGATAAAATGTATCATTTTCACCTCTAATTTTCGGCAAAGAGAACAAAAGTAAGCCATCTATACTCGAAGGATTTTCATGACATTTAGCTATGTATTTGCGACTGATAGATTCTGTAATAAACCATTCCTGAAAAATCTAGTATATTTGTTTGGCGGTATATATAATCCTATTATCATGAATTTCGTGGTCAGGTTTTCTTTTTTTTTTTTTTTTTTTTTTTTCTTCAATGTCAATATTTTTATAACAATGCATATCTGTTCTCGAATGGGTGTATATGGAAGGAAAGTGGTGTCCACATAATTTTTTTTTCTTTTAATAATAAACCTATCTGATTTATCCTCATTTTTTCTTAATTAGGTTTCACTGTTAAGCTTTACAGCACCTGGGAGAAAATATTGCAAATACATGGTTTTCGTAGAAACCACTTTAAAGATTTTGATAAAAAATTAGATTTAGGGGCTTTGGAATTAAACGTCTAATCTGAATTGCCCTCTTCTTCATAACAATTAAAGTGCACCTATAATGCATGTTTTATCCTTTAAAAGAATGACAGAAACTTCGATTTCTTTGAAAATATTCGAATGATTTTAATAAAAATATAGAGTGTGCCTTTGTGACATTGAGTACTGATAGGATTTAGAGTACGGATTCCCTATAATATGATGAAAAATTCCGTGAACACCGCAACAGTTTTTTTTTATGAATGGGCGCCTTATTTTGGCAATAACAGCTTTGGTGAAGTCTGCATTGGATGAACCATGCTTTAATGGAAGTGGAATGTGTGTTTGGCGGTAGGGAAAAACCGTTTTGGCAAATGAATTGTTGGATTGGTGAGGATGTGTTGTTCGAGAACAAATAGGTTACTAGTCCGGTGTCTATTCTAATATGTAGTCAGTGCTTTGAGCTGACTTTTCTATATGAAATATCCTCATCTTCTGAAAAATTAGTGCTCACTTGTAACTCGTACACGATCCAGGAATAAATACGGTAGAAAAATGATTTTCATTAATAATAATAATAACAATAATAATAAGTAAATTAAATTTAATGTATAAATAAGTATTTAGAAAGGTTTTTTTCAAGAAGATAAACCGATATGGTTTATTTTCTTTTTCAGGAAAATTAGCAGTGGCTGGTAACCCGTGCTTTGCTTGGAACAATGTATATAACAAACTATTTTCTAGTAAACTGCTCGAAAAGTTTTAAAATTTTCAATTTTCCCAAAGTGTTCCAAAATTTGACTGAGAAATTGTGAGAGATGACAAAGGCACCAAAATAAAAGTGAAAACTTACCACAGAACATGGGGTCGCAAACCACACTGGGAAAGTGAAAATGGCCAAAAATTCTTACAGGTTTCATGCAACTCAAAGTAGATAATAGTACAATAACAACTTCAAAAGAATTTATTTGACTAATTATTACAAGATTTACTTGAAAGTACACCATTTGACATCATTGTGCAGTCTACAACGACTTAAGAACGACCCTCGAACGCACTCGTAAAAACTATTTCCTGTATCACGCAAATATGCCAAGTATTCTTTTGATGTCTGCCACAACAACCAAAATTTAAACTTTGAGATCGTCGTGTGTGACTTCAGGCGTTCCATAAGCGAGTGATTCAAGGTGACAAAGGAAAAAGTTACAAAGTTACAAGTTACCTGAAGGGAAAAAGTTACAATGATTCATATCCGTTGAACGCATAGGTTATGCAATGGTTCCCGATCGTACAATCCACCTGATTAATTTTTCGGGTCTTCCACCCTCTCAAAGTTCCTTGCCACCGAAATATTATATGGTAAGTTTTCATCATTAATGCCTTCTATCACCCTTTTGAATTTGTCGATTGAATTTTGGAACATCCTATTACAACGTTAAGGATTTTGTATGACAATTCGTTTTCAATTTTCTTTATCTCCAGGAAAATTACCTTTCATAGATAAACTTCAAAGGTAAAAAATAAGTAAAAAGCAAATAAGAACTATATTTCCGAATACAAGTGACTGTATTTACACTATAGATAATTTTTACATTGAGACCAAATGAACTCGGTCATCCAGGTATTTTATATTTATAAAAACAGCATGTTTATATTTATAAAAAAAAATTGTCTTTTATTTTTCCTATAATTTTTTACAATTATAAAAAAATATTAGTTATATTAAATTAAATGTAATTATATTAATGTGTTTTTATGTTGTTTTTGTAAATAAACTTCTTTTCTTTTTTTAAGACAGATATTTTTGAAAGATTAAAGATGAAAAATATTTTTTAAATTAGATTTCCTTTGAAAATTGTCAATGCTTTTCTGTAAGAACACGATGTACATTAATATAATTGATTGATATTTCTGCTGTATTCAAAAGAAATACGCTGATACTTTTACTTTTTGGTAACAACTATCAATATGAGCATTACGTGAAGAATGGTTTTAAAAAATTGCGCTAATATTCCTTTTAAAAATCTAAATTTTAGCGCAAGTTTGAGACTTTCCAAATATATCATAGTACAAATTTTGACATTGATCGACATTAAATAAACTCAATATATCTTGTTAAAAGTGGTGTTTAAAAAGTGTCATTTTCTTTGATAAAAACTGAACGCAGAATGATACCAGGCTTTTCAAGGCATGTTGTATTATAAGCTTTGTTATAAAATAAAAAAGAGGATGTTAGTGAAGAATATATATTTTTTAAATAATTGTTTGGTATATTTCTTATGGTATTACAAACTTATAGACATTTTCAATTACATTATTAAAATTTCGTTTTTTTTTTTTTTTTTCTGTAGATTGATAAAAAGATGTGTATTTCGATCGTATCAGATCTGCATTTTATTTCTGTTCTTTCTTTTTTTATGAATTTTATTATTATAACATAAAAATGAATAAAATAATGATATTTATTTGCAGCATTTATTTTTTATAACGTTTTTCCAACTGAACTTCAAATAGTTTTGCTAATTTAAAAACAAAAATATTTTCTCTTCAATTACGATAAAAGAAACTATAATTTAAATATTTGTGGTTTAAAATATAAATTAAAGTATGCGTGCCTGAAAAAAAAAAAGAAAGAAAGAAAGAAAAAGAGCACCAACCTGTATTTAAAAGTATATATATAAAGAAAAATACATTCTATGAAAGAAATTTCTATTTAATTTATTACAAATGCAGTCATCAAATTTTCTTATTAAAAATAAATGAAATATAATGTAACACACAAACATAGAAAAATCGAATTAAGTGTTTTTCTTTATGCGCAGCTCTTTTATTTTTATAAAGACAATTGGGTTATTTTCAGATTTCGTGCTAAACTAAAAAATAAATAAAATAAAATAATAAATAAATAAACAAATATATTGATTAAATCAAAAGCTTAAAGGAATTATAATTCTAGTATATATAATTTATATATTGAGCTGTGTATGTTTATCTGACGAAAATATCATTATTGTTTTAAATAAGTGTATATAAACATTTAATTATAGTAAGGGGACGTACGAGAGACAAATAAATAAATAAAATACAATTATAAATAATTAATTTATTATTAAAAAAATGCTATAATTTTTATCTAATTATTCGCATTCAAATTATTACACAATCATTAATGAAACTTTTTTTTTTTTTTTTTACACATATTTTAGTGCATTTAATTTTTGTCTCTCGTTTGAGTATGATAACGAAATAATCCATGATATTATTATTATTATTTTTCTTTTTTTTTCTTTACTGAAATTGTTAGACGATTTTGTTTGAAGTAAAAAAATATATATATTGTGTTAAAATTTTTGGGATGTGAATTTTTTATGCAAATACTTTAGATGTTGTTTTGTAATTATAAAGAATGTAAGGTAACTTTAAATAGATGACAATTTTAAGAATATTTAATATTTTATTATAAATACTAATTTATCACAAAGAAGTTAGCATAAAAATTGAACGTGCAAATTTTACAAATAAACGACATACAACTTAATGCAACAACACATACAATTTAATACATTAGGTATTACATATATATATATATATATATATATATATCTCAAATAATGTATTAAGTTTCATTGTGTAACATTGTTTTTTCTTATACAAACGTTTACTTGTGAATGACCCTTTATCATAAAGACCGTTTTAGGAAACACCTGAAAATTAGCTCATTTAATCACGAATACCTCTATGATTTTTTATGACATTCAACTGTAATTTTTTCATAAATTGCTCTACAGTGTTAAGTATTAAACTATGTTTTTTTTTTTTTTTTTCCTACAGTCTGCGCATGCGTAGTAATAAATTATATACTACAACTGTCCTAATCTATTTAAATATTAAATGTACTTGTTTTAAACTATAGTATAATGATTTAGATGTAACTATTTTGTCATTTTTTCTGAAAGTTTTATGAAATCTCGAGAAAACCCTTTAGAGTTATAAAGTAAAAACTTGCGAAAAATTTTTGCGTTTTTTATTAAAATATTTATAACTATTAAATTTTCAAAATATCCTCACAAAACTCTACACACATATAAAATGTAACATTTAAAACTAAATTTCCAGAAGAATCAACATATTTCTAGATACAAGTTAATTACAAATATTTTTTTTTCTTTTATAGGATTTGTTATTCTCTTCTTAAGGGCCTTCGCGACAAAATCTTTGGTGAAAACTATGAGGAAAGAAATGTTTCCTTATTCTTAAAATTTAATACCGACACATTAAATATCTTTCAAAATATTCGACAAAATGTAAAATAAAAAAAATAAAAAATAAAAGAAAGTGCTTCCATTATTTGTGTAACACCTGTATATATATAACAGAATTCTCGTAATATATGCTTGCAGTTCAAATAAATCTCTAATGAATTATTATATCTCAGTTTAATTGATACAATTCTGCTGAGAGTTGGTTAAAATAACACACCGTAATATTAATTAATGTGCGATTTTCCGTCCATGATAGAGATTTATAAATGCTAATAGGTAACAGCGTCGAAAGATGGTGTATAATTGCCAGAAACTAATGCGATAGTCATTACTCAAAATGAATTGCAGCATTAGTAAAGCATAATGAGACTATTATGGTGTCCAAATTTAATAATGAAAATACAAATATATCCCACCGTGAGAAATATCTCCATATATATTAAATCTTAATTTACTTTTGCAAAATACTAAATTTAATTCTTATTTTGTTTTTCCTATCAAAATGCATGAAATAATATGAACTATATTAAATAAATTAATAAATTATAATAATTATAATAATTATTTTTATTAACGAAGATGTTTATTAAACTATATATACGCTTGAATATACTAAAACTAATATTCTAAAAATTATATAACAATAAAAATTATAATACTATATACGAAAACAAACTTGATAACATTATACTAAAGGCAGACGGCAAGGAATTCAGCTACTTGGTAAGCTGTGTAATATTTGATTCAATTGTCACATTACGAATTATTTTATTTCACAAAACATGCGAATAATACTTAGCAGTCAGCATGTATTCTAAAATAGGTATCACAATATTTTAAAGTGATTCTTTTTTTTTTTTTTCAAGACCATGAATTACAATAATTTAGCGACATAGCACAAATAATTGACATTTTGAACTAGTTATGTATTAAATCATGATTATTATTTAAAAATAAATATTTAAATATACGCAAAAAAAGTTACTCATGTTAAGAAGTTTCTGTAACATTTGGACAGTTGACCATCAAACTATACAGTCAGCTCCCTTCTTTGAGAAGAGTACATTACATTCTAAGAAATTTCAGTAAAATTCGAAGATTTGATCATTAAATTATACGGCTAGCTTCAGGTTGTTGACAATTTATAAAAAGCCACATTCTTTGTTCGCGGAAAATTTTCTTACAGGTTTTTGGATATGACTTTATTTTTACCGTCAGTAACTGGGCACGTTTTTCTTATCACTGACCGTAATTTAGTTCGCAGTTTTTCTTTGTCACAGAGTACACGTGTTTGTAAAAATGTGCTGTAAAATTCAGAGTGTCGACTGTTAATGAAAGGCCATTTCTCTTCTTTGAGAAAATGTCATAACTGTTGTACGGACATAACTTTTTTTATTTTTTTCGGTCAGTGACTGGAAAACGTTTAAAGGTCACTGACCGCAGAAAATTTTCATTTTGTTTATACTGTGTACATTTACCTTAGCAGAATAAACTGAAAATAAATACCCAAATGATATCGAAAGTATAGAATTGGTCGGTGATGTATTAACAAAAATTGAATGGTCAGTGACTGGAAAACGTTTAAAGGTCACTGACCGCAAAAAATGTTCATTTTGTTTATACTGTGTACATTTACTTTAGCAGAATAAACTGAAAATAAATACCCAAATGATATCGAAAGTATAGAATTGGTCGGTGATGTATTAACAAAAATTGAATGGTCAGTGACTGGAAAACGTTTAAAGGTCACTGACCGCAGAAAATGTTCATTTTGTTTATACTGTGTACATTTACCTTAGCAGAATAAACTGAAAATAAATACCCAAATGATATCGAAAGTATAGAATTGGTCGGTGATGTATTAACAAAAATTGAATGGTCAGTGACTGGAAAACGTTTAAAGGTCACTGACCGCAAAAAATGTTCATTTTGTTTATACTGTGTACATTTACCTTAGCAGAATAAACTGAAAATAAATACCCAAATGATATCGAAAGTATAGAATTGGTCGGTGATGTATTAACAAAAATTGAATGGTCAGTGACTGGAAAACGTTTAAAGGTCACTGACCGCAGAAAATGTTCATTTCGTTTATACTGTGTACATTTACCTTAGCAGAATAAACTGAAAATAAATACCCAAATGATATCGAAAGTATAGAATTGGTCGGTGATGTATTAACAAAATCATTTATACTGAGGTCCGGATAGAGCGCCACGTATACACGTGTTTTTGTACACATGTTTTAACCCCTTACATCTATTAATAGATTACTTATTTATCGCTTTTCTGCTTCTATTATTCAGAATTTTTCTCAGCGTAAAGTAAATTCAGTCATTTAATTTTCATTCAAAGCTCTGCGTATATTGATGTTTATAATATACATATATTAATCCATTTTTCCTAAAATTTATTTTACTGTACTTTAAAAACATATTAATAAAAATTCTCTAGTATTAAAGAACGGTTTAAGTATCATTTTTACGCCTTAAAATTTATCATCAACGCAAAATATTCACTTAACTGTATTATAAATATCAACTTTCTTAAATATGTGAGATAAAATACAAGGAGTATTTTTAATTCTTAATTTTTCAATTTTACATTGTATCTGACAGTCGTAATTATTATATATCCACAAATAAAATTTAGAAAACAAATTTCAAACTATAACAGTATTTTCTAACCAAATTATTTTACAAATAAACGCTTTTGTTATTCAAACAGTATTTTCATACCATTAACTTTTAAAATATCATCTTTGTAAAAAATTTTATTGTTAAACAATAACTTCTTTTTAAATTCTGACGGCTGAAAAATTTTACTTAATTAGTTTTCAACTATAACGTAATATAATTTAACTATGAATGCATACTATGAGTTTAGTTATGAAAGTCTCAGGAGACAAATGTATGTGACATAAGTTATACTTCAATTTGCATTGATAATTTACTATATTCTTCTTAAATTTTGTGATTCTCCAAATACAAACTGCACAAATATTTGTATTATAACTTGTTAAAAACATTTTTCCCCAATAGAATTTGTCCTAATTTATTCAAAATAAATACGAAATTTATTTTTTTATGTAATATTTTTCAAAATATACTTAAAAATTTCGTGAGTATTTCGAAACATAAAATGAATATTAAAACATATGCTATTGTTATTCTATTATAAACTACAATAATATATATATATATATATATATATATATATATACTATCCTTTTTATTGAATGCTTTAACAGATTGAGAGCCACGTAAATTCTTAAAATTCATTAAAATTCCATAATGATGCCTCCTGTAATAAATAAAAAAAATTTTATTGAATTTTCAATCAATAAATGTATTTTTTTTAGTTTTATAATCTTATTTATATCCGCTACCGATGGTTGACGTGACTTTATATCATATTTGACACTGTCAGCCACCGATGGCTCACAGGGCGCTCAACGTTTTAATTTTTTATTGTTACTGCTTTTACTTTCGGGTAAAACTTTCACTAAAGTGTTTGAAGTATAACATGTTCTGCACACTCCTAAAGTTTCAAGATGATTCCTTCAGTACTTTCAGATATATGACAAAATGTCTAGATTCTAGAATGTCTAACATGGCGCTCAACGTGTTAAACTATGACTTTTTATTATGCTAGGAAGCAAACAAGGTTCTAATTGTGATATCGAAAATCACATATTCTAAATTATGTATTACATTTCTGATAAATTTAATTCTTTCCCAATTCATTTTCTATCTGTATAAAAAGCGAGTTAATATTTGCGGTTTCATTCCTTTATTCCAAAAGAGCGAAACATTATATCTCTATTTCTTTAATAAAAAAAAAAAAGAAAAAAAAAGCAAGAGATGAGCTTTCAATCGCTTAATTCTGTGGAGAGCAATTCGTTTCATCTCAATTAAATAAAACAAAATAAAATGTTTCCTGATGTCATTTTTGAACATTGAACAGATCTCACATCTGTTACTTATAAATAGAAATCGCGTATTCTTTTTAGACTAAGGTCTATGAATAAAAATTTAACGATAAAATTCTTGTGGTCAAGAGCTAAGGTTGGTTAGAAATCAATCGCCAATATATTTTAAAAAGTTACACTAAATTAGCTGTAACTGAAAAAGTTGGGTGTTGTCTTGGCTTCATTTTTATGTGGTTTTGTGTAATGTATCCAGCCAACAATTTCATCACTTCTGCCTCTTCGCTGTTCCTGTAAAGACGTTCCTTTGGATTACTTCTCTCCCCGTGTCCATTCCGTCCCTGTAATGTTAATTCATATTCATCCTTCCATATATTATACATAAAAAACTTTATTCTGGATGTTTCGGGTGACTATTTGTACTGTCAATTTCTTCAAAGGAATTTATGTGTTATTGAAATTGCAAGACATATGATGACTTCGAATTCTATTAAATGATTGCATTAAAGATTTCGCTTGCCTGTGTTATTTTGGGACATAACGCTTCTTCTGATTATCTTCACGGCTTTTATTATGAAGAAAGAATTCACACTACCTACCAAATAAATATAACAAATTATGTGGTGCTTCATACCAGGCGAAATCTTAGAAAATTTATGCAAGAATTTAAAAATGGGCACGGGGAGGAGAAAAAACTGCAACATTATAAAATTTTCTTTTTCGGATGCACTTTTGAACTACCTTGAAATTTTTATGCCTGTGTTGCTTTTCACTATTACTTTATCTGCTGCAGTTGTTTCGCCTATAAGCACTAACTCTTCAGAGTAAAAACTTTTATATATTATTTAAATATACATATATTCCCGGAACAATAATAGAAACAGTTTTAAGAACTTTATCTCCTGTTTGTTGGACTGCCTATGCTGGTGATGTCTGTAGTGTCGGTGTTCCTGTCAAGAGGTCCCTGTTCCTGTTTTCTGTCTGGCTTCGCTTGTGATCGTCCGATGTCTCTGCTGATTTCTTATTTCATGCCCGTTATTCTGTGCAGTGGTGGAGCATATTGTGCTTGCCGTCGTCCATATGTGTTTGCTTCTCTGCCTGCTGTGGTGTTCAGTGTTTGTCTGGCCTCATTCAATTTTCATAACAACATTTCTCCAGAATTCCTGTCATATGTGTGCTGCTGATTTAAAATCAATGCAAAGAATTTCTTTCGTGTTTCTAGTCGACATTCGATAATTATTTCAGCAGGTGATTAATTCTTCAAAAGAAATTTTTATTAAACGTCAGTCCGATACTGACTATTCCGTTCGCTTTAAAAAAAAAAAAAAAAAAAAAAAAATCAGGCTTGAAGAAGAACTATTATTGTGATATTCCAGTGACAAAAGTTTTCAATTTATAGTGTTGTGAATGTCCGCTTCCTCAGATAATAAGCCGCTTCCTCAAATTACATTTTGTATGAATTTACAAATTTTTAAGTGTGACTACTATTGACGCAATACTAACAACAATACCATTAAAATATCTATTTATAAAAAAACTCAAGATATTAAAATAAAATAAAATAAAATAATAATTCTACGTATTAATTAAAAAAAAAAAAAAAAAAAAGAAAAGTAAAAGAAAAGAAAAGAAAAGACATATTTCTGTTCAAGTAAGTAAACTATTTCTTAATTTCTATACATGAAATAAATAGTTAAAATACATATATATAACATTGTGAGTATTTAAATAATAACAATAACATTATAATACATTTCTGTATTTCATTTCATTTATTTTCTTTTCATACTAATTTTGCTTGTTATAAGGTAACTTGCTCATATGATATATGGTTTCATAATTTACGTGATATAAATGTTGATATTTTTAATATTAAATTATGACATTGAAAAATTAATATTTATCGTATTTTTTTACAATAACATTCAATCAATCTATTAGTTAACAATTGAATTTATAAAATTATTTATTTATGCAATATATATATAATTTTGTTCTTATTTTTGCAAATAATTAAAAAAAAATAATAGTAATAATAGTAATAATAAGTATTAATTACTCATTTCTTTAAATAGTTATTGCTCATTCAACTTACATTTGAGCAAGCGTTTCTATATATATATGTTGCATACAGTTTATATCATAAATCGACAGAAATTTTACATATTTTCATAAAGTTTTGTGGGTTATACATTTATAATTTATATTAATTTATTACATTTATTGCACAACATGTATTTTATAACAGCTAATTTCTGCCATGACTGATCTTACATATTAAGATCTTATATATATATATATATTTAATATATTTCCAAAAGAAATTATTTAAGTCAAAATACATTTTGTGCAATCTCTTATATTTTATTTTTGGTAGTGAAAGTTTTATAGATATTTATAGGTGATACATATTCAATATATAGTATATATACATAATATTCAGTTTTCAATTTTGGTAATTAAATTATTTAGTAATAATGGCCACCAATATTATGATTCCAACTTTTGATGGAGATCCAAATTTTCTTAAATTCTTTTTTGATCAGTTAAGATCGTATGCAGAGATTGGTGGTATAAAATCTAAAGAAATCATTTTGATTCTAAAAAGTAAATTGATCGGTCCTGCACAAAAATTCATGTTAGAAAAATAATGCGACTGATCTGGAATTTATCGAAAAAGAATTTACTAATTTCTTTTCTTTACCGTCGTCAACATATAACATTAATTCATTTAATAACTTCACAATGATGAAATCGGAATCGCCAAAACATTTTGCACACAGATTAAATTGTGTCGCATCAAAAGCATTTCCTGATATTTATGACACGGAAGCATTGAATTCACTAAAATTCTCTAAATTTATTTCGTGTATACCACCAAACATTAGAATTAAGCTTCAAGAGGAAGGTATTAATAAATACAAGGAAGCAGTTGATAGGGCACAAAAACTATTTGAGATTCATGTGACAGAGGATATGACAAAAAACACAGAAAACACAGACACAAACACTAACATAATTTTGGAGAAAATCAATTTTTTGACAGAACAAGTTAACAACTTATCATGTAAACAGGATAATAGAAAAGACTATCATGATAAGCAGAACTATCAATTGCAAAACAAAAGAAGAAAATATTCTCCAAAAATGCACAGATTTGCTGATAATCAAACACACTTTAAAAATGAAAGAACTTTCTTCCAAAATAGGCAAAGTAGAAACAAATTCAATTCTAAAATTTGCCAAATTTGTGAGAAATATGGGCATACTGCTAAACATTGCTTCAGATGGAAGAGACAAAATTTAAGAAAACAAGATTATCGACACTACTCACACGAATAAAATTCCGAAGCAAATTTTCGAGAAAACACAAAGTTTAGAGAGGATAGGAATTTAAACTGATAAAGAGATTTATTCCTACTGGTGAGAATATTTCTCAATCTCTACAATCACCAGTATTTTCTACGCTAAATAATGATATACCAAAATTAACAAATCGTAGGCTGGTTAATTCTGTTGCTTCTCAAACAAATTCTATCATTACGATTTCAAACAATGTAGCTATTCAAACAGAAACGGAGCAAAGAAGTAAATATATTTGTAATGTATATCAAAATGCTTCTTCCTTACCACTTATTAATGCAGTGATGGCTCAGTCAAAAGTAAACTTTTTAATTGACACAGGCAGTTCGTTAAGTCTACTTTCACAAAAATTGTTTAATCAAATCAAAACATCTTTGAAATATAAAAGAAAAGGTTCTAATATTACAATTAAGACTGTCAATTCTGAGGTTAATTTCTCATCATGTATAAGTGCATCTTTTAAAATTGAACAAAAGAATTTTCACCATACATTTTATATTGTTGATATCCCTTCATCCTCGTCCTTCCAAGGAATTCTTGGAATTGATTTCATTAAACATAATAACATCCAAATTGATTTTGCTCATGACTTACTAAAAATAAATGATACATCAATTCCATTTTACTCTTGTAATGAGGAGGATGATGGTACTTGTAATCACAATCATACTGACCGTGCACATAAAAAAAATTGCATTCCTGCATATTTACATTCTAAATGTATTCTCAACCCATATGAAACAAAAGCAATTAAGGTATTCACCAAATTAAAACCTGATCCTACTGAATATATGTTTGAGGGAAATGAAGATAAACAGATAAATTTTTACGATTCTCTTATATCATTCAAGGACTTCCAAAAAAGTTACAATAGGAAAAATCATATAAAAGAAATTTTTAATTTCCAGATTTATGTATCAAATAATTCTGAAAAGAGTGTTCATCTTAACAAAAACATGAATGTAGGTAAAATTGCTTTGTTTCAACAAATCAAAAATTTTGATGTATGTGAAGTTATTTTGAATGATGGCAATGACACAGTATCTAAAAACAAAACTGAACACTCTGTCAACTTAATTCAACCATCTGAACATATTTTAAACAAAAGAAAATCAGATTTAACTCATTCTGACTTCAAACTTGATCAATTATGTAAAAAAGAAAAAGAGCAGTTGCAAAAATTACTATTCGAAAATTTTGCTGTTTTTTCAAAATCTTTAGCAACCTTAGGACATACTGATAAAGTTATTCCAAATTTAAAGCTCACAAATGATTTTCCAATAAAAACACTTCCTTTCCCAATACCTCAAGCTCTGCAAAATGAAGCTCTTAATCAAATTAGAGAACTTGCAGATGCTAATATCATTGAGCGTAGTTGCTCCGAATGGGCCTGTCCCATCCTTTTGCTAAAAAAGAAACCGGATGGTTCAGGGAAACAAAGATTCAGACTAGCTTTAGATCTAAGAATGCTAAACACGGTAATTCAGGGTTCTTCTTACCCTTTACCAAAAATTCAAACTATTATTTCAAATTTATCATCATATAAATATTTTACGTCATTAGATTTTCAACAAGCATATCATCAAATTGATTTACCGGAAAAATTTCAAGATTATGTTACTTTTACATCAATGTTTGGTTAATATAAATATAAACGTTTATGTTTAGGTCTTAAAACAGCTAGCTCTATTTTTCAATCACTTATGGACAGTCTTTTAGATGAAATTCAGGAAGATGGAATCTATTCCTATCAAGATGACTTAATTTTAGGGGCTAACTCTTTTGAAGAAACAATGTTTAAATTAAGGAAGGTATTCGATGTTTTAAAAAAAATACAATTTAACTTTAACTCCTAACAAATGTTCATTTCACAAAACAGAATTAGATTATTTAGGTTTTCACATTCAAAATCATACAATTTCTCCGGTGCAGGCTAATATTATTAAAATTAATTCATTTCCTGTACCAACTACTAAAAAACAGGTGAAAAGATTTTTAGGACTTGCTACTTATTATAAATCATTATTACCAACTTTTTCTCAAATCGTCCAGCCATTAATTGACTTAACCAAACCTAAAGTCACCTTTAAGTGGACACAGAAACATCAAGAAATTTTTGAAAAATTGCAACAATTATTTTTCAAACCTCCAATTGTTAGATTACCTGACTGGAATAAAAAAATTTTCGTGAATACAGACGCATCAAAAGTTGCAATTTCAGGTGTACTTATGCAAAAATTTGGCGATAGACTATTGCCCATTGCATACTTTTCAAAATCATTAAAACCCTCTGAACAAAAATATCCTTCATTGAAACTAGAATTAATGGCCATACATAGATCTGTACTTGCATTTAAGTACTATTTATATAATCAAAATTTTGTAATTATTTCGGACAGTGCACCTTTAAAAAAATATAAGAAAACAACAAATCCTGCAGGCATTACTACTAGATGGCTTATGGACCTTTCTGAATATTCTTATTCTTTTGAACATATTCCTGGTTCTAGCAATATTTTAGCTGATTATTTGTCTAGATGTAACTTAGATGAAAATCAAGAAAACCTTTCTACTAATCCGAAGATTGTTTTTGAAGAAAATCTTCCTGTCATTCAAAATGATCCTGATAAGGTGAGTACAAATGGTCATGAAAATTATGAAAAAGGTAAAAATGATTATCAATTAAACTCTTATTTCTGGCCAAAATGGCAATAAAGATCCCCTCTTGGAAATATCAAATAATACTTTTGTATTTGAACAGAAAAAAGATGATAAGTTGTCTCCAATATATAATGAAATTTTAAAAAAAGGATCATATAAAAAATTTTTAATTTTTTTATACATCCTGATACTAAAGTTCTAATGATAAAAAAGTATGACACTTGCAATGACACATATACTTACTGTATTGCTGTGCCAGAAAAATTAAAAGCTAAAGCATTAACTATTTCTCATTTATCACACTTCGGATTCACAAAAACTTACGAATTTTTATCATCTAGATTTTTTTGGAGAGGAATGTACAACGATACATTAAATTTTGTTGCATCTTGTACAAGCTGTTTACAATCGAAACATCATCGTATACTTAATGCACCTTTACAGCCAACCTACACACCAAAATTTCCTGGACATACTATATCTACTGATTTGTTAGGTCCTTTCGAAAATGGTCAATCCATATTGACCATAATTGACCATTTCTCAAGACATGCAGAACTTTATCCCTTAACAGATACATCTGCACAAAAAGTTGTTAAACGTTTATTTTCTTACATATCCACACATGGTCGTCCATCTGTAATTCTTTCAGATCTTGGACCCCAATTCACGTCATATGTTTGTAACAATTTCAACGACACACTAGGTATCAAAATTTTACACTCTTCTGTTGCTCATCCACAGAGCAACGCTATTTCTGAAAGAATGAACAAAAGTATAAAATATTCCATAAAAAACACTCCTACAAGAAGGACACACATTTGCAAATGCTATAAATATTCATAAATCTTTGTATAATGGATCAAAACATTCGTCTACACAATTTTCACCAAATTTCCTACACTTTGGCAGAGAATTATCATTAATCTTTGATACATATGATTCTCAGTGCAATCAACCATTCCTTGATAGAAATTTTGATGTTTATAAACTAATGCATGACCTTGATAAAATTTATCATAAAGCTTACAATAATATTAAAATGTCTCAAGAAAGAAGCTATAAGTATTATCAAAGAAAAACAAAGTTAAGAAACATTTTCGAAAAAGATATAGTATATTTAAAATCTACTGACAGATTCAGACTTAAATATTATAGTCCTTTTATTGTATATAAAAAGCATTCACCAGTTGTATTTTCTATAAAAAGAATAAACTACCCTGATGAGTCTGCATTTAAGGTACATGTGGATAGACTGTTGCTAGCTCCACCCAGAAACACACATTTAGTCGATAACTGTGCTACAAATGATCAAAACATATCAACACCTACACACTCATATAATCTACGTCCAAGACAAAAATGCACACCAAATAATTTCAATGCTATTCCAAAATCTAAACACTCATATGATTTGCGTCCAAGGAAAAATAAGGCAATTCCTTAAAAAAAAAAAAGTGGAACTGGTTACCATTGCAGGGGTACCACTGCAGGGGTAAACTTATTGTCATAAAAATCATATACTCATAAATGACCTTTACACTTTATTTATTTAATATTTATAATTTGAAATTTTATTTTACAATCAATTTATCAGTTTCTAAAAAGATATTCTTAACAGCATTTCTATTATATATTTAAAAAAAAAAAAAAAAAAAAAAAGGAATATGTAAGCGTTTTTGCTGTAATTCCTACGCGCAAAGGATCTTTGTTGTGCTTACTGCATCATTGCATGCCATTATTGGCGGGCCCACTTTTTGCATGTTCAAGGGTGCAATTGACATAACAATATTGCTCTAAAATGTTGCATATTCTTATATTCAAATCAATATATTTAACATATTTTCTATAAAAAAAAAAGGAATTATGACAAACTTATAAAAATATACTCTTACGTTATATTAACATTTACTTAAGAACATAAGAATTACAATTTACACACATTTGCATCTTTGACACTTATCAAAAACTTAAATTACACATAGTTTAGTATTAAAAAAAATAAATAAATGAATAAGTTCATTAAAAAAAAAAGCATATTATCTTATGTCATTTTATTGAACACATAATGTTATAATATATCATTTAAAATTTTGAATTTTCACATTTTTGAATAATTTGAACGTTTTGCAATGCTAGCAACATGTATTTCCATAAATGTGTCAATGTGTGAATATTACCGATCGTGACCTTTTTTATGCTCTCAATTTTCTTGGAATGACTTTTTAATAATTTTTGTAGATATCAAATCATTGAATCTACACCTTTTTTTTTTATTTTTTTTTTTTCTGAAATAATTATCCCGCCTTGAGAAGATGATTCGTTCAAAATTATTGCCCGAAGAATCATCAACTCAATTGAGGGCATCCAATTTTGAGAATTCTAGTATGCTATTAAACTAGTAATTCTCTATTTATTCATTTGAAAATCTCCTGTCCCTGTTTTTGAGGAACTCCCGATCGTGCATTTTTCTTAATGGCGTGGTGGAGTTGTTTTTTACATGCCCTATTCACCTAGGACGAAGGCCCTAAGCCTGAGTCATATACTTGTGTTTCACACAAGAGTAAGGTGGGTTGTTCGTGTTACGGTGGATGCCTAACACAATTGAACAGCTTTCCTGGCTGGAATTGGCCAAAACACATTTTTGCTTATATTTTATGGTGTTATTCACACATCATATTTTTTTTATATATTTATCTTGACAATATTTTTTTTTTCTGATGTTTATTACGCATCATTTGGTGTATTGTATATTTAGTTTTAAATAATTTTGCTTTTTATATTTCATTTTTGCATTTATATATATTATTTTCTATTGTAATATAAATACTATTTCCACAAAGTACTATAATGTTTGCAAACTACAGTTATATGAATCGAGCAGAAGAAATAGTTAGAAAAATACATGATATCCAATATTAATGCTTTTTTCATTGTGACTGACAGTGATTCATATAGATATATCAACAAATCGTATATGCAGTGGACTATGAAGCATGTATTTAAGAAAAATAATATAACTGGAAAATATTCTCATGGACATGAGTGAAAATGTGCACATGTTAAAAAAAAAAAAAAAAAAAAAAAAAAAAAAGAAGAATTGTAATGGTAGCTACTCTATATATTTCATACAAAGTTGTACAACTGTTTACATATACATTTCTTTTGATATCTTATACATATATATATATAGTTTTTCTGTTCTATATGTAGAATATGTGTTGTATATGATAACCTTGGGCAACACTTCTTTCTTTTTCAGACGAAGGGGAGAAATATGTGATATCGAAAATCACATATTCTAAATTATGTATTACATTTCTGATAAATTTAATTCTTTCCCAATTCATTTTCTATCTGTATAAAAAGCGAGTTAATATTTGCGGTTTCATTCCTTTGTTCCAAAAGAGCGAAACATTATATCTGTATTTCTTTAGTAAAAAAATAAAAATAAAAATAAAAGCAAGAGATGATCTTTCAATCGCTTAATTCTGTGGAGAACAATTCGTTTCATCTCAATTAAATAAAACAGAATAAAATGTTTCTTGATGTCATTTTTGAACATTGAACAGATCTCACATCTGTTACTTATAAATAGAAATCGCGTATTCTTTTTAGACTAAGGTCTATGAATAAAAATTTAACGATAAAATTCTTGTGGTCAAGAGCTAAGGTTGGTTTGCCAGATTCTCACGAACTGATAACGGATTTTTTGGCTAAGAAATCAATCGCCAATATATTCTAAAAAGTTACACTAAATTAGCTGTAACTGAAAAAGTTGGGTGTTGTCTTGGCTTCATTTTTATGTGGTTTTGTGTAATGTATCCAGCCAACAATTTCATCACTTCTGCCTCTTCGCTGTTCCTGTAAAGACGTTCCTTTGGATTACTTCTCCCCCCGTGTCCATTCCGTCCCTGTAATGTTAATTCATATTCATCCTTCTATATATTATACATAAAAAACTTTATTCTGGATGTTTCGGGTGACTATTTGTACTGTCAATTTCTTCAAAGGAATTTATGTGTTATTGAAATTGCAAGACATATGATGACTTCGAATTCTATTAAATGATTGCATTAAAGATTTCGCTTGCCTGTGTTATTTTGGGACATAACGCTTCTTCTGATTATCTTCACGGCTTTTATTATGAAGAAAGAATTCACACTACCTACCAAATAAATATAACACTAATGATTATTATAAAGAACGCCAACTTAGTTTGATTTAAAATTTCTTAGGAATACTTTTTATTCTTGTTCTGGAATTTAGAATACATTTAAAAATGCATTAATGTGATAGATAATAAATATCCTATACCTCATACATTTACTATAAAGCTCGTAATTTAAATTAAATGATATAAAAAAAACTATGTTATCATCAGTTACAAACATTTTACGAATTGGTTCATTAAGCTAAATCTTACTGTTGTTTCATATAGTATAAATAGTTTTATTTTTATTTTTGTTTTCATTTTCATTTATTTTTATTTTTAATTTAATTTAATTTTATTTAATTTAATTTAATTTTTTTTTAACTGAAAATTTACATGTATTACTTTCCTATTACTATGTCTACTAAAAAGCATTCGTGATTAATTTTAATAAATGATTAACATAAAATTAGTTAACTTAGCAGATTAAATGGAGAATTAAAACTGTAATTAATATTAATTTCATAAATTTTATTGTATCCTTCGTCGCAATGTATATTTTTTATATATATATGTGATATTTTATGTCATACATTTAAAATGACCTAATCCTACATATACAAACAAAAGTTGTCTAGAAAATTAAAGGAAGTACTTTAATGTTCTGTAACATTTAAATATTCAGTCACGTACCTTGTAACACAAATAAAATAAATTATTACTATTTTTTTTTAAATTATTATAATGATTTTCTATTTAAAAAATGAATAATAGTAGAAGGGAAACTTAAAAGATTATAGAAATAAACTATATTGATATATACTCAAGAATTTATAAATATTTTTATTCGATTAACATTTTTTATATTATTTCCATAAGACTTAATATGAATATCTTTAAAATAAAAAAATTGCTAATTTCTAATTAATTTTATTTCTTAAAAATAAATAAATAAATAAATCGCTATTATATTATTGAAATGGTGATCAAATCAATGTTAAAGCGAATTATAAAAACTAACATTAAATTACAATAATAATTAGCAGGTTGTTTCATTTACAGCCGGCACCAAAATTAATGAAGCACATATTCAAACTTTTCATATACTTTTTTTTTTTTTTTTTTTTTTTTTTTTAGTTTGATCGCTCATTTTTATTATCAACTTACTTTTTATAAACAATATGTAAGACTAAGATCATGACTTGATAAATATTTACTTAATAAAACAGTATTAGGTGCCCATCTTTTAAGTAGGAATTATTGCTAGTGCTTCAATAATTTTGCTACTGACTGTATGTAAAAACACCGACTTAAAAAACACCTTACCAAACCTAAAATACGTTATTTGTGATATAGAATATTATTAATCAATCAGTTTAAAATTATCTAAAATATAGAAAAATAAAGGGACCAATTAAACAAAATTCTAAAAACTATTAGAAAAGAGTAAATATTTGAATTTATTGTAAATTTATTTTATTTCTTTTACTGTAATTAAAAATATGTCTACAATGAAGGCTATTATTATACATTTTATTTACTAAAGTTTTCATGGTTATTAATTTTTAAAAAAATCTAATTTTTGTTTAAAAAATGCTGAGTGAGTCTATTAGAACACCGTATAAAACGATATGTGATTAAAAGTAAAATATGTTCACATCCATTGCATTTGTGAACTATTACATAAAAGCCCTAAAAGCATTCTGCCATTAGACTTCGAAGATAAGCACTATTATCTCCTGTTAGAAAAACTATAACTTATAGAAATTACGTTTCAACAAAATAAATCAAATTGTTCCTTTTAACTTAATAGAAACACGTTTGAAATTTCTAAAAACAATGTTAAACACTTTTTTTTTACTTATTTGTTTTATAAAAGTGTAAAAATGTATTTAACAATTCTTTTTAAGAATAACATGTAATTAAAAAAAATAATAATAAAGAAAATGTTTTCAAATAGATATAAATTATTTGAATAAATTTTTTTTGGGGCTATGGAAATAAATAACAAATAAAATTGGCTTAATATATCAAGGCCTAATATATCGTAAGTATATAAGACGAAATTTTATTGAGTAAAATTTTCAATTAACTATTTTATCTATTTTAGATCCGCCTTTGTTTATTGATATAAAAGTATAATTATTGTGTTAGTAAAAGAAATATTTTATTTGTTTTAAGTATTCTTATAGATTTGTTCTAGTTTATGGATGCTAATATAACGCTTTTAATATTACGTGTGTCAAGCTGGCCGGACCACATTTCGAAAAATGAAAAATAGTAATATAAAAAATTAGTGCTAAATTAGTGCTAATTAGTGCTAGTACCTCCGAATTAGTGCTGTATATTTAAACAAGTTATTAAGAAATAAATGTGGTCCGGCTACCTTGACGTCAAGCTAGCCGGCCACGTATAGAAAAAATTACTATTTCTAAAAAACGTTTAAATAGAAAATTAGTGCTAGATTAGTGCTAATTAGCCACCAAATTACAGAATTAGTGCTCAATATTTAAAAAAGTTATTAAGAATTAAATGTGGTCCGGCTATCTTTACGTCAAGCTGGCCGGCCACATATAGAAAAAATTACATTTTTCAAAAAACGTTTACATAGAAAATTAGTGCTAGATTAGTGCTAATTAGCCACCAAATTACAGAATTAGTGCTCAATATTTGAAAAAGTTATTAAGAATTAAATGTGGTCCGGCTATCTTGACGTCAAGCTGGCCGGCCATATATAGAAAAAATCACTTTTTCTAAAAAACGTTTACATAGAAAATTAGTGCTAGATTAGTGCTCATTAGCCACCAAATTACAGAATTAGTGCTCATTATTTAAAAAAATTATTAAAAATTAAATGTGGTCCTCCTATCTCGACGTCAAACTGGCCGGCCATATATAGGAAAAAAAATCTTTTTTCAAAAAACGTTTACATAGAAATTTAGTGCTAGATTAGTGCTAATTAGGCACGAAATTACAGAATTCGTGCTCAATATTTAAAAAAGTTATTGAGACTTTAATGTGGTCCGGCTATATTGACGTCAAGCTGGACGGCCACATATACAAAAAATCACTTTTTATAAAATACATTTACATAGAAAATTAGTGCTATATTAGTGCTAATCAGCCACCAAATTACAGAATTAGTGCTCAATATTTAAAAAAGTTATTAAGAATTAACCTTGGTCCTGCTATCTTGACGTCAAGCTGGCCGGCCACATATACAAAAAATCACTTTTTATAAAAAACATTTACATAGAAAATTAGTGCTATTTTAGTGCTAATCAGCAACCAAATTACAGAATTAGTGCTCAATATTTAAAAAAGTTATTAAGAATTAACCTTGGTCCTGCTATCTTGACGTCAAGCTGGCCGGCCACATATAGAAAAAATTACTTTTCCCAAAAAATGTTTACATAAAAATTAGTGCTAGATTAGTGCTAATTAGCTACCAAATTACTGAATTAGTGCTCAATATTAAAAAAAGGTATTAAGAATTAAATGTGGTCCGGCTATCTTGACGACAAGCTGGCCGGCCACATATAGAAAAAAACTATTTTTTCAAAAAGCGTTTACATAGAAAATTAGTGCTATTTAAGCACCAAATTACAGAATTCGTGCTCAATATTTAAAAAAGTTATTGAGACTTTAATGTGGTCCGGCTATATTGACATCAAGATGGCCGGCCACATATACAAAAAAATCACTTTTTCTAAAAAACATTTACCTAGAAAATTATTGCTATATTAGTGCTTATCAGCCACCAAATTACAGATTTAGTGCTCAATATTTAAAAAAGTTATTAAGAATTAACCTTGGTCCGGCTATCTTAACGTCAAGCTGGCGGGCCACATATAGAAAAAATTACTTTTTTCAAAAAACGTTTACATAGAAAATTAGTGCTAGATTAGTGCTAATTAGGCACCAAATTACAAAATTCGTTGTCAGTATTTAAAAAGGTTATTAAGACTTTAATGTAGTCCGGCTATATTGACGTGAAGCTCGCCGGCCACATATTGAAAAATTTACTTTTCGCAAAAAATGTTTACATAAAAATTAGTGCTAGATTAGTGCTAATTAGCTACCAAATTACAGAATTAGTGCTCAATATTAAAAAAAGTTATTAAGAATTAAATGTGGTCCTGCTATCTTGACGACAAGCTGGCCGGCCACTTATAGAAAAAAACATACATTTTCAAAAAACGTTTACATAGAAAATTAGTGCTATTTAAGCACCAAATTACAGAATTCGTGCTCAATATTTAAAAAAGTTATTAAAACTTCAATGTGGTTCGGCTATATTGACGTCAAGCTTGCCGGCTACATATAGAAAAAATTGCTTTTGCCAAAAAACGATTACATAGAAAATTAGTGCTAGATTAGTGCTATTTAGCCACCAAATTACAGAATAAGGGCTGTATATTTGAACAAGTTATTAATAAATAAATATGATTCGGCTATCTTGATGTCAAGCTCGTCTGCCACATATAGAAAAAAATAATTTTTGTAAAAAATGTTTACCTACATAATTGCTGCAAAATTTGTGCTAATTAGACACCAAATTACAGAATTCTTTCTCAATATTTAAAAAAGTTATTACGAATTTAATGTGGTCCGGCTACCATGACGTCAAGCTAGCTGGCCACATATAGAAAAATTACTTTTTCTAAAAAAACGTTTACATAGTAAATAAGTGCTAGATTAGTGCTAATTAGGTACCAAATTACAGAATTCGGGCTCAATATTTAAAAAAGTTATTAAGAGTTTAATGTGATCCGGCTATATTGACGTCAAGCTGACCGACCAATTATATAAAAAAGTTACTTTTTCAAAAAAACGTTTACATAGGTTAGTGCTGATTAGGCACCAAATTACAGAAATCGTGCTCAATATTTAAAAAGGTTATTAAGAATTTAATGTGGCCGGCTAGCGGCTGCATATAGAAAGAAGTACTTTCTTCAAAAAACGTTTACATAGAAAATTAGTCCTAGATTGGTGCTGATTAAGCACAGAATTACAGAATTCGTGCTGAATAATTAAATAGTTATTAAGAATTAAATGTGCTCCGGGTAGTGTATCTTTATTTTCCTTGCACGCACAGATCAGCCTGTCGAATTTTCGTAGCTAGCTTCAAAACCTTCTGCGAAGCAGCCCTTGTTTCTACTTCATTTCTGAATCGTAGAAGCTCTCAGCAATCTTCTTTGTTCTTTATCTCCAGGAGAATGAATTGTATAAAATGTGTCAATAGAGTCTCAGTATCGTCATTTTTAAATATTTAATGCCTAAATTTGATCAAGGCTGGTAAGTTTGAATGCAGATTGATATCAGCCTTGATTTCTTTTAAATAATTGTGTGCACTGAGTGAAGGGGGAGTTGAGGAGGCCGGTAATCCCCCTCACACAGAATTGCATGTCAAATAAATCTGTTTCTAAACCTATTTTAGATTGTTTTACAAGTACGTTTAACTTTATTATCTTACGCTATTGGTCTTAAGTTTTAATATGCAATCCTATTATTACAGTATTGAAATGCAGGGTAAGAGAGAAAGTCGTGTGCGTGACCCACCATATTATTGTTGTTGTTATTATTATTGTTTTACCTTTTTTCACTCATATATTGTAAAGAAAGTTTTGTTTTTGACTCAGATTTTCGAAATTGAGTTGTTACTTTTTTTACACGTTTTGAAGTATCCTGAAACTAGTCCAGTCAAAATAGGAAAAATAGAAGAAAAAAATCGTGTAGTTTTGAAATTTTGCATACTCATAGTCGAGGGGGTCCTGAACAACATACTAAAAGTCCCCGCCCGTGGGAGGTGAGCGGGGGGCAGGGGGGGCAATTAAGGGGGGCAATTTTCAGTTTTTATTAAACATCTTAAAAACTATCGCATTTTGAGACAAAATGTCAATTACAAAACTAATCTACGTACAATTTCCTACAAAAATGTATATTACATTTTGTTTGTACGATCATTAGTTTAGAAGATATAGGGAGATGAAATAACACATTTTCTTGAAAAATTCTTTTTTGCAATAGTAAAATCAACTAAAGAGTGCAATTAAAAGGGTTCTTGTCAAATATTTTCTAATTTAAAAAACAAATATATACATAGGGAATATGCAAGGATAATACAGCATGTTTTGTAAGTTTTAAATAATTTTAAGGCTAGTAGGCGCAAGTGGCGGTTTGAGTAAAAATCTGGATAAGTCCAGACAAAATAGGAAAAATAGAAAAAAAAAAATCGTGTAGTTTTGAAGTTTTGCACATTCATAGCCGAGAGGGTCCTGAACAACATACTAAAAGTCCCCGCCAGTGGGGGGTGAGCGGGGGGCAGGGGGCATTTAAGGGGGGCAATTATCAGTTTTTATTACATATCTTAAAAACTATCGCATTTAGAGAAAAACTGTCAATTACAAAATTAGTTTACGCAAAATTTCCTTCAAAAATGTATATTACATTTTGTTTTTACGATCATTAGTTTAGAAGATATAGGGAGATGAAATAACACATTTTCTTGAAAAATTCTTTTTTGCAATAGTAAAATCAACTAAAGTGTGCAATTAAAAGGGTTCTTGTCAAATATTTTCTAATGTAAAAAACAAATATATACATAGGGAATATGCAAGGATAATACAGCATGTTTTGTAAGTTTTAAATAATTTTAAGGCTAGCAGGCGCAAGTGGCGATTTGAGTAAAAATCTAGATAACGAAGACCCAAAACCGATCAACATTAAAAAAAAAAAAAAAAAAAAAAATCGTGTAGCTTAGAAATTGAGCACAGTTATAAAGTTAAGTGCTCTGAATAACATACTAAAAGTCCCTAACCATGGGGGGGGCATTTAAAGGGGGTACATTTCAGTTTTTATTAAGTACATTTAGAGAAAAAAAAATCTCAATTGCAAAATTAATCTACGTGAAATTTCCTAAAAAAATTCTATATTCTATTTTGTTTGTATGATCAATAGTTTAGAAGATATAAGGGAACAAAATAACACATTTTCTTGAAAAATTCTTTTTTTTTTTTTTTTTTTTTGCAATAGTAAAATCAACTAAATTGTGGAATTAAAAGGATTCTGATAAAATATTTTCTAATGTACAAAACAAATATATGCATAGGGAATATATAAGCATAATACAGCATGTTTTGTACGTTTTAAATAATTTTAAGGTTAGTAGGCGCAAGTGGTGTTTTGGTAAAAATCCAGATAACGAAGACCCAAAACTGATCAACATTAAAAAAAATCTTATATCTTTGAGACTTTTTTTTCTCTAAATGCGATAGTTTTCAAGATACTTAATAAAAACTGAAATGTGCCCCCTTTAAATGCCCCCCCCATGGTTAGGGACTTTTAGTATGTTATTCAGGGCACTTAACTTTATAACTGTGCTCAATTTCTAAGCTACACGATTTTTTTTTTTAATGTTGATCGGTTTTGGGTCTTCGTTATCTAGATTTTTACTCGAACCGCCACTTGCGCCTACTAGCCTTAAAATTATTTAAAACTTACAAAACATGCTGTATTATCCTTGTATATTCCCTATGTATATATTTGTTTTTTACGTTAGAAAATATTTGACAAGAACCCTTTTAATTGCACACTTTAGTTGATTTTACTATTGCAAAAAAAGAATTTTTCAAGAAAATGTGTTATTTCATCTCCCTATATCTTCTAAACTAATGATCGTACAAACAAAATAAAACATACATTTTTGTAGGAAATTTTGCGTAGATTAATTTTGTAATTGACATTTTTTCTCTAAATGCGATAGTTTTTAAGATATTTAATAAAAACTGAAAATTGCCCCCTTAAATGCCCCTCTGCCCCCCCCGCTCACCCCCACGGGCAGGGACTTTTAGTATGTTGTTCAGGACCCTCTCAGCTATGAGTGTGCAAAACTTCAAAACTACACGATTTTTTTTTTCTATTTTTCCTATTTTGACTGGACTTATCCAGATTTTTACTCAAACCGCCACTTGCGCCTACTAGCATTAAAATTATTTAAAACTTACAAAACACGCTGTATTATCCTTGCATATTCCCTATGTATATATTTGTTTTTTACATTAGAAAATATTTGACAAGAACCCTTTTAATTGCACACTTTAGTTGATTTTACTATTGCAAAAAAGAATTTTTCAAGAAAATGTGTTATTTCATCTCCCTATATCTTCTAAACTAATGATCGTACAAACAAAATGTAACATACATTTTTGTAGGAAAATTTACGTAGATTAATTTTGTAATTGACATTTTTTCGCTAAGTGCGATAGTTTTTAAGATATTTAATAAAAACTGAAAATTGTCCCCCTTAATTGCCCCCCCTGCCCCCCGCTTACCCCCCACGGGCGGGGACTTTAGTATGTTGTTCAGGACCCTCTCGGCTATGAGTATGTAAAATTTCAAAACTACACGATTTTTTTCCTCTATTCGTCAAATTTTGGCCTTCGTTGCCTAGACTAAACCAAAAATTAGGTTTTGAGTGGTTGCCTGTGTGTGTCTGTGTACGTCTGTGTATTTGTTATCATCATAACTCAAGAACAAATATTAGCTAGACGTCCAGACTCGGAGAAAGAAATGAGTAATTCGTGTACAGTGACTACGAAAAGAATTCAAATTAATTAAGTTTATGTGCGAAATTTCTGATAGGTACAGTTTAATATCTTTGGTTTGCACAAAACAAAAGAAATAGTTCTTGTATTTTTATATGCATGAAAGCATGTTTCGTATAGAATGTGGAATGTAAGTCCTAATAATAATGTAAATAATCAAGCTTACCGGCCGCGGCCGCATATAGATTTTTTATACTGTACCTGATGAGGTACCCAATTACATAATTCGTGTTCTATATTTAATAAAGTTATTGAGAATTTAATGTGGTCCAGTTATCTTGACCTGAAGTTGGTCTGTCAGATTATAGAAAAAATAACTTTTTCGAAAAATCGTTTGCATAGAACATCAGTGCTAGATTGGGGTGATTAGGCATTAAGTTTCAGACTTCGTGCTGAGTATTTAAAAAATTATTAAAATTTAATGTCCAGCTATCTTGATGTCCAGTTGGCCGGCCAGATATAAAAGATATTACTTAAAAAAAAAAAAAAAAAAAAAAAAAACAGTTTACATAGAAAATTTGTGTTAACTTAGAGTTAATTCTGCACAAAATTACAGAATTCGTGTTGAATAATTAAAAAAGTTATTAATAATTTATTTTTGTATTAGCTATATTTTAAAGCAAAAATTTTACGGATACCTTTTCCTTTATATATAAATATATATATGAAAGTTTCTGTCAAATCTTGTTTTGTCCCCTTCCTTTATTATGGGGGGAATTTCTCAGGTTTGCACAGTGGTGATATTTTGAGTTTAACCGGCCAAAAATCCATTTTTCGAAATGCAGATAATAAGTCAAAGATATGGTTAATTATATGGGTAAATAGTTGTGGAATTACCGTACATGTTTTTTTTTTTTTTTTTCTTTTTTCAAGAAAGCGGTTAAATGGTAGAATGCAGTTTAAAATTTACGGGTAGTAAAACGTTGTACTTGCATACATTCAACGTCAATTTTGTAACGTCTTTTTCAGTGTTTATTTATTTATTTAAAAACTGTAAATGAAATAATATAGTTATTATTGAAATATCATTTACTGTGTTAATATGTCACATTAAAATGTTTATAATAACGTTTTTTGAAGAGATGATATGACGACTTTAAATTTACCTTATATTTTTAGAAAACTTTGTCGTTAATTTTAATATTTCGTAAAGTATTAGTTGTATTGCATTAAAGAACTTTATAATTTTTTTTACACCAATCGAAAGTTCAAGATGTGTACTAAATACTTGTGAAGCAATTAGCGCTAATAACTGCTATTAAAGTAGAACTTCTCACGAATTCGAATCTGCATTGTTAGACCTGTATATCTTCGATAAAAACATTTTTTGGGGTGCATTTTCAGAATGTCGATAATTACAGGTTTACAAACAGAAAAATCGGTGCAATTTATAAGTATACCTGAAAATAATTCAAATAGAAGCCTTTCACTCTGTGATCTGCAGTTTTGAAACAATTCTATCCAGTAATTGTTTTTAAAAAATAAGCTTCGTGAATTCATATATCAGCTCGTGGAAGGTCAGAAGCTGGCCCTTTAAAATCTTAAATTAACAATTTTTTACTTATTTATTTATTTATTTATTTTTTATTTATTTTTATTTTTTAATTTGTTTTTGCAATAATGTTTTAAAGATTTCTCTTATATTGTGTGTTTATGTCCACGAATGTAACTTAGTGAATTTAGTATTTCTTGTCAAAACTTTTTAGTGTAATTCTCTTCTTTAGTGAAACACTTAGTAAATTTTACACAATTTTTCGTTTAATAGCTGAAAAATATTCAAAATTTAAGATTTTCTTAACATATGATATTCCACATTGTTATGCAAATAGTATTGGATTGCACTTAAGCTGCACATATCTCGAATAGTTTAAAGTCTTTGAGATAAAAAAATTAAAGATTTTTATTAAAGATCTAGAAATGCATACAAGTTAATTTTTGTAAAGTGAGAATTATTTAAATATTAGAAATTATACTTTGGTATAATGTAACTTAGAGATATTTAAAACAAATACATATCAATTCATACTTGCGAAATATAATTTGATGTTTTTGGAGAAAATTTTTACTTCAAAGTGTATAAAAACGACAAAGCTTTTTTATAGATCATTGATTTTATACACAAAGTAAAATAATACAAGACAGGAATTGTGGGGTGACATAAGTACTTTTTGTTAAATTATACATTTGTGACGTAGTAGTAAGGGAAAAGTTACGCTACAGGGGTTATGACGTCAGCTACAGGTTTTAGTGTCTCCTCAAGCTTGTTGAACCATGTCTAAACTTGAAAGTATATACACCTTTTGTTATTACTTCACATATGGTTTTTCGTATCTTATAAGTTTTATCTATAAATTTTCTAACTTAATGTTTTGTGTTAGCAATTCTGTTAAAAACAGTTAAATTTTTTTAAGTGATGTGACATAATGAAAACATTTGACAAAAATGTTTAAAAAAATTTTGTGAAATTTCACAAACTTCTAAAATTAAGCTTTCACAATTCTTACAAAATATTTTCTGTATTCTAAAAAATAAAAAAAGTTAAAATACAATCGTGAAAGTATCTATATATAAAAGTTTAAGTTGTTACTATAACATTATTTTTACACTCTTTGGAATAGAGATTGTGATTTTAGTTAAAGAATAAAACACTTTGATGATGTATATTCAAAGTAAGATTCAAACGTGATACTTAGGAAAATACTAACTTCATAATTATATCTAAAATTTTTATAAGCTAGTTTTTCAGGAAAATTGTTAATAAGATAAATTCATTTAAGATTTTCACAAGTACTTTACAGATGAGTGGTAAAACAATTTTACAAGTTTTTTCTTCTTCGATGTAAGTTTGATAGTTTATAAAACTACTATTGTGCATAATTTTTACTTAGTGTTTAAATATTATACTCAATCAATTCTACTACAGTAATGAAAAAGTATATCGTTAATACACAAGTAAACTTTTTACATGTTTTTATTTTAAAAAAAGATGACACTTCAGTTTGTATTCTAATAGAAAATATTATAAAAAAGATGATTTTGTAATAAAAATTAAAACAAATCATTTTCATTGAAATCTTTTTATTTGAAATTCATTCACAATAATACAAGACAGCAAATCTATATTGTTGGGATATCGTTCATACATTCAGTATTAAAGTTATTCAAAAAATTTAGCAAGTCTAGATTTTCATTGTTAAAGTTATCTGTCACCAACTCATTTTCCTTCGCACTAAAATTATTCGAATTCATATTTTCGTCGTTAGCAGAAAAAATATTCAAGCACTTGGGATTAAAGTTATACGAAAAATTTAACAAGTCCAGACTTTCATTGTCATAGTTTACTAGAGGTAAATCAGTTTGTATCAGGTTAAAATTATTTAAGTCCTTATTTTCATCTTTGGCGGATAAATCATCAATATTATTTCCACTTGTATATTCCACATTCGAATTGTTCAAAAAATTTTTTAAGTCTAAGTCTATATTTTCATTCTGAAAGTTGTTGGAATGTAAGTCAAAAACACCATTCGCACATTCAATGTGAAAATTATCCAAAAAATTTAACAAGTCCAGATTCTCACTGTCATTATTAACTGTTGATAATTCATTGTTAGTGCTTCGATCATTACAATTTCTACGTATGTTAAAGTCTTTAAGATGATTCTTTCTCTTATGTTGCAATAATTCATACTTACACTGAAAAGTTTCACTGCATTCATCACATCTAGTTTGCATTAAAGATTTTTTATGCATATTTCTTTTATGTTTTAAAAAATGTCGTCTGTTTGAAAAAGTATCAGTACATTCGTCACAACAGTATGTATGTAAAGTCTTTTTATGACTTTTTCGCTTATGGTTTGAAAAAGCATGTTTTGTTGTAAAGGTTATAGAACATTCCTCACATAGATACTCAGGTTTACGATAATGCACCCTCTTGTGTTTTTCCAATTCATACTTGTGTTTAAAAGCATCTTTACAAATAATACATAGATGTTCAGGTAAGACTTTTTGATGAAATAATCTCTTATGTTTAAATAAATCACACTTGCGATTGAAATTTTCAATACAATATTCACATTTGTATCTTATGGAAATTTTTCTATGGGTTTCCATATGTCTTTTTAAACGATGTAAAGTAACAAATCCTTTCTCACACACGTAACAAATATTAGGTTTAATATCATTGTGAACCTTGACATGTCTAGTAAGATAGGATTTTTTAAAAAATGGCTTCTTACAAGTTGGACAAATAAAAAGTTTAGATAACTTCTCATCCTCAAAACTTGATGAAGGGGTTTGTTGAACGGAAACGTGTGTCTCCTCGGACGTTAAAGTATTATTCATTTTGTACTTCAGTTTAGCGAAGTGTAAAAAATCACTCTAAAAGTAAGACTTTAAAAACTACTAAGTATGAGAACTTAGACAACTCTACAGCGAGAAAAGAATGTAACTAATTCAAATTTTTTCTTCGTTCATCAGTTTTACTTAAGAATTTACGGCAAATTCTCTTATTTCATGCCAAATTTTTATAACTATCGCCAATATTAGTGGAAATTTAGCCAAATATTATCCCATACCTTGCTATAATACTCGAATCTTGTGGAAAATTCTAGTTTATCAACATGTCTAAACAGATAATTTGTACACTTTCACTCTGTATTTTTATGGATGTAGCATCTACGTTAAACATTTTAGGGAAAAAAAATATTCTATGTTTTTTAACAGTTGATTATAGATTTGTCGAAACTTGTGGTTTAGTATTTTCAAAGAAGGTAGGTTGTTAATACTTAAAGTTTCAAGTTCATGATTTCATCATACATCTGCAGCTTCTAAATTCGATAAGTGTTAGATTTTTATCTTACATTTTCAACCTAAAAAGAAAAAGTTAATTTTTCTGAGATAGAATTTGTATTAAAAAAATTTGTGTAAAAATTTTTCATTTACGAAAATTTCATTTATAAGCATATGTGTGAAAAACTTCAAACCAAATGACTTTTAAAAACTTAGTGCTTTGTAAAATAAGATGCGTTATTAACACATGTGAAACATTAAAATTGCATACTTCATAATTTTTAAAATACTTACAGTCCCTTAAATTGGTAAGAATGAGTTTTTATCTCACATTTTCATTCTTATCATTAGAAAAAATAAGTTTCATATATTTTTATTCTAAAAATAAGTTAATTAATTTCTGAGATGATATTTTTTTCTGAAATACTTTGTGTAAAAAATTTTTCATTTACAAAAAAATTTCAGTTTATAAGCATATGTCTGAAAAACTTCAAACTAAATGACTAAAAAACTTAGCACTTTGTAAAATAAGATGTGTTGTTAACACCAAAATTGTTGACTTCGTGATTTTTTCGAATACCTACAACCTCTTAAGCTGGTAATTTTGTGATTTTATCTTACATTTATAATCTTATTATTGTGAAACTAAGTTTCTTATATTTTTATTCAAGAACAAGTTATCTAAATTTCTAAAATACTTTGTACAAAAATATTTTAGTAAAAATAAGTTTCTTATATTTTTATTCTAAAAATAAGTTAGTTAATTTCTGAGATGATATTTTTTCTAAAATACTTTGTGTAAAAAATTTTACATTCACAAAAATTTCAGTTTATAAGTATAAGTTTGAAAAACTTCAAACTAAATGACTTTAAAAAAAACTTAGTACTTTGTAAAATAAGACGCGTTATTAACACGTGTGAAACATTAAAATTCCATACTTCATGATTTTTCAAATACTTGCGGTCTCTTAAATTGGTAAGAATGAGATTTTACCTTACATTTTCATTCTTATCATTAGTAAAAATAAGTTTCTTATATTTTTATTCTAAAAATAAGTTAGTTAATTTCTGAGATGATATTTTTTCTAAAATACTTTGTGTAAAAAATTTTACATTCACAAAAATTTCAGTTTATAAGTATAAGTTTGAAAAAGTTCAAACTAAATGATTTTAAAAAACTTAGTACTTTGTAAAATAAGATGTGCTGTTTAACACCAAAATTGTTGACTTCATAATTTTTTTTCGAATACCTACAGTCTCTTATGCTGGTAATTTTGTGATTTTATCTTACATTTACAATCTTATTATTGTGAAAATGCGTTTCTTATATTTTTAGTGAATTTTTCAGTTTTTTACATTGATCAACTTATTTTTATTTTTATTTATTTATTTTTTAAAGATGAATTTTACTTCAAATAATTTTTTCTTAAACAAAATTCCCATTTAAAGTTCTTTATTTACTTTGAATTTCACATTACATACATACATTTTTCTTGAACATTGTTCTTTTACAGATTGAACTGAACATAATTCAACATAGCAGATAGTATTTTTACAATTTTCATATTATGATCGAGTGATAAAACTCCACATTCTTTGAAAAAATGATTTTTTCACTTCTTTGACTTTTATACATTCTTGATTATCAATAATCCAACTACCTAAATACTTCTGGAAGATATTAAAAAATTTTATCCAAAGTATGATAAACTCTCCAGATCTCTTAAAGCGCTTTGCCATAAGTTCACTTGAAAATACTAAGTAAATTACAACTTTATCCCAATTAATTTCATTTTTTATCATTTCTTTTAAAACAATATCTAAACAGGTATAAAAATTTTCATCAGATAACATAGCAACATTTTCATAAAGTTGATTGCTAATTTCTGAATTGATAAATTCATTCATTCGAAATTTTAGCTGATTTATAATCCCTAGTTCTGATTTGCGTAGATGTGATCTATTGAATGTATGAGTAAATGTATTTAACAAAATAATATCTGTTCTGACATCCATCTTGAAAAAATAATTTTTATGTAGTACTGAATTCAGGTTAAAAAACAGATGTCTTCACTCACGCAAAAATAAGTTTGCATGTGACAAAATTTACTCCACTCGAAATTAATACTAGGTGTTTCTCACCAAATCCGAATTATCGCCAAATACTCTAAAATTTTTGTAGATATATCCTAAAATTTATTTAAAATCATGCCAAATTCTTATTTTTACGACCCTATTTCTGATTTTATTGGTAAAATTTCACGGGTTTACACTAAAGAAATGTAAGGGTGTAGTCTAATATGTGAAGGATTATTCGAAAAAGTTACAAATTATATCTAAAAAACTTTTGATTTTCTGAAGTTGTAATGAATTTTTTGTAGCGATTTGTAAAAATCTACTGAAAATGTCTATTATTAAAAGTTATTATATTCCCATATTGTATATCAAATAATCAATAAGATTCTTCTAAAGATAGAAAGAAATGAATTTATATTTTTAAAACGTCTAACAATAATCAAATTTAAACACGGTTAAAGGTAGCGACAAAACTGGAATTTTTCCTCCTCTTTCTTGTATTGAATGTACAATAGCATCTCCCCCGATTCTAAGAAAATGCTTAAAGGGATGGTCACCTTCTTCCCTAAAAACATTGTGACGTCACCATTGGCGAATTAAGTCGATCTTTATTCTATTTAGTAAAAAATATATACAGTTTAAAATGGATGCTAGTTAGTATTCACAATTAAAAAAATCTTTATGATGAAAAGTATTTTTTTAACGAACTTTCTTCAATTAAGTAATTAATAAGAAATTTTAATCGCTCTTTTTAGTTATCTTTCAAAAAACAATTCTCGTCTTTCATTCTAATTTAATTTCACTTATACATTTGAGATTTTAAACATCTTTTAACTTAATTTTCACATACATCATCTTTTTTCATAAAATATTAGCGAATTTTGCAAGATCTTCAATTATTATTTTTTAATTATTCTGTAATTAATATTATTTAAATGGTTGAGTCGTTCTCAAACATTTGTATTCTTAGGTTTAAAAAGATCTGTGTAGGTATATTTCTAAAGAACAGTGGTTAAAGTACTTGTAAACTACTGTTTCCTCACTTCAAACAGGCGCCGGGTTCGAATCTCAGTCAAGTGTCTCTATTGCTACACTTTCTTTCATTATTTATACTTAATTTTAACTCTCAATGTCATTTTTCATAAAACATTCGTAATCTTTTAGAAGGAAATGCTTAATTAATACTTTATTAATTATTATTCTGTAAATTTATATAATTTAAATGGTTGAATCGTTCGAATCTCAGTCAAAATCTATGTTTCTAAACTTTCTTTCGTTCTTTATACTTAATTTTTGCTTTCATTGCCTTTTTTTCGGAAAATAATTGACGATTTTTTACAAGAAGATCCTTAATTAATATTTTTCTTAATTATTATTCTCTAATTAATATCATTAAAACGATTGAATTCTTTTCGGACACTAGCATTCATAGTTTAAAAAGAACAGTGCAGACATATACTATAATTATCACTCACACACACGCGAAAACTACTGAAATATTTTTACTGCAAGGTACCGGGTTCGAATCTCAGTCAAAATCTATGTTTCTAAACTTTCTTTCGTTCTTTATACTTAATTTTTGCTTTCATTGCCTTTTTTTCGGAAAATAATTGACGATTTTTTACAAGAAGATCCTTAATTAATATTTTTCTTAATTATTATTCTCTAATTAATATCATTAAAACGATTGAATTCTTTTCGGAGACTAGCATTCATAGTTTTAAAAGAACAGTGCAGACATATACTATAAAAATCACTCACACACACGTGAAAACTACTGAAATATTTTTACTGCAAGGTACCGGGTTCGAACCCCAGTCAACCTCTCTTTTTCTTTCATAGTATATTCGCATTCTTAAATTCATATATTTTATTCATTCCTTATTTTTAAATTTTTAATTAATTTCTTAATTAATTTCTTAATTAATTTCTTAATTAACCTCTTAATTAACCTTCTAATTAATTTCCTAATGACTCACAAACAATGTCCTACTTTTTACCTTATACCGCAAACATCGTTTTAAAACCATCGTCACCTTTTACAATAAATCACTCATTAAATTTTTTAATTAATTTTCTTCATTAATACCCTCATCATCTTTCACGATCAAGTTAGAGGAGATCTCAAGGTCAATGTCAACCCATCTAGACCCCTCAGGGGGGGGGGGGCGCGACACCCGCACGACTTTCCTTGCACCCTTGCACCCGCCGCATGATGGTGAACTCTCCTTTTTTACCTACTATTGCCATTTTTTTTTTCTGGAGTTTTGTGATTTTAAATTAAAATTTTATCAATTTTGCAGAAAAAATAACTCAATCAAACACATGTAGACAGTAACTTATATATAACTATCCGCGTTTGTAATGATCGATAGATGGCGCTCTCTGAACTGCAGTTGTTAGTAAATATAATAGCCACGTGGATTAATAATTGTTCTTTCTTCGCCATTACATCATGGAAAATAGATTGCATAATATGATGATATGCAGTGGTGTGATAATTTCACCTTAGCCCACCAGAGGGCGAGCATTTCATTACAATCGCGGATACCCAAATATCGGAATTAAAATCGGCAGATAATTTCCGTTATTTTTTAATAATTTTTTACAAAAAATCCAATGGACAATTAACATAGGAAATCCTTTTCATGGCTCCATGGACAAACAGTGACGTCATCACTTCGCTTGTGTATAGGGATGCTACATTATACAAATTACTGTGTCTATGGTTTTATTTGAGCTTTATGAAATTGCCAGATTTAACAACTTTCTACTTTTAGGTATTTTTTAATGTAAAGAAATACGTGTCGTGTATAAAAGGGAAAAATGGGTGAAAATGCATAAAAAATGTATTTTTAAATACCTTCTTGACATCGTAAGAAAATAATATTTGTATTCGCACCTTCCGGCTAACCATACCTTTCGAATGATACCATTTTCAACCCTCTACTCCCATAATTAATATGTTAAAAAGGGACAACAAATTTTATGCTTGCCTATTAATATATAGATTAAAATATACAGGATTACGTGAACATATGTTTCAATATCCTAAAGGGCCAGCTTCTGACCTTCCACGAGCTGATATATGAATTCACGAAGCTTATTTTTTAAAAACAATTACTGGATAGAATTGTTTCAAAACTGCAGATCACAGAGTGAAAGGCTTCTATTTGAATTATTTTCAGGTATACTTATAAATTGCACCGATTTTTCTGTTTGTAAACCTGTAATTATCGACATTCTGAAAATGCACCCCAAAAAATGTTTTTATCGAAGATATACAGGTCTAACAATAATAAAATGAAAACATTTCATTTTTTTTATAAAATGTACTTGATGGATGTGTTTTGCTATGGAATATTACGTTCAAAAAAAAAAAAAAAAATGTTTAGGAAGGAAAATAAATTACTTATACCCTTATAGTAAATACAATATTATTTTAAGTTAAATGTTCAGTACTTGTTTTTTTGTATAATTATGCTTTTTAACATTCACTGAATACCAAAATCAAGTTTTAAACGATTGAAAATTGTTATGTCTATTATCAGTGCACTGTAAAAAAAAAAAAAAAAAAAAAAAAAAAAAAAAACGGAAGCTTTTACGGCAAAATGTGCTGGCACCCATATTGCCAGCACATTCTGCTCTTAAATAAGGCAATTTACATCGGAAGCATCTGTAAAAAAAGACTCTGTTTCTGCTGTAAATAACTTTTTTTTTTTACTTTCCTCCCTCCCTGCACCTATATTGCCAGCATATTATGCTGTAAATCTACCGGTTTTTTTTATAGTGCGTAACTTAACGAAAAATAATTGTAGGCAAATCGAATGTTGTATTTTGAAATTCATATGAGGTTGCTACTTGAAAATTTTGATACAGATAAGTAACTTTAAAAGAGTGATGCATGTGTATGTTTTTTGATAACTTTAAATATAATTTTAAATTCAATAAGAATTTAAATTATATGTAATTATGGATACTTTACTGAAACGTTGAGATGAAAGGAGAGTGGGCAGTAGATCCCCTCGCACAAATTATATGGAAAATGAAACTTTTACTAAATAAAGTTGTAAATGTTTTTAACTCAAGTTTTCATAAAATACTTGTTATCTTGCATCTCAATCTGCAATTAATCTTTATATTATTGAGACGCAGGGTAAGAGAAAGTCGTGATAGTGCCACACCATATTATCAAAAAAAAAAAAAAAAAAAAAAAAAAAAAAAGAAATGAGTTCTCTTTTTTAATACTGGCACAGCTTTAGTAAGGGAATATTTTGATGAAATTTGAAATTAGGCTCCATTATAGCTCGGACATTTCTCGTAAATGTACTATGCATTTTACTGATTGGTATTACAATTAATCGTATATAAGAAAAAAAAAAGAAGAAGAAGAAGAATTCTCTAAGAGTGTCCTATACTAAATCTTTTCTACAAAGGGGACATTTAATTCCAATTTATTAGGTAATAACTTAATAATAATATTTAAAGATGAGCTATATCAGAAAAATATTTGAAAGGAAGGAAAATGAAAAGATTGTCAGTTTCTGAAATACATAGATTCGAATTCGTGAGAAGTTCTACTTTAATAGCAGTTATTAGCGCTAATTGCTTCACAAGTATTTAGTACACATCTTGAACTTTCGATTGGTGTAAAAAAAATTATAAAGTTCTTTAATGCAATACAACTAATACTTTACGAAATATTAAAATTAACGACAAAGTTTTCTAAAAATATAAGGTAAATTTAAAGTCGTCATATCATCTCT
Source organism: Salticus scenicus (assembly GCA_963930645.1). Lineage (NCBI taxonomy): Eukaryota > Metazoa > Arthropoda > Arachnida > Araneae > Salticidae > Salticus > Salticus scenicus. The sequence goes on from OZ005656.1 coordinate 44,051,641, forward strand.
TCAAAAAACGTTATTATAAACATTTTAATGTGACATATTAACACAGTAAATGATATTTCAATAATAACTATATTATTTCATTTACAGTTTTTAAATAAATAAATAAACACTGAAAAAGACGTTACAAAATTGACGTTGAATGTATGCAAGTACAACGTTTTACTACCCGTAAATTTTAAACTGCATTCTACCATTTAACCGCTTTCTTGAAAAAAAAAAAAAAAAAAAAAAAAAAAAACATGTACGGTAATTCCACAACTATTTACCCATATAATTAACCATATCTTTGATTTATTATCTGCATTTCGAAAAATGGATTTTTGGCCGGTTAAACTCAAAATATCACCACTGTGCAAACCTGAGAAATTCCCCCCATAATAAAGGAAGGGGACAAAACAAGATTTGACAGAAACTTTCATATATATATTTATATATAAAGGAAAAGGTATCCGTAAAATTTTTGCTTTAAAATATAGCTAATACAAAAATAAATTATTATAACTTTTTTAATTATTCAACACGAATTCTGTAATTTTGTGCAGAATTAACTCTAAGTTAACACAAATTTTCTATGTAAACTGTTTTTTTTTTTTTTTTTTTTTTTTTTTAAGTAATATCTTTTATATCTGGCCGGCCAACTGGACATCAAGATAGCTGGACATTAAATTTTAATAATTTTTTAAATACTCAGCACGAAGTCTGAAACTTAATGCCTAATCACCCCAATCTAGCACTGATGTTCTATGCAAACGATTTTTCGAAAAAGTTATTTTTTCTATAATCTGACAGACCAACTTCAGGTCAAGATAACTGGACCACATTAAATTCTCAATAACTTTATTAAATATAGAACACGAATTATGTAATTGGGTACCTCATCAGGTACAGTATAAAAAATCTATATGCGGCCGCGGCCGGTAAGCTTGATTATTTACATTATTATTAGGACTTACATTCCACATTCTATACGAAACATGCTTTCATGCATATAAAAATACAAGAACTATTTCTTTTGTTTTGTGCAAACCAAAGATATTAAACTGTACCTATCAGAAATTTCGCACATAAACTTAATTAATTTGAATTCTTTTCGTAGTCACTGTACACGAATTACTCATTTCTTTCTCCGAGTCTGGACGTCTAGCTAATATTTGTTCTTGAGTTATGATGATAACAAATACACAGACGTACACAGACACACACAGGCAACCACTCAAAACCTAATTTTTGGTTTCAGGATACTTCAAAACGTGTAAAAAAAGTAACAACTCAATTTCGAAAATCTGAGTCAAAAACAAAACTTTCTTTACAATATATGAGTGAAAAAAGGTAAAACAATAATAATAACACAACAATAATATGGTGGGTCACGCACACGACTTTCTCTCTTACCCTGCATTTCAATACTGTAATAATAGGATTGCATATTAAAACTTAAGACCAATAGCGTAAGATAATAAAGTTAAACGTACTTGTAAAACAATCTAAAATAGGTTTAGAAACAGATTTATTTGACATGCAATTCTGTGTGAGGGGGATTACCGGCCTCCTCAACTCCCCCTTCACTCAGTGCACACAATTATTTAAAAGAAATCAAGGCTGATATCAATCTGCATTCAAACTTACCAGCCTTGATCAAATTTAGGCATTAAATATTTAAAAATGACGATACTGAGACTCTATTGACACATTTTATACAATTCATTCTCCTGGAGATAAAGAACAAAGAAGATTGCTGAGAGCTTCTACGATTCAGAAATGAAGTAGAAACAAGGGCTGCTTCGCAGAAGATTTTGAGGCTAGCTACGAAAATTCGACAGGCTGATCTGTGCGTGCAAGGAAAATAAAGATACACTACCCGGAGCACATTTAATTCTTAATAACTATTTAATTATTCAGCACGAATTCTGTAATTCTGTGCTTAATCAGCACCAATCTAGGACTAATTTTCTATGTAAACGTTTTTTGAAGAAAGTACTTCTTTCTATATGCAGCCGCTAGCCGGCCACATTAAATTCTTAATAACCTTTTTAAATATTGAGCACGATTTCTGTAATTTGGTGCCTAATCAGCACTAACCTATGTAAACGTTCTTTTGAAAAAGTAACTTTTTTATATAATTGGTCGGTCAGCTTGACGTCAATATAGCCGGATCACATTAAACTCTTAATAACTTTTTTAAATATTGAGCCCGAATTCTGTAATTTGGTACCTAATTAGCACTAATCTAGCACTTATTTACTATGTAAACGTTTTTTTAGAAAAAGTAATTTTTTCTATATGTGGCCAGCTAGCTTGACGTCATGGTAGCCGGACCACATTAAATTCGTAATAACTTTTTTAAATATTGAGAAAGAATTCTGTAATTTGGTGTCTAATTAGCACAAATTTTGCAGCAATTATGTAGGTAAACATTTTTTACAAAAATTATTTTTTTCTATATGCGGCAGACCAGCTTGACATCAAGATAGCCGAACCATATTTATTTATTAATAACTTGTTCAAATATACAGCCCTTATTCTGTAATTTGGTGGCTAAATAGCACTAATTTAGCACTAATTTTCTATGTAATCGTTTTTTGGCAAAAGCAATTTTTTCTATATGTAGCCGGCAAGCTTGACGTCAATATAGCCGAACCACATTGAAGTTTTAATAACTTTTTTTAAATATTGAGCACGAATTCTGTAATTTGGTGCTTAAATAGCACTAATTTTCTATGTAAACGTTTTTTGAAAATGTAGTTTTTTTTCTATAAGTGGCCGGCCAGCTTGTCGTCAAGATAGCAGGACCACATTTAATTCTTAATAACTTTTTTTAATATTGAGCACTAATTCTGTAATTTGGTAGCTAATTAGCACTAATCTAGCACTAATTTTTATGTAAACATTTTTTGCGAAAAGTAAATTTTTCAATATGTGGCCGGCGAGCTTCACGTCAATATAGCCGGACTACATTAAAGTCTTAATAACCTTTTTAAATACTGACAACGAATTTTGTAATTTGGTGCCTAATTAGCACTAATCTAACACTAATTTTCTATGTAAACGTTTTTTGAAAAAAGTAATTTTTTCTATATGTGGCCCGCCAGCTTGACGTTAAGATAGCCGGACCAAGGTTAATTCTTAATAACTTTTTTAAATATTGAGCACTAATTCTGTAATTTGGTGGCTGATAAGCACTAATATAGCAATAATTTTCTATGTAAATGTTTTTTAGAAAAAGTGATTTTTTTGTATATGTGGCCGGCCATCTTGATGTCAATATAGCCGGACCACATTAAAGTCTCAATAACTTTTTTAAATATTGAGCACGAATTCTGTAATTTGGTGCTTAAATAGCACTAATTTTCTATGTAAACGCTTTTTGAAAAAATAGTTTTTTTCTATATGTGGCCGGCCAGCTTGTCGTCAAGATAGCCGGACCACATTTAATTCTTAATACCTTTTTTTTAATATTGAGCACTAATTCAGTAATTTGGTAGCTAATTAACACTAATCTAGCACTAAATTTTATGTAAACATTTTTTGGGAAAAGTAATTTTTTCTATATGTGGCCGGCCTTCTTGGCGTCAATATAGCCGGATCACATTAAAGTCTCAATAACTTTTTTAAATATTGAGCACGAATTCTGTAATTTGGTGCCTAATTAGCACTAATCTAGCACTAATTTTCTATGTAAACGTTTTTTGAAAAAAGTAATTTTTGCTATATATGGCCGGCCAGCTTGACGTCAAGATAGCAGGACCAAGGTTAATTCTTAATAACTTTTTTAAATATTGAGCACTAATTCTGTAATTTGGTTGCTGATTAGCACTAAAATAGCACTAATTTTCTATGTAAATGTTTTTTAGAAAAAGTGATTTTTTGTATATGTGGCCGGCCATCATGACGTCAATAAAGCCGGACCACATTAAAGTCTCAATAACTTTTTTAAATATTGAGCACGAATTCTGTAATTTGGTGCCTAATTAGCACTGACCTAGAACTAATTTTCTTTCTAAACGTTTTTTGGAAAAAGTAATTTTTTCTATATATGGCCGGCCAGCTTGACGTCAAGATAGCCGGAACAAGGTTATTTCTTAATAACATTTTTAAATATTGAGCACTAATTCTGTAATTTGGTGGCTGATTAGCACTAATATAGCACTAATTTTCTATGTAAATGTTTTTTAGAAAAAGTGATTTTTTGTATATGTGGCCGGCCATCTTGACGTCAATAAAGCCGGACCACATTAAAGTCTCAATAACTTTTTTAAATATTGAGCACGAATTCTGTAATTTGATGCCTAATTAGCACTAACCTAGAACTAATTTTCTTTCTAAACGTTTTTTGAAAAAAGTAATTTTTTCTATATATGGCCGGCCAGCTTGACGTCAAGATAGCCGGACCAAGGTTATTTCTTAATAACATTTTTAAATATTGAGCACTAATTCTGTAATTTGGTGGCTGATTAGCACTAATATAGCACTAATTTTCTTTGTAAATGTTTTTTAGAAAAAGTGATTTTTTGTATATGTGGCCGGCCAGCTTGACGTCAATATAGCCGGACCACATTAAAGTCTCAATAAGTTTTTTAAATATTGAGCACGAATTCTGTAATTTGGTGCCTAATTAGCACTAATCTAGCACTAATTTTCTATGTAAACGTTTTTTGAAAAAAGTAATTTTTTTCTATATATGGCCGGCCAGCTTGACGTCAAGATAGCAGAACCACATTTAATTCTTAATAACTTTTTTTAATATTGAGCACTAATTCTGTAATTTGGTGGCTAATGAGCACTAATCTAGCACTAATTTTCTATGTAAACGTTTTTTAGAAAAAGTGATTTTTTCTATATGTGGCCGGCCAGCTTGACGTCAATATAGCCGGACTACATTAAAGTCTTAATAACTTTTTTAAATATTGAGCACGAATTCTGTAATTTGGTGCCTAATTAGCACTAATCTAGCACTAATTTTCTATGTAAACGTTTTTTGAAAAAAGTAATTTTTTCTATATATGGCCGGCCAGCTTGACGTCAAGATAGCAGGACCACATTCAATTCTTAATAACTTTTTTTAAATATTGAGCATTAATTCTGTAATTTGAGGGCTTATGAGCACTAATCTAGCACTAATTTTCTATGTAAACGTTTTTTAGAAAAAGAGATTTTTTCTATGTGGCCGGCCAGCTTGACGTCAATATAGCCGGACCACATTTATTTCTTAATAACTTGTTTAAATATTGAGCACTAATTCTGTAATTTGGTGGCTAATTAGCACTAATCTAGCACAAATTTTCTATGTAAACGTTTTTTAAAAAAAGCATTTTTTTCTATACGTGGCCGGCTAGCTTGACGTCAAGGTAGCCGGACCACATTTATTTCTTAATAACTTGTTTAAATATTGAGCACTAATTCTGTAATTTGGTGGCTAATTAGCACTAATCTAGCACTAATTTTCTATGTAAACATTTTTTAGAAAAAGCAATTTTTTCTATACGTTGCCGGCTAGCTTGACGTCAAGGTAGCCGGACCACATTTATTTCTTAATAACTTGTTTAAATATACAGCACTAATTCGCAGGTTCTAGCACTAATTAGCACTAATTTAGCACTAATTTTTTATATTACTATTTTTCTTTTTTCGAAATGTGGTCCGGCCAGCTTGACACACGTTTTAATATTTGTATTAATAAAACAAAAATATATATATATTGTTTGTTTTAAAAATATTCACCTTAGTTTATGCATATAAAAGGGTAAGTTTTTTATTAATAAAACAAATACATATATATATTATGGATATTTGTTTTATTAAACATTTTGTAATTTTAACATATTTTACCATCAAATAAAATTGATTCAAGATTTTAAAAAATAATTATTTTACACGATTTTTAATATGTACATGGTGATTTCTTGACCTAACAAAAATTATGCTTTTACGTCTATAAACTAAGGTGGATTTATATAAATAAAAATGTTTAAATGAAATTTTTCAGTCTAAGGAATTAAATTAATTAAGGAATTAAGTGTTTTTAAGTTTTGCTCAATCTTATATATATATATATATATAACACTCGTATGTATATAAAAATAACTGAATATGTAATAAACACTATGTTTAACATTTTCTTTTAAATTTAAAATTTTATTAAAAATTATCGATATACAACGATCGTCTATTGCAATAATCTTTATTGGATAAAATACCTTTTTTAAAAAAACATAATGATACACATAAATAAGCTCTTTTGTTTATTAATAATCAACTATGTATCCATCCGATTGTGACTTATCTACAACTTCTACAATTCTGGATTACAAGGAAAGAGGAGGATTAGTATGTAAGTTTCTATTGATCAACAGTGCATTCAGAAATTTCCTAATTGCAATGACAATGTGTGTTTCATATTGAAGTAAATTTGACACATTTGAAATAATAGTAAACAGAAATTATTAGTAATTAAACAAATATATTATTTTAATGTATTTTCAATTTTCTTCGATATACGTTATAGTTACAGATACTTATTATTTCTTACAATAAAGGCGTTATTCAATTACTTATACCGTTAAATTTTTTTAAAAAATGTTTAAAACACTAATAATAGTCATACGAAAACGGTTATATATTTATACACATTTTTATTATTACTAAGTGAATAAACTCTATTCCTAAAATTTTGAAGAACGGTATTTTCCGATTACTTTAAATGTCTTAGTTCAGTTTATATTTACTTTTAAATATATCATTATAATACGCAGCACTCTTTTTCATAATCCAACAAAAGTAAAAATTTAATTTACACACAGAATTATTTTTTTCTTTTTTTTTCTTTCTTTCTTTTTCTTTTTCTTTTTTTTTTTTTTTATAAATCATAGAATATTGTATTAATTCTTATCATTAAAATATCTTATCATTATTCAGATTTCTAAAGTAAATTTAGTAAAAATAGTATATTAAATATTTTTTGAAAATTTAGCCTAATAGCAAATTTATTTTAGATTTTTTTTTTTTAATTCATTGCTTTATTTACTAAAATATATATTTTCAGCTTGATAACGAAATTTCATCTAGTATGGTTAGTATGTGATCTTAAATGACGATGACTTTTCATAAAAATAATTAAAATAAAATTATTTTTCATGGTTTTTTTTTCTTTTTCTAAGGGTATTAAAGTTATAAAATATACGATATTCGTCATTTAAAAATATATAAATTGTTTTCTTTAAAAGATAAAACAAAATCAAGAATACATATTTCATTATTTTTTTTTCTATTTAAAGATAATTACGGTATTCTTTGTTATACTTCAATGTAAAATTTTAATAAAAAAGATATATGTCATAGTATTCTTAAGCACAAATGCTTTAAAAGTAACGTGGTACTGTGCATTAATGTAAAGGAGATTTTAGGTATATTGTGAAAAATGCTGCACGTTAAAGTGAAACAGAGAAAACTTACGCACAGTATGTCTGCAATAAACCGTCAGAACGCCTTTACATACTGTAAAATAATAAATAGCTTCAAGAGGTCCATTATGTGACGATTGGTGCTATCATTTTCTATTACATTAAAGTACTTTTTCACGAACTTAAAAAACGTTTCATAACATGCCTTCATCTGTAACAGAAGTTCTGGTTGTAAGACAAAGGAAAAAATAAAGAAAACGGCGGTATATTATTGTCTGAGTGGAAATAGACGAAAACCAGACATTGGACAACATTGCTTAAGAATTATATACGGTAATGACAGCAGGAGTTTTGTTTTACTCTCTCTAATTTTACTTCATAATTACATCCATTTCAAGCTTAATGCTAAGTAAAATGTAGAATGTCTGTAAATAATGTAATTACATGCACCCCTGTTAAATATTTGGGCTAAAATCTTCTATGTAATTTAGTGTAATTATCATAACTACACGAATATTTATTTTTTATAATCTGTTTTTAATTACATAATTATTCTTTTTTACTATAACCATTATGGAAGTGAATTTTTTTTCAAAATACATCCCAATTTATTGATTATATATAATGAGTGCAACATTAGTCATTTAATGCACTGACAAAAATAATTTTAAAAAGGTAGAGTATCACATCACTTACCAGATTATCAAGAGTATAAAAAAAATACTTTATTTAAATTTTATAATTATATACTTTTTTGAAACATTTTTGTTTGTCAACAACCTTAATTAATTAAATTTAATTAAAAACACGTGAATAACGCTTACCGTCATTGTCGTTATCACATAGGGCGTTTTATTTCGATTTTCTTTTATAATCTGGCATTTATATCTAACAATTCAATCACACAAAATAATTCTCTCTCTCTATATATATATACACACACACACATATATATATATATATATATATATATTTACAGAGGGTGGCTTTTTATGTAGCTCCTGAAAACGTCGTATGTCATTTTGAGCAATTTTATTTAATAATCTATCTATTTTTTGTGATATGGTCCAAAAATACTTTGCTAATCTCAACTTTTATGTCCGTTATTGTAAGCTCGATTTTTAACCTTTTAATACTATCTATAATTAGTTCCTTCTTTTTTTCTACATTACCTTCAAAAATCCGTCTTTTATATGTTTTCAACAAGTTTTGTAATCTAATAAGTTTTTCAATTAGGTAAGTAATTTTATTAATTATCTAATAAATTTAAATTAATATGACAATTCAAATACATTAAAATTATTAGACCTGTTCAAGTTAACAAGTTACCTAATTGGGTTTTGTGGGGAATTATTCAATTGTTCGTTCTCATTCTTTTCATTATACTCATGAAAAAAAAAAAAAAAAAATATATATATATATATATATATATAATCTTATATATATTATAAATGTGAATGTCCGTTTATTTGACTGAGTTTCACGCTAAAACTGCTCGATGGATTTCGATAAAATTTGTTATGGAGATAGCTTATACACTAACTTAGAAAGTTGGCTGCCTTTTATTCCGAAAAAAAACTTTTTTTTGTTATTTTTATGCATAAAATAGCAATTTCGTAAGCTAATAATAGCAAAAAATTAGCCATTTAAATTTTAACCATAATTTAATTGTTGCCAAAATTAAATTTAATTATCCATAATTTAATTGTTGTCGAATTTATTTTTTTTCCAACAGGAAAATAAATACATTTATCTAAACGTGAACAATAAAAAATAAAATAAATAAATAAATTATGCATCTCACAAAAATTGACGTCATTTTAAATTTAAAATTTCTTTTACAAAGTGCTAATATAGTTTACAATGCTAATGTATGCTGTACTAAAATCAGTTTTATTTATAGATCCTCCTGGGTGATTTTTTATATTGTTGCGTTGAAGTACACCGAACATTTTTCGCCAAGAGGTTTAATTTAGCAACAGCGATTTTAATCTAGGTAGTTCAAGAAAAATATAAAAGAGGTTTAATTTAGCAACAGCGATTTTAATCTAGGTAGTTCAAGAAAAATGTAAAATTAATAAAGTTGTGTAGCACGTTAATGTTTAGTTATTTATTTATTCACTACGCTAATTTAACATACAAATAAATGAGCTGCTGTGTGTGACTGCACTTGCACGCTGTCAGGCAGAAATATTTGATTAATTCAAATTAATATTTAAATACAAACTAAATAAAGATATGTTTAATAGAAAGCATAGTCTTGGAGACAAACTTGGCGAGTGGGCGACCAAATTTGGTGAAAAATGATAGTTTAGGGTTCCCGATGTTTCGAAGCTCTCCGACACACGGGAACGTAGACCTTGAGCTTACCAAGGGATTCTCGATGGAATCATCTCAAAGCCCCATCGCCAAAAGTTATAAGTAGGTGTGAGTTGATTTTTGCGAAAGAGTATGTAGTCACTGCGATCCAGAGTTATTCAGAGACCTATTCTGAGTCATTGCACTTTAGGGATTGAGCTCTAAGCAACTGGACATTTTTCGTGGGTGAGTGAAAATTTTCCTCTGGCGTAGTTGATGTTATTTGCTTTACTCCTGTGGAACAAGTGACTATTTTTTAGACTTTCCCAGAACATTCATCGAATAATGACTTATACTGTACGAGTAACAGCTTCAACTGTTTCCAGAATATTCGAAGAATTAACACCAGCTATTGGACTATTTTCGAAAATATTTGTTTTAATAATAGTTTTTTGTACAGATTCGAGAAGTTCAAAAAATGTTTGATATTGCCAAGGAAGTCCCATACTAAAGCTGTTACGAAAATAGTCGCCAATCGAAATATATTCAGTTACAAAGAAATCATTTAAATATAGTGTCCAGCGAAGCGGGCAAAGCCTGCTAGTTAGATAAAATATATGAGGCGACTCGCAAAATTTTCGTAGGAAATTCGTACGTTGGAAGTTACAATTGAGTTGGTTTGTCCTCTTAGAGCTGAGTTATAAACATTTTTGCGAAATGGTAGAAACCTTTTTAGAGTTTGGAAAGATAACTTCGTACTTGGCTAAATTTAAAGATAATTAGATCTTATTGCAACTTGATTCTTCACTGTATTGAAGCTACTTTAAATAGATACTTGGAGTTCAGTGGGATTTCAACTCACTGTGTTTCAATGCATTTTAGTTTGTTTCTCTCCAGCCTGACAGAGTTTGTCCAAAGTTTCGTTTCAGTTCATTTCGAAAGTATTTGTTATATTGTATTTAAGTGTACATTGAGTAATCACTCATTTTCAGTACAAGAAAAAGATTATTTCGATGCTTCAAATAAATAACTTATTATTTTACTTTTAGTCTAAACACCTTTTCATCTAATTATATAACATGAATGAAGAAAGCTGTTGTTGTCACACAAAGACAAACTTCTCAAAATTTTAATGTAATCGTTATCAATAAATAAAGAAATTAATAAACAAAAATAAAATTTAATTATCTACCGCTACTTTTCTGAAAATTATTTGTAATTTGATGAAAAACTGCATTTATATGTAAGTTTTTATTTTTATTTTTTTTTAAATTAACGATATACAAGTAACTGCTAAATTCTACTGATAGAAATTTAATCATCTTTAAAAAATTTATAACTGTTTGATGTTACGAAAGGTTTTTTTTTTTTTCACCCTATGAAATTTCACAATTAGGAAATTTCATTGAAACTTTCAAATATCCCAACTTTTGTTTTATTTGGTCGATAGAGTATGTATATTGCATGTCACTTTCAAGAAATACACTATAAAATGTTCTATCAAATTTTGAGGACAAAAAATGGTTTTTATGAAGAAGATGTACAATTATTCTGTGAATTATATTTAGAATTTCGAAAGAACATAAAATTACTAATGAAACAATATTGTTTTATTTTTTAGAATCTAGAATAATAAAGTAACGCACAGATGAATGTGAGTTTATGTGTATTTATCTTCTATACACATATTTTCCCATAAAATTACTCAACGTATTTTGAAAGATATAACATCTAGCTTTTTTTGGCTTTATAACTTCAAATTCAAAAATTAATAACTTTATCTTAACTGTATATTCTTCGCAACAATATATTTATGTCATCCATATCTTTTCTCTTAAGTATTTTGATCAATTTGTTACTGTTAATCTGGCGATCTTCCAGAAGAGTGTAATATTTCGAGGTCATCAAAGAATTTGAATGATTCATGAACTATTATCAATGAGAAAGAATTAGAAATGAGTGTCTCTTTTTCTTGTAATGTAGGTCACGTTGTTTGAGTGGTTTAAAAAGCACTTCCATTAGAATTACTGCATTAATTATAAACGCGTGAATACAATTTTTAAATTAACTTATCCACAAATTGTTTGAATTGTAATTTTTCTATATTTGCACCTTTTGAGATTCTCTGAATGTTAAAATTACACCTTTCACAATTGCTCTATGTGAAATTGTTGTCGAAAACTTTTACGTGAAAGTCCAATCTCGATTTCCTAAAACTGTAACATATGGTTATGTTAATTGAAAAAATTTGTTGAGATCGAATAAATCGATTGTGTATAGGAACTTACAAAAGTATTGAAATACATTACGTCAATAATCGAAATTTCTCTGAATAACAGTTTAACATCTTTAGACTGCACAAATAGAAAAAGGTGCCACATATTTTTATCTGCACAAAAGAACGTTTCACATAGAATATCATATGAAAAGTATTTATTTTTCAGTTACAGAGCCACACGAAAAGTTCTACTATATAAAAGCAAAGTTAGACAATCTATCGAATTGCAAATCATATTGTGTCATACTCTTTTATTTTCTTCTTATATATTTAAAGGAAGAAAATATTGGATTTGTAAAAAAAATCCAATACTTATTTTTGTGGATTTGCATATTTTGAGATATTATCAGCTTTTTATAAGTATGTTTTAAAAAATATCTCTCTATCTGAAAAAAAAGGGGGGGGGCGCAGCTACAGTTCTTGAACAATTTTACCAAATTACAATGTACACAATTTACCAAATATATATCTATTTCTGTAATGTCGCAAACTGTTGCCTGTTATAATTTGGTGCATATAATTAGGGACGATATCATGCTGAAATTCATTCCTAATTATGGGAAGGCAATATGTGAACTTGCGTATTTTAGAAATCTATTGAACTAGATAAGTAAGATGGATATTATATAAAGCTATGTTGACTAAACAGAGATGCATATCGGCCTATACCTGCCACTCTATGCTGAGATTTTCCATATTTACTGAAAAGCTATATCGCAGCTTCCGTAGTGTAAGTGCATCACACTGAGAAAAAAAAATATATATATATATACATATATACCGCCTTCATCTAGAACGAATAAGAAGTCATTTTCTAAATCCCTAAGCTGGAAATGTAGATTTCTGTGCTATGTGCATAAGGTAAACAAATAAACGGAGTAGACGAAATGATCTAGAATGTCTCGTCTATAACTTTTATAGATGGTGAAATAATATTGTGCATAATAATAATAATATGAATCCTTTGTATCGCGAAAAATTCTCACTTCATTTCTTAGAATTTGGTTACAAATTAAATTTATACTTCGGAGAGATCCGTATAATATGGACCCTCTAAAGAGGAATGCTCATAAAACTGAAATTATTAAAATAAAAATGTTTAATTTGTTGGCTGTTCATTACAATTGTACAGTTGCATGGATAAAGCTAAGTAAAGCACTCTGGGAAGTATAAATAATGGCAGGAAATAACTATTTTATTTATGTGTCGTTGGTCCATATTACACATACGTTCGTGAAATATGGACCGAGTGGTCCATAAGGGTCCTTCCCGAACAGTTGACACACTTGGAATTGTGAAACGAACTGTCCATGATGTTTATGACGAAAAAAAGTTGGTCCAAAGGATATATTCAATGGGTAATATTCGAAAGAAGTGATAGCTTGATTACCCCTGCTTCTCTGGCCTATTTTATAACCTCAAGATTTTGATTGTCCGACATATGTACGTCAAGCATCAACAAAACCTCACTGTTTTCATCATGGACCACTGGTCCAAACTACGCAACAGAGCAGGATTCATATTACACGCATAAACAGAGCAACGTCGTTTCCAATCATATATTACTATGCAAATTGGCACCTATGAAACACATGTCTAGATTGTTCAGAAAATAAGTGCATTTGCTACTATTAACACAAAAACCCTATTACAATTACCTATCAGTAGAAAGTAATACCTTCATTTTAACATACTTGTTACATCAATGGTTATATAAACTGGAAACTCAATTTCATAATCCTCCAAATACGCATGTACAAGTCACTTCTTGCTTTGGATAACAATAATATTCACTAAAGGCATGGTTGCAACATATAAATTTTCTCATTGTCCGTATTACAGGATGGTCCATATTACACGGTTCGCCAATACGACAATTTCCCTCTAGTGCTCGTACTTATTTGCAGAAATTTTTAAATAAGTGTCTGTACGATAATAAAAGAAAATGTTCGATCAATATAATAAGCGTTTCTAAAACTCGCGATGAACTACAGTTTTTAAGGATGACATGTAAATATTTTTTGTAGAGCAAAAATTTATTTTACAGTTTTAAACCGTAGATTTTTTTTTTATTTCTGAGACTGCAGATATGAAAAACTCTGCTGACACTATTTGGTTGCATATCGGTAAAAAGGAGGCGCTTTTGTACTGCATTTTGATTCATTTAGAGGTACACTGCTCCTGTTTTGGATGCGTGTGTCAAGTTTTATAGTGACTCTTACAAAAACTATGCTAATTTAATTTGCATGCTTATTACTGGTATATAACTTTGTTAAGCAGGCGTTTTGATGTTTTATTTAATTTTGCAACTAAATGTTACATATTAAAAGTTAGTTTAAGAGGAAGAATGCTTTTGGTAAACCCATCATAATACTTTTTTTTTAATGCTAAATTTAAGTACATTGTTTGGTGTATGTATATAGTGCCTTGTATGTAAAGTATACAATGCTACTGAAATTTGTGAAATAAATTTCAATGAGTGTTCTGGGCTAATGTTTCTGGATGGTCTATAATATATATATATATATATATATATATTATTATTATTATTATTATTATTATTATTAAGTATTTTAAATACTTAACAAATATACCTATAATATTTTAACTTTGAGTTGAGAGGAGCCACCCCCTCCTTCATTTGTTAGTATCAAATAATGCAATTACTAAAAAAGTTTGTAAAACTGTTTAGAAATGTCTTTAAAAGTACGCTAGTAATTTGAATGCTATTAAAATAAGCACCTTAAATCGTAATAATATATTTACGGTAACATATGAGAAATTGGTTTGAGTGCCACACCAAATTACTTTCGTTATTAAACATATACTAGTTTACAACTCTGCAAACAATAATATTAAATTAAAATGCATGCATTTGTATTGTAACTACAAATATAAGTAGAAGCACCATAATACTACAGCATAAAATATTTTATTTTTATGAATTAATTTTTTATTTACACTTTTGAATGTCATTTACCGCTCCGTTTGTAATGGGCACATTGTGTGGTAGCAAAAGATGAATATAAAAACCATTTATTACGTTCAAAGTTCTTTGGAATGATTTCGATACTGACGCCACGTTTTATGGGAAAAATATAGTTATAAAAACGTGTACGTTATTTTCTACTAAATGTTAATTTAAAGATAACGATTACTGTTAATGAATTACCTAATATTAGTAAACGTGATTATAATTAAAATTAAAGATTTTTTTGCGGCAATTGTGAGTTCTGAGTTTTTATATGTTTCTAAATCCGATTGACCAGGCGAGGTTTTTAAAACATTTGTAAAGTCCATACATGATGGTATTTTTGAAATATTCTATCCCAAATTTTCTCAACATACGGAAAAATCTACTAAAACCTCCAAGAAGCCATGATTATGATCTTTGACAATGTTTCAACCTAACATCCTCCGTCTACCAGCTTTGAGAACAGGAATTTTCAGGTATTTCAGATGTAAATTCTTATAAATCTGAACACATTTACAATTTAAAAAATCATTTGATGTTTCATATAATCCTGTTCGAAAATTTCTAACAACGGGTTTGACAGAATAAGTTTATTTTTATTGATTCATAAAGAAAATGAGGTTCCAGAAACATTTATGCTTAAATTAAAATTTAAAATTTTTATTTGTTAGAGATTTGCGAACTGAGATATATTTTTAGTTTAAATATTTAATTTACAAACTTCTTAAAGCGTCATTTGAATATCGCTGCCTTGTTGTCATTTTAGAAAAGAAATATTACGTTGTTTAATTTTTCTCACGCTATTTTTCAAGACATATTATTACGTCATGATTTATTTGGGTGCTAAATAATCCTAATTTTAAGAATATGACTGGGTTCTCACAAAGAAAAAATGGATGCCACTGTTTTTTCATACTAGTTTTAGACTTGACTAAACGCTAATATTTGTTTATATCTAATTACAAAAATACTATATAAAAATTCTAGTATCCAACTTTTCCTTTGTGAGAAACTTGGTTTGTAGCATTACTTTTAAAATCTGTGTTAGCGAGCTTAAACCATTATATCCACAAGGGTATTTTAAAATACAAATAGACAATTAGTAAATAAATGATAGTTCCTGAATATTCGACAATAATATGTAATTTTGACGGTTTAGATAATAGCAATTATTTTAGAAATATTCTCAGCCTGAGACAGGTAAAACTCAATCAAAAAAAAAAAAAAAAAAAAAAAAAAGTGAGCCTAAGACTTAAAAACCTAATGTTTATATAAACCTTTTGTAATCCTGTAAATAATAATCGTGCATTTATATATTAATTTTTAACGTATACATACATTTAAAAATAATGTTCTCAATTTTATATGCACTCGATTGAAATTTGAATAATACGTGACGTGTAATATCTTACGTTATAATTCTCGATATTTACATGACGTCCTATAAGATCGAGATTGTATTATTTAAAAACAATAAGAACATTCAAGTTTCCTAAGAAAAAAAATCATTTAAAAATAAGAGTGATCCTGAATATTTACCATCATGTTAAAAGCAACCTCACCCTAACCCCCCCCCCAAAAAAAAATTAAATTGTATTGAAAACCTTTTTTTTATTGTTATTATTATTCATTAAATTTATCACCATCCTCAGTAATCAATTACTATGTAAATGAATATAAAAAATTAATATTTATTAACATGATAAATTATATATAATAAAATTTATAATATATTCAAAATAATAAATGTATAAAAAAAAAGTTGTATGAAATATTTTTTTTAAATAATAATTAATATTTTAAATTATTATTATTGTTTTTTTTCTTAGAGAAAGTAAATCTTAAAAATGTGTGAAATAATTATAAAAGCCCATGATCAATTTGATATCAGTAACTTTATTGCCTAATTACGCATCTTTTTACATTTTTGTAAAGGAAATATTTGTATTAATAGCTTTAATTTACAACATTATGTATAGAACGATCAAACAATATTCGGACTAAATTTTTTTCCAAATGTCTTTTTTCTCTCTTTGTAATACCTAATGTTTTACGATAACCCCTCATCATTAAAGAGTATAGATGATTAGCGCTTACTTAAATGGCTTCCTGAAACGAATTAATATTAGTAACTTCAATTTACAATATGATATACATAAGACTCAATTATTATTCATAGCAATTTTTACCCAAATATCTTGATTATTTTTCAGTAATAAATAAGTTATTAGAATATCCCTTTCTATACAGCAAATTTTACAGCAAATTATATTTATTTATTTATTTATTAATATTTATTTTTGCCTTTAAAACTGCTTTCCATTACACCTATTTAAAAAGATATACGCAACCCTTAAAGCGACTAATCGAAACTTATGAAGTTTTGTACTACAGGGTAATTAGTTTGAGGAACGCTGTCTCAAGGCATAATTCATGTTGCGTGACTAATTCTAAAAGATGTTTCTTATTAAATTATATGAGAAGTTATTCATGAACCTGACGTGAAGAATCATATTTAAGCATTGCTATTGGCGTAGTTAATTATGTTATATGAAGGTAATATGATTTATATTTTTGAAAACTTTTAATTGTTAATTATTAATTATATCGAATATTAAAATCTAATGCTATTTGATTCTGCTGACTTTTTTAATTTTTAATTACATACTACATTTTATAGCACTAAAACGTTGGATAATATATCATTTGCCTAATTAACATATTTTAAGTTTCAAACCTTATAATAATACTGTTTGATATAAACAATGTATAACTTGTTTAATATTTCATCCTTTAAAAGTAATGCACCAATACATCTTTACTGAATAATTGCAAATAAATTTCTTTATAATATTAAATAGATTTATAGATTTATTTAACCATTTAAATTTATCAAAGTTTTAAAATATTTCAGGCTTTTGATGAATATTAGACCAGTATAATTAATATTAATTAAAAGAATATATGCATATATATTTCTAAAAAAAAAAAAAAAAAAAAAAAAAAAGGAAAGAAAAACAAACTTTCTTTATTACGAAATACTCTATTGCATATTATACATTATCGCGTATAGAGGTGTAAATTATATTATACATTCATTTATTATATTATAGATTTGTTTATTTATTAATTTTATGCATGAAATTAAAGATATTTTGTCATAAAACTAATTTTTCCAAATACCACGTTTATTTAGATTTTTTTTTTTAATACCGTGTTTAATAAGTTCATATGTAATGTAATAAGTTCATATGTATAATTTCGTTTATGATTAATTATTATAAAAGTAGTAGAAAAAATTAAATAATAAATTATATGTCCGAATATATTACATCAAGCAAAAGTGCAGAATTGTGGTTGGCAATAGTTTAGATATTTTCTTATAGAAAAATATATAAATAAAAGATATATATAAATAAAATATCTATAAATGTAAGAAAGAAAGGGGTGTGACACATTTTACACTTTTTTCCGAAGAAGTATGTTAAATATTATTTTCAACACATCAAGTATAGATTTTATTTTTTAGTAATTATTATTTTATATATTTGTCAACATGATTGTTTTTATTTTAGTAGAGAAATCAAACTATTTGTCAATATAGTTTTTCAAATATAAAAAAAGAAAATATTAATAAGTGTTAATATGAACCTATATATTGCTTCAACTCTTTCAACATTGTACCCAACTTTACTTTTTTTTTTTTTTTTTTTTTTTTCTAATATAGAAAATTGACCAGGACAAAGTCATTCATGCAATTTCTAATGAAACTCTTTCTACATTTAGACATAATACTAATTTTATAACCGTGTAGATCAAACGTAAGTATCCAATATGTATTCAATATAT
Source organism: Salticus scenicus (assembly GCA_963930645.1). Taxonomy (NCBI): domain Eukaryota; kingdom Metazoa; phylum Arthropoda; class Arachnida; order Araneae; family Salticidae; genus Salticus; species Salticus scenicus. Next base: position 44,070,437 of record OZ005656.1, read on the forward strand.
AATCATTTATAAAACACACTAAATACTTATTTGAGAGTTCATTATTTAAAGTGAAATATCCAAAAAATTAACTTTTCACAGTTTATTTGTAAATTTCTACTGAATTGTGTTATCATATAACTACTTACGTGTATACCAACATCAGCAAAATTCAAAACTTACCGAGGGCTTTTAAGCGATAAAGGGCAGAATTATTCAAGTTGTCTACACTAGTTCCCTTATCGCCTAAATATAGTATAGAAATACACCTCATAACAAATTTCACTTTAAAAAGAATTGTTTATATTTGTTTCATGCTGAAAATATATTTACAAATTGTTACACGAATTGTAATTGGTGAGATAAAGATATATGCAATATATATATATATATATATATACATACATATGTGTGGCGTGCGTGTGCGTGTGTGTGTGTATGTGTGTGCTTGTGCGTGAATTTCAGAAAAAAAATATAAGAAGACACACACACAAATTAAAAAAAAAAAGAATGAGAAGACAACAAATTTTTGACATAAAGTTACAATAATTATTGTCAATTCATAAAAAGTATTATTGTCATAATAATTTAATATTTTATTACATATACAACATTTATTTTGAAAAAATATGATATTCGTTCCAGAAACGTAAAATTTGGATCAACACATAGTCAGCACATACGTATCAATGTTCAGTAAAAAAAAAAAAAAAAAAAAAAAAAAAAAACTATAAACGTTTCTTTAAAAAGATATATTTATCTACAATTTGAACAAGTATTCAGGCCCTGTCTTCTGAAAAAAGAGAACTACAAAGTTTAAAGGATGACCTAGTTATGTTGCCATACGTCTTTACTCATTTACAAAACTTATTATATAAAGACACTTGCATTTGACAGATGAAGACAATTACACTAAAATATTTAACTTTCTTAAACATTTATTTCAATTAAGTAAATTTGCTTGTTTATCTTTGTGTTCTTGGACTACATTGTACTTGAAGAAATATCAGGAATTTTGCCAAGATACTCTTAATTTTTCCTATTATATTTTCCTACATTCGTTTTTCTGGATGGTTGTTTTTAATTAAAAAGATAAATGATAATGTGGTTTAAGATAAATTCGATGTATATTAAGGATTTTAAAATATAAAAATTTGAAAAACACATTGTATAAGGTTATATATAAATCTAATATCTTTATTTTAAATTCCTATAATTGAAAAACATGAAATGTTTCGATATTAATTATAACCATACAATAATTGTTTGAATTTCCCCCAACAGAAAATATATTCTTAACTATCATTGTTATAAATTTTGGACTTTCATTCAAATTTTTCAACGCGAAATTACACGTATAATAATTATAAAATATATTGTAAATATTACACTAATTTCTAGAAATGCTGAGAGTTATCGCCAAGTGCTAAAAAGGCATTAGATTTGAAGCAAAATCTTTACATGTAAAGAAAGTTCATCATAATACTTCCGTAAATTAATAAATTCCGCATTTTCTTAAGAAATATTTCTTATAGTTATAAATACTAGGGGGGTTGCGTTTCTTTGAGTTAATTACCTTTTGATTTCAAACGATGGAAAAATCTGATTTTCTCAACAAAGCGAGAGGCAAAAACTATTGAAGTAGAATATTAATTAAACGGAAATATGACCGGTTTTCCTATTTAAGAGCTGGCAGAAACATCCCCCTTTTTTATATAAAGGAAATTTCATAGAATTATTTCCGGTACTTTTTTGAATTTAGAAAATTTTTAGATGAAACTGATTTTGACTAGATATAATTAAGTCTAGTCAAAATCAGTCAGAATATACTGAAACAAGTTTAAAAAGAAAATATAAATAAATTAGAAATGTGAAACTCAAAATATGATTAGACGCAGTACAGCATAAGTTCAAACTTAAGTATATGCTATCATAATACATGCATGTCGCTGTATACAGTTTTGTATTATGTAAAGCTTTTCTAATAGAAATGTTGTAGCTGAATTAACTTTTCAATACCACTTACAATATTTAAACATCCCTAATCAGTTTGTTTTAAAACATGTTTATTTTATAGTTTTATACAAAGCTACCTAATTTTATCTATACTAATATATAAAGAGGAAAAGTTTGTTTGTTGTTGAAGGTAAGCACTCGAACTAATGAACAGATTTTTTTTCCCACTTATCAAAAGCTACATTATCACTAAGTGCTTTTAGTTGATTTTGGTAATATAAATTTTATTTCGACATTTCAATGTTTTAATTAAAATCTTCATAAAATCAATGAAATTAAAAGAAAGAAAAAGAAATACTGTAACGAAAGCTCTTTCACTTGAACGCCGTGGCTCCGAGGTAAAGCATCGGTCTACGAATCCAAAGATTGTGAGTTTGATCCCCGTCAATGAAAATTGTTTAATAAAACATTAAAAAAATTAATTAAAGACTTTTTCTATTAGCCTAATTCGCACTAAAACATATGAAAACTTTAAAATGAAGCATTGCCACCTAAATTTCATACTTTAATTAATTTTAAAAAATCTAACTGTCATGTCAAAAAACTGTTTGCACCCATGGATTCAGAAAAATCGACCCTTTTATTTGGTACTGAATTCGTAACGAGCCATGTACTTTTTAAAATGACTGAAATGAATTAAAATGAAGTATTACCACCTAAATTTCATACTTTAGTTAATTTAAAAAAAACTAATTGTCGTGTCGAAAAACTGTTTTCTCAATTCAGAAACGTTGGATTCAGAAACGTTGTCCCTTTTACTTGGTACCGAATTTGTGACAATAAGACTGATATTTCTATTTTATTTTCCCCCTTTTCCGTTTTTAACACATATTCGGCAGAAGGTTTATGACAGGGAATGTAGAGCTAAAAAAAAAAAGTCTTTAATAATAAAACTAGTTTTTGTTTAAATCTAAATTGTTTATTTTTCATTCATTTCTTGTGTCATTATAATAATTAAGTTTATGTTAATATTTCGGTTAATGTTATGCAATTTACAGACTTTTTGAATTCCAGAATATTCTGTTCTAGAAAACTCATTAATTATACATAAACCGATGTAAAATTCAGTTGAGTTGAAGAATAAAATATCAAGCTGATCTTAAAGTTCTTTGTGTTATCTCGCTTTAGTGTTTCTCCACTAACATTTATATAAGTGCAATCTACGTCACAATGTTAGAAATCTAGCTGATGCCTCTAGAAAACAAATTTTTAAGCATTCATTTTCTCTCTCTCTCTCTCTCTCGCTTTCTTTTTTTTTTTTTTTTTTTTTTTTTTTTTTAACATGCAAAGAAATATATTTGCGTTTAAACTATGAAATTGATATAGAGTTTTGTAAAAAAATTAAATTTACATGGTAAAATTGACGTAATAATAGCTTTAAAAGTTTTTCTTTTTTGTTTTTATGACATGATTTAATTAAAATATACATGGGTGATTGCCAATCTAAAGGGTAGAAAACGAAGACTAATTTGAAAATATAAAAATTTTACCAAAAAAATTTGAAAAAATTCCTTAATTCCTTTTTGACAACTATGAATCTAAATTACTTGATGAGCTATCTCGTTAGCTATTTTTTGGTTGGTAATTAATTAATTTCAAAATTAATGTGTCAACGGAGCGGACATCACTGACCACGGAGTGGACACTTATAAATATCCAAACCTGAAAGTTATTTTGCAGCTGTATCTTTTCATCCTTATTGTTTTACTTGTGTTTTAGAAAATAATCAACAAATATTTTTACTTTAATTCTTTTGAAAAATGAAAATAACAGGAAAATAATTGTTGGTTCCGCATATTCTTTCTTTCTTTTTTTTTTTTTTTTTTTATGTGATTGATCTAATATGTTGAAGACACTTGTATTTCCTTGCTATTTTTCCTGTTAAAACTTCGAAGATTTCTTTAAGTTTCTTCTTTGATTTTGCGCCTTTAAAACTTTCTTTTATTGGCTTTTTTATAACCTCGCCAAAAATAATACATTTCTCAATTTCTTTTGAATTTGCTTCTGTGATAATTTTTTTCACTTTTCTCTTGGGTTTTTCAGAATCAGTAGTATTATTTTTTGACTTCACATCCTTAGATCTTTGCACATGCTTTTTGTGTTTTTCAAGCTTCCTAACCAATTTTTTGTTTTCTTCACAAAGCCTTTCACTGTTCTTTTTCGACCTTTTTCTTCCACTTTCTAGTCTTCTAGATGATGATACAGATGGTTTTGTTTTCAGAGATGGATTAATTTGTGGTAGTGTGATGTTTATGGCTGCTGAACGAGGTGTCTCAGGAGGTGTATCATCTCTGAGATGTTCTTCAAAGATTATTCTGTTTCTTCAATCTCTCCCTTTGATTTCTGTTTTGGTTCTTCCATTTTTTCCTAACACTTCATTTCATTTGTTCAAACATTTTAACTACAGTATTCTTCCTTCTGTGATATATTTATCTTTCTTTAGCTTTTCCTTCTTTATGCCTTGCGGGATCATTTCTTATGCTCTTAGTATACACAAAGATGTTTCACGCGACTTTTATTTCATCCAATTTTTGCTCCAATTTTCGAAAGCTGTAAACCGAAAGAAGGTTACAATAGTTGAATCAAAAATTGTTCGAAAATCTGGTTTACACGGTGTACAGTACATGTCAAGGCACACCTATTTATCTCTGTTTTAACGGGGACGACATGGGAGAGCGAAGAGGAAAACGGTGAATGAATTCCCGCCGGCGCTGTCATTTCTCGGTACATAAAGAGCTTTCTTCTCACTGGTTTATCACAGTCTGACTTGCCAGAAAAAATTGATCGTATTCCCAATTCCTATTACACTGGGCATTGACGTGATTTGAGCCAAATTTACAATTATCTCAAAAGTTGTGTGAAAACGTGTTGTGTGTAATAGGAGCATTAGTCTGTCTCTTGCTCTCTGCATAATTTTTCTTTTTTGTTCTTTACGTTTTTCTGTAGTTTGGCTGGGAAGTTTCCTTTTCTTTTTATTTTTCTTATCTTTTTGATTTTCAACTCCACCTAATTTTCTTTTTGACTGAGTTTGAGCGAAGGTTTGTGCACATTTGTTTGTCCTGCATTGGGTTACATGCGAATTTCCATTTTTCTTGAACAGCATAATAAATTTCTGCAAAGAAAATAAATATATATTTTAAGTATTGTTTTTATATATATATAAAAAAAAAAAAAGTTATTCAATTAATAAAAATACAAAACAATTTTAGTTTTGCTGTAAAACAAAAATATTTTTATTTATTTTTTCTTCTGAAACTAAATTTAATTATATTTTTGCAATTATTTTTCTAAAGTGTTACGTCACCTTTTCTACATTTTACCTTTAAAATTAAAAAGAAAAAAAAAGGACATATAGTATACATCATCCTTTTGCATTACTCTGTAAACAACACTCATAAAACTGTTCTTTAAATTATATTAATACGAATTCTGTTGTTACATTTAAACTATGAAGAGAAATGCTTAAGAGTTCAGTAAAAAATAGCAAATACTGTTTTAAAGACGTTGAAATGACATTTTTAGAAAATCACGAATAAAAATATAAAAGTTAGGGGGAAAATATATTTCCATTGCACCTTAAGCAATCAGTAGGCTAACAAAAAAAAAAAAAAAATAAATAAATAAATAAAGGGATAAAATGTATTTATCAAATTTATTTAGATTATTTTTCAAATGTATCTATTTTTAAGATTAATTTTGAAAGTATCCACTCCGTGGAAAGAAGTGTCCACTTCGTGATCAAATGATGTCCACGGAGTGGAAGTCCACGGAGTGGACAGAATGTCTGGTTTTGAATTTTAAGGAAGAAAGCAACAACGTCAGGAACAATTTAACTTTAGTGTTGAATTAAGTCTTATAATCATTAATTGTAATAATAATTAGATAATAAATAGTCCTTATAATTACTTGTATACTTCTGACCACGGAGTGGACTGATGAGATAGCCAAACAGAGGTATCACAGATGAAATCTATTTTAACAGAACGAAATAAAGCATTGAGTTCAGAACATGTAGGTAAAAACAAAGATGGCTTCCCCCTCTTTCTTCTCAGTTACACACTGGTGACAGACAGTGCCATCTACTGAACTTTATGGGAAATTAAATAGTTGTCCACGGAGTGGACGCATTTTATTAGGGACATTTTTTATAAATTAATTAAAAAAACAAGATTCATTTTATAGCTCTAAAATTTAATAAATATATTTTTAAGGATAATTATATCCTGCTTAAATCAAAATGTAATTAAAAAACATTAATATTAAGCTTGAAATTAATGCTATATTCTGCAGACTTCCCTTGGGGACAGTCCACGGAGTGGACATTCCAGGTTTTATCGATCGAGTTCTAAGAAAAATAAATAACATTAAAAACTTTTATAATAATATTCAACTAGAGAAAATCGTAAGAAATAGCCTAGTTGTAAACTTTTTTCTGATTGAAATTATTTTATATTTTTGAGAGCTGAGGGACATGGTTTCTACCCCTTGCGTTGGCAATGACCCACATATATTTGTGAATATTCTAAATATGAGCGTTAATACAATATTATAAATTATATTTGTTAGTTAATATTTAATATTGAAAAAACAATTGATGCTTCAGCCTTTTTTTTTTTTTTTTTTTTTTTTTTTTTTCAATCTAATTTTACTTAAATTATTCTTCTTAATATATTTTTTAAAGTTGACTAATCGCTGAAATGCATGATTTATTTTTATTTATTTATTTTATTTTATTATTTTTATATTTATATTATTTATATATTTTTATTTTTTTATTTATTTATTTTGTTCTTTTTTGTTTTCTCGCCGTTAATATCCAATGATAAATGATTGTCACGCGGTTTGCCGCATTTGGCGATTAACACAAATGACATTTATATCAGCTTATTGCTTCTATTACTTGACTACCGCAGATAATTGAAGTATGTTATTCGGAAAAAAAATTCTGCATCGAGTTTTCACCTGATTTACATGTTTCAACAATGTGCCAACAATCTCTTTAAATCTCTTGACTGGAATCAAATTCAAAAGACGGATGACATAGCTCGAATAAAGTGGAAGTTCATTTGTCTAACCGCTCATGGTGGGGCGGAAGGTGGAAAAGTCTCATTAGACGTGTAAAAAACCTCCTCCTAAGAACTCTCGGAAAATCTTCCCTCAACTTTGAATGTCTATCAACTATATTGTGCAAAGTTGAAGCAATAATGAACAGTCGACCTTTAACATACCTATCAGAAAAACCAGATAAGTTCATTCCTCCGACACCTTCATGTTTTATTCAAGAGTTTTAAGAAATCGTTGTACCAGATCTAGACACTATTGATGCCAAAAAACTGAGTGCAAGATACAAGCATTGCCAAAAAGTTCGGAAGCAATTACAAAATCAACTTCGAAAGAATATCTAGTACAATTGGTACAACTAAATAGAGAGAAATGTAAACCAATGAAACAAGGCGACAATGTGCTAGTAGAACTCAACAATGAGAAAATACTGCAGTGGCCAATAGGAAGAATAGTGAAAATTTTCCCCAGCCGAGATAGCCGTGCAAGGGTCATCGAAATGAAAACACATTTCAGGACATTGATTACACCACTCTGAAAACTGTATTCCTTAGAGATATCGGACACTGAAGACCCAGTGATGCAAAATGCAAAAGAGACAAAAAACTGAAAGTGGTCAAAAAACTGAGGGGAAAAAAAAAACTATTTTCTAGAGATTCTTTGCTTTTGTGAAATCAACATGAACTTTTATAATTATATTTTTATTTATTTTCTTAGTTTGTAGCTTTATAACCTTAATTTTTTTACTCAGTTTGTAGTTTATAAGTTAAATTTTTCTTAGTTTCTAGTTTTATAAGTTTAAATTTTCTTAATTAATTATTTGTTTAATTTTTTAGCTCTCGCCTAAAAGGTTAAAGGTGGGGGATGTTAGGTATTAGCTAGCTACCCTTTTGTCTTTTGTCTCACTAGATGGAGCCAGAGGTCACGTTGGATTGAAATAGGAAAAATTTTCCCCGGGATTTGTAGTTTAGTTTCTTGTTTGGTTTTAGCAAGGAGAGCAACAACAAAAAGAAATAGTAAATTGCTCTCTAACCCCTTTTTGACCTAGATTATGGAGCAACCATGATCATCACGAAATAAAAAGCGGGTGGCTCAGTATTAAAAATACTAGAAATTGGTTTTGTGAAACTTAGAAGACTTTACTTTGTATATATTTTGTACAGTGGCATTGTACATATATCACCTTTCAAGCATTCTCATTAATAAACTTTTTATTTTCAAGAGGATGAGTATTTCTAGACACCCATGAAGTCCTTTTTTTCTTTCCTTGCAGAAGCTGTTTGCAGGTAGGTATATTTTTGGTTTATGTTTATTTGAGGTTTATTACCTGCAAATAAAAGTCAGTACATCTATAGAAGAGTTATTATTTACAGTTTATTGGTTAAATAGTTCGCCAACATCAATGAAAATTAAAAGCAGAAAATGTTAGTTGAATAAATATATTATTTTAATAATTATACGATAACAAAAGAAGCCTATTATTTTTCAAGTGCCTAGAAGGAGTACTTAAAGCCGGTCAAAAGACTGGCAGTTATATTACAAATGCAAATTTGCGACTTTCAATAACGAAACATTGTGATATGCATTGAATTTACTGCAGATATTTTTATTGTTAATTGCTTGTATATGGAATTGTTTATATTCCACTCAACTCCATTGTAACAATCTGTAGCTCAGTGCAATATTGGCAGAATCTTTTTAAATTCAAGTTATCATTTAAATTTAGAAACTGCTTTTTCACCCGAATATTTTTTTTTTGCTTTAATCAACTGTTATGTATATATATATATATATATATATATATATATATCATGATACGTGACAGAGTCTCGGTGGCGCAAGCGGAAATACAAACGAAAAATGCGACACTTATATATACGGCTAATTTGAGATAAAAAAAAAATATAGAATCCAGACACCTAATATCTCAGCTAATATGTGATAAATTGTCCTGATCTTTTCAGAATAGTCTTAATTTCTGTCTGATCCTATCATGAAGATTTTAAATGTCTACTTGCAGCTGTACACTTTTGGATTAACATGGCATATTTAACTCTGAAGTGGGAAGTCTAGCGGTGTGATAGTTTTTTTCTTGAAAACTGCTCGGGCGATTTTTTTAAAAATTAATATATGATATTAATTTCTTTCATCTGAAAAGACTGACGTTTTCCTTTTTCTCGGCAAGCTCTTGTTTTCTATATAATTTTATTTAAATATTAAATTATGTTTTATTCTACCATACATGATTTAGCAATTTTTCACAATGCTTGTGATACGGTTAGACTTGGGTTGGTTAGTTGACCAACATGAATGCAGGCAATAAATTAATTAGACTTCTTTTTTTTAATGAAAAAAATCTTTATTACTTGTTTTAAATATTTATTATATACGCAATAAAACAAATTTATCTTTTTTTTTTTTTTTTTTTTTTTTTTTTTTTTTTTTAATGAAGGTTAGATTTCAGAGTTCAAAAATTCGCATTTCGCCAAAATAATTATTTAGGTAATATTGTGAATAAGGAAGTGTTTTTTGAGTATAGGTATTGTATTTCATAACTATTCATAATAAAATTGCATTTTTTTGAAGCGAAGAAGTTTTAATTATTCATGTACACGAAGTTTGCACCATGCTCATAATCATATATATATATATGTGTAATTTTTTTATCCATTACAGAAATCTTTTAATATCTCAGTTTCAGAACAGAATTGAGCGCGGTTTTCGAAAAAATCTTTCTCGTGGAGGGTTTTTCTTTTCTTTTCTTTTCTTTTTTTTTTTTTTTTTTATCGACGATAGTTATAGAAGTATTGCACGTTAGCATAAGAAGCATTTTTCGCACTGATTTGAAAGAAAATAAAAGCAAATGAAAGTTCTATAAATTGCACAATTTTGCGATTAGAACAGTTTTTTTTTTTTTTTTACTCTGCCTCCAACTTGTGGATACATGAAGGTTTAAATGCGATGCTAACTTGGTATATAAAGTGTTACTGGGGAAGATGTTTTTCCTCAGGTAAGAATCGCCGACTGAAGCTGCAGTAGTGTTAACTGTAAACTGTAATCTGTGGTGACGGCGGATATATAGAATAGGATTTACATGTCTGTAAACATTTGCTTGTGAATAAGTAGAGTTTCTCATGAAAATGTGTGAACTGGTCACTCACAGCGCCCTCTATCGACAAATAGCTTAATTATTATTTTTTCTTTACCAAAATAAATCTCCCTTCACGAGAATGATTTTATCAATTCATTCATCAATGATTCTATCAATTCATTCAATAGTTATGAATTTTTTAAATGTGTACAAACTTATGGGACACTCGTTATATAATTTACTGATCTTCAAGAAACAGGAAGCAAATAATCCTTTATATTTAATCTCATATTTCGGTGTATTTAACACATTGTTTATGATTACGATTTTCTAAACACCATTTATCTAATGTACGCCTAATATCATATTAATATGCATTGTAAAATACATAAAGAGGGTGCAATAGATTAACTGTTCTAACCACATCCTATATCATAAAGTATAGTAATCTATAATATGCTTCAAATTTAAGCGATAAGTTATTGCAAATTACATCTCCTTTGCTACTGAGATAATGATCAAATAGTATACTGCTTATTTCGTAAAACAGAATTGCATGTTCAGTAATCAGACGACAGTAGTTCATACTTGAATTATACAGGAAAAGTTATAGATAGTAATTTATAAAGATTAAGACAGTGATTTGTAGATTATAACTTCCCCCATTTATTTGTATAAATTTAAATCCATTTCATAGTCCGTGGTTCTAAATATTTTTCGAAAAGGAAAATAATATAACAACAGTTTTCAAGATATAAAACAGAGTGTGATATTAATAAAGAGAAAAATGCATAGTGTTATTCAAACGAAAAAATTGTTTATTTTACATTATGAAAAAATATTGTAAATAACATAAAAATCGAAAAAAAAAAATGAAAATTTAATGTTTCAATTTCATTTATTAATTAGATTTCTTTATTTTGTTTATAAAAGCATAAATAAATACACTGATGGGGAAAAAAATCCCAACACCAGGAAGGAGCTGTGCTAGATAAACGAAATTTGGTAGGCGTGTTTATACACATGAAAGAGGACGTCGATTCAAATTTCGAGCTACGCGCATAAGTGTGGCGCTAGTTGCGACACTATGAACATGCAAATGAGGTTTGCTTTAAATAAGCGCTGAAAGGTTCGTGATCGTTATTTACAGTTGAGATTTGACGTAGTGGGTTAATGTTAGTCAAGGATGCCTCTAAGAAGACGAAGAAGTCATTATCAACAGCTCACTGAGTTTGAACGAGGTCGTGCAGTAGGGCTACGAGAAGGTGGGTTTTCTTTCCGCGATATTGCAGAAAGACTTGGCAGGAATGTATCCACTCCCATGCACAGTGCATACATTCCACAGTGTTGGCAGCAGTGCATGAGCGTTGGCAGCAGTGGTCAAGGGAAGGTACTGCCTCAAGAAGACCGGGTTCCGGGCGGCCACGTGGCACTACTGAGAGGGAAGACCGCCGTGTTCGACGTATAGCTGTGGCTAATCGTACTGCGTCTGCAGCTGAAATTCGAGCTACAGTTGGCACCACAGTGACACAACGAACTGTTACAAATCGGTTACTTCAAGGACAGCTCCGAGCCAGACGCCCTGTAGCGTACATTCCACTGACTCCAAACCACTGCCGTTTGCGACGTGAGTGGTGTCAAGCTAGAGCGCATTGGAGGACGGAGTGGAGATCTGTTGTGTTTTCTGATGAAAGCCGGTCCTGCCTCGGTCGCAGTGATAGCCGTGTGTTGGTTAAAAGGAGGTCAGATGAACGCCTGCTAGCGACCTGTCTGCGGCCTAGACACACAGGGCCTACTCCTGGAGTTATGGTTTGGGGAGCAATTTCGTATGACAGCAGGAGCACTCTCGTCGTTATCCCACGCACCCTGACTGCAAGTTTGTACGTCAGTCTAGTGATACAACCTGCTGTGCTGCCATTCATGAACAGCATTCAAGGGGGTGTTTTCCAACAGGATAACGCTCGCCCTCATACCGCTGTTGTAACCCAACATGCTCTACAGAGTGTCGACATGTTGCCTTGGCCTGCTAGATCACCAGATCTTTCTCCAATCGAGCACGTATGGGACATCATTGGACAACTCCAGCGTCATCCACAACCAGCATTAACCGTCCCTACATTGACCGCCCAAGTGCAACAGGCATCGAACTCCATCCCACAAACTGATATCCGACAGCTGTACGACACAATGCATGCACGTTTGCATGCTTGCATTCAAAATTCTGGCGGTTACACCGGTTACTAATGTACCAACATTTCACATTTGAAATGGCTCTTTTCGCCAATGGTTCTACCTGTGATCTTGAAACTCTAATCAATTAAATATGTTACCTAGACAAATGTATTGCTGAAATTTCATTACTGTACAATATTTTTTTCTTGGTGTTGGGATTTTTTTTTTTTCCATCAGTGTAGTAAATGCCTACAACAATGTATTTAAGAAATATTGAAAAATCTATAGACGTTGATTTGATAAGACTTTTAATGTAAACAAAAAACTTCTAATTTATAATTTTTATTATTCGTTCATTGTTGAAAGTTAATACATTGTTACTTTATCAATATATTTTAAATTTATCATAAGCATAACAACGAATATCATACACTCATATAAACATAATTTATGGATGCACTAGTTAAATATATTAGATTATTGAAATAAAAAGAAATATTTTTAAAAAATGGTTTAATTTATATTTGATCTAAGAGTTTCGATTTTTGCAAAAAACAATTTAGGATTTCAAATATTAGCCTTATTTATTTATCTATTATTATTATTAATATTATTATTATTATTGAAAAACGTTTAATTATCCTCATAAAATGTTTTATATCTTTATTTTACGGTTATACTGATAAAATATAGTGTAACCATATTTCTCGTGCCGAGCTTTAATCTTTTTTTTTTTTTTTTTTTTTTTTTTTTTGTTAAATAAATAAATAAATAATAAATAATAAACAAGTAAAGTTTCTAAGAATAATTTTCGTTACTTACCTTAATTTTTTGTAGTTATCAAAGATATTTTTTTTTCATTCGTAGACTAATTTTTAAGAGAATACTTTGCATTTCTCACTCTTTATATATATATACTATCTGATATTGATACATAATTCAAATATCGGCATATATTTATTATTTGACAAAATTTCAAGGCCGAAAACTCTAATAGATTGTCGATGCAGTTGAATATTGAGGAAAAGATATAGTTTTAATATAACACACTCTTGGCAACTCTTTATTTTATTTTATTTTTGCCATTTTGGCAATGAATTATAATGGGTATAGCAGAGTTGGATATAAAGAAGTTGGCGAGAAATGTCCTAGGTACTTTTTAGCCAAATTTCAAATTTTGCTTGGAGATCTGACACTAAAGCTGTTCCGAAGAAAAAAAACAGAAGGAAAAATAATAGATTTAAAAAAATAATAAAATGTAAATTGAGCAACGCTGCCACGCTATTTGGCGTATTTCGAAATAAATGCACATTGTGTTACGAAAAGTGTGTCTATGGGAGGATTAAGCCATTTGAGATTTTCGTCTCTCTGACAACTTATAAACAAGATGTTTGTAACAAATTATAAATTTAAAAAATAGTTATATACATAAGGTAATTGTAAAAAGTGTTTCAATTTATTATTATATATATTAATAAAATCAGACTTTTGTTTGTAAATTTGTCAGAATAAAAAAAAAAGAACTTTGCGATGTCTTCAAGTTTCACACACCATGGAAGCCAAAAATAACTGTGTGTTGCCGTGTGTATGTCTGTAATGCTATTTTTGTTCGGGCATCACGTGAGAACGGTTGAATGGAATTCAACGGTGCTCGGCAGGAATTTAGGTCCTTACCCAACGTAAAATTATATTTATCAACTTTTTCGAAATTCTTCATCCTCCGTTCCCCTCCTGAGGGGGCAAAATTCAAACACACATTTATAAGCATAACTCGGCTCCAAATTGCTTCACAGTAAAGAAATTACACATGGGGAGACTAGACATAAGTAAAAATAAAACATTATCTGTGATTTAGGAATTTTCGATTTTTAAGGGGAGAAAGGAGGAAAATCGATTTTTAGCGGGAAATATCGCAGATTCTGGACATTTGAGCAGAAATCTACCAAAAATGGAACAGAATTGTTGAAAAAAATGCTTTGCGACTTCCTTAGGATATTTCCAAAAATACATTTTTGATTTTTAGTGATTTGCGAGTTATATATATATATATATATGTATTGGTGGGGGTTACGTGGAAGCAAAATCTGATATACCTTTTAGCGTTAAATTTGCCCTGGGAAATCTATGGGATCTGCGATCATGGATTTTGATGCTTGTATAGTTTATATGTATTTAACACCTAAACTAACGTGATTTATCAAAATTACCCCCGTTCCCCCCTTGGGGGAACAGAAGATATCTTTGTAAACATAACTCGGCTCCAAATTATGTCACAGTGAAGAAATTGCAAGAGGCTATGCATGAGTACAAATAAAATATTATCTGCGATTTAGGAAGTTTTGCTTTTAAGGAAAGGGAGACACAAAGATGGAACAAAGATGCTGAAAATAGCCATGCGTCTTCTTTAGGATATTTCCAAAACATGTTTTTGATTTTTATCTACATTTTTTTTTTTTGGGGGGGGGGGGGGGCGGGGGGAAGGGAATATGTGTTACGAAGGGCAAATTCGATACATATTGCCCAAAACACATATTTAGCACTAAAAGGGGGTGGGGGGGTCTCGAATTTGCTACTTTAAGCACTAAATTTGTCCGGGAAAATTTTTGAGAGTTGCGGTCACGAAGTTTGGTGCTTGAATTGTTTATATGTATCTAACACCTAAAGCAACGGGATTTATCGAATTCTCCCAAGGGGGGGGAGGCAGGAGACAAAAAATTATTGTAAGCATAACTCGGCTCTAAATTACTTCACGGTGAAGAAATTGCACAAGAGGAGACTAGACTTGGTATAAATAAAACATTATGTATGATTTTGGAATTCTTTGTTGGTAAAGAAGAGAGGGGAAAAGTCGTTTTTCGGGGGAAAAATTCAGAAATTCAAGATTTTTAAGTAGAGTTCTACTAAAAATTTTACAAAGGTATCGAAAACAACCATGTGACTTCTTTAAAATATTTCCAAAAACATTTTTTTTTTTTTTTTTTTTTTTTTTGGGGGGGGGGGGATGGCTGGGGCGTTTTGTTGCGTAAATTGTTTATATGTATGACACTTGTTGAAACGGGGTTTTACGAAATTCCCCCCCCCCCTCACTAAACCCGCTGTCGGGGGGGGGCAATAAACACGTGTAGAAACACGTTTTCCTGTTTGAATTCACCTCACTAGAATTACGGAAGGTGTCATTTTGACCCCAAGCAAACTTTTTTCTTCAGTGGTTCTTCTATTTTTTCACAAATAACTTAATCCTTTCTTGACTTTTCCTAAATCATTGTGCTTTTAAATAAAATAAAGTTTCCAAGAAAATCTTATTTGAAATATGGGCAGGTGTCATTTTGACCACTGTGAAAAAGAAAGATATCTGAATATTTTTTCTGTGGTAAACTATTTTTGTTTGCACCTGCTAAACAAAAAAAAAAAAAAAAAAAAAAAAAAAAAAGGAAAGGAAATGATGTGTTTGTGTAATCTCTCATTTGCCAGTCCTGTGATTTGAATTTTTCGGAATGCATTTACTTGCGAAATAAGAGCAGATAAAAGAGCTTATGTTCGAGAAAACGTTTGTAGATTTTGCTAGGCATTTTGGTTGTTAAATATAATAACAATTTTTGTTAAATTATTTTGTTATATTTATGTGAGTTTATTATATACTCGTAGAAGAGAACTAACGCAAGAAGAAATAGTTAAATTGATGCAAGATTTATCTGATTGCGATTCTGGTTCTGAAATGGATAACAATTCTTCAAATAGAGATGAAAATGGAACCTCTAGTGATTCAGAATTTCTTATAACGAGAGATCATGTGATATCATCTTCTAGCTCATGTAAAAGTGAAAATGAATTAGCTCCCAATAATTCAAATTCTGACATAACTAAAAATGCCAAAGCAGGAACTAGTACTATATATATACTATATTATATATGTTGGAAATATCCATACCATTTAAAATATACTTTAATTATTGTACTTTAGTTTATTTTTATTGAATTTACAAAAATATATAATATTATATAGGGAAATATGTAGATATTTTTTCCAGGGGTCAAAATGACCCCCGCCGTATTTCTAGGTATGCTAAGAATGTTGTAATTCTAGTGTTAAATTATCTTAAAATGGCGAATTTTGCTGTGTGGATGTTGATTAATTGTATGCATTATTTACTTTAGTGGAATTTCGGACATACCCGCTGGGGAAGAGAAATTAAGAAGCACGTATGTTCTGCCGAAGGCAATGGGAACCCGGACTCCTCCCTGTGCGAACGGGAAAAACCTGTACCGAACACTGCGGGAACTTTAACTTAGGTTATTAATAATGATATGTGATTTCGACAACTCATCTAAGTATAGTGTCCAGTTAAGCGGGGAAAACCAGCTAGTTACCATATAATGTCATAATATAACGATATATAATAATAAAAAAATATATTTAATGGCGTTTAAAAATGTCATTAATTAACTATAACGCAGACTTTTGTTTCATTAAAATATAAAATAAAATAAAATATTTTCTACGAAAGAAAAAAAAAATCCTTTTACGTTAATTAATTTATATATTAATTATCAATAGATAACTCTAATATTAAAATGTATTTTTATTTTAATTAATTATTGTTATAATTTATTATTTACTAATCTTTTCCGTTTAGATTTTATAACAAACATTTATTTCAATAAACAAAAATAATGTTATCAGGAAAGTACTTTATCTTTTATTCTCTATTAAAATACGTATTTTATTTTTTTTTTCTCTCATTTCATCTGAAAGTTATCTGGTTTCGAAAATTAATTTAAGTATTAAATATTAGCATATTTTTTACTCCACAATCGTTAATCATCCTAAAACATTTTGGATCCTTATTTTACGGTAATAGAGATAAGCGATTTTGTATTGTAATCTTGATAATTAATTATAGATGATTTATACGATAACTTTCATTATTTTTTTTCTGAATGTAAGGCTCTTTAATTACCACTAAAATACTTCATTAAATAATAATTTTTATTTGACCTTTTTGAACAAAGATGAAAATTCGTGAAAATGAGTTTTAAATGAAAAATCAATGCATATATCTTTATTTTTTGTATTCATTGTATATTACGCCTCACTTCGACATTCCTGCGTATTAATATAGGAAATACTTACCTTAAAAATAATTTAAAGCAGATTCATTTAAATATCATGTTTTTGAAAACAATTAATGTCAATTAAGTTTTTAAGTGAAAATTTTATTCATAACAACAATCAACTTTAATAACACTTATCATTTAATGATACCATCCATTCTAGTACATCTACGATGGCTTATTAAAAAATGCACATGATTTAAATTAATAATAATAATTAAACAGATAATGACAATAGGAAAAAGAAATGAAAGTAAAAAAGCAGCTTTTTTACGTGCTAAAAAAATCAAAAGAAAAAAAAGAAACTCAGGGTGGTCTAGATCCAGGCAGAAGATGCACATATACGACCAGGAAGATTTAGAACACCCACTATACACTCACGACATGGCACAGAATGAGGTCATATTCGCAACTTAGAAGAAGTTCCTAGGACTTAAGGACTTGCATCTGAAGACACCGTAGTGTATTAAATTTGTTTAACACGCACACACACACACACACACACACACACACACACATGCACATTTATATATATATATATATATATATATATATATATATATATATATATATAGTAATCATAAATATTGATAAAATATTTATATTCTACGTACGTGAATTTATCCTCAGATACTAAAGGCAAATTTATTGAAAGAAATCATTCGAGACTTAATTTTTAATCTTGTAATTAGCTTCTTTTTAGGGCAATAAATTTAAATAAAAATTATATATTCGAAATTATAATGCACACAGATATTATAGTTTTTCATTCATACTACCTCTTTAAAAAATAAATATATATTTCTTTTCAGTTTTCTTCTCCTTAAAAATATTTAGGTTAAAAATTTTGAGCATAACATAAAATAAATCATAGAGCAATTTCACCAATAGACGAATCGATTTAAGAAACGCATATATATATGTATATATATATGTATATAAACTTTTTCATAAATAATACAAAAGGTAAAAAAAAATTCAAAAATTTAAATACTATGGAAATGAAATATCCACTACTAAAGTACCATGAGTGAAATATAAACCGCTTTCGAGCTTTCGAAAAGTAAAATAAGCAGAAAGGAAAAACATACAATAATCAACAAATTAGTATGATTAAAGACACGTATATTTACATACTTGAAGTCTCGTAAGACAATTCAGGCAAAATTCAATTCAGTATATCTTTAATTATGAAGCTAAAGTACAATAAATAACATGTATTAATGATTTTTATCTATGCTATTTATCTAATAACACATCGAATCAATTGAACAAGAGAAAAAGTAAATTCCATAAAGTATATTTATTCATAAAAAGAAAAAAAAGAAATTTAAAATCTTTGATGAAAACGTATACCTTTTGTAAGCGATGTTTCTGTCAAAAATCATATTTTTCAATTTTTAGTTAGGAATAATCTTCAAATTTTTAGCTTTAATTATCTGTTTGAATTTTGTTTCTAGAGTGAATAGAACCCAAGTTATATTTTAGATAATAAACGGCAGCCTGTGAAACAGAAATAATTTTGAAGCAAAATATGATATTTGCTACGCTATTATTTCAAGCGTTATAAAATTTTGCATACAAGTTAATATTGTGATTATCAAGGTTTTGAACTTCTTTTATGAAGAGTTTTCAAAATCTGTTGATCTTCTGGTGTTAAGAAGTTAGAAATGTGCGAAATATTCGGAAATTTTTCAGTGCAATTTATTTAATAGCACATAATTATTAAACTATCATAAACAAACTGATAATAGTACAGGGTGGTCAGAAAAACATGATAGAAAGTATTTTAAGTTTCTGATTTCAAATGTATTGATGCAAATATAATTCTTCCATATTATAATAGCACATATAGTGACATTTCAGTTGAATGCTTAATTACCGGAAATAAAGAATAAGCAATATAGAATCACAAACCTTTTAAGATCGGTTATATATTGTAGGAAAATTTTATGAGAATAACTGATGTAATGTCCCCGTTCGACGGGCATGTCGTTCAGAGTTCAAAATGAAAAGGACGCTTAGTGAAGAGATAATTGCGCAGTAAGTTATAGCGCTCTAAAGTCGCAGTGATTTTTAAGCCATCAGATGACTGATGTAATGGTCCTAATATCCCACTAATTTTCATTGTTTACAGGTTGATGGACAGATATGAATCTAGAGGGAGTGTTTAGGGTGCAAAAAGAAAGGCGTCGGGACGAAAATCAGCAGTTGTTACTGACGACATCAGGGAGCCTGCGCGCGCATACTTTGAGGATCAGCCAACCACTTCCACTCGACAGGCGGCCCAACAATTAAGCATATCCAAAACATCATTACAAAGGCTAATGAAAGCAGTAGGATTGTGTCCATACAAGATCCAAATGTGACAGCCGCTAAAGGGGGGGATACTGTGAAGTGGAGAGATTTCGCAAACCACATAATCGAGGAACTTAAAAATGGTTCCATCAGTGAATACAAGATCTGGTTCAGCGATGAGACCCATTTTCAGTTGAATGGTTTCGTGAACAAACAAAACTGGCGCCACTGAGGTACGGAAAATCCTCATCTCAGCGCCATCTCTTCACTGCATCCACAAAGGGTCAGGATGTGGTGTGCCATATCGTCGAAGCAGATAATTGGTCCGATATTTATTGATGGTGTGGTCACAGGAGTGAAGTGTCGAGAGTTGCTAGAGCGTCACTTTGGCCCTGATGCGGGCCATCTCAACAGGACACGCCAGTACTGGTTCAAGCCAGATGGGCTCGTCCCCAAAAAACTTTTGACGTCTTCACGTAGTTTGAAACGACGTTTGGTGAGCGTTTGATTGCATTGGATGCAGAGAAATTCACGGGGCACGGGATAGAGCGAACCCCATACAGTCCGGACCCAAATCCGTGCGACTTATTCTTATGGGGTTACATCAAGGTTAGAATCTATAGGAATAGCCCTGATTCACTAAAAGACCGAAAATTGGCTATCAGAAGTGAGATTGATGCACTTGATTACGACACACTCCAGCGCATTTTGACAGAGTTCCAGAACCGACATTACAACACTATAGTCGGGGACGGTAGGAATTTTACTAAAAAAAAAAAAAAAAATAAATAAACAAATCGAGTTATTTTTGTATATCATAGCACGTTTCAATACAAATTAAGAAATTAAAAAGAATAAAACTTTTTAAAATGTAAGTATTAAAAAAAATGACCAATATCGGAAGCTATCGCGTTAACAGTGTGTAAACTACTCACTTATGCATTTGTTTTATCGACTGAAGAAACATTTTATATTTTTGAACAATACTTGCACTCTTTTATTTTTCTTAATAGTTTGTGCCTATAAAATGAGACTAGTACATATTTTCACATCTCGGCTTACATATTTTATAAATGTCATGCCGCGTTTAAATGCAAATTATACAATTTAAATTTTTAGAAATACTTTGTTCTCACTCACCCTAGTATATACTTTTAAAATTGGCAACTTTCACTGTATTTAGATAACGTCATTACAGTATTTTAACTCATTCACATATCACAGAGAAAACTTCTATCTCAGATATATATATATATATATATATATATATATATATATATATTTTTCAAACTTGATATAATTAAAAAAGGTATTGCTATTTACTGTACAAGAAAATGTTCCTAAGCAGTATTACATTCCATATGCATTAACATTTACATTCTATATCACTAGTATTTTAACTGTAAGAAAACTGAGATTAACAAAGGCGTACTAAGGACAAATATATTTCTTCGAGGCGTATTTATAAACACCCGACTGATTCTAACTGAAAATCAGTGTGGCAACTGCATTTGCTTTATCAGCTGAAGAAATATTTCGTATTTTTGAAGAATATTTGCATTATTTTGGTTTTCTTAATAGTTTGGGCATATAAAATGAGAATAATAAATTTTTCTCCCATCTCCGTTTACATGTATTACACATGTTATTCCGCGCTCAAATGTAAATTATTCGAATCAAAAAATTTTAAAAGTACTTTGTTCTATTATTTGTTTTAGTATATGCTATTTAAAATTAGCACTTTTCCTTTATTTAGGTAACATTATTACAGTATTTTAACTTATTTACATATCGTATACAAAACTTCTATTTTAGACATAATTCTTTACTTTGATACACCTTAAAAATGCATTGTTATTTACTGTACAAGGAAATGTTTCAAAACAATATGACATTCGTTATACATTAAAATTTTACATTACAAAATCACCAGTATCATTCGGTTTCTTTTAGCTATTAGAAATTGTTGATGCTTAAAAGCTGTTTAGAATTTTAAGAGGAAATATTTCGTTCACGAAAAAATTTTAAATTATGCATCAATTATTTAAAACTTATAGATTTAATTAATATATATATGCATCGAAAAAAAAAGTAAAACATTTTAAAAAATTGATGAAGTGTTCATTTCGCCATATTACATTTAAAAGAAAATTTAGTGCTGTAATATAGTATATATATTTCACTTTAAAGAGAAAATAATTTAGAAAATTTGACTTTTAGCATTTTTATTTGTTTTTTATAATCCTTTTAATGTAAGTAAAACTATCTCCCCTATCTCTCTCTCTCTCTCTCTCTCTCTCCTTTTTTTTTTTTTTTTTTTTTTTTTTAATATAATAATGCGTATTTATTTTATTTATTTAGATCACGTAAATACGCTACATATCTCTCGAATTCCTAATTTATAAAGTTTTAATATTTAATGTACTAGATATGAATTATACGATTACAACAATATCAATTTGAAAAATAAAAATAAGAATTAAATGTAAAAATAAAAATAAAAATCATATTAAAGAAAATCATAAATTTTCTAATACTTCAGCAATAATAAAAAAGTAAATATTGATGAATTTTACAATTTAAACAAGACTTCGACTTGTTCTTCAAATTATTAAAAAAAAAAAAAAAAAAAAAAAAAAATCAAACCTTATGTATTCCAATAACCCCATTAATTTCTTTTATAAAAACTATAAAAGTTAAATCTTAATGAAGATTATGATACTGTAAAATTCATATTTTAGGATTATAAGTTATGTTGATATTTTTGATTTTTAGTACAAATATTTATTATTATTATTATTACTATTATTATTGAAAAAATATTTTATGTCGATTATTCAATTTCTAATTATTATATACAAACATTTTTTTTAATTATTTAATACAAATATTTTTTTAATTATTATTATTAAAAATATATATATTTGATCTCGGTTATTTTTAAAAGCTGCATGTAATCTACTTTTTTCTATGCTTATTATTATTATTATTATTATTATTATTGAAAAAATATTTTATGTCGATTATTCAATTTCTAATTATTATATACAAATATTTTTTTTAATTATTTAATACAAATATTTTTTTAATTATAATTATTAAAAAAATATATATTTGATCTCGGTTATTTTTAAAAGCTGCATGTAATCTACTTTTTTCTATGTTTGTCCAACCTATTACCATTTTTAATTCATTGAAAATTGCAAAACATTTTTCACAATATATTCTTATTTTTGCCATTATTTTTACATATTATTATGTCAAAGTTTTATTTTATTCCCAAGAAATCTTGTTAATAAACAAATCAGGCTTGGATGTCATTTGCTTTGTCAAATCTCTTCAAACAGTGATCGTAATGTGTATTAATTTACTGTATATTAACAGTATTATTATACCTCATGTGTTACCAGAATTCTAATCTCTCCACTTTTTTTTCTTTACATACCTTATGCAATGTTTTTTCATTATTATTAAGCATTTCTTCTAATAATTAATACTCAGAAGCTTTTATTTTTACTTTCTTTCTTTTTAGTGTAATACTTTAACTAATTTTTAAAAAAGAATAATATTTCAGAGTTAGTCTAGTTGACGAAACGTCAGTCGTCACATTTGACACTGAAGAAAAGATTTTGGGTTCCGGATGTGTCTGTTTCTCTGTTTGTGTTTTACTCGATAGCGGCTGCAAAAGTCCCGTAACGGACTTGAAATTGTGTGCACATATTCATGAGACCCATGGACTTAGCTGTATAGTTTTGGGTGTGTATTCCATTCGTAGCGCCAAAGTTTTTCTTCGCGTTACGGCCTATGGGAAGAATTTGTATATACCGCGATAGCGGCCGCAAAAATCACCCTATTAACATGCAATTTGGACACAAGTTTATAAGCCAAACGCAATTAGCTGTATAGTGTTTGATGTGTATTCCATTTGTAGGTCGTGTGCAGGACCACACCAAATTTTTCTTATCATTGCGACCTAAGAGCAGAATTATGTGCAATAGCGGCTGCAAATATCCTCCGATTGACTTGCAAATTGACAAACATGTTTAGGCTCTGTATAGAAATAGCTTTATAATTTTTTATGTCTATATTGTTTATGGATTGCATACAGGGACACGCCAAAATTCTTATCATTACAACATATGCGGTGAATTCTTATTAAACACATTTTAACACCATTACTTTGTAATCAACAGAATGAAATTAGCTTACATTGGTGAGATGCTTAAACTTGTGTTTTTTGCATAAAATATGTGGTCTTAGGCTTCCTAATTAATATACAGCACTTTACAAATGTGTTCCGACAATATCATGTAACCATCTAAATTATGTCCAATTTCGAACACTTATTCACGAAAACGTAGAATAAGTTGAATATGTTTTACTGACGTATACAATGTTTATGGTTCGTTTACAGAGATACACAAAAGAATTTCATTACATTATTACCTATAGACACATTTTTATTTAAGCGCATTTTAACACGCTTATGCTGCATCCAAGATAATGGAATCATCCTACATTATAAAGATGTATAAAAGCATGTTTACTCTAAAAAAAGGGATATATATATAGATAATGGTTTATTTACGAGACCACACAAACGAATTCGGATGACATTATGTAATCATCCAAATGGTGTCAAATTAGGTTGAAATTTTTGAGTTATAATTAATGAAATAAGTGTATTATTTTTTAATGTATATAATTACCGTGGCTCCTTTTCCGGTTACACAAAAGAATTTCGTACTATTACGGTTTATAGTCGGTATTTCTTAAAGTGTATTTTAACATGTTTACACCCTATTATATATAATGGAATTTTATTAGAATTTTAAAAGAATGTTTTTTTTTGTGGAAAAGTGTGGACATAGAATTGGTAATTAATTTACAGGGTTGCATAAAATTAATTCCGATATGTTATGTAATCATTTTGCATTAAATTTGGTGCAAATATTTATGAATTACAGGGAATTAAAACATGACTATCAGTTATTAGAATAACATATATATGCTAATACTCAGATAGGTATAGAAAGGAGATTCAGTGGAGGGGTTTAGAGGAGTGGCAGCCCCCTTCAGAAACGTTTCTCTTTATGTAGTAAATCAATCGAATCAACATACATATATTATATAATAAGGAATAAAAAAAATGATCTGTTGAGTAATGTGTGATGCAAATAATATGAGGCTCCTGATCTCCAGATCCACTAGTTATTCTCGCTTCTAGCTTTATAATATAGGGCTATATACTCTATTAGCGTATTTAAAAAAAGAATGTTGAAAATATTAAAGTTTCCTAATTATTTAGTCATATTTTATTGTTAATAAATGAAGACCAAAAGATAATAAATATCATTAATAACCTGCTTGTTACAATTTTTAAAAGACATAAAAAGTCGATTTCAAAATAAGGACTGTCCACAAATTTCAAGGACAAATGGACACTCTAGTATACTCTTACATCCATAGTGTGAAAGAAATGAAAATTTAATTCACTCTGATAGAGATTGGAATATCACTCTACATACATACGGCAACTTTTTAAATTTTTAAATTTGTAACTTTTTTTTATTATTATTATTGGTTCGCGGAATTACCGCATTCCATATGAAATTCTGATTCCTAATTATAGAAGAATATGGCCAGTAGTTATCATAAATTTTAAACTGTTTGATAAGGGAATGACCTTCTAGTCTACGAAAGGTTGTATAGTATTCATTCTTTTTTGATTTGCGCAAGTTTACGTTGAAGGAAATATTAGGTAAGGTTATAATCCTTTGTCTAGGAGAAAATTACCTCTATAGGATTCTGTTTATCTGGTGAGAATGTATCTATGGTATGCAAACAAATTTGTTTCTGTGGTCTCTGTAGATTCAGCGCCTTAACTTACGTTGATGCCGGTTAATATTGTTTTCTTATTTATTTTTTTATTTTTTTTACACAAATGTTTTTCACAAACTCCTGAATACGGAAATTTTAAATATTTGAGTGATAAATTTATATCATTTTATTATTATTATTATTATTATTATTTTATATATATATAAATAAGTGTTATATAATACGAATCTTATTTAATATTTAACTGAAAACTATTTATAAATTAAAATCATTTAATACAATAAAAAATGCATGTTTTGCTTCTATATACAGTATATATATATATATATATATATATATATATATATATATATTTATATTCTAATATATTTTGTAGTAAAACAAAATATACACAAGATTTACATCAACAACTAAAACTATTACAGACACTTTTTCCAGTAATGCAGATAATAACTGTTATTATTTTTTTTTCTAAAATATTTAGTAAAAATATACTTAATTTACAAGATACACGGTACTTTAATGTTACATAAAAACAAACGCAATGTAAATAGAACTTTTAATGGAATCAAAAAGCTAATTGAAACATGTTGATACGTAGCACAATTTAGGACCGATTATATAACGGCACTAAAAGCTTTTTGTCATTAGACATGGATAATAAGCTATATTTTTTGCCTTTCATAAATATATATATAAAAAAATGAACTGTTTACACTGAAAGATAATACATAAGATAAATTTAATTTTTGTTAAAGTCAATCATGTTCAAAGATAATTTTAAACATATTCTTATTGTGGTACTAACTCATTTATTTATTTATTTATTTTTATTAAGAATTGTCATTTTTGAAAGAACTTAAAAGACATATTGTGTTAAAGAAAATAAAAATACTTTTATTAAGTACACGTTAATTTTATCTTAAGAAATACTGCATTTTTTTTTTACACTAGGGGGCTCTGCCCCCTGCTCGCTCCGCTCACCAAACCCCGAAGGAGGCTTCGCCTCCTCCCCGACTCACTTCTCTTATTAACACATGCAGATCTCTGCCCGCCTATTCGCTGCTTTCTTTCACTGAAAAGGAATATTAATAGTGCATATTACAAGACAAAAACAGAAAATTATTATGGAAATCCTCATATTGAATGTCAAATTGAAATATATAATATTTATATATATTTAATATAAAGAAAATCTTAATATCTAGACAATTTTGCATTACAGCTTTAGTATGTGAACCTTTTTATTTCTTTTTTACAACCTGAAATCCGGACCACGGTACCCCAGTCGGTAGAGCGCCGAGCTCGTAATTGGAAGATTGTGGGTTCAGTTCTCGAGCCGATCAAAGACCATCGTCTACACTAATGGTGGCTGGTGTACGTAAAATATGTCGTGGCCGCAATATCATCCGTGTTCCCATTAAAATTACACCTCTGGTGGCTACCGAAGCTGAGGAGCTTCGTGTAGAACCAAAACTGTAGTGGCAAGTCTCCGGAACATCCGTAGGGGTGCGTCCCAGACAGTTGCCAATTATCCATAGTATCGCCAATTATCCAGAAGTATTGGTGCGACGGTAAATCCAACCAACCTACCTACCTACGTACAACCATGGATCATATTTTAATTATCTCGTGTCAAATGACTTCATGACAGAAGAGCAACGTAAGTGGGAGAAACTTTGTTCAAAATGGCAAATAGAGTACCTTCATAAACTTGTCGTTTTCAGTTAATAACTTCTTCAATTAAAATGATAGAAATTTTTAAGCGGCTGAAATGTCTTCCTTGGAGTACTCGGAAAACACATTGATACCTCTCATGACGCGAAGGCACTGCCCTTCGTTAGAAGATGTTGTCGCAGACAAAACAAATTGACGCCAGTGACAGTAACTTTTTTGTTTAATGTATAGAGATTAAATAAAATTAAAGCATTTAAACAGAGATTTATCTCTGTAAAATATGCTGTATAGAAACAAATTTATATTTTAAATAATTATTTCAATTTCAATATAATATTTGATTATTACAATTTCTATTGCTTTACATAGACGCATCAGAAACTTTTATTTAAGCATTTTATTCAATCAAATTTCAGAGAGTATATCTATCTGTTATAAAAACATAATACTTAAAAATGGTTCTTTTATAAACATAAATATATGCGAGCATGTGAGTACGTTTCATTTTTGTGCTTATGTTAATATCTTAAATGCAACGCCTCTGTACTAGCCAAGCACATTTTTTAATAATATTAATCAGGAATTATAAGTATCATTCACACTTTATTTTAATTACATATTTTAATGCAGAGTAATTTTAAAGTTTTTAAAACCTATTACATTCTATGAGATATAATGAACATAGTTTAACTTTGAAAATAATGATATACAATATGGATATAATGTATTCGTTACTATAAAACTTTAAAGCTACTTATCTGCATTTATAGAAAATTCAGTATTCCTTATGTAAGAATAATGTGTCACAATAAAATGTAAAATCATATTCATGGGTAAATGAATATTAAATCATATTAATATATACAAATATTAATGAAAACGTCACATATATGTTTGATAATAATCTCTTTACGAAGCGTTTTGACATTTATGATTGTTTTATGATTTCTAACGTTCAGAATTTCGGAAAATGGAATTGTTTCG
This sequence comes from Salticus scenicus, assembly GCA_963930645.1. Classification (NCBI taxonomy): domain Eukaryota; kingdom Metazoa; phylum Arthropoda; class Arachnida; order Araneae; family Salticidae; genus Salticus; species Salticus scenicus. The sequence continues at coordinate 44,098,668 of OZ005656.1, forward strand.
GTAAAGTTACAGAAAATATATACAATAACTTCTTAATTAGAATGTCATGGAAAATTATAAGTTTCATTTTATCTAGTCTTCGTTTTAGATAGTTTGACATATTTTTAACATTATTAGTTTTAATTATTATTTTTTTTTTTTTTTGTATTTTGTATTTAATCTAAAATTACATCAATGCATTATTCTTTAAATTTTTTGTAACATCGTGTTTATAAAATAAATAATGCAATAATTAAATACTGTGGAAATTTATTTAATATGTTTTAATATTTTTTTCCCTAAAATATAATACATAGAGATATTGTTCAAAACGATCATGATGCATGAAGTTATTGTTTAAAATCTCTAATAAAACATACTACATTACCTAATAAACAAGAGTGCAATTCGTATATTTTTTCTTTACGTTTTTGTAATATAAAACTATTACTATTATTATTTAACTTATTTTTTTTTTCAGAATTATTCGAAGAAATTCATAGTTATATGAATATTTTGAAATAACTATATTATAATTATGTGTAATCAAGACTAATCTTGTACTTTTCTTTAAAACCATCAAATACTTATAGAAAAAAAAAACATATAAAATATCAGGAAAATCTATAAGTGTTTCTGCTTATGATATTCATCTTAAGCTCCGCCTCTTTATTTATATGATCATAAGCGTAACCGCATACCTTTCACACAATGTATTAAAAAACACTATGTTTGCCAAACTCTCTTAAATAAAGGAAATAATTATAAGTAAATAAAATACAAATTATAAACATTAAAAAATAAAATAAAAAATATTTCAAACAGATAATTTATTTAACCCTTTATATCCCAAATTACCTTATTTTGGAAAAATACTTTGAAATTATTTTATTATATTTCATTGCTGCATGAGAAACAGCTCATATTAAATTTAGCTTAAACTATAGCTTAACTATAGGGAAAGCTTAAACTATAGGGGCTTTGAAGTTCCAATGAAAACCCGTAGTTCATTTAGGCTATATTGAGGAATATTTTTGATGGGACTTTAAAGTCCCGGTAGGATACAAAGGGTTAAAGGGCAATTTTTAGATTTCTGCACTGTCTGAATAATTAATAGATTGCTCAACTACTCAGCTTCTACATTATTTACTGTAATATAATTCACAAAAAATACAGTTATGTACAACGCGCGTTAATAGTTACAAAATATTACAGAAAAACAAAGATTGTTATAAAGAAGGAAATAAAATTATAATAATAATAAAAAGGTTGTAAATGCATACAGCATTAAACAAATTATTCAAGTTCACAACCTTGTAAATTCAAATAGACTAAAACTATTCTTAACAATGTCTTTAATGAGAAGATTCAAAATACATTTTTTTTAACCAAAGTTTTAAAACAAATTAAGGCCTCTATAAAGTATTATTATTTTTTTTTCAATCAAAAAAATTTTATATTCTTTATATAGTTTTGTGTGTATGCATGTGCGAAATGGTGTAGAAGTTTTTGGGGATTTTTTTACACCAACATTGGTAATTTATTAATCCCTAGAAAATATTTATATTGCAAAATTATGAGTCTTAGCTTTTATATTAAAACAAGTGTGTAAAAAAAATGTATAACTGTTTTTCTATTCTTTCGAATGTATAGTTCTAAAAACATTCGCACTCAATCGCTACTTTCTTCTATATATATAATAAGAATTTATTAGGTTCCTTAAAATTTCTAACCTGCAATATTTAATGGATTTACACAGTTTGAGATATCGACTTTAGAGAATGATTGTCTGACTTATATCTCCTAAATCAAATGCAAAATTTCACAATACTTTATATTTTATTTATGCTATTTTATGCGAATTTTATAATCTGCATAAACACCATTTTGAGATTTTCTTAACACATTTATGGAAAATAGCTGCTTATCTTCACCAGATATTTTAAATTGAATTAACAGGCAAGTATAACAGTAACTTGGATTTCGAGAAAAAAATAAATAAATGATCTCAAATTGTAAAATTTTAGAATTTTTTCACATGAATTGCCTGAAAGCACTTACTTTATCTTATTTATTATATATATAATAAATTCTTATAATAAATGATTAATAGCTTAACAACCTGTGTCCTTTAAATTTATTCTACTTTATAGAGGACGAAAGGTAGTTTTCCAGGACAGTCCTCAGGATTCAAGGGCATCTGAGGACTGTCTATCTTATCTATGCAGATTTAAAAAAAAAAAAAAATCTGGATGTTGGATGTAAAGAATTAATAGGCAGAATTCCACAAAACATTTTATTTGAACGTTCATTATATTAAAATGGTGTTGATTAGATTTTTGGATACTTCACACAACAGGTGGCGCTGCTATGTTACAATTTTCTTATTTAACAGAAGGTTATATCTCAGCATTAAAACGTAAAAATGCACAAAAATGATAGGTATGGGCAAAGATAAAAATGTTATTAATTTATCTTTGGTGCATATCATCCGACATATAGCTTTGTTATTCTACAACTCGAATCTGTGTAGGAAAAGACAATATTTCTGTTTCTATGATGTAAAAAATCAAACTAAGTACATAAAATAATTATGATGAAAATGTCTATATGCTGATACATAAAGTATATCAAACGACAGGTAATGCTTATATTTTTTACTGTCCACAATTTAAAGTAAATTGCTACTTATCTGAATTTATAGAAAATTCAGTATTCCTTATGTAATAATAATATGTCGCAATAAAATGTAAAATCATATTCATGGGTAAATGAATATTAAATTATATTTATATATGCAAATATTAATGAAAACGTCACATATATGTTTGATAATAATCTCTTTACGAAGCGTTTTGACATTTATGATTGTTTTATGATTTCTAACATTCAGAATTTTGGAAAATGGAATTGTTTCGTTAAAGTTACAGAACATATACACAATAACTTCTTAATTAGAATGTCAGGGAAAATTATAAGTTTCATTTAACCTAATCTTCGTTTTAGACATTTTGACATATTTTTCACATTATTAGTTTTATTTATTTATTTATTTATTTATTTTAGTATTTTGTGTTTAATCTAAAATTACATCAATGCATTATTCTTTTAATTTTTGGTAATATCGTGTTTATAAAATAAATAATGCAATATTTAAATACTGCGAAAATTCGTTTTATATGTTTTAATATTTTTCCTAAAATATGATACTTAAAGATATTGTTTAAAAAGATAATGATGCATAAAATTATTATTTAAAATTTCTACTTTATCAGCGAATTGACCTATATAAAACATACTACTTTACCTAATAAACAAGCCTGCAATTCATAAATTTCTTTTTCACTTTTTTGAATTATAAAACTATGACTATTATTATTTAACTTATTTTTTCAAAATTAGTCGTAAGGAATTATTTGAAGAATTTTATATGAATATTTCGAAATAACTAAACTATGATTATGCATAAAAAAGACTACTCATGTACTTTTTATTAAAAAAACCATCAAATACTTTTCGAAAAAAAAAAAAAAAAAACTAGTTGGCATAGGTGGACTGCGCAGTTCCCCATATTATTTATGTTTTCATAAATTTCTAGTGCGAGACATATTATAATCATGTTAAAAAGAAATGAATTTGACCAAAGTTGATACAGTGACAGAATGAAATTCCCGCCTAACAGGCTATCCACCGTTCACTTCGATATATTTATCTTATTCTAATCTATTAATTTATTTTATCAGGGTCAATTCCGTTGTTTAGTTTTCATACTACTATTTCCAATGCAATAATCCTCAAGATTCCTATTTATATGAAAATTTCTCAATGTCGCTATGTTGATAAAATCGTAAATTACGAATAATTTACGAAATTTTCCTATTAGAATATTTGTATTCAATCATGTTCAAACAAATATCATAAATGTAATTTTGAAGTTGTCTAATGTATTTATGATCCTCAAAGTGGAAGTTTATGCTCAATTTTGCCTTATTCTGACATGTTAAGTAAATCATAAATTCCAAATAACTTACGAAATTTTTATATTGGAAAATTCATAGCCATTAATGTTCATGCCAGTGTCCTAAATAATATTTCAAAAGTACTCTGACATCTTTACGATGAAAATATCTCTCAAAATTGACGTTTATATGAAATTTTGCTCTATACTGCCATGTTAAGAAACTGGTAAATTTCCAATAACTTGCGAAATATTCAGAGTAGCATATTTATAGTAACTGATGTTCATTCTGGCATCAAAACTGATATTTTAAAATGGTCTGACATTTTTACAGTAAAATGTTTCCATTTAATGCACGTTTAAGTGAAATTTTGTCCTATTCTCCCATGTTAAGAAAATCGTAAATTTCTAATAACTTATGAAGTTTTTTAATACGAATGTTGTAAATGAATAAGGTTCTTGCTATTGAATAAGGTTCTTGCCAGTATCGAAAGTAATATTTTAAAACTGATCTAACTTCTCTGCGACAATTTGTTCTTGAGCTATCGTGTACACAGACTAACATAGTAACGGACTAACACACTAACGAACTAACGCACTAACGAACTAACAAACTAACAGACACCCTACACACGGACACATACATTCTTTTTTTCATTTTCGTATTCCTCACACCTGAAAACGTGTAAAAAAGTAAATAAAACGAGGTCGAAAATTTTCACGATTACCTAAGATCTCCATACCTATAGGGGAACTAAAAAAAAAAAAAAAAAAAAAAAAAAAAACTTTACAATATCATACATTTTTAGGAAAGTCTATAAGTGTCTCTGTTTATTATATTCATCTTAAGCTTTTCCTCTTTATTTGTATAATCATAAGCGTAACCGCACACTTTTTACACAATTTATTAAAAAACACCATGTTTGCCAACTCTCATAAATGAAGGAAATATTTATCATACATGTATATCGCAACATTTTATTCTTGCAGTCGGCTGCAAAAGTATCCGAGCACTAGCCAATAACTCTGATATAAAGAAAGTACACTTAATACTGTTTCGTTAAATAAATCCTTGTCGAATCGCGTTCTTAGACTGACTAACAGCATGACTCGACAAGGATTTAGTTAACAAAGCATTATTAAATGTTCTTTTTTTAAATAGGAATTATTGCTAGTTCTCGAATACTTCAGCTGCCGACTGTAAAATAGAGTATTTTCCAAATCTGTAAATAAAGCCTTTGAAGAACACGTCATTATCCGCTACGTTTAAATAAACGGCAATAAAATATTAAAACTAATAATTCTTAAAATGAATTACGTGTACAGTCGGTAACAAAAGTGTCCGAACACTAGCAAAAATTCCTATATAAAAAAAGTAGAGTTAATACTGTTTTGTTCAATAAATCCATGATTCGACAAAACAGTATTAACTCTACTTTTTTTATGTAGGAATTTTTGTTAGTCTTCGGATACTTTTGTTACTGACTGTAGGAAAAGAAAAAAAAATGAACCCACCAATATTTCCTTAATTATAAAGAAAAAGTTGAGATGGTGATCCATTTTTTATTTTTTTTTTAGTACAAACATAGAATAAAAAGCAAATAGATCAAGATGAAAAATCTCGAGAAGTAAGAAATGAAAAATAGAGCATAGGGGCAACTACTTCTGATAACTTTACGCACTAGAAAACGTTTAGCCAAAGAAACTTTCTAATATGTTGCTCTAATTAGCATATAGTAAAGTTTTTATTTCAAATAACATAATCATTTAAAAAAAAAAAAACTCTGAGATAAACAGGAGTTTTTAATGCCATACAAGTTGTTGCATTGTTGAAATATCCCCCAGTATTGAACTAAAGAGCCCGGTATATCTTCTTAATCTAGTTTAATACATTAAAGACTATTCATAATTTTACCAATTGTATTGTTGACCAAATATATACTTCTCATACAAACAACGTTCCCAACTTTTATAATTTATTCGCAATCCATTTTATCCCCGCCTCTTTTTCATACCGGAAATTTTGAAAAATGATTTTCTTCTTAATTGATCGTTGTCACATATTAAAAAGAAATAATCTGCTAAATTTCTGGTGCGAAAAGAAGGCTGGGCTAAAAATGATTATGAATAAATTATAAAAAATGGGAACGCTGCATACAAAATACATTTGTATAATAATTTGAATTATTCATTCACTATACATTTACATATAATATGAACAGAGACGAAATTACGATTTCGCTTATAAATCTATGGAATTGGGTCCCCGTATTATAATAAAACACTTTTTTTCCAACGGTTTTTCTTGATTTTAGTACACGTGCAGGTGTATAACAATATGCGCAAAAATTTACTCAATTTCTCGTTAACTGGTAGTCTTAACCCTTTCATTCCCCATTTTTTCCTTCCATAAAACAATAAATCTTACATTTAGTTCTAAATTTATTTCAAAGGTAATGTATATATATATATATATTTTTAATATGAGTAATAGGAGAGTAAGATTTAATATAGCTAACAAAGCAACTGAGAGGCGTTTATTTATTTTTAATATAACAACTGATGCCATTGAAAATCATAACTTTTCAATAAATAAAAATATCAAAATTTTCCAAGAAATACATATTGTAATCAATTAAAAAACAAATTATAAACATTAAAAAATAAAATAAAAAATATTTCAAACAGTTAATTTTTTAATCCTTTATATCCAAAATTACCTTATTTTTGGAAAAATAATTTGAAACTTTTTTATTATATTTCTTTGCTTCATGAGAAATATCCCATATTAAATTTAGCTTAAACTATAGGGATAGCTTAAACTATAGGGACTTTGAAGTTCCAGTGAAATCCTGTAGTAAATATAGGCTATATTGAGGACTACTTTCTTCTACATATATATCAAAAATTTATTAAGTTTCTTAAAAATTCGGACCTGCAATATTTAATGGATTAACACATTTTGAGATATCCTAAATTCGATTTCAGATAAAGACTGTCTTACTGTTTTACTATGATTTTGTGGACTTATATCTCCTAAATCAAATGCAAAATTTCACAATACTTTACATTTTATTTATACTATTTATACTAATGTAACATTATAAACTTCATAAACACGATTTTGAGATTTTCTTAACACATTTATGGAAAATAACTGCTTATCTTAACCAGACATTTTAAATTGAATTAGAGGACAAATGTAACGGTAACTCGGATTTCGAGGAAAAAATAAATAAATGATCTTAAATTGTAAAATTTTAGAATTTTTTTACATGAATTACCTGCAATAACTTCATTTACCTTATTAATTATAATATAATAAATTCTTATAGTAAAAGATTAATAGCTTTACAACCGGTGTCTTTAAATTTGTTCTGCATTTTAAGGAACGAAAATTAGTTTTCCAGGACAGTCCTCAGGATTCGAGGGCATCTGAGGACTGTGTATCTTACCTATGTAGATAATATATATATATATATATATATATGTTGGATCTGAAGAAATAATAGGCATAATTCCACAAAACATTTTATTTGGACGTTCTTTATATAAAAACGGTGTTGATTAGATTTTGGGATACTTCACACAACAGGTGTCGCTGTATGTTACAATTTTCTCATTTAACAGAAGGTTATATCTCAGATTTTATAACGTAAAAATGTACAAAAATGATAGGTATGGTCAAAGATAAAAGCATTATTAATTTAACTTGGTTGCATATCATGTGGCATATATCGTTTTTATTCTACAACTTGAATCTGTTTATGAAAAGGCAATATATCTGTTTCTATGATGTAAAAAACCAAACTAAGTACGTAAAGTAAATATCATGAAAATGTCTATATGCTGATACATGAAGTATATCGAATGGCATGTAATGCTTAAATTTTTTACTGTTCACAATTTTTTCAAAACTCTATAACTTTGTGTTTATTGGTAACATTTCATCAAACTGTCCATGCAAAATTGTTATTATGACACTGTTCACTACATTTTTATGCATAAAGACAAACAGGTTGTTACATAGAACTGTGTATAAGGAATTTTGGGCTGGTCATTGCATACCTTACCTGCAATAAAAAGTAAGAATTAGATAATTTAATTATCTTTCGTGTGATATTTTTTCATCAACATAAAAATATATTCTAATTATTATTATTATTATTATTATTATTATTATTATTATTATTATTATTGTTATTATTTTGTATCACTATTAACAATTTTAAATTCCTTTTGCTGCTATGATTATTTTTCGATTCAATGGTAAATGCGCGTTTAATTAATTTTAATTTAGTTAATTTAGTTGGAACAATGTTTCATTTTTTTTAATACATTTACAGGATATACCCAAAATTATTTACATTGCTAAAAATAAATACGCATGAATATTTATTATTCACTAGGAAAATTAAAGAGACTTTTGGAAATAATTGGGAAATATACAACTGCACTTAGTTTTATACAATAATTCTACGCTATCGCATTGCTTACAGCAGTGTAAAAGGATTTACCACATTTATGCTCAATCTGGGATTTGTTTCAGATGCTCATTTGGTTTTATAATCCACTGTTTTCAGAACATTTGTGAGAATTACTGTTAAAATTAGACTGAATAATCTTTTATTCAGTAAAAATATTTATCCTTAACTTTAAATATTCTTTATCAAAACTCAAAGTTATCATATTGCATTTTATAAAGTGAACATTTTTGCAGGCATCCAGATAATTGTTAAGAAAGTAGATGCACGTTTTCGTTATCCATTTGTATACATTTTTTATTATGAAATACTATTAAACTTTTTTTTTCAATAAACATGGTAAAAAGTCAGCAATATTTTATTAAGAAATCTTGCACAAAAGTATAATTAGTGCTTCAAGACACATTAAGGAAATTAATTCAAATATTTAAAAATGTACATTTTTAGAGAATTGTATCTTATAGTGTTTTTTTTCCTTTATTGATGAAAAGTTGAAGTTTAATTGGGACTCTTCTGGGGCTTGGTGCCTTTGACTTCAAACCATTGAATGTTTCCTATACAAGATAATGATTCAAATCAGTATTTATAAATTATATCCATTAGCAACAATTCTTATAGTTTTGAGGTATTTTTTTTACGGATTTAAAATCTTTAAATTAAGCTTCCTCAGTTTAATGTTTTTTTCATAAATTCATGATCTTCAAAATCCTAAAACTTCTCCAGATATTTAAGAAAAATCTTAATATATTATTTTATTGGATGTTTGATAGAATCTACTTAAAAGAACTAAGAATCGATTTTGAAATTTATTAATTATTGTTTGAGAAAAATAAAAAAGTACAAGTCTATGTAAAAATTAGCAAGAAAATAGTTTTTTTGTTATATTTATATTTTTAATATTTTGACTTTTACAGATATTGAAAAATCCATCATTAATCCATCCTTAATAGGTATGCCCTATTAAACATCCAAAAAACATATTAAGCATTTTCTTAAGTATCTGTAGAAGTTTTAGTATTCTAAAGATCATGAATTCATGAAAAAAATGCAAACACTGAAAACTCAATTTAAAGATTTCAATTATGTAAAATAAATGTATGAAAAATCTATATATATTGTTGCCTGAATATATATTTTATTGAATAAACCTAATATACTTCAATTTATAAATATTAAATGGAAATATATAATGTTCTGTGTGAAACTTCAGGGGTGCCAAGTCAAAGGTGCAGAGTCTCCTTAAGAAGAGCTGCATTTGTATTTATAGAAAAAATATTTGATTTGTAAAACTATTATACAAATTTCGTATAAAAAAGTGTTTAATCGTGTTTCTAATCTTGCGAACATATATAAAAAAATATAATCATACTCACAAAGCACACTTATGTATATGACATTATATTTGTAACAATTACAAATGTATTGTTAATAACATTTCCATATTTTTAAGAACATATAAATTGCAATTCAGATAAGTAAATTACCTTTCATTTGATATTTATTCAGCACTCATAAATCGTGTATTTTAACTATTATTTGTTTATTTGTATCACGTTCTACAGAATATAAATTTCTTTATTTTATTTATTAATGTATGATATATTGGTTAATTATCATTTAGATAAAATAAAAACTGTTTATTCTAGCTTAACTAAGACTTAATCTCTAATGGCAGATATACCTCTCAAAACGATTTACAATGTTAAAATATTAGTTTTCCCCAAATAGCTCGTATATTTAAAGAGATTGTGCGAAATAGTACCAAAATACAAGTTAATATTAGTTACAGAATTGTGTGATAAGAAAAGAAAATAGTAATTTTTGGATTGGAACAACTGGATTTCCAGAACTTATGGTAATTCCAATTTTTGTTTCAGATCGCATCTGGTTGTAGAGATCACTTTCAAAATATTTGCAGAGGCAAAAAACAAGCAAAAGATATTTTTACTAAAATATTTAGATACAATTAAACTCAAGTTATCAAGTCACAAGGTGACATTTATTTTCAAAATAGAACAGTTTTTCAGGAGTAAAAATTAAGTATTTATAAACTAGATGCATATTTTCACAATAAATGATACAACGTTTACAGCATAAAATATTATTACTCCTGAGAATAACTAAATTAAAATAGAGAAAATTCAACAAATCATTATTATTTTTAAAAATGTTTTGTTTTCTTTACATCAATATAAAGCGGTTTTATTTATGTTTTAAATGGTTCCTAATGTTTTGTAAGAATGAAAAAAAAATACGCTTTTAGAACATTTTCCTTTACATATTTTAGCACAGCAATCTATTACACGCCTTATATATTTTTTAATGTTAGTTTTAAATATGTTTAAACATTCCATAAATGCATTCAGATAAATTGGAGTAGAAGGCTGATTTTTATACCAAGTACGTGAAAAATACCACAGACGGGAATCGAACCCGGACCCTCCGATTAACGTGCGGACGCTCTGCCACTGAGCTACCCTGGCTGATAATCAGCTTGATATTTCTCACATAAACCGAGAACACATAAACACACATACAACCAGGGCATTTCTCACATATTATGTGAGATACCCGGGTTCCATTCCCACCTCTAGTTTTTTTTCAGATAGTTGGAATGAAAATCAGCCTTCTACTCCAATTTATCTGAATGAATTTTCAAGGTTAATGAATGAAATTTTCAAATTTCATAAATGTTTTAATATTAACTACGACACATTAGAATGGCCCCAATGTTGTATAAATTATTCCTATGAACCCTGCATAGTCAATCGTCCTTACTCAGACATTTATAATTCCAATCAATAAATAAATGATCTTAAAAAGGTAGTTTAAAGGGTGTTTTTTTTTTTTTTTTTTTTTTTTTTTTTTTTTTAATAAATGTGAAGTTTATAAACGATTTTATTTTATAACTCATTCATAGTTTTACTAAATATAATTTATTAAAAAAAAATTACTGCATTTTGAAAAATATATATTTTTTTAAATCGACAGATAAAGTTTAATTTGACAGATAAATTATAAGAAAATATTTGGTAAATTTTCATATTTGATGTATTTTTATTTATTGTTTGTTAATATATATATATATATATATATATATATATTAACAAACAATAAATAAAAAATAAATGTCCTTTCTTCTAAAAGCTTTAAAATAAAAAAAAATACATCATTAAAATTAATTTTTTTTTAAGTATAGGCTTTGTAGTACAGAGGTAAACAATGTAAAGAATAGAATGATAAAATTATGTGATTGAGATTTAAAAAGAAATAAATGTGTATTTTATATGTTTCTATTTTCTATTTACAAAAGAAATATTATTACTAATATATGGTTTTTATTAACAAAAAACTGTCTTAAAACTAATCTTTTATCTTATTTAAATCCTTTATTCTTTTAACGTTTATTACAAATACTTATATATATATATTCACTTTTACTGAAGAAAAAAATAAATAAGAAAATGTAATAAATTGCGAAATAAAGTAAGTTATTTAGTTGAAGTACAGTTTGAAACGAAAATTTGAACCTTGCATCTCTATCTGGGCAATCGAAATAAATTTCTTTCGAAGTTTTTTTGGATACTTAAAGGATCAAAGGCGTGTCATCTTCTATCACAAGTTCTGTGTCACGTATATTCAATAGTTTTTCGTGCTTTAGGTTTCGGCCAATGATCTTAAGATCGAAAGTATTTTAATACTAAAAGTTTAAGGTAACAAACAGAATTCTTCAGTTTTATCAGTTCAGTATATTACATTGTATCTGGAATAGTTTATATATTTTTTTCATACATGTACACGTATATTAAAAGCGGATACTTAAACGAAATTCTTAAATTTTAACTACAGCACACTTTTATATACATATATATATATATTAAGAATTTTATACCAATAATATACATATGGTGAAACTTAAAAAGGAAAAAAAGAAAAAAAAAAGAAAGAAAGAAAGAAAACGGACACAAAACATAAATAAAAATTTACGCTAAACTGAAAAATTACTGAGGGTAGATGTAGGGAACTCACTCATTTCAGGGTGGAAATAATAAGATAAATAATTTAGAAGTTATTTAATTCAAGAATTTGTTATTTTTCCAAATTCTTATAATGTTACTGTTATTTCAATTAGTGAAAACAATACGTTTTTAAAATTTTACCAATAATACATGGAGACCAAAATGATGACATAATTATTTTCAAATCTATAGCTCACATTTTTATCATAAAAACAAAAATTTCATGACTCACTATCTAATCAAATTTTCAAATAAATAAAAATTCCTAAAGCCTTCTATATCGATGTGCTTTAAAATTAACTTCTTAAGATAACTATAAATTGACATATCTAAAATGGTATTAAACTAAATATCAGAAGATCATCTATATATCTAAGAAAATTTATGTCAGAATTTTTTTCATAAAAAGCGAAAATATAAATTAGGAAAGACGCTGGAAAAAAATGTAATCACTGCAACTGTCTTGATATGTAAAAAATAATTACTTACGCAATGTGAAATATTTAAAAAATACAAAACTTCACTAAATTATTTTTGAACTTCTGGAAATATTATATTATAATTATGCTAATTACAGATTTCTTCTATTAGTTAAAAATGTTGAGTAACTCACTTTACATTATTTAAAACGCAATACTGGAATAAAAAACTGCATTTATATAAATAAATAGTCTATGTCTATTAAAAATAAATAAATCCTTATTTATTTATTTATTTTAATTTTTTGTATTCTGAGAGATAGCTTTATATTAATTTAAACTGCTAAACATGCAGAAAAAAAAAAAAGATTTATTTAGTTGCATGAAATTATGGATAAAACCAATATAACATTAAATATTGCACAAGAAAAATAGAATAATTTCAACACTATATTCTTACAAAATACATACGATTTTTACTTCACATATTACTATTTCTGTACAGTACACAAACATTCAGTACTTTACTTTATATTTAAGTACTTTATTTTATATTTATATACAGAGTTAACTGCTACTATATTAAAAAAAAACACCACAAAACTGTTGTTTTCTTGCCAACTGTAAATTGAACGCCTAATGTTTTAAAATTTAATTTATCAATCTTTCTTATACAAAGTTTATAATGTTAATCGCAACTTTTATCTTAAGTACACTGATCCATTTGTCACTGTTAAACTGGCAAACCTCCAAAGTAGTGTTTTCTATCCAGGTTTTTGGATAGCTATGAATGATTCATAAATCATTATCAATGGAAAGAATTAGAGCTGAGTGTAAGTATTCTTTCCTAATATAGGTTAATTTGTTCTAGCTTTTGTTCGAAAATTTCATACATATAATAATGAATTTTATACTCTTTTTAAAAATTATTAACACACACACACATATGTATGTGTAATTTAAAAGGTATTGAAAGCTTTATGAAATATAAAGTTTTATTTTAAATTTCATTATTTATCAAGAAATTGCATAAATTCAGTTTCATTATTTAACGTGATTTTATTATTATTATTATTATTATTATTATTATGAAGGTACACTTAAAAAAATATTTTTAAATATACACTATATAAATTTTAATACTATTTAAAAGAGAAATAAATAAATTTAATTATAAACTGTATGTGATATAACAACAAAAAAAAAAAAAAAAAAAAAAAAAAAAAAATTCCAGATAATAAAATAAAGTATGCTTTAATAATATCTCCTCGTAAATTAAATAAATAAATAGATAAAAGAAAGAAGAGGTAGTTAAAGAATTATGCAATAGATTTTAAATATACTTTAGTTTTAATATTTCAACCATGTATAAAAGTAATCTTAAATATTGATAACATGTAACTAATAATGTCATTAAAAAGTACTTTAACTGATTACATAGCGGAGTAGAAAATGATAGGAATGATTATTTTGACTATAAAATATAAAGAATTACTTCGTATTTAAACTGAATTTGGTGATTTTACAAAACTAAATAAGAATTACAAACATGAAAAATAAGATTGATAAACAATTTTTAATATCGCAAAATAACGAATTTTATATTCACTAGTTATGGCATGGGAAGAAATTGATAAGGACAGTACATTTTTCTAAGAGTTTTAGTAGAATTTTTAAATGTATTAAACGTTTTATGTGGTTGATAAATTCAATACAAATTTCAATAGATTTCAGTATCATATAATGCAGAAAAATACCAACTTCTAAAATTAACAAAACACTACACACTAGATAAATGAAAAATTTGAACAGTTGGAATAATTTTGTCAGTAGATTTTGCTCCTTCTGATAGCAATTTTATTCGTCCAGTTTAACTCCGGTATTAGCCGGCCAATAGAGTGTGTCAGTTTTATTACATTCAAACCGTTTCTGTTGTGTCTTTTGTACATTTAAATGATGCTTTATACTCTTAAAAAATATAATTAAAATACTCTATTTTCATTCTTTTTTATTGCTCTCTACCAAATTAATATATATAATGTCAATTCTGCAAAAGTAATATCTATTTAAAATACAGAAGAAAAAGCGCCTAAAATCATAAGAAAGCCTCCCCCCCCCCCCCCCCATTTTTGGAATTTGGAAGATACGTCATTTTCCTTTGGAAGCTTATGCCAAAATAAATTTCAGGAACCCGCCAAATTAACTTCCTTTATCAATGAAAAATTTTTAGACTATTTTTCCAGACGTTTCGCTGTAAACTGAATGCGAGCGTTTTTACGACTAAGCGTTAAAGGCGAATACCGACATGGTTATATATATCTATCTAAGAATTTGTTATTGCTTTTCTTATGATTCATACGAATGTTGACGTGTTTATGTAGTTTCTGATTAATTTTCTGCCAGTATTTAATTTGCTACTGTGTGAAAAGTCAAACGTACGCGTAGTTTTGAAAACCATTAACATCCTTCCTTTTAATTTTAAAGTACATTATGTAGTCGGAATTTCTATGAAATGAAAAAGGAGTTTCCAAATTATTCCTTTTATCAACAGTTGTTCAAAGAAAAAATCCATTGTTATTATGAGTCAAAATTTGTTATATTTGTCATCATATCGGTACGAGAACACAAAATGTTTTAAATGCTTTCCTAAATGATATGCAAAGAAAAATCTACCAAATCGTAGTACTGAAATATCTGCAACTTTCTTGTAATTTCCTCCTGCGGGAATCGAATTAAGCATGTTCTTCCATTAGCCATCTCCTATGCTGATTGATTCTACAATTCTCATTCCAGTTAATGCCAGGATTTTATTTTATTATTATTTTTTTTATAAAGACTTTGCTTCACAGTTTTTTTTTTTATTCTCATGCACAACTTCATAGTACAAGACTATTTTTTTTTTTTTTTTTTGGGGGGGGGGGGGGGGTCATAACTGCACTTTTTAGCAGATGGACATTTTCATAATAGATTTTTTCCGTTCGAATATATTTCCGCAATAGTCAAAGCGACCCACCAGTGTTATACCAAGTTTAAACTGCCTTCTTGCTTCGACAGGAAGATGAATGTCAATGCCCTATCGTATATTTCTAGCTGTAACTCAATCAGCGTGTACCCGGAGTTTCTACACCTAAATGAACTCCATTTCTTTAAAACATAATTATTATTATTATTATTATTATTATTATTATTATTATTATTGAATTGGGTAGTTTTCCGCTCAGGGTCATAACTAAGATTTTTCTTTTTTTTTTTTTAAGTTACTCTCACCCAGCTAAAATTTTAAGTGACGACTGCACTCATGCTCAAGGTGTCTCAAATTAGTTTATGCTTAGATTTAGTAATTTGTTTAAAATTAATCGGGTAAAACCAGTTGGGGATTTTCCTGACTTATTTTTTTTCTTGCGGGGGAGGGGGGGGGGGGGGGCTGTGCGGTCGAGAATGTAGTAGCTCACCACAGGTTTTGTTTGAAATTATGCTGGATCCAACGAAGTAATAAGTTGGGATAGTAAAAAATACTTCGGCGCCAGTAACTTGGCGAAACTTTAGGTTAGAATAGTTTTGTGTCAACATAGCGCTGCAACAGAGGAAGTAAGTTGCGAAGTATAGGCAAATGTGAAGCAGCTTTAAAGTTTAAGTTAAGTAGATGCATGGCGTCCTCTTTAATCTCACAACTATAAATAGGCAAAACATGGAAATAATTTTGAATTAAAGTGTACCAGAATGTAGCCTATTGAAAGAAATGAAAATTAAAATATATATTGTACTTTAAACGTTTTTTTTTTTTTTTTTTTTCAAGCACTTCTTTAACGAAAAAAAAAATATTTAAGTATTATTTATATTTGCGCTTTCCATCTCTTGTGTAAAAGTAATAAGTGTATCTTGTGTGAAATAAATATGATGTTCCTTTTATTAATACCAGAAAATATATTACAATTACATATATACATATATATATAATCAAAAACAAATCTATTTATGAGAATTTTTTTCATTATTATTATTATTAAATTCTTCTTAACAATAAATACATAAAACATGATAAATTAAAAGCTTCGATGATTCCGAATAATAATATTTATTATTTTTATCTTAATCTAATTGTAATATCAAAAAATATTTTAAGATTCATACATTGTTTATAATTATTTACTAATTGAAGATTTATTTTTTCTATTAGTTTTCAAGTAAAATATCAGTCCAACGCAATTTAATGTATTTTTAAAAATACTTCAATAAAATATGAATGCCATAACAAAAAATTCTGAATTCCTTATATCCAAATATAAATAAATAAAAAAACTTTTCTTTTGTAAGAAAACATATAGTGTTTTCCGAACATGATCTACAGCCCATTATCTAATGTCGCAGAAACTATTGTCTCTTTCCATTAACTACTTCATACGCTTTTTGTTATTGTGAGTAAAATGAGAAATGACAGTTCTTGATACCTTCGGGTGGGTTCACCCATCTGCAGGAAAATTTCATTAATCACACGCTTTGAAGCTATATTGATTCTGTCAAATTCAGAAATTTAGCAGTATTTTGCCTGTCAAATATGTAAATATTATAGTTTCACATTCAGGATAAGGGGTTATTAATATGAAATTGTTTTAAGCTTTGTTTTACCGTAATGAAAGATTATATTATTTGCATAAATACTTTAATTACCTTTTGAGTGTTCGTTATCAATTGAACAAAACATATTTTCTTTATTCACTTATTTGCAAATATATTACTAAAAAAAATTTTAGAATATTATTTCTTTATAAAAAACAGAAATTTATAAGTATATAGTACTTCTTAAATACCTACCAAGGAAAAAAAGAATAAATTATACTTTAGTCTTTAAATCATAGTCTCTCCTAATATCTAATTTCCTTAAACCAATTCATTTTTCTGTTTTTGTGAATGTATGTTATTTTATAGAATACATTATGAATTTATAAATTTGTAATTATTAAAAATATATATGAAACAAAATATAAATGCAATCCCAATCGAAATCGTACATGGTACAATCAATATTTGAATATATATATATATATATATATATTACAATTTTTAAAATGATAATAAAATATATCTATATTATTATCATTGTTTCTGTTTCTATTAGAATATCCTGTAATATTTGAAAATAAGCATTAAGTTTACTTATTTATTTATTTTATTTTATTTTTACTTATATATATGTATACCTTATTTTGTACATTATAATTCTTTATATATTATTTTTTAAATATCGAACGAAGAACAAAGTATATTTTTACAACAAGTTCTTTGCACATATTAAATAGTAAATAATTATTGCTAATCACTTATAGAAAATTATTTATTTCAAATCTGATTTTATTTTCTAACGTAAACCTATAACATTATTTTTCAATGAATAAAAACGTGAAAAATTTAAAATACTAATAATTTTTATAAAGGATATTTATACTAGTTTATGTATATGTAAAATAAAAAATATATACATATAATAATAATAATAAACCTTACAGGTTTTATATTTAAGAGTCTCAGTTTTTCTATGCCTAAAGTACATTTTCTTTCCTGGATAATTCTGTCATATAAAAATCATATGTTTAATAATTAAAATATTTTAATTAATTTGTATTAACGATTATAATTTGTATTTAACCATAATGTATATTAATCAATCGGAGAGAAAAATTAACATTAAGAAACCAAAATATTTCGAAGGCCCCAACAATGGGTTCTGCTCTAAAAGATGTAATACAGAAGTGCCGGGCTGGACCACAGATCATGCTTATAGGCATAGTCATTCGAAGTTTAGAGTGAATTTCACCGAAACGTGTGTAAATAGGGGTTAGAACACCGTACATTCACGCAGAGCATTCCGCATAAGTATAGCACCATAGCGTAGTCAATCAGCCTTAAATGCACAACCACAAACAAATTATTTAGAAACAAGAAAATGTAAATAAATGGGGATTATAATGCATTTGAACGATTAAAAATGAAAATTTGTCAGAAATTCAACACAAGAATTTCTTGTACATTTGAGAAAAAGAAAAAAAAAATTACACCTGATTCTCCTAGGGAAATGCGCATTGGAAAATGTGAACTTAAACAGATTTCTCAGAGAATTAAACAGATACAATATGTTAAAAAGATATATTCAACCATTACCTTATAAAAATATCTCTGTATTAAAAATTGATGTGGTAAGTACATAATCTGCATAAGTCAGTATGGCTTTTGTAATTGGAATATAATTTAAAATTTAGCTGGACATTGCTTTTTTTTTATATGGTCTTAATTACAAAATTTCGCATAAAGTATATTATAATTTATTTATCTTAAATAAAACAAAAATAAAGAATTTTTGAATAAGCTTACGTATACTTTATTAGTAAGATGCATTTTTTTAAAATCCAATAAATGAAAATTATCTTAAATGCAAATAACATAACGTGAACTTAATTGTATGTAGAGACACATTAATTTTCACAAAATAATAATAATAATAATAATAATAATGGTGATGATGATAATAATAATAATAATTTTGTAATATAACAATTAAAAAATTCAAAATAGTCCTAAAACATAATACTAAATTAATTTCTGTATGTGAAATTACACATATGAATACCCAAAACGTCTTTCCTTTTTTTTTTTTTTTTTTTTTTTTTTTTTTTAATTTTTCTATTTTCCAAAGAAATACTGGTCGAAACGGCTTTGAACTTGAGAGATGAGTAAAACCTTTATAAACTCACGTTACGCCCTATAATTAGTCACGAGTGCAAACACGAATGCAAACACGAATGCAGGTCATCAAACACAAATTGTAAAAATTAAAAACGTTCTTTGGATCACCATGAATAGTAAAAAGCCACGAATGACTTTAAACTTTAAAACCTGATTTCACTTACTAGTTAAAATCTTTATGTGATTTTATTAAATATTTAAATTTTATTCTATTTACATTTTATATATATTTATTGTCTTGCAGATTGTCATACAATGTGATTTATTTTATAATATTTGCTCAAATTAACCCCTTTTACTTTTTCAACAATATTCAAAAATATTTATGACTTCAGTTTGACTGTCCGTCCGTCTGTCCGTGCTCTTAATCTTGTAAACAATTATGGAATTTTTTTAAACTGATATATGTTATTCTAATGCGATGTTTCTTATTGAAAATGGAGTAAATGCGACACTTAAAAGATTTCCAAAGCATTGTTCTCCATGAGAGGTATATTTATAAATTACATATTAATAGTTTTACTTTGCAGAAATCCTAATGAAATTGAGATTAATTATTAATTTGTGGAAAAAAAAATGTTTTCTATAGATTACAGTATATTTAGCATTAAGATGAACTGGACCACGCAAAAATATTCACATACACCATGATCCAAACCTAAAATTATTGAAAATGCATTTTCGATTTTATTAAGGCTTTCTAACAGTTTTTAAAAGAGATTTTGTTTGAATTGGATCACCTCTCTGTCTTTTCGTTCATCTGACTCTCCGTTTGTCTGTCTGACTGCTCGCACTCAAACACTCTTAAGTATTCCTGAAATTCCTTGAAACTAATACATGTTATTTAAATTTACTCTGTGATGTTTCCTTTTGAAAATGTATTAAAAACCACCTCAGGTTTATGTGCAGGGACACCAACAAGAAATCAAAAGAATTGTGTTCTGTGAGAGGTATTTATTTAAATCGCATTCCATTACCTTTATTTTACACAGATCATAATGAATTGACATTTTGTATTCATATGTATAAAGAAAAAAATATAATATAAATAAAGTATTAAAATTTACAGGGCTACACAAAAATGTTCACATACATTGCAGACTACAACGTTAAAATCATAGAATTTTGTTTTCATTTTTATTAAACAGCTTAAACACATTTCAAGAATATTTAAGAGTGGATATAAATTTAATTAGTCCACTTTTCTCTTTCTGGCGGCCCGTTGTGCGTCAAAATACATTGAAATCAAAGAGTGCGTTCAGTTAGAAAGTTTTGATAATCTACTCGAATCACATGATTTTCCGTTCTTGTTTTTATTTATTTATTTGTTTATTTATATATTTAATGGAGAATATCTGCAATCTTTATTTAAGGAAGTAGATGCCCTTATTTAAGGTCACGGATAATCGATTAATAAATCACAAATATATCATTTAGCAAATAAACTTCAGATTTATTTGGCATTGGCACTGAATGATTGTTTGATACGAATTTTAATAACTACAATTATTAAAGCTCCATATTTGCAAGTCAATTCTATAGCGACCGTATTCCCCATTAATTTCAAATTCCGGTTCAACACAAAATCTTAAAAAGCATCTAAAGTTAGAAATTAGGTTTCCAACAAAATTTGGCACGCTGCTTCTGCCATCTAGCATCGAAGATTTTAAATAACATTTGATTGGTTATCTTTAGTTAAAAAATAAATAAATAAATAAATAAAAAATTCCTCTAGATGACAGAAACAGCGTATCAGATTCTGATGAAAAGTTGCACACTGACTTTTTTACGCTTTTCAAGTTTCCGTGTTCAATTTGGAGTTGAAGTTATTGTTTGAAGACAGAAAGTTATTGACAGAAGTCACATTTGTTTGATTAGGAGATCCGTTAACGATAAAATTGTATTCCTTTGAAATTTTGATGGCAGCCTTTCTTAAAGTCCTGTATCTGATAGTGGATACATTAAGAAATAAATGGAAATCACATTCGTTTATTTGAGTAATCCAGCAGCAATAAAATTCTACTGCATTCGAATTTTTATGGCAACCCTTTTGAAAGTTTCATAATATGTAATTCATATAGTAAGGAATAAATGGGAGTTATTTTCCCTTAATCAGGGGATCCGATAAAAATGAAATTTTTCTCCATTCGATTTTTGTTGTCAACTATTTTAAAAGTTTCCTATTAGTTTCATACCCATCAGCGTCCAAGCGGTTCTACGGTCAAAGCTCGTAGACGTGAAGTGAAGTGTTCGATCTCAAGTTGCGCTCTTTGGCGTAGCCGTTCGAAATTATCCGTGGTTTTCTTCGAAACGTGCGTGAATACGGTCTAGGATCCCTTAGAAAGACCCCCACAGATGGTACTCCCACTCAGGCATAGGACCCTAGTGCAGTCAACTGGCCTTAATCCTTAAAAACCACAACTCTGTTAGTTTCATAAAGATTTATATCATTTTTTGAAGCAAACATTTCCGAGATCTGTAACTGACCTATCTAATCAGGATAATAATCGGTTTTCCGTATTAAAAGTAATACATGCGAAAGAATACCTAGATTGGTGTTTAAGTAGCAATTTTTAAGAAAATGTTTAGAACCGTTTTTGAAATTCTGACTTTCAGTCCTATTTCCGATTTTTACGAAAACTTGGCACTCATCTGTCGACCGGAAAACAATTACATGCTAATGGTCAAAGGGAGTTTTACAAGACGAGGTTTGAAAAAAAAATAATCCATAGAGCCATTTTTTACGAAACGCACATGCTAGACATTAAATTGACATACTCATATATAATGCCTATCATTTTTTCTAAGCCAACCAACGATAACATACGAAAGGGTATCTAATAGGGTGTTTATATAGTGATCTTGAAGAAAATCGGTAGAGATTTTTTTTTTTTTTTTTTTTTTTTTGAGACACAGCCTTGCAGTATAATACTTCTGAATTCCAGTATCCCACTTCTGGTATTTCAATTTTCATCAAAAGTTTAAAAATATATATATGTAAACCAGACCAGTCTCGATTCCGAAATTTCAACATTTCATCTTCATTAGTTTCGGAGATGTGATAATTTGAAGATCTCCCGCTCAAATACACACACACTGATCAGTTGCCGAAAACCAATTTTTTGAACTCAGAAGCCTTAAAACATGCAAATCAGATGAAAAATTTACATTCAATGTTTTGATCGAATACAGTACTCCCATTACTTATGGTAGTCGGGTAAAGGAATTAAAAATATTATTTTAAAAATAAAATAATTATAACAATAATAGTATTTTTTATTTTGTTGAATAAATACATTTTTAGAAATCTTGCTTTATCTTGAAAAATACGAGTAATTAATTGCTTAAAAATTACTTTTTTAATGATAGACGAAAGTTTCGAGAAATTTTCTTAATTTATTTTTCTAATTTTCAAGTAGTATGGTCAATATATCATCAAAATCGAGGTTTTAAAGTTTACTCTTAAGATTAGCATAAATAAACAAGTATCATATAGGACGAACAGCTATAATAAGAAAAATGCGAAACACAAATTGTATTAAACATAATTTAATAAGGGACATCCCTGCAGCATTACAGTCACGCAATTTTAAATGAGTTTTGAGATGGCGTCCCATAAACTAATTACACACTTGAAGTTTTATCAAAACTTCAAAGGATATATCATATACGACATGAAAATAATTACTTAAAGCTTTCTAGGTTAAACTTTGCGGGATAGAAGATAAAATAATGAATAAAACATTTACTAGATGAAAGGAATTGGGAGATTGCATAGTGTTTCATGAATTTTAATAATTTTAAAACTTACTTCAAGTATGAATGAATATCTTTAAAGGAAAATGTCACATAAAAATATGTTTTTATACTTATCGTCGAAAATTCTAGAAACTTCAAACAAAACAATTTATTTTAACCACTTATTTATACACACATACATTATATATTTACACACATACATTTATATTATTTATGAAAAAATTGGCAATTTTCTGTTTAAAAATCTTAGTGAAATTAAGTTACTTAGTGAATTAAGTAAATATAATAATGTACGAATAAACAATAAAAGATATTATATTAAAATGTAATTATTTTTTTACTTAGGTGCTAATAATTTTAAAATTAAAAGTTATTTTTATTACACTTATTAATATGAAATGCATTAAGCCATTAACATTTAACATTTAACCTTTAACCTGACAGCCTATGTGTTAATTATTAACATTGAGAACTCTAAAATATTAAAATCTATTAGATGCAATTATTATTTTTTTTAACTTTTAACCTGAGGACTTAATTATCATTAAATTACCTCGTTAACTAAAACACTGAAAATTAAACATCTAACAAATTTAGAATTTATTACTCACAAAAATAAAAATGATCGTAGAGATTTTTATAAATACAAGCCAAGTAAAAAAATTAACAAATGCGTTTGTTAATTTTTTGATTGCAAATTTAATTAAAAATTAAATTTCATAAAATGTTATTTAACGTTAAATTTTTGATACCAAGGTTCGAAATGAGCTACAGATACCTAGCAGTAGAAGAGATTTTAAAAATTAAATTGAAATAAAATAAAGCCCTCCAATTCATTAGAGAAAAAAAACATAAAAGTTAAATTTAAATTACAGGTTTTTAATGAAATCTAATTATTATTGCATTACAGAATACATGAATCTTAGTTACTTTTAGATAACATGAAACGATGACACATAAAATTATTCATCACAATATGATGGTAAAATAAATACTTACAAACGTGTAGTTTTAATGCATACGATTAAACAATAAATGAAAAAAAAAAAATTTAGTAACATAAATTTTACAAAAATAATTGATAATTCCACACTTTATGTTTTAAACCCTTTTTAAAGTACCGTACAGGTAACTCACTACCAGCATTCGTTAGTTATTATATTTTTCTCGGAAACACCTCCATTATTCTAAAAAGATATACGTGACGCAAGCAGTATATTCAAAAAATAGTTCACATAAG
The DNA here is from genome assembly GCA_963930645.1 of Salticus scenicus. Lineage (NCBI taxonomy): Eukaryota > Metazoa > Arthropoda > Arachnida > Araneae > Salticidae > Salticus > Salticus scenicus. The sequence goes on from OZ005656.1 coordinate 44,123,264, forward strand.
ATAAATTTTAAAATAACAAATTTTAGGCAGAAAGACTTGACTTATATCATTCTTTAATGGGATAAGACTGCTTGATCGAAGGTAGAGGTGCCGAATTTCCATTCTAAGCCACCATGGGGTTCTTTTCTAAATTTGACAATCGACGTTCGTCTCCATTAAAAAACTTATAAATGCTAAGCAGACATTTCTGATCGTTACATTTTAGCACCAATCATAGCCGTGTATCCCTACGGCAGGAAAAATAGCTAATAAACTCATTTTAGTACGGAAATATCCGGTCAATTAAAATCATCATTTCTCTACGGACAAATCGGTGAATCTAAGATCCAGATTGATGATAACATCCAAAAGCTTCATATAAAGATTCTCCATGAAGAGGCGAACAAACTAGCTCAGGAAACTTACATTACATGAAAGCTCTGCAAAGATAAACGATGCAGACACTTGATCCAAAAAAGAAAAGTCGAACAAAATAGCTAGAGAAAAACTGCATGAAAAGAACAAGGTCACTCGTCGACCCCAGAAAACTGATTGAAAAGGTTGATGATATCACACTCAAATATGATGAAGAAAATAAAATATCCTAAGTAAATCTGAAGAGCAAAACTACATGAAGTTCCAGAGAAACAGATCAGGACTAATAATTGTGTCCTCCCACCAAAACAACGTGACGTATATAACTCTGACCAGGGGGGGGGGAAGACAACGCAACTTCATTGCGCCCCATACACAACGACAAGAGGGGAAGCCAAGCCAATGGCCTTCAACTCATACCACGTGGAGAAAGTATCTTACGCACAGAATGACACTGATACGAAACTTACACTCCGACGTCAAATTCTACGTCACAGATGGGAGGGGTCAAATACCCCATCTCACACCCGTGTAACCTTGAACTCATACAGAGCAAGTAGAGAAAAGCCTTAATCCTAGGCATTTATTAGTTGACTTGGAAAACAGAGAATAATAATATTTCAAAGATAAGCCCTCATGGGGATTAGGAGTTTTACTCGCCCAAGGGAAAAATACTTTAAGAGTACAATGCATTTCCAGGTTGCTATACAATGAATATTTACGGGAATTAAAATACTGCATTCATTTCCACTGATAACAATTGTCAAACACAAATTCTCATGAGATATATTCATACCATTTTCAAAATATCATAAATTTTAATCCCTTTCACAAACATTGTGAGGTTGAGACCATAGAACGTCTGCACAGTTGTTTGAAATTAAGCTGGATCCAGCAAAGTAGAAAGTTGGGACGGTTAAATCACTTCGTCGCCAGTGACTCATTGAAACCTTTGGACAGCCCCTGCCTGCCTGGACGTGCCAAGCTTAACGGGTTGGATGCTATCCGCCGGAGCGAATAAATCGCCGGATCACTACATGATAGCTGCCTACTGCCAGACAGTAATCTAGACGCAACAGAGAATGAGCTGTGTCCGATGGCTCGTTCAGACTTCTAACTTCAATCGAGAGAGGACCACTCTTCTGCTAGGCAACAAGGTGACATCACAAGACAGCACTGGTAAGACAGGGTTGCGACTTCTGCTTCTGGACACATAATGCTCGACTGACACACCACACCTCCAGATCGCACAAGGTAGGAAGCGCACAGGCACGCTACCTGGGTGCAGAAATTTTGAAAATGTGCACACTATCGGAGAGCCAGAAAGACGGAAAAAAAAAATTAAAAAAAAAAATTAAAAAAAAAAAATTAATGTTAAATAAAATTACTTAATTTTTGAATTTTGGGTAGGGGGGAAACGCAGGGGGAGCCAAAATGATAAGTTGTGCACTCAGATTTATGCCAGAGAAAAAAAAAAAAAAATTCTTGCCACAGGTGGGAGGAAGAAAAACTTTTGTAGCGCATAGTCTAGAGACTTGAAGTGGCTGGGCGAAAGGGGGGAATGGAACCATGCGCTAAAGGCCGAAAAGGAGAGGAAAGAGGGACCATCGCAATTTTGATCCACCACGGGGGGATGGTGCCCCGCGTTGGTAGCCCGACGACTGCTTAACGACCCCATCGAGCACTGGAACGGTGCAGCACATTTTTACGAGAACCAGACACCGCCACACTCTCGGTAAGATGACAAAAAAAAAAAAATAATAAATAAAAAAATAAATAAAAAAATAAATAAAATAAAATAAATAAAAATAAATAAAAAATAAAATTAAAAATAAAATTAAAAAATAAAATAAAATAAAATAAAATATCAAAAAAAAAAAATTATATTTATATATTACGGTTAGTTGTTAATTAAGCAAACCTTCAAGGCTTCGGAGAACTGCAGGGAGGCGATAAGATAACAGCGGAGCTAACAGGGAGCCGGACCTGACCAAGAAAGCTGACCCTCTAACAGGGGTCCGGAACAGGAGAGCCTCGGGGATAAAAAAAAAAAAAAAAAAAAATGGGGGAGAGAGCCGCTCAAGCTTGGCTCCCGGTCACCTTACCCACTCAAGGGTCCGGTTCAGGAATACCAAGGGGCTCAAAAGAAAAAAAAATGGGGGGGAGAGCCGCTCAAGCTTGGCTCCCGGTCACCTTACCCACTCAAGGGTCCGGTTCAGGAATACCAAGGGGCTCAAAAAAAAAAAAAGAAATGGGGAGGAGCCGCTCAAGCTTGGCTCCCGGTCACCTTACCCACTAAAGGGTCCGGTTCAGGAATACCAAGGGGCTCAAGGGAGAAAAAAAAATTAGATGGGGGGAGAGCCGCTCAAGCTTGGCTCCCGGTCACCTTACCCACTAAAGGGTCCGGTTCAGGAATACCAAGCGGCTTAAAGGAAAAAAAATTTGGGGGGGAGAGCCGCTCAAGCTTGGCTCCCGGTCACCTTACCCACTCAGAGGCCAGTGACTCGGCGAAAGTCCTGGTCGGATTAGTGTCGTGTCGACATGGTGCTGCAACGAACGAATTAGGTTCGGAGAGTTACATAAATTGGAAGTGATTTGGAAAGCTTGATTGAAATGAAGAGAAAGGAGGTTAGTAGGAAGAAGTATAAGATGGAGATTGTTTTAGTAGATTCGTGTGGATGGTGGTGTATATTATGGTGGATGGTGGTGTATATTACAGTGGATTGTGGTGTAGATTTTGAAGAATCTTAGTTATTGAGGAATGAAGTAGTGGAGATTTAGTTGAGTGAAAATTAAGTAGTGATGAGTGTTGGGGTGCGTATCTACTAGCATTCGTAAAGGTAAAGTTGGATCAGACGGGAATCCTCTGATCCACAGTGGAGTCACAGTAGCGGAGTTAAAGAGTGCATTCGTCGCTATACCTTCGACTGTTTCTGGGGAGATATTTAGAATTATCTAATATAAGTTATGATACATATATTTTGATAAAGTAATTAAATACGCTGACTGAGCTAGTTTATTGCCAGACCGCCCTCCCTTTAACCTGTTCAAATAAAACTCTTATATATTGTTTAATTCAAGTCTTGTGCTCTCTTTACTTATCCATTTAGTTATCTAAGTAATCAATTAAGATGGAGTTTGCACCAACGCAAACCTCACAACATATACACATGCACAAACATACAAAAACTTCATTAACAAAGGCTTTTCACTACTAAAAGAAAAGATTGCCCACCAGAAAGAAATATTTTTAACATCCATTCCAGTACTCAACAATTTCATTCATTTAACTTACACATATTTATTTATTTATTTATTTTTTGACAAAAGTATGAATTTATCCAAACCTTTCATACCTTTCTCATACAAAACACTAATTTAAATAACTGTTAATCACGGCCCTACACACAAACTACAAAAACCTCAATTATCGCCGTGATAGTTAAAATTTCAATTAAAAGATTAAGAAAAAAAAATCGTCATTGCTCTTAATTTCATTAATTTAAATGTATACCTATAAATATATCAAAATATTGAAATAAAAATAAAATGAAATAATGCGATAGCAAAATGGTTATTTTTATAATGAAAATATAATTTTCATACATGTGAAAAATGTTTTACAATTCATCATCGAAAAACATATGCTAACGGCAAAATGCCCCAAAGGCAACGGAATTAAGCAATATTCCCCAAAAAAATTTTAAACATTTCGTTTTAGTCATATATATTGCAAACTCTACTCATCCACAAGGAATGGCTAGTAATAAATTTGTAGTAAAGTTATTTTGTTTTATTAGCAGTATTTGATAAAGAACTTAATAATTATAGTTTTAAGATGTATTCAGTAATTATATAACGCTTTAAAATAACAGTGAGATACTGCAAATGTGAATATTATATTTATTTATTAATTTTTTCTTTTTCTTTAAAAAACTGCAAACTGTATGAATAATTTCAGAAATTCAAGTAAAGGTGTTTTTCTTTCATTGTTTTAATAAAAGATTAGTCATGTTTATTTTCTATTCGTTTTGAATGTTATTTAATAGAATTATTTGTTTTATTATTATTAGACTTCATTTATTTAAATTCCTTGTTCAAATGTTAAGGGTCACATTCATATTTCTTAAGCCACAATCGTATTAAATCGTTTTGATTCGTAAACGTAAGTAGCTGGACTTAAATTTTGGTTCGATAATTATGCTGTATTACTTAATTGCTATGTTAAGCACATATTTTACAGTGAGATCGAAAATCGAAATAAGTTACAAGTCTACATCTCTACAATTTATATGTATTTCTGCATATAGTCCGAAGTTATTGTACAAGATTGAATTAGGATTATGTTAATATTTGTTTCACCAGCTTTTATTAAAATCTTAAAACTGGCCGAAAAAATAATTAAAATAATAATAAAAATAATAGTTATTATAAAACTAATTACACAGTTATTATATATTTCCAATAATAAAAAAAAAAAAAAAAAAAAAAAAAAAAAAAATACACTAAGTGCCATTTATTCATCATTCAATACGTTTCAGAGTTAAATTCTGTTATTATTGTTAATAAGAACTGTCCAGTATTCATTAAAAAAAAAAAAAAAAAAACTATGCAATCTTCTCTCATAAAATTACCAAAAGAAACAAAACAATTAGTGCAAACTTAATAAAATATCAATTCAAATTAATGTAATTACAATTCTTTGTTTTTGATACATCCTAACCTTTCCACATATGCTAACTATTCTTCGATTAAATAAATTTTAAAATTAGAAGTAATTTATTATGATCAGTAGTTTAAGAATAATTTTTAAAAATTTTCGTACACCTGACGAGCGGTAAGTGGGTAGATAACGATCAGCCTCTTCAAACACAAGTACTTTTGTTTCCCTTTCTCGTCGTAAAGCATAAAAGATTCGGGGTCATTAAAGAACAAGGCCCTCTTTTTCAACTAATTCCAGTAGAGGACATGTCGAAAACGAGCAGTCCGCGCGTGTTTTTACTACAACGTCATCATACACGTCGAGCCAACAGTAGTATATCACAGAAACATCAAACATATTTCTGCAGCAAACATCAACGTCCCCCCCCCCCTTTTCCAACGCATCAAATGAGGAAAATAATTCATTCAAACCTTTTTGGAAAATTCCATATCATCGTCTCACAGCTTAGTACCTTAGTACGTCAGAAACTCTCTTCCAGGACCAGGCAAAGGCAGCTAATATAAATTATCAGGCACGTCAATTCCAATATTTTTCATATTTCTTCTCCTTCTTTGTATATATATATTTTAAACTGAAATCGCTGGAACAATTCAAAGCTGAGAAGCGTACGCATTTGAATATATAATAGATTAACTTTTGTGAAATCTTTACCTTGAAATTTAGATTTTCGTTCTACATAGCACCTGGATTTATCTATTCTCAAGTGCAATATTCAGGAGTATCGACAGGCTCAACGACCGTTATGTTGCTGAAAAGTCTGTTGGTGATATGACACTATTTATTGTTTTACATTTAAGTGAAAATGGATGTCTCTGAGTTTTGTTGCACTTCCTTCCCTCCTTATTTAAGAACTTTATTTATTTATTTTTTAAAAGCTTAATTAATCTTTGTTCTTTATTACTGAAAAAGACCGTATGAATGCATAACTGTCAAGAAGTCACACAAGACCATTCGTCATATAATGCTAATAAATTACAGAAAACACGATATAATGGAAGCTTTTTTTTTCTGAAAACATTCTTATCTGAAAACGTTCAGCAATTTTCACAATTTTTGAACTACTGATTTTCCTGATCATTATCTTGTGGATTCAAAATGTTATTCTCAATTAAAAAATTCGCTCTAAAAATTGTCAGTAATTTTACGTTTTTATTTATTTATTTAGATAGTTATATGTCTGTGCTTTGAGAAATAAAGAAAGTCTCTGATTGTATATCGAGACTAGACTACTTAAACTGACATTAAAGCTACGCTTAAACATATTTTTATTCTACACAAAGGAACAATAATTCTTCATATGACAGCCAAAATAGTCGTCATTATATGGACGATTACTACATTATATTATATTATTATTTACACATCTATTGGCTATAAGTGTATGAAGCGGTAAATGTAAAATTTTTATTGTAATAATCTGTTTTTTTTTTTTTTTTTTTTTTTTTTTTATACATTTAAACCAATAAGTGTTGCAATGAATGTTACAGAAACAAAATCGCATCATGCAGTGTAACATATATTTAAAGATTCATTTCAAATTATTTTGTCCTTTTATTATTGTTGGAAAATGCCCCTTTTATTTCGATTATAAATACCACAAAATTTTGATAATTAAACACTATACGGATTTTATGTTTTTCACTATATTAGGATAATTCACTTTATTATTTGATACATATTGTTTTCATAAAGAGAACATAAAAATAATATGTAGCAGTGAACATATATAATAATACAAACACGAAAAACAAATTCCATAAATTTTAATAAGGAATACTCCTGCATATTTGCAGTCACGCAAGTGTAAATGTAGCTTGAGATGATGTAGCATAAACTAATTAAGTAGAGAAAAATGTATTAACATTTTCCGAAACAGATCATAAGTGCTATGAAAGTAATTATTAAAAGAGATATCATGTGGAAACATTAAGTGAAATGAAGCATTTAAATATGAAAAATTTTATTGAGTTTCAGGTGTGTTTAATAATTTTTAATTGTGTACATTAGTATTTATTCTCTAACACATGCATTATTTCGCGAAAATGTTTTTGTTATTTTTACATCATTTATATATATATATATATATATAAACCTTTTTCTTTTTTTTTTCTTTTATATAAATCTGGAGGTTACATGAATACGGTTTAACAAGTTTATTTATAACTTTTTCTTTACACTCTTTTACATCTAAGTTACGATAGAAACAAAATCAAAAGGCAAATATACACATTTAAACGACCCTATGTCATGTGTTATTTCTATTTCATAAAAAAAAAAAAAAAAAAAAAAAAAAAAAACTACATCCTTGTACATTTATTTTAAAAACTGTATTTATTACATAAACAGCGTTAACAAATTATTTTACTGTACAGTTTAAATAAATATGTATAATTACTTGAATCTGCATCGCAAAGTTCTAAACACAATTCAATAAAATTGTGAAACTACAATTTGAAAAAATATATTGTATTTTATCTATTATTAAAAACATTAGTCATTGGAATAAATGTTTATTTCTAATTCTGAATTGTATTGGAAATGGTATTTATTGTAAAGGTATATCAAATGCTTTCACAAATTCACTTACTTTCATTACAAACAGATTATTTTTTTTCTAGTTAAATAAATATAGGTTTATAAGCTTGTATTACTATAAACTAATTTTACAAATGTACAGAATTAATATGCAGTTTTATTATCGAAGTTTAGTTGATAATTTTTTTGCCTATAAAAAAATTGTCCGTATATTCAATAATTAATCTTCGAAAACGTTTTTAGTTAATCGCTTACTTGTTGCATTTAAATTAATTTAGAAAATAACAATATATGTCAAAATATTTCTTCTTTTAAAATAATCACAATTATGAGGGGAAAAAATAATTTGTTTACGCCACACGGGCATTCTACATTTAGACACTTTTATTATTAGATAAGTGGGTAAAGGAAAATTTAAAAAGATGATTTACAATAATTCATTATTTCATTGCAAAATGTGACATTTAGTTATTTATTATCATATAAATAAATATCTTATAATGTATATAGATAATAAGATATATAAATAGCATATAAATAAATAAAGAACAATATACTACCCTTGATATCAATTCTCTGTAAAAATAACTATAGGTTCTTTATATATACTAGAAAATTACTGATTGATTAATCCTTGAAAAAAAAAACATATTTGCTAAAATTATGCTAGAAAATTATTCATTCATTAATCCTTGGAAAAAACCATATTTGCTAAAATTACATAAATGTATACAGTATAATGGGTAATCCTATATTTGATTTTCCTGATAATTCTTTCGCAATACTGTACGTAGGGGTTTCAAAAAGTAAGGTAACAAGAGCTGTGACGGATATTCGAATTATCCGTATGAATAAAAATCCCACTGAAGATAACGAAGACTACCACAGGAATCAAACGGTGCCGTTAGATGGAGCTTATTGTCCAGTAACATGACTAAATCTCAGTTAGAAGATGGCTGCGTTGACGGAAGCATGGTCCGCGATAGAAATAAGAAGTGTGATAAGGTTTTTAGGTTAAAAAAAAATTCTTCAGCTAAAATTCATCGGAAACTTCTGGAATTGTACGGTACAAGTAATATGTCCCGAAAACAGGTGTGGTTTTGGAGCATGGAATTTGACAAAGACAGAACATATATGCGAGATGAAGTAAGAACAGGGCGACCAAGCACATCCACCGCAGTTGATAACGTTTGCCGTGTTGAAGCTTTGATTCAAGGTGATAGTCGCATTACTCTGAGCAGAAATGCATAAGAACTCAACATCTCCATTTGCAGTGCACAATATTGTGCATAAATAATTGGGCTATCGGAAGACATGTGTTCGTTGGGTGCCGAAACAACTCATTGGTGGTACTGGACCACCCGCTTTTCAGTCCCGACCTCGCACCGTTTCAATCTCTTCGGCCTTTAAAGAAACACTTTGAGGGTCAGCATTTCACAACCGATGCTGAGGTTCAGGAAGCCGTCTTGAAGGGGTTTCACAGACTTGACGCTGATTTCTTCGATGCCGGTTTCCATGGTTTGGTGTACCGATGGAACAAATGCCTCGATGAGTATGGTGATTATGTAGAAATGTAATAAGTAGTTGTGATTTCCTACATCGTATACATTTTTTTTCCTGAAAAAAAATTTACTCTGAATAGGCTTGTTACCTTACTTTTCGAAACCGGCGGGATTTCCCTGATTTTGGCTAATGCAAATTTCACTCAAATGAGCTTTATGAAAAATATTTTCATTGTAATAATATTATTATACATTTAAAATAATATTTATGATACTGGCAGCATAAAATTAATACATTGGAATAAATATTCCACTTTCAAATCTTCATAAGTTTATAAAAATGAACTTTTTTTTTTTTTTAAATAACACTGAACAACAGGGCAATTCGCTACACGAAAACCGTAAAATAGTTAAAACGACAAAGTAATGCCGCTATTTCTTTTATCATGTTGCCCGTATGGTATCATATATATAAAAGCGAAATGACGTCTGGATTTTATTCAGTCTGTCTATCTTTCCCTCTCTTAGTTGCCTCCCGAAAAATCATCGTACTTACAGACTTGACAACCTAGTCTGGAATGTCTGAGTGTGCACATCAAGGTCGAATTTTAAAATTTTTAACTAGGAAACAAGTTATTAATTAAAAGCTTTATGTTAATGAAAATGTTTGCATTTTTCCCCGATATTTTTCTTTGAGTTGCAATTACAAGTGTTGACAATAAAATTAAATACTTACAACTTTTAATTACATTTATTTTTTAACATAAAAAGAAACATTTCTTTACATACGAATAAAAAAAATTTAAATTTTCTGATAAAACTGACGTGATACCAGGTTTAAAATTTTTATCTTGTTTTATTTATTTTTAAAATATTAATTTTAATTGATCAAATAGCCTTAAGTATTTTTACTTTCTCTTGCCCTTACGGTAGATAAAGTATTGTTTTAGGGTCAAATTTTCGAAAGTGAGTTTTTGTTATATTTACATGTTTTATTATTATTTATTTATTTATTTATTTATTTTTATTTAATAAATAATGTTCTTCGTTAAAAATTTAAAGCCTGTAAAAGAAAATTATTTGAACAAAACTTATGAATTTTTTATTAAAAATTTTGAAAATTCAACCAGTGGATCCTGGTTTTCGGAGGTTCTTCAGAAAATTGGTCGCCACGATTTTACAAAAACTAACACTCTGGTGTTATTCAAATTTTATATATTTCTTCAAAATAAAATCGTTTAACGAAGGATTTTTTATCGGCATTAACGAAGTATTTTTTTTTTTTAATTGCAACCTTTTTTACAAGGCAGTAAGTGCAATAAAATGTACCGATAATTGTACTATTTTTGCTTAGAATTCCGCCAAAAAGTCGATTTTATTTTTTCCTTTATAATCTTTCGTTCAAGACATAGCGACTTTTATTTTAAAGAAGGGTGAATAATTTTAATAAGATCGGTGCTTTAGTTTTTGAGAAATCACGCCCTTAGCTTTATTGATTCTCCAAAAATTAGGACTCACCTGATGAATTTTCAAAATTTTTACATAAAAACTTTATAAAATATTGTTTAAATGTTTATGCTTTATAAGCTCAAAATTTTGATTTTTTTTTTTTTTTCTTGCGCAAAAAAAAAAAAAAAAAGAGAGAGGGAGAGAACATGTTTATTTTAGCTTTAAAAATCCGTGTATTCACTTAATTTATCACTGAGCTCAACAACTAAGCAATAAATCAATTATTGATATTAAGACAACATATCTATAACTAAAAAAATGCATGAGATTTTTATTTCTTAACACATAACATTACTTATTAGAAATTAATAATTAAATAGAAAAGAAAAATACTTTGTATAAATCACATCTAAATAAGTAAAAATTAACTTCTGACATTGCTATGACCTTTTAAAACATTTTGAATGTATATAAATTGTAAGACATAAATTTATCCTAACACGTCATGAAAAAATCTGAAATAGGATAAACAGAAATGTGTTGTCATTAAAAAGAAAATAAACCGATTTACAGCTATTCAATACTAATCTATTTACCAATGTAAGTGACATTTGTAGGTCAAGCATGATTTCCGCTTTTGTGGAAATGCTGAGAATGGAAGCTGGTTCTTGTCTCCATGTTAAGTGAGTAATGATATATTTGAAATCTTCTAAAAGTGTCTGCCAAATGGAGGTTTACATATATCACTGTAGCTGACAGATACGAATTAGTTATTCCAATCTCAGTTAATTACGTTTCATTTTCGATCTTATTGTCGTACTATAATAAAGTCATTCAATTATTATACAAATATTGAAACTGTGAAAAAAAATGGTACGTTTAAATATGAAGTATTTTATTAGAATCATTTTATATACAATGTACTTAATTATTAATTTAAATTCAGTTAATCTATGGATTGAATTCGTATTTTAAGGGAGATGGGCACCTAGAAAACATATATGCTTTTTGGTTATTATTAAATAAATGTGACATGTAATTTCTTTTTTTTTTCTTTGAAGAATAGGAAGAAGAAGAAAAAAAAAAAAAAAAAATATTTTTGAAAATTTAGAAGAAAAATATTTTTTTTCCCACATAATTACATTTTATCTTTGTTTTGATATTACTCCTGATTAATATTTTTATTTAAATTTTGTATTATTTTTTTTATTTATTTAAAGTCAATAAAAATATTTTGAGCAATTTTGAAATTAGCATTTCATTGAATGAGTTTATTTAATGAGTTAATGAAATAAAACGAGTATTTTACTTGGAGAAAAAGAAAAATTTTGTTTGTTCACACATATGATTTTTTGAAGCATTTGAAATATTTCAAATACGACATTAATCCATTACAATATAATCTTAATAAACATAAACACTCAAGGAATTTTAAGCAAATTTAGTATAGTCTTTCCCCTTTGAAGACATGTTTTGTCCTGCAAAGATTGATAAAGGAGATTCATGCGTCCAAAAAAGTATTCATGATTTCTAGATATTTGACAAAACGTCTCAATTCGAGAGTGTCCAAACACTTATTGTTAGATAGTCAAGATCTGATTACGTTTTGAAGCTAGGGGAAGCTCGGTATCTTTTCGGTGGCCCCTTTCATTTCTGGAAATCTTGTTTTCTGTTACACATTGTAATATAAAAATACTATAGACCAAAGATTAGTGTGCGTTTGTTTGTAGTTTTTTTTCCTTCATTCATATATCTGGATGGTTTCTATACAGAACTTTAAAATCATAAAACTTATTAATTAAGAACATTCAGATTTTTGAGGTTAAATAATAGAATTTTCCCGAAATAGTGAATATTTTACTTTGCTTTAGGCGAATTTTCTGAGAAAAAAATTAATCTCGGTGTGAAAATCTTAAACAGAAAATTCAAAACACTGTTTTTGACATTTTGGGGGCTCGTAAATTTTTGAGGGAGAGCTTGTGCTTCCTGAGCCTTTTGGGTAATCGGGCCCTGAGTGTATTACGTACTTCTTCTAAAAGCAATTTCCATAGCTTTTAAAGGACAGATAATTAAATGTTCAAACTATAAATTAAATTCCTTTGTGTTATATTTTGCTTTTCTAACTAACTTTGTATTCCCCTTTTTATGATATAACATTGGGTGCACACTTTACACGAAATTTAATCAAGTATATGTAAACTTTGTTTTACATGCTTCAGGAATTTTGTTGTAATTATCATTGATAGTTAATTTCTAATAATTTTCCCTTACAAAAGATAGAAATCTTCATTCATACACTGCACGAAAACACTTTTCTACGTAGTACATATTCACGCAATATCTTTAATAAACGTAAATTAAATGAAATAAAGGTTGGTTTGCGTTTGTTCCTTAAAATATCAGAAATAAAGCTAGATAATATTCTCTCTTTCCTTTCACTTCCTCTCTCTCTTCTTCTCCACCCCCCTCCCCCTCTCTCTGCCTTTCTCCCCGTGTGTGTGTGTATATATATATATATATATATAATCATTATATACTCCTAAATTTAAAAATAATAATAATAATAATAATAATTTTTTATGAATGCTTTTGTAACAAATTAGTACTTTGCGTATTAACATTATATTTTAAATTAATTGTCTCAGCGTAAACTAAGAGTAATACACACCTTTTTTGCCTTGGTCTCATGAATAGATGCGGTGAATATTAAACTGTTTCGTCCAAGACAACTCAAAACTTATTTTTCAGATTTCGTCCAAAGAGACATTTAACTCCATTAATAAAAATGCCGTATTTCAAAAAAAAAAAAAAAAAAAAAAAAAAGATAAATAAATAAAAATAAATAAATAAATAAATAAATTGTTCAGAGAATAAATTAAAAGATATCTCAATGAAACTTTCGAATGAGCCAATTTTCTTTCTTTCTTTCTTTCTTTTTTTTTTTTTTTTTACATACACAATAAAAACTAATTTTGACTTCATTTCAGTAGATAAATCTTTTTGAAGACAATCTCGAATTAAACTAGTATGTTGTGGTTACTAGTATTAAATAATGATAATGATTATGATAATAATAATTATAAATTTACTTGAGTTTTTATTAAAAATTAACAAAGTAACTGTTACTAACAAACGGAGCTTTACATTTTAAAAAGAAGTATAGAAACATTTTCAAGGACTCATTCTCTTTACCTATTTGTAAACTTCTTTTTTCTTTTATTTACTTCTTATGCATAGTTCTAGGCTATCTACCGGAAATGTTGGCGATTTTGTTTTCTGTCTATTTGTTCTCTTGAAAAAACGAAAAAATCTATAATTTTCTTAGAAAAAATTTCTGTTTTCCAATGCTACAGGAATTTTTGTTAAAATTGCCTTTCAATCTGTTAAAAGGCACATTTTTTCAATAAATTGAAAAAATCAGTAAACATTGATAAAAAAATTTCTGATTTGTACATTGTTTAACTATGATTGGAAAGTGCTAAACTAAAGTATTTTATACAAAACTAAATATAAATAGTTGTTCTAAACTAAAGAATTTTATTTATTTCTTTTTTTTTTTTTTTTTTTTTAACACTGTGAGATATGGGAAAATTATGTTGTCAAAGAATACTATTTGTATTGTTGTGTTATGAAGAAATGCTGTCATTGTTTTAATACATAAATTAAGTAACAAATTGTGTATATATCGAATAATTAATCAATGTTAAATTTAATTACCTATCACTTTGTTGGGAAGATTTCTAAATCTAGATTTCTAATTCTTTCTTAATTATATATATATATATATATATATATATATAATTAAAATTGAAATAAAAATATGTATAATCCAAACAATTTATAAATATAATTCCTATGCTGCAAAAAAATTATGTAAGGGTATATGGGAAATAAAAGTTGAGACAGAAAGGTGGCCATTTTTATCATAAAAAGAAAATGAAAACATCAGAGGAACTTATGGTACGATTATAGAATTTTAGAACTTTACACAGATCGGATAGAGTAGGTTAATATGTTGCATTATTTGGGTAGAAAGAGCCAATGATAATATAAAGATAAGAGAATCCCTATGAGTAAAAGAGGAATAATTCGAATAGAAAAACAACCAAAAGAAGATTTTGAAGGATCTAGATGAAAAAAAATTTAGAAAATTAGAAAGAGATTTTTTTTTGTTCCTCCCTTTGGATCAACAGCTTCTAATATGCTCTCTCCGAGAATATCCCTAGTGTTTGTGGTATGAAGTATTGAAGACTTACATGGTCGGAAATTCTGCTACTCTAGGCATCTGAAGTGTTGACCATTTGCGTACACGCCATTTTCAAAGATGAGAAAGCTTTCTGCTGATGAATCTGTTTTCTTACTCATAAATAAGTGACCTATCTGTCTGCAGTGTTCTTATTATTCTCTTAGTAGTTTGTTTTTTTCCAAAGTTCAACATTTGAAACGTAAAAAAAATCGATATTTTCACTTTTTTAGCATCAGTGGGGACAATTTTGGCTTGTAGTCAAAATATAAAACAAAGTGCTGCTGTTGTCAAAATTTTTCTTCTCGCAATAATTTGTACTTCTTAAGGATTTTTTTCTAGTAGTTCTAAATTTTGTTTTACTTTTAAATTTCCCTTTAAAAAGTTTTTTTTTTTCTTTTTTTATTAGCGCTAAATATTTTTGGAGGTAATGTGTTAAGAATGCAACAGTGACACAAATTACTGAAATTTATTTGGAAACCCTGGACAGCCTGAGTTTGTTCACTGTTTTGATAATTGTATTATTTGTCAGTCAGTCGTGTGTCTGCATCTCTATCTGCGCTATGACGCTCGTAAATATGTATGAGATTCATTGAAACTAATGTATATATGTTTCAGTTTACTAGAGAATGATAGGTTAAATACCCCCACTAGTTTATATACAAGGACACCCAAATAAATCCTAACTATTGCATTCTGTGAATGCTAGTTCTATAAACCATATTTTAATACTTTTATTTCACAGAAATCCTAATGAAATGGATAATTCTTATCATATTTCTATGCACAAAACACTGCCTTCTGCAGAATATAGTAGAGTACACATGCAAAAACATGCATTTCTACATTAAAATATTCAGGCACATTCAGTGTTAGTACTGAAATGTACTAGAATTGCATTTTTGTTTTTAATATGACTTTTTAGCTCCTTCTAACAATGTTTAGGAGTCCTAATATGTTGAATTGGTCTGTTTTCCTGTTTTATGTCCCTCTGTTCGCATCTACTTTCTATAAATATTTTCTAAATTTCTTTAAAATTATACATGTTTTTGAAATTCACTATGCGATGTCACCTTTTTTAAATGACAAAAACAATACAATTGGTTTGTGTATAGTAATACCCAAAATAATACTAATGCATTTCATTTATGAGAGACAATTTTAAAGTCATATTTAAATAACTTTGCACTGAATAAATCATAATAAATGTAACATTAATTATTTCTCAGCTAAGAAAAAATGTTTCTTATAGAATATAATATGTTTAGCTTTAAGATCTACAAAGCTACACTAAAACGGGTAGAATAAGAGATTCCTAGAATTTCATTTCCGCTTGTGTTAAGCGTTTTTTGCACTTTGCAACAACGTTTAAGAGTGGTTATGTATTCCGTTAGTCTAACTGTCTCTCTTTCTGTCTTTCTGTCTGTCACTTATGTTATCACGAAATAAAAGTACACTGAAGTTTAAAGAATGCAATTAGTATGGGAGAGTGGGGTTGAATGTGACGCAGGATGAATGGGACAATAGCAAAATTTTTATGTTTTGCAAGCGCCGGAAAGTTGACAATTTTTCTGAGATACTGCAACACTGAGGTCATTCATCAAGTGTAGTTTCAGAATTGTGATAATCATAGAAGGGCAGAAAAAAATTAAAGTGTCTTTCTCAGCTGCCAAAGTAAGTTTTTACTGATTCAGTTAGGTAGTAGTTAAGAAATTAACTATTTGCTTAAACTTTATATAACTCTTATATGGTGAAAAGGCATAATCTTTTATTGTGTTTATGATATTCAAGAAAAATATTGACAATTGTTCATTAAGCCTATTTCTTGTTTTATATGATCATGTGATGGTTGGGATGAATGGGACATTTCCCACTATGTACTAATTTAAAATTTTTACACAAGAATTACATTAAAACGTAAATTATTTATATTGATTATCAGGATCTTTAATTTTGTGAACTTGATTTAATTGTTCTGATTTTTGTTTATAATAATTATGATTAAAAAAATTATAAGTTAGAATATTACAATGCAAATTAAATTAATAATTTAAAATAAATAAATACAGAATACAGAATACAGAATGTAATACATTTCAATTATTCTTAAAGAAATCTGCTCATGAAACGCATAAGAAAGGCATTTCGGAAAATAAAGGAAACTGGAAGAATGTTTTATTTAGAAATTTGTTCCTCTTCGAGAACAATTTGGCAGACTTCGTATACCAAGAATTTGACGAACTCAGTGACAGCTCTTATTGAGATTCACATAAAAATTTGTTTTGTCTCGAGAACTAATCCTTAAACGTCCTGGAGATCCAAACCGAAGTTCGTCGAGTGCACAGAGTAAGTACGTTGTCAAACGTAGTGTAAATTTAAGCAGAAATTTGATTACATTTGTTTAAATCATTGACTGATTTCAATGAAATTTATTTTTAATAACTTATAGTTTTTAAAGATTCACAACCCTTTAGCCGTGTCGAGTTTTTTAGCATATCTGTTTAATAACTCATAAAATCAATACTAAATGAAGTAGGAATAAAGCATATTAGTTTTTGAAATCAATGGATATTCAGTAATCTTATGTCCTAGGAAAAAATATCATATTTTTCCAAAATTTGCTACATTAGCCTCTTATTTCAACTATTAAAAACGGAAAAAGACGTTTGCAACGGTTAAAGGGTTAATAAAATCATTCATTTAAGTAAACAGGAAAGCGGGCAAAACTCACTATTATTTATTTATTTATTTATTTTTAATGTTAGAAAAAAAATGAAAATATATTTTAAAGAAATCGAGTAGATTTCCTTGTAAATATTATTGTTATTTAAATGCGTATTAAAAAAGTGTTAAATTTAATCCAACGTTTATGTAATTATTTGATTTGAGATGAAAAAAGAGAGTCATTTTGTACTTAAAAATTTCCGGTGTCTCATTTAAAATTTACTTTGGTAACTAGGCTAACTTGGAGGTCCTATTTAATAATTGAAGTTCGTGAAGAATAGTAGATAATCGTTCTGCTGCATGACATTGTACTGCAGATTCAAGGCTTCTATGAAATCGTTCGACAAGTCTGTTGGATACAGTATGGTAAAGTGCTATTGCGTATGAGGTTAGCTCCAGTTATTCTGGCCAAACATTGAAATAGCTCTAAATCAAATTGGCGTCCGCGATCAGTAGTGATACGGAGTGATATGCCGAATCTACTGATCCATTCATGATAGAATTTGAAAGCAATTGTCTTTTCTGTAATGTCATTTATTTTATTGTCTTTCGGTCAACGATTAAATCTGTTAAGTATGGTTCGAAAATATTGGTATCCGCTTGGCTGAGACAGAGGTCCAACTAAATTCAGGTGGACAGTCTCAAAACGAGAACTCAGTGTAGCAAACTATCCAGGAAGGCTAAATCTGTGTCGATGAATTTTGCTAATTTCACACGAAATGCAGGGACGAGTGCATTTTGCAGTATAAGATATCATAGAAGGCCAACAGCAACGATGTTTGGTTTACTGTATAATTGCCAAATTTTGCCCAAATCGCAGCTCCAAAGATTTGGTCAGAGCCACGAAGTCATATCGCTGTTTCCCCGGAAGTGTTTCCAGGGTATCAGCTACGTCGCCCGTAACAACGCTATTAAATGAGCTGTTTTGGCAGTAGGGTCACATCCATGTGTGCTGAATGCTTGCTAAGATGGTTTGCCGCCATAAGTTGAAACCTTTATTGCTTCTCGATTCGGTATTTTCCAGATTCCGGATCTTCTTTTGCAATTCATTTCTTAGTCTTTCTTCAAACTTCTTCACAAATTTTACGATAAATTCCCTGATACACTTTCCTCCCATATTCCTCCAAAATTTTTCCTTTATTTCCTTAAAAATCTACTTTCTACTTCAGAAAATCTTCCTTTCAGCTTCTGTTAAAATTTTTCTTTTACTTCCTCTTCTAAACTTTCTTTTATACTCATAGCCCTATTTTCTATCTTCATAAAATTAGCTTCCATCCTCATAACTTTATCAACATTACGTTCTGCCTCATCAGTTCAACCTCCCATAGTTGAAAGTTTTTCTTCAATCCTCATTTTCCCAGATACAAAGTCTCCCTTCACTGATAAAAGTTCTTATTAGATTCCACTTTTACTTGGGTGGATTCAATTACTTCAGCGAACCAAGTTTCCATCTTTCCTACACTGCTTTAATTTCTTTAATTTCTTCACTCAAACTATCCTTCATCTCTTTTTGCCCAGTTTCTATTTTTCCAATCAATACAGAATTTAAATCATTCATCTGGGCAGTTAGACCTTCCATATATTTCTTCATTTCTTGTTCCATGCCTCTAGATATGCCCATTATCAGGGTTCGTGATTTATTTGTGAATGTAAGACGAATCTTGCAGATGCTTATAAATTTATTTACAGAGTTTTTCAGAAGACTGCAGGTCTGTAAACCAAGTATCAACTTCAGTTTAACTAGAAAACACAACTAAAATAACAGTTGACAACATCAAATTTGCAACATAAACTGTAGTATGGCTTTAATATACAGCAATAGGCTGAAATGAATATGAGAGACTTAGTCTCTTTATAGTAATCCGGTTGGAGAGGAAAGTGACTCTCCCGGTCGGATCGAAATTCCTTTTATAGCCACTTATTAAACGAGAACTTTCTAGTGACTTTTGAATTAATTAAGTCAGAGGTTAGATATTCGAGATAACGATAATAAGAATTTTCTCTCCAAGGTCACCAAAAAATCGCCAAGGAGTGAAAAATTTTCCAAATTTGGCGCCAAAGCGATAACTTGCCTTGGTGCAGCTTTTTAAATGGTTTTAAAATAATAATCTAGAAATGCAGAAAATTAACATTTTATAACCTGATTAAGCCTCTTTGAATGGAAGTACATAAAAAGAACTACTATTATTTACAAATTCTTAATAATAATAATAATAATAATAATAATAATAATATATATATATATATATATACATATATAACGTAATGAAATGTAAAATTCATGAGAAACATCTTACCATAACCAAATTTATTAAAAAGATTTATATAAGCACAAAAATGAATAATGAAGTAAATATTGTTATAATTATATCCTAATACACATGCTTTAATAAAATATTTAAACCCACTCGCGTGAATAATAAAAAAAAACAGAACAATTAACATTAAGAATAACGAATAAGATTAGCTTCCATCCTCATATCACAATAAGCATGCTTTAATAAAAAATTAAACACACTCATGTGAATAATAAGACAGAATGGAACAATTAACATTAAGATTAACGAATAAGATAAGCTTCCATCCTCACAACTTTATCAATTTTACGTTCTGCCTCATCAATTCCACCTCCCATAGATGAAAGTTTTTCTTCAATCCTCATTTTCACAGATACAAAGTCTCCCTTTACTGATAAAAGTTCTTTTCAGATTCCCCTTTTTTGGGTGGATTTAATTTCTTCAGCGTACCCAGTTTCCATCTTTCCTGTACTTTTTTAATTTTTTTTATTTCTTCACTGAAACTATCCTTCATCCCTCTTTGCTCAGTTTCTATTTTTTCAACCAATACAGATTTTAAATCATTCATCTGGGCTGTTAGACCTTCCATAATTTTTTTCATTTCTTGTTCCATACCTCTAGATATGATCATTCAGCAATCAATCCAGCTTCAGACGTCAGAATTCTTGCATAGGCACTTATTAAACGAGAACTTTCTAGTAATTTTGAACTAATTAATTCAGAAGTTAGATATTCGAGATAACGATAATAAGAATTTTTTCACCAAGGTCACCAAAAAATCACCAAGGAGTGAAAAATTTACCAAAGAAAATTAACATTTTATAACCTGATTAAGCTTCTTTGAATGAAATTACATAAAAATAAGTACTGTTATTTACAAATTCTTGATAATAATAATAATAATAATAATAATAATAATAATAATAATAATTATGCATATATATATATATATAAATAATAGATATCGTAATAAAATTTAATCTTAAAATTTAGAACTAAAACAATAACAGCACACTAAAATATAGAACTGAATTTAACATAGAGGAAAGAATTACACAAAAAGTTGCGATATAGATTAAGAACCAATGAGTTACGATAGTAACATGAAAAACTTACACCGACCTGAATGATAATAAAAAAGGACCATTATACTTATGAGAGAGAAAAACATATAAAAAATCACAGAATTAATTGGATGTAAATGCTTAAAGTTAGAAGCATACTTCATAAAGCTGTGAAAACTGCAATGATTTCGTAAAACGATATTGCTATTCATAGCAATTTATATCATTTCACGCCCCGATCGATGCAGTAAGAACAATAAAGAATGAGAATATGTGAAATATTAAATAAAAACAAAGATTAAATAAAGATTAATTAAAAACTTAATTGAAACCAAAGTGATATCATGAAAAAAGCTGAGTAACCACATGCATAACATTTAACACCAACTGGAGAAAGATCGATGCAGTAAGAACAATAAAGAATGAGAAATATGTGAAATATTAAATTAAAACAAAGATTAAATAAATATTAATTAAAAACTTAATTGAAACCAAAGTGATATCATGAAAAAAGCTGAGTAACCACATGTATAACATTTAACACCAACTGGAGAAAAGAATGATGCCAAAACCTAAATTGAAGTAAAATAAAAGCTCGACAGTTATCGATTAATCGAATATACTTCAGAGCATTTTTATTAAAGATAAAAAACACAGAGTAAAGATTAAATGATAATGTTAAAATAGATTTTAGAGGTAATTAAAATTAAAACTAGTAGAGTTAAATTAAATCGTACCAAATACATTAATAATTAAATCGTTTAAGTGAAGGACTGAAGAAGGAAGGCATAAGACATCAGAGTGCCAGCGCCATCTTTCGGTTAGCATATATATATATATATATATATATATATATATATATATATATATATATATATATATATATATATATATATATATATAACGTAATGAAATTTAGAATTCACGAGAAACATATTACTATAACCAAATTTATAAAAAAAATATATTAATATAAAAATTAATAGTGAAATAAATTTAAATGAAACATTTAATACATAAAATGAAAATTAGCAAATTCAATATGAAGTGTAAAAATGGTCAAAAATGACAGAATTCCTCTCTAAGGAATGTGCGTTCTTCATAGAGCAAAAAATCGCAAAGTTTTGAAGTCTTTAGAGCTCTTTTATGGCACATTTCTGCTGTCGTACGTAAAATAATTTGACAAAAATTAACTGTGAAAAAGAATAAAGATTAAATGTATAAATAATATTCAAAGCGAAACAACTACAAAAAGTTCTAACGGAATGTATTGAATTCACATAATAAGTTGCGTTCCTATCAGAAATCTATAAAATTAAAGCAATTTAGGGGAATATAATACATTGTACATGGAATGAATATGATAATTCCTGACGTTTGTGGTAATGTAAACCAGATCGAAAATAAATATATAAATAAATTAAATTTTCTACGAATGCAGACAAAAGACAGATATTTAATTATAAGTCATTTATATTTCTAAATTTTATGAAATTTACACGACATCAAAATAATAACTAATTCAAAAAAAAAAAAAAAAAAAAAAAATTCCTTTCTTTCTTTTTTTTTTCCTTTTTTAAATTAAAATATTAAGAATATTTATATATTTATATAAATTAAAATTAACATTATAATTTTTTTTTAGTTAAAGAGGTAATCTTTTTAAGAATATTTTAATGTCTATTCTATTATATATTGAACTTAAAATATATTTTTAAGTGAAAAGAAGAAGAATTATTTTAAATAATTAACATACAATAATATATAATAATTTTATAAGAATATTACTTAAAACATATTATTTATTTAATTCTAAAAATAAAAATGAAATAAATTTTAAAAGGATGTAAAAAAGCTTAATTTTCAAATGTCAAAATGCTTTGAATTTCTTTATCACAGCGGCGATTTCCTAGAATAATATTTCAGTCTAGGTTCCAATCCTTTGATGTGATTAAGATTTAATTATATTGAAACTAATGTTTAATATTATTGAAATTACTATGTTTATTATTGGTAATAATAATGGTAATAATAAATAACTTGATAAAAGGCAACTATGAGTGGATTATGAATCCGGAATTTATGTATAATATTTTAACACTGTGAATACATGGGAGATTAATTTGCATTTCGATTAATCATAGTGCACACATAATATAAAAAATCTCAATAAAATCAAAGAATAAATTTAATTTTAATTACAAAATAAACCAATTATAATACTTACCAT
The DNA here is from genome assembly GCA_963930645.1 of Salticus scenicus. Lineage (NCBI taxonomy): Eukaryota > Metazoa > Arthropoda > Arachnida > Araneae > Salticidae > Salticus > Salticus scenicus. The sequence goes on from OZ005656.1 coordinate 44,146,385, forward strand.
AGCCTTAATAAAATTAAATGCAAAATAAAAATAAAACAAAATAAGTAAATAATTTAATGATAGAAATTGAGCACACCAAATTTCAATATTATACACGAACGAAATCTTTTTTGTAAAAAAAATAGAACCGACTCCAAAAAGGAACTAGTAGTCAAACAACTAAAAATGAAAGAAAATTGGCAGAAAATGGAACTGTAAATTGCACCTAAAAGTATAAAATAATTTCCTTCGCCAAACAACCTATAACACTACAATTAATCATAACTTTTGAAGTTGGCGCAAAATTAAATAAAATTAAATTAGTTTTTAAATGTTTGTCTTTAGATCGGTAGCAGCAAATGCTGTTGTCTCGAATGATCCATTTTCATGTTTCCTTTATTATTTTATCACTGTATACAATTGGTCCATTAGTAGCATCTACATAGAACAGTAAACATTCTTCACAATGCGGTATTTATGTTTCTACAAAGTTTCCTTTGCAAATTTGGTACAACTTTGATAACTATCATCCTCGATGGCTTTTGGATATGGCGATCAAAACGTAAGGCAAAAAATATACACGCAAGATGTATATTTGCATAATATGTATTGTACGATGTGTTGTTTCATATTCTTGATTACTCTCTTGATATACCTTATCAAAATAATCATGACATCCCAAAGAAATTAAATATGTTTGCCAGATAATTTTGCGATTTTTCTTTCACCAAGTACGTCAGATACCAGCATCTTCGCAAACGCTTGCTGCTTACGAAATCTTATTTCTTTTCTTGAATCAAAGTAGTTTTCGGCTGCGTTTTGCAGGTAACAATGTGAGATGTGTATTTTAAATAAGATTTGATTTTTGTATTGAATAAAGGTGTAAATTTTTATTTAATTCTGCGTCGACTTCAAAAATTATGATTAATTGTAGTGTTACAGGTTGTTTGGCGAAGGAAATTATTTTATACTTTTAGGTGCAATTTACAGTTCCATTTTCTGCCAATTTTCTTTCATTTTAGTTGTCTGAATACTTGTTCCTTTTTGGAGTCGGTTCTATTTTTTTTACAAAAAGATTTTATTTTTCTCTTCTCAGTGAAAACTTATTTATATAGCAGAGCATCAGAAGACGTTCGACGGAAGTTTCACGAACGAATCACAACTTCCAAGAAAAGTGACATTACTCAAAGAAAGGTTTATGTCACTGAAAAATACATGAAATGCACCCAATGTGAACAAAAAAGTTACATCTCCATCTAGAAAGTTATCCACTCGAGAGACAGTTGTGGCAGTTTTATTCAAGTCAAGTTATTTTTAAGTTGATTTTTATCAAATGCTGCATTTTTAAGTTATGTCACTTTTCTTGCCTTTTTCGGATATGATCAAAAAACTATCTATTGAACGAACATACGTTAAATTAAAAAAGTCTTTAGAAATGTAAAGAACGGATACGCTGTATTGTAACCGAAAATTCTGTTAGGCATATATATTTAACAATACAGTAAATACGTGTCACCCGCTGCGCTGGAAATTGCGCAGCGTAAAGTTCAAACAAAGAGAAAAATATGAATTGCAGCTGACGGACAGACGTTTCAACATCAATACTTACATACTGCTTTTACCAGTGTGGCTGCATGCGTTCAGCAGTTAGAGTGAGAATAGATTTTCCTAAGTATCCTGTAATTTGCTTATATCTTAATGAAATCATAATGAAAACCTATTTAAGGCCAAGATCATTACGACAACAAAAATAAATAATTAAATTAAATCATCTCTTACGAAGTAATAAGCTAACAGATTTCAACAAGAACACCGAGAAGCATGGTTTATATTGAGAACCTCTTTCTTTATAAAGTCGGTTTAAAACGTCTTTGCGTTAATCCGATGTGACCGCTTACAATAACCATACTTTGAATTTTACATAGCATAAATGTCACCCGCTACGCTACAACATATGCAATGTCATTCAAGTGTACACAAAATAGGAAATTGTGAACAAACAAACGTACGTTTTAAGAATTCTGTTTTCAGGATTAATGTCTAAATTATCTTTCCGTACTACATCGATGATGCTCTGCAATTTTATAATTCACTTTTTTCTCCTGTCTTGAAACGTTTCTGAGATATGATCGCTAACTCCACTCTTTTCCACCAGGTGGCGCTTTAGGCGGTTGAATCGTGTAGCACATGTCCATTTTACTATACATACATACCACTTTTATAACTTTAGCTGCAGCTGTTCAGCAGTTAAGTGTCGGGACTGACTTTTTTTGGGCATCTTGTATTTTCTTTTGATCGTAAAGATCTTACAATGTAGTCCGGTCAATTTGGACAATTGAAATGAAGAAAATTCCGACAGAGCCAAATTTCCGTAGAGACCTTAGGTTCACCACAAAGAATAAGGTGTCAAAAGTCCCCATCGGTCCCATGTGTGCTAAGGGACTTATTCGGGCCCCAAGGTCAAAATTTTGTGTTTTTTGGATTTTTCTCGAAAACGGTAAGTTTTATCGAAAAAGTACCTCAAAGTAAAGTTGTAGATCTCAAAATTCTCTATAAAAATGGTCCTTATGATTTTTTCTCTAAGACCCACCATTTCTACATGTGTGCTAAGGGACTTATTCGGGCCCCAAGGTCAAAATTTTGGGTTTTTTGGATTTTTCTCGAAAACGGTAAGTTTTATCGAAAAAGTACCTCAGAGTAAAGTGGTAGGTCTCAAAATTCTCTATAAAAATGGTCCTTATGATTTTTTCTCTAAGACCCACCATTTCTACATGTGTGCTAAGGGACTTATTCGGGCCCCAAGGTCAAAATTTTGGGTTTTTTGGATTTTTCTCGAAAACGGTAAGTTTTATCGAAAACGTACCTCAGAGTAAAGTTGTAGATTTCAAAATTCTCTATAAAAATGGTCCTTATGATTTTTTCTCTAAGACCCACCATTTCCCAGATATTGCGCTTCTAAGACTCACGTTCTACATAATATGCACACATATGCCACGTATATACATATTCAGGTACTCAAGCAAGTAAAAATGCCTACTTGTGTCTCTTTCATGTATACATTATACTATTCTAAGAAAATATACTCTCAAAAGACCGCCAGTCCCTTACAGTATCCCCTCTACTTATATGGCCTTGAATAACATCTGGCTATTCTTTTGTCCGTGTGGTGTCGTTCACGTACCTGTTTCTTTTAGTGTTAAACGTGCAGTTCGAGTGAATATACGTATTTATTACAAGTAGTATTTGATGGCTATAGTGACACAACAAAGAACATAAAAGCTGCAGAACAACGTCGTCGTACTACAAAAACATCCTCAGGTTCCGACATAATGTTTGATAAATTTATGACAGTTCCAGTAAACCAACAACAATTTTTTGCAAACATTAATAATAAATCTCGATTTATTTCTATGTTGAGTAACAAATTAACTGCTGAAAATATTGCCGTGAAACAAGCTCCGAATGACGCCGTTGTCCTCATAATTGAAATAGCAATAGAAATATTTAATGCAAAAAACACAACTATTGTAGTGGGCTAAGATGTTGATTTGTTAGTTCTACTCACTGCAAGGACTCCATCTGATAAAATTATGTACTTTCTGAAACCTGGGAAGGCGCAACAACGCACAGAAATATATTCTTCTAAAAGTTTATCAGCTTATCCAAAATGCCAAAACTATATTTTATTTTTACATGCGATAACCGGCTGCGATACTACGTCAGCAATGTTCAGAAGGGGCAAAAATTCAGTATTAAAATCATTTGAAAAAAAAGATTTGATTGACTGCGCAAAAGTATTTACAGAAATTAATTCTCCACCTCAAATACTAATTACTGAAGGAATTCGGTTTCTTCTTGAGGTTTATGGAGCTCCAAAAAAAATTGATTGCATAGATAAGTACAGATATTTAACATTTGTAAAAGATACACGAAACAAAAAGCAAGTACAACTATCTTGTCTTCCTCCAACATCGGCATCTGCTATTCAACATTTGTTTCGAGTATACTATCAAGTTCAGACATGGCAAGGCAATCAACTGAACCCTGAAGACTGGGGTTGGAAATTGATAAATAATACTTTGGAACCGATTAAAACTTTACTGCCCCCTGCTCCAGAAAAACTTCTTAACTCTATTTTTTGCAAGTGCAAGAAAGGTTGTAATGCCAAATGTGGCTGTAAAAAAATAGGGTTGCAGTGTTCTCCAGCGTGTACCAATTGCCAAGGTCTATCGTGTTCGAATGTTCAATTAAATACAAGAGAGGGAGATTCATGTGATTTTGATGAAGAGACAACTGATTCATCTTCATTTGAACACTTTTTGAACATTCAGCAACAGGAAGAAGAAGAAAAAGAAGAAGAAGAAGAAAAACATGATTGTTGAAGTTGAGTATGAAGAGTATGAGTCAGATTAAAGTAACAAAAAAACATTCGAACGACAGTTAAACTCAATAACCAATATCAATAATCTTCATACTATTAAATAACTATTTTTCCTGAAAATAACGTCATACAGGTTCGTGGAATAGGCCTACCGGGGAAACCACGTTAAAAAAAACGCGCCGAGTACACTACCTTACAGGTGGTGTGGAAATGTGTGCATATTATGTAGAACGTGATTCTTACAAGCGCAATATCTGGGAAATGGTGGGTCTTAGTGAAAAAATCATAAGGACCATTTTTATAGAGAATTTTGAGACCTACAACTTTACTCTGGGGTACTTTTTCGATAAAACTTACCGTTTTCGAGAAAAATCCAAAAAACCCAAAATTTTGACCTTGGGGCCCGAATAAGTCCCTTAGCACACATGTAGAAATGGTGGGTCTTAGAGAAAAAATCATAAGGACCATTTTTTATAGAGAATTTTGAGATCTATAACTTTACTCTGAGGTACTTTTTCGATAAAACTTACCGTTTTCGAGAAAAATCCAAAAAACCCAAAATTTTGACCTTGGGGCCCGAATAAGTCCCTTAGCAAACATGGGACCGATGGGGACTTTTGACACCTTATTCTTTGTGGTGAACCTAAGGTCTCCACGGAAATTTGGCTCTGTCGGAATTTTCTTTATTTGATCACTATTTTTATGTCTAAATTGACCGGACTAATGGGACATATTTCAGACCAAGAACTTTACAATAAAAGAAAGCATCATAATCGGATCATCCGTTCAGAAGTTATGAGCTAACAAAAAAAAAAAAAAAAAAAAAAAAAAAAAAAAAAAAAAAAACATTCGTTTTGAGTTGAGAACCTCCTTCTTTTTGAAGTCGGTTAATTAGAGCATCACTTACGAAGTTATAAGCTTACAAACACCAACAACAACACATAACTCGAATTAAGAACACCCTCCTTTCTGAAGTTGGTTGAAAACGACTTTGCGCTAATCGATGTGACCGCTTTCAGTAACAGTACTTTGAACCACAGATTATACGTGTCATCAGCTACGCTGAAAAGTGTGCAACGTAGTTCAAGTGTGCACAGTTTGAGAAATTGCGAACAAACAACTGCGCGTTTTAAGCGTTCTATTTTTAGCAATAATGTCTAAAAACTGTCTTTTCGTAGTAATTCGATGATGCTCTACAACTTCGTAATTAACTTTTCTCCCATCTTGAACCGTTTTTGAGATAGGAGCGCTAATTCTGCTGTTTTCCACCAGATGGCGCTTTATTTTCTTTAGATTGTAAATATGTTATAATGGGACCTTCTTCAGACCAAGATCTCTACAATAAAACAAAACGTATCAAGTAACCGTATTTTGAACAATATAGCGTATGTGTCACCAGCTACGCTACAACGTGAGTAATGTAGCTCAAGTGTGTATAGTGTAAGAAATTGCGAACAAAAAAATGAACGTTTTTAACATTGTATTTTTAGCATCAATGTCAAAACTATCTTTTTGTACAAAATCGATGATGCTCTGCAATTTTATAATTCGTTTTTCCACCCTGTCTTGAACCGTTTCCGAGATAGGAACGTTAGCATGAATGTCTAAACTATCTTTTTGTACTAAATCGGTGATACTCTTCAGCTTTGTAATTCGCTCTTTTTTTAGAACCATTTTTGAGATAGGAACACTAACTCCGCTATTTTGCACCAGGTGGCACTCTAAGCGGTTTAACCTTGTACTGCATGGCCACTTTGTTATACTTACATACCATTTTTATCACTATAGCTGCAGCCGTTTAGCAGTTAAAAGAGTTGGGACTGATTTTTTTGGGCACTCTGTATTTTCATTAGATCGTAAAGATATTACAATGGGACCTATTTTAGACCAAGACTTTTCAACGAAACAACGAAAAGTATCAAAATCGGAGCATCCGTTGAGAAGTTAGGAGCTAACAAACATAAAAAAAACATACGGTTTGAATTGAGAACCTTCCTTTTTCTTTTTTTGAAGTCGGTTAAAAATGATGATAAATAAATATTGTAAAAGTAATAATATTTCCTTTTTTATTATTTAGCGGCTATACCAACCAAACAGCCTACAATAGCACCCACCTTCCATGATAAATCATCTGCTCCCTCCTATATATATATATATATATATATATATATATATATATATATATATATATGTCATATTAAAATGGACACCAGCATATTAAAATAAATAAATATGTGCAGTCATTGGCTTAGCTTAAATCGTTCTTTAATCAATTCAGGGGGTTTACACCGCATATTCAGAAGATGAGCCTTTCAAAAAACAGAGCAAAACTGTCTTAATTCATTCTTGCCGCTGTTAGTTACATCCAACTCATTTCTCCAAATCCAAACTGAACTTCTCTATTTCCATCGAATTAGCTGAAGTCACGTGATCGCGATCCCTTTGATAGGATTAGGGGAGTCACACGATACACAGGAGGAGAAGACAGAATATTCTGCATAAAATTTACCTTTGGATTGCAGAATATAATAAATAATGGTTGTGTTTCATCAAAAATAAAATTAAATTAGAAAAAAAAAAAAAAAAAAAAAAAAAAAAGTTTAAGAATTGAGAACAAGTTAATGAATTTGGAATTACTGAAATAGTTAAAAAAGAAATTAATGAAGAATTATTTAGGGCTCTATCAGTGGATTAGTGGGAGGTAGAATCATTTAAATTTGAGAAATGAAACTTTAGTTTTTAGATGGTTTTTAACTATATTGCATATGTATATAAACAAAAAGGGAAAAAAAAAGAAAGGAAAAACAAGCAGAAACTGCCCGTTCCCGTTGACTTTGACTCTCCAAACTGTTAATTGTAATGTTTTCATAATCAGTAGTACTCATCATCCAATGCATTTGGATTTTTCTGTGTAGTTCTTCTAAACTTGATAAAATACAGGCTAGAACAACTTACAGAAGCTCCTTGTAGAAGGGATTCCTTCCAGTCTTATGTCACAAGTGTAGACAAACGATTTTAATCCAACATCTACACTTAAATATTTTAATATATGCAAAAACATTTATAATATGTTTTCTTATAACTTTTAAACCATGTTCATTTTAGTTAACTGCCACCTATTTAAGGCTACAAGAAGGTAACAAATATGTAAAAGTACATGTACATATATATATAAAATGATTAAAGACGAAAAATAGAACTTCTGTTACACACCCTATTTAAAAATATTCAATGATCTAAAAATAATTGAATTGGAATAAAATATTGCATTTTGAAAACAAAACTCAGTAAGAATTATGATTTTTATGCAGGCGTGAATAATTCAATCACAATGTAATTTAGATTTTTATTTTATTAATCTCTAAATTTGCTTAATTAAAAAATAATAATAGATGCACAATTCAACGTACTATTCTAAACTTAACTTACTCATAAAGCCCCACAGTAAGAAAATAAATTTCTAAATTTCTTGTCAGAAACAATTTAATTCTAGATTCTTTGATAAAAACAATATCGTTGCTAATCTTTGTAGCTCTCTCCTTCCAGGAATATATCACGAATAGCCATTTCTAATTTTCTCCTTTTCCAAAGAAAAAGTGGATGAGGTTGGTAATGGAAAGCGACAATAGTTCCTGTAACGAAAGATTATGTGTCATAGATAGTTATAAGAAGTGCTAAAAATGTTTTTCTTGAAGAAAGTTGAAGCTTTTTATTGTTGTGCAAGGATAAAGATAGAAACGGAAAAATAATAGCCTTTTTTTCTCGTCTCTGTGTGTATATAGAACTTCAGATTGAAATGCTTCAGGTGTAGTTATTCCTTTATTCTTATAATATTCTGTATGTGCATTTTTTTTTTTTTTTTTTTTTTTAATATTAGATGAGGACAAAAATTGTACGAACGCAAAAAAAAAAAAAAAAAATAATAAATAATAATAATAATAATAATAATAATAATAATAATTAATTAATTAAATAGATGGTTTTCGACAAACTGAAAATTAATTCTATTTTGAATTCATAATTTTTGTAAATATATTTTGGTAATATTGTAATAATGTAATATTGTAATATTGTAATAATCCCCACCTATGGGGATGAATGGGATAGGACTGGAGTTAACAAAGAAAATAAAACAAAATGGATAATAAATAAAATTTTAACTTTAAATTGGTTTATGAGATTTTATTACACACTATGAATTCACTGAAATTAACATAAACTGATGTATTGACTCAAATTAACATCAAAAGACAAAAGTCTTTTGGTTCGTACAGTTCCTAGTGCTCTAGACTGTGATAATTTAATCTAATAATATCTAATCTAAAAATATAAATATAAATAAGACACTAGAAAGAGACGAATCATTATAATAGAGTAAAAATTATCCAGATAAATTTTTGTTTCCGACTAATCGGGAAAATCAACATTCTGTTCAGTATTACATTAATAATCACCACAATTTATTTAATTAGCTTGATTGCAATTGTGATTTTAATGAAATTATTATTTATTGAAATTTTATTTTTCCGACTGAGTGAAAATAATGCCTGGACCGGGAGTCGAACCCCGGATCTTTGACTTACAAATTATTATTATTTATTTATTATACCCGTTATGGTTATTATTGATTTTAGCTGATCCTTATACCGATAAGATGAGTGCGGTTATTTCTGTTCTGTAGAAACAAACAGCGTTTTCGATTTTTTCTTAACAATTTTAGATTAATTTATAGAACTTTTTTCGGACGCCAAAACCACGTAAATTTTGTTTTCCAAGAATTTTATTTTTAAGGAGAGTTATGGGGTAGGTCCGTACAAAAATGTAAAAATTATTTTTCGATTTCATTTTATAGAATGTAATAAGTTCTAGTTATACCTTATTACTAGATTTTCATTATTCATATCACTGGAACCTCCATTACATCTCACTGACTACAATTATATTTTGTTAGACATTATACGAAGCATTTTTTATAAAATAAATATAGGATTAATACCCATTGTAGGATAAATATCCACCCTTTATTGGGAATGTAAAGGTTTAATAAATATGTGAAAAAATAATAGTTTTAATAAAGTAATTTTAAATTGTAACATACTGTTATACATTTCCTTAACGTTTGAGTTTGTAAAGGAAAACATTAATGTTTCTAAAATTCAGATACTTTTGTATCAGTTCTATGGTATGAAATTCAATGCAGCTTTAAATTTATAACGGATTTTCTTGTATATTTTCTTTCATATGAAAAACCCATTACTTAAGCTTTGCATAAATTAACGCTTCATGTAAAATTTCAGCTATTTCGATACCAAAGATTAACTATAATATTCAAAGCACAGAGAAATAATCATATTTACTATAATTAGATAAAGAACGTGTATACAAAATAGTTCTCACGCAACATGAAATTTGCCTTAAGATTTTGTTTCATAAACTAATTAATGAAGGAAGCCTGTATCGCACGATTAAACGAGATCAATATAAATTATAACATACGTGAACGGGAAATATATACATGAAATTGAATTATGAGTAAAATATTAAAAAATGATGGCATTAGCAAAACGTTTGAACATGACATATAATATAAGAATTTTAATCATAAATATTTGTTGCATAGCAACAGAGATTTATGTTTAAAAACAATTGATTAGCTATGTGAAATAGACACGCACAAACACATTTACATTTACATATATATATATACCTATATGTATGTATACATAACATTAAAGGGATTTGTGAAAAAACCTAATAATAATTAACTAAAACATTCAACTAAATATATTAAAAGGAAATAATATCCTAAATGTTTCTTTAAAATAACTGTAATACTATAATAATATCATTATTATAACTAGTATAAATAGTATAAAAATAAGGAGACAGTTTGGCAATTTAAGGGACATATAATTAAAGTTTCTACGTAGAAATGTAAAAACAGAATTTTCTTTTAAGAAAAAAAATTAGAAAAAAAAAAGCAAAGGATGAATGAAGTGTTTTAAATTGTAATAAAGGTTATATATTTTGTATTAAGACCTGAAATATTAAAATAAACATACATAATATTATACGATTTATTCAGCTTAACAAACAAATACAAATTAGATTTATTTGAAAAGGGGCTTGATATTTTTAATAATTACATGTAATATAAATGCAGTATATATTTGAACTCTTTTTATTTCTCAAAGCATTAACAAGTATTTTTAATGCATTTTTAATTTTCATTAATAGTTTAATTTTTGCGTTTAGTAGAAATGAGTTTCAAAAAAGTTTCTTTCATTAATTTAAGTGAAATGCAGAAAATTTTCTTCAGTTTAATCCGATTACTTTCCATTTCCTTTTATTCAGTAATCCCTTTTTCCCATTTCTAACTTAGAAAGAATAATCTTTTTTTCTTTTTGTTACTTTTTTAAGTATGATGTATTCTTCTTTCTTTCAAAACTTTTATCTGAAATCTCAAAAGACAAATCACTTTAAAAAATACTATAATTTGTTCTTTTTGAATAAAAGATTCTTATTTAATTATGGAAGAAGTGAAAATTTACACAGAGATTCTTTGATGTAGGGATTAATCTACATTTTCTTTTTGAGTAGCCAGGTAATATTACCTGAATATGTGAAAAAAGTTCTTCTTCCACATTGGAATGTATATATATATATATATATATGTGTGTGTGTGTATAAGTGTGTGTATCTGTACGTATATGCACTCGTACATTTTCATTATATATTTATATTAAATGATATAAAATAATTAATTGTAATAAAAGAAAAAAAAAAAATTAATTAAAAATCGCTATTCAAAATTATAAATCGCTAATAATTCATAATCTTCCCTTTAAACTTTGTATCACGGCAGAGTACTTTACAACGCAAGCAGCAAAAAACGGTGAAACTTAAAAGATATTGAATTTCCAAATTGACCGCGATTTGAAGTTAATTGCGGTTAAATTTTTTATAAAAAATTAATCCTTGATATATATTTATAAGTCCCGACAGAATTATAAACCAATCAGGTATTCCCGCAACACAACCCGAAAATACTAACAACTTGAATATTTTTTCCACAGATCTGCTAAATTATTTCTCAAAAGTCCTCGTTCCGAAATTATAGTAGTTTACGTGATCTTCAGACAAATATCCGTTGTCTTCCGCCGCTTGATATCATTATCTGCTAACGGCCTTTCCTAAATATAGATACTTTCTTAAACTAATCTAAAGTTGCTGTTGTGTCTTTGACAGCGTGCCATCAATACATTATGTATACAGGGTGATTCTAGGGTCATAGGACAAACTTGGAGAAGAAGTAGAGAACACCACAATGAGGACTACATAAGAACCTATTACTGCAAACGGCATTTTAATCTTTTAAAAACGGATTATTTCGGGGTAGATATGGGCGTGGATCTCGAATGTTGTATTTATATTAAAAAAAAAAAAAAAAATACATGCTAATGTTTTTCTAAATAAATAAATTCTGTTTTTTATCTATAATTTAATCGCACTGTTTGTATTAATACGAACACTGTGCATCATTTTGTGAAATAATGATGCATACAAGATTTCAAACTTTACACAGTAGGTGGACTAAGTAGTATACAGAAGCCAAAAACATACAGTTTTAAAATGATTACCACTTTCGCGACTGCATGTTTTTTGTCATTTTGACCTTAAGCTCCGCCTGTGGGCGTTAGTCTTTTATGTTAAATTATTTTAAATCAATGTTCTAAGTATTTATATTTACAATATAAATAAACATACATTACAATTATACTCTTTCAAATCAAAGTATTTGCGTCCATAGTATTTTTGATTGTACATATGTGAATATAGGGTTATGCTTAAAAAATAAACAACATACAAATTGAGAAAAAAATGCCCACTGGCAGAGTTACAGGTTTTCAAATCTAAAATATTTGATTTCATGAATAAAAGCTTCTTGAAAATTATTTTAAATATACACTCATGTCCATAAATTAAGGATAATGCTAGCTGAGGCAAATAAAGGTTCAGAAGCAAAACAAACATGACTTATTCATAAAGTCCATTTATTAAACAAAAGATCAAAAACAAAAAATGGTGGTTTATGTAGGATACCACTTATAAAACTACGATTTTTGCTCCCTGAAGCATTTACAAAAAATATCCCCCTTACAAAAACTTAACACTACATGGTTGGTATGATGGTTAATACATTGTATGCCTCTCAGATGATGAAATACAGTCCTTAGAACGCCTAGAAATGCTGAGTATTAAATTATTGATCTGATCTTGGGGAAGGTTACTCTACTCAGTCAGCAATGCTCTCCGAAGTTCCGGTACACATGTAGGAGGTGGTTGACGGACTACAACTCATCGGAAAAGCATGAACTACACATGCTCTATCGGATTCTAGTCAGGTGAAAATGCTGGCCATTCCACGCCAGATTTTAGGCATCCGTGTACAACGTTTGCACGGTGAAGACGCGCATTGTCATCCATAAACACAAATTCTGGGCTCATAGCACCCCTAAACAAACGTACATGTTGTTCCCGAATGATATCTCGATAAATTTGGCCTATCATTCTTCCGATTTGAACATACAGATCTGTTCTGGTGCCCAATATCACCCCCCCCCCTTCAAACAAGCACTCCTGCCTGACACGGTGTCGTTCAATGACTTTGTTTTGGTGGTAACGGTACCTGACGTTCTACATATGAAAGTCTGGCGCGAATCACACTGCAAGCTAAACCTGGACTCGTCGGAAAACATCACACAAGCTCACTGTGCCGCTATACACATTGCATGTTCTCTACTCCAAGTTAACAGCTGGCACAGTGCATTGCTGTGAGTGGAACACATCTAACAGGCCTGCGACCATATAGTCCAGTATCTCCCAAACGTCTATCCACGGTTTGTCTTGAAACTGTGGCACTCGTGGCTGCAGACAGCTGACGAAACAGGTCTGATACTGTGCTTTATCTGCTTATTTTGGCGTTACTACTAAATACCGGTGGTCATTCGGAATAGTAACTCGTCGCCGACCAGTACTGTAACGTCGACTGGCATTTCCATCATTTTGGAATCGTTGCCAAAGCCTAGAGATGCCACTTTGTGCGATTCTAAGTTCCCCGATACTTCTACCAGAGTACGCCCACATTATAGTCGCCCGATAATTCTACCACGTAAAAAAATATCTGCATACATCCTCTGTGTCATAACTATTCGGTTGTGGCACCGAGCGGCCCACAGAACGCTTGTGAACAATTTTTCTTCTTTGCTTCCATTCCTTATCTACCCCCTTCTTACACTTTCGTCATTGTAACATCATATCGGTGTCATTTGGTAGCTTCCTATAATTTGCAAATTATTCTTAAAAATGTGTGTGGTATTTCCACAGGTGAAATTTTTGCATTAAAGTTCGATTTCAGTGTGAGTCTGAATTATCCTTAATTTATGGACATGAGTGCATTATATAAAAAGATAAAATCTATATAATTATTTTAATATAATTAATGATAAAAACTAAACATTTGTGAATTTCTAAAGTTTAATATTGATTTCTTTTATGACATATTTTATATTTATTTAAACATCAATTCTTAAAAATATGTACAAGTTTGTGCAGTATATATATATATATATATATATATATATATATATATATATATATATATATATTTATTTATTTATTTATTAATATCATTAAGTATTTGTTTAATTGAATGATTAATAGTACGATAAAATGTTTTATTTATATACTGATTATTATTAATTTACCATTTTTCATCATAATTCTTTACTTCGTATTATAAAGATTAAATTTCTATACATTTCACATGCATTACAAGATAACATGTATTTTCGAGTACAATCATGCATATAATTTACATTCTTGATGTGGGATTGAAACATTTTCGATATATCATAATAAGAGATTCTTTTTATATGCAAAATTTGAATTATATATGAGGGTGTACGCGATATATTTGATATATACCTTCTTATTCGCATATATATATATATATATATATATATATATCGTGAATTTGCATCGTATACAAATAACTTAAAGAGATTAGAATTATGCTTTTTTCAATAAATAAGGCAACGAGATAATAATTTCTGAACGTAGTCGTTGAAAATTTTAGAAATAATGCTGAGATTCTTTTTCACAATTTTTATCGTACTCTATTTTTATGCTAATTTTGTTTATGAAATTTCTAAATATCTATAAATAAACATCAATTGCCCTAATTTTCTGCCTATAATTCGCGTGTTATATGTTTAAAAACATTTTTTTTTCTTTTCTTTCCTTTTTTTTGTTTTTCTTTTTCCTGTGATGCGATTTATATAGTGCTGCATGTTACTTGATAATTTTTTTCTTTCATCACATTGCAAATGTCAATAATATCTTCTCTTAGTACAAGTATGATTGCTTTATAAAGAAATGTAATATTATATAATCTAGTATGAGAGAGGGAGAGAGAGAGAGAGGGGGGGGGGGAGAAGCACTCCATTACAGATATTTTAGTTTAGCAGATTTCGCCACTACAGCAAATATCCAAGCTTGGTAATGCCCATAACGGCCAAATCATATTGAAAAGAAGAAAAAATGTCGCTTTAATATTAAAGATTCTCATTTCAACGTACATTATTTAAATATAAGTTTAAATAAATTCATTAAATTAATTATTTTTTTATACTTATTGATTTTAATGTGTACCTAATTTTACATAAGTTCAAATATATTCTTATTATCGTGTAATTAAATTCCCAGGTCCCAAATTTTCAATTAAGATGCTAATGCACACAATCGGCCTTTACTCACACAATCAACCAACCAAAATTTTCAACATTTTCTATGCATTTTTTTTTCTAAATAAACATAATAAGCAGGTATTATTATCATTATTATTATTATGATATAAAAAATGAATAACATTTACTTATCTTAAAATATATATATATATATATATATATATATTATAATATTAGTTTTATGAAGAGCCGAAAAGAGAACGAAATTGTCCTCCCAAGTTCTTACGGATCATATGAGTTTCTTTTTTGAGAGAATTTTCACTTGCAAATTATACACTACAGTGGATTATAAATTATTTTTCTTAAAAAATAGCATGCAATTCCCAACAGCAGATTATACGCAAGATTTTAAAACAAATTTAAAATTTAAGATATATACCCTAATTACTATAATACGCAAGATGCATATTATGTGTGTGAAATTAGAGTATATATTTTAAATTCTTGAATGAAAGTCGTAAATTTCGAAAAAAAAAAATTTCCTGTGCTAGATAAACGCTTTTAAATATGTTGACTTCTGACTATGTCAATTTTGAATTATCCACAAGGCAGTTTATAACTAAACTACAGCTGTAATCCTGAAGGTTAAACAAACGAGTAGCTTACCATATAATTTGATATATGTACGAATTATAAGATTTAATCAAGGTACATAAAACATATTTCTATTTTAAAAAATTCCCTCGAATGGCGCTGTGGATAGAAAATGGCAAATTTAAAAATTGCAATGAAAATCAAGGAATCTAAATCTATGAAATAAATATTTGATCACTTTCCATGTACTCATTTGCTTTGCCATCATTTACGTTTTTAATACAAAGCGATATCTAGTGTATATTTTTGATTTATATTTTACTGTATTTCTTTAGCTCATTTCCTAAAACGCGTAGATTCGAAATATGGAAAAAAAAATGCCCATTTGTTTTAGCTACAATAGACAGTTTTGAACGATAGTTTAATTATAATAAATCAGTGTAAACAGAGATGGTAAACTAAGTTTTTGCTATATAAGTCAATTTCTGATATAATAAAAATTTGCATATGCATTATTTACAATTATTATTATTATTATTATTATTATTATTATTTTTAGAATTAATATATATCAAAATAATTCAAATATACATAGCGTGCATATTTTTTATTATAAATTTTTATGCATTTATTTCAACAATGTATTTTTTTTAATACCTTTATAAACACACACAAAAAAAAAATGTATATTTCTTTTTCTAAGGGAAATAGTTTCAAGTTTTACGCAATTTTATTATCTTTAAAGTAAGAAATAAATTGTTTCGCATTTATTTATTTATTTATTTTATTTAGTATTCTTCTAAAAATTCCTCTATATGCAATAAGCATCAGAAGAACTGTTTTCATAAATTAAGAATTCATTTTGTGTACCGAAAACCAGTACTGTTTCTGACAAAAGACAAAAATGTCTGAAAAAAATGTAGTTACAATTGTTTAAATGCACATTAATGTACATTCGGCAAAATTATAAAAAGACAAAAAAAAATAATAAAAAAATAAAAAAAATACGCAACCCCCAATTATTTTTGTTACAAATTGTCCTATAAATAGGCGGATCGTTCTAATCGATTACTACTAATCACTATTTTATAACAGTATTATTCGATTATTCGATTTTCCTTAGGGGTCATTTATATACTAAAACTC
The DNA here is from genome assembly GCA_963930645.1 of Salticus scenicus. Taxonomy (NCBI): domain Eukaryota; kingdom Metazoa; phylum Arthropoda; class Arachnida; order Araneae; family Salticidae; genus Salticus; species Salticus scenicus. The sequence goes on from OZ005656.1 coordinate 44,163,233, forward strand.
GTATCAACTTCTTCTTTTCAATAGCATTCCCCGTTTTTTAATCTTTTTTTATTTTATATTATTTTATTATTATTATTATTATTACTTGGATCAAATGAGCCCGGAAAATTGTATATTTCTCTCAATTTTTCATAGAGTTATAATTTGCAAATTATGTGGACGCAAAACTTAAATGAACGGGGCAAATATTAATTCATATCTCCCCGAAAATTATTATATTCAAATTTCATTCTATTATGTGTTAGAAGTGACCCAAACATATTCCATAAATATTTTAGGTTAAAAATCCTATTATGAATTATGATAATTATTAATAAATTCATATTTCAAAAAAATATGAATTATAACTTATATTAATTTTTGCTCTAACAGAATGATCACCAGAAATATGAGTTTCCTGTTTTACAGCTCACTCCTATCATTGTTTTTCGAGATAAGTGATACATTAATTTTTATTGCTATTAGGAGTAGTATGAAATAACATTTTATTGTCTTAACGAGGAGCAGAACGGGGAGCCTCACGGACGAATATTTTCCTTATTTTACCGTATTACAACTACGCCATCTTTATCGCAATTTAGTTTGCCTCTAAATACAAGACATCTTGCTATTTTAGGAAGAAAACAAGACTGCGTCGAGAATTGAAAATGCACCAAACTTGTCTCCTAATCTTAATGACCCCAATTTAAGTATATCACGAAAAAATTTGTTTTTATATATCTTTTGTTGTGTTTAAAAATTGCAATTAACATAAATTTTCTTACCTGAATGAGAAAACGATGTTCATTTAGTATCAAGCAAGATGTTGTTTTTTCTTGGAACATGATATCTGGAAAATGCAGAAAATATTTTAATGAAGTTTTTATCTCAAAACACCTTAAATAAATAATACTGAATTTTGATAAATATATTACATTATTTAAACCTTTTATTAAATGAATATTAAAATTCAGGGTGTTCCAAAAGTCCCCCCCCCTCCTAACTTGAAAATATGTCGGAATTTTGAAAAATGGCGAAACACGTATTTAATTAATTCGAGGGGGACTTCTTTTGGTTGAAAACGTTTGGTTCTGGGGGGGTGGGAGGGCTAGGGGGGTCGCTAGGGAGGACAACTTTAAAATTTCAAATGGGAAGATATGTCTTGCGATACATCCCTGGAAACGTCTCTTCAAGACAATGAATTTGATATAAATAATTTTGCCCTGCGATGATTATTAAAGGAGATACATGAGTTTTTAAAATTTGGAAATGTGGATTTTAAACTTATGTATCCCCTTTAATAATCACTATAGGACAAAACTATTTAAACAAAATTCAATTTTTTGAAGAGACGTTACCACGGATGTATCACAAGACATACTTTGCATATATATGTTTAGGTCCGAGCACTGGGTTATAGGAGTGCCGCTAGGGAATGCAACTTTAAAATTTCTAACGGGAAGGTATGTCTTGTAATACATCCCGAGAAAGTTCCGTTCAAGACAATGAAATTAATATAAACAGTTTTGCCCTGCAGTGATTATTAAATGTGTTAGATAAATATAAAATCCTCATTTCAAAAGTCTGAAAACTCATGTATCTCCTTTAATAATCATTGTAGGGCGAAACTATTTATATGAAATTGATTGTCTTAAAGAGACAATCAATAGTTAGTTTTAGTTTATCAGATTTCGCCATTGCAGCAAATAATCCAGCTTGGCAATGCCCATAAAGGCCAAATCATATTGAAAAGAAGAAACAAAATGTTGCTTTAATTTTAATGATTCTCATTTCAATGTACATTTTTTAGATATAAGTTTAAATAAATTCATTAAATTATTTATTTTTTTATTCTTATTGATTTTAATGTATACTTAATTTTACATAAGTTCAAATATATTCTTATTATCGTGTAATTAAATTTCCAGGTCCCAAATTTTCAATTAAGATGCTAATGTACTCAATCGGCTTTTACTCACACAACCAACCCAAATTTAAAAAAAAATTCTATGCATATTTTTTTCTAATTAAACATAATAATTATAGCATGTATTATTATCATTATTATTATTATTATGATATAAAAATGAATAACATTTACTTATTTTATACTATATATATATATATATATATATATATATATTATAATATTAGTTTTATGAAGAGCCGAAAAGAGAACGAAATTGTCCTCCCAAGTTCTTACGGATCACATGAGTTTCTTTTTTGAGAGAATTTTCACTTGCAAATTATACACTACAGTGGATTATACATTATTTTTCTTAAAAAATAGCATGAATTTCCCTACAGCAGATTATACGCAAGATTTTAAAACAAATTAAAATTTTAAAATATATACCCTAATTACTATAATACGCAAGATGCATATAATGTGTGTGAAATTAGAGTATATGTTTTTAATTCGTGAATGAAAGTCGTAAATTTCGAACACTTTTTTTTCCTGTGCTAGATAAACGCCTTAAATATGTTGACTTCTGACTATGTCAGTTTTGAATTATCCACAGGGCAGTTATTAACCTAAACTACAGCTGTAATCCTGAAAGTTAAACAAACGAGTGGATTACCATATAATTTGGTATATGTACGATTTATAAGATTTAATAAAGGTGCATAAAACATATTTCTATTTTTAAAAATTCCCTCGAATGGCGCTGTGGATAGAAAATGGCAAATTTAAAAATTGCAATGAAAATCAAGGAATCTAAATCTATGAAATAAATATTTGATCACTTTTCCATGTACTCATTTGCTTTGCCATCATTTACGTTTTTAATACAAAGCGATATCTAGTGTATATTTTTTATTTATATTTTACTGTATTTCTTTAGCTCATTTCCTAAAATCGTAGATTCGAAATATGGAAAAAAAAAATGCCCATTTGTTTTAGCTACAATAGACAGTTTTGAAGGATAGTTTAATTATAATAAATCAGTGTAAACAGAGATGGTAAACTAAGTTTTTGCTATATAAGTCAATTTCTGATATAATAAAAATTTGCATATGCATTATTTACAATTATTATTATTATTATTATTTTTTTTTTTAGAATTAATATATATCAAAATAATTCAAATATACATAGCGTGCATATTTTTTATTATAAATTTTTATGCATTTATTTCAACAATGTATTTTTTTTTAATACCTCTATAAACACACACACACAAAAAAATGTATATTTTCTTTTTCTAAGGGAAATAGTTTCAAGTTTTACGCAATTTTATTATCTTTAAAGTAAGAAATAAATTGTTTTCGCATTTATTTATTTATTTTATTTAGTATTCTTCTAAAAATTCCTCTATATGCAATAAGCATCAGAAGAACTGTTTTCATAAATTAAGAATTCATTTTGTGTACCGAAAACCAGTACTGTTTCTGACAAAAGACAAAAATGTCTAAAAAAAATGTAGTTACAATTGTTTAAATGCACATTAATGTACATTCGGCAAAATTATAAAAAGACAAAATAATAATAATAATAATAATAATAAAATAAAAAAATACGCAACCCCCAATTATTTTTGTTACAAATTGTCCTATAAGTACGCCGATGGTTCTAATCGATTACTACTAATCACTATTTTATAACAGTATTATTCGATTATTCGATTTTCCTTAGGGGTCATTTATATACTAAAACTCGTATCAACTTCTTCTTTTCAATAGCATTCCCTGTTTTTTAATCTTTATTTTATTTTATTATTATTATTATTATTATTATTATTATTACTTATATCAGATGAGCCCTTAAAATTGTATATTTCTCTCAATTTTTCATAGAGTTATAATTTGTAAAATATGTGGACGCAAAACTTAAATGAACGGGTCAAATATTAATTCATATCTCCCCGAAAATTATTATATTCAAATTTCATTTTTTTTATGTGTTAGAAGTGACCCAAACATATTCCATAAATATTTTAGGTTAAAAATCATATTATGAATTATGAAAATTATTAATAAATTCATATTTCAAAAAAATATGAATTATAACTTATATTAATTTTTGCTCTAACAGAATGATCACCAGAAATATGAGTTTCCTGTTTTACAGCTCACTCCTATCATTGTTTTTCGAGATAAGTGATACATTAATTTTTATTGCTATTAGGAGTAGTATGAAATAACATTTTATTGTCTTAACGAGGAGCAGAACGGGGAGCCTCACGGACGAATATTTTCCTTATTTTACCGTATTACAACTACGCCATCTTTATCGCAATTTAGTTTGCCTCTAAATACAAGACATCTTGCTATTTTAGGAAGAAAACAAGACTGCGTCGAGAATTGAAAATGCACCAAACTTGTCTCCTAATCTTAATGACCCCAATTTAAGTATATCACGAAAAAATTTGTTTTTATATATCTTTTGTTGTGTTTAAAAATTGCAATTAACATAAATTTTCTTACCTGAATGAGAAAACGATGTTCATTTAGTATCAAGCAAGATGTTGTTTCTTCTTGGAACATGATATCGGGAAAATGCAGAAAATATTTTAATGAAGTTTTTATATCAAAACACCTTAAATAAATAATACTGAATTTTGATAAATATATTACATTATTTAAACCTTTTATTAAATGAATATTAAAATTCAGGGTGTTCCAAAAGTCCCCCCCCTCCTAACTTGAAAATAAGTCGGAATTTTGAAAAATGGCGAAACACGTATTTAATTAATTCGAGGGGGACTTCTTTTGGTGAAAAACGTTTGGTCTCGGGGGGTGGGAGGGCTAGGGGGGACGCTAGGGAGGACAACTTTAAAATTTCAAATGGGAAGGTATGTCTTGCGATACATCCCTCGAAACGTCTCTTCAAGACAATGAATTTGATATAAATAATTTTGCCCTGCGATGATTATTAAAGGAGATACATGAGTTTTTAAAATTTGGAAATGTGGATTTTAAACTTATGTATCCCCTTTAATAATCACTATAGAACAAAACTATTTAAACAAAATTCAATTTTTTGAAGAGACGTTACCACGGATGTATCACAAGACATACTTTGCATATATATGTTTGGGTCCGAGCACTGAGTTATAGGAGTGCCGCTAGGGAATGCAACTTTAAAATTTCTAACGGGAAGGTATGTCTTGTAATACATCCCGAGAAAGTTCCCTTCAAGACAATGAAATTAATATAAACAGTTTTGCCCTGCAGTGATTATTAAATGTGTTAGATAAATATAAAATCCTCATTTCAAAAGTCTGAAAACTCATGTATCTCCTTTAATAATCATTGTAGGGCGAAACTATTTATATCAAATTCATTGTCTTAAAGAGACGTTTCCAGGGATGTATCACAAGACATACTTTCCCATTTAAAATTTTAAAGTTGCCCTCCCTAGCGATTCCCCTCCCCACAGGCCCAAACTTTTTTCACCAAAACATGTCCCTGTCGAATTCATTAAATACGTGTTTCGCCATTTTTTTCTAAATTTCGACTCATTTTCGAGTTAAGGAGGAACCCCATGTGGAACCACCTGTATACACTTTTGGAAGACAAAATTTGAACATAGAATACTCGATTTTTAAGTCTTTTTAAATTTCATATCGAAAAATAATAATTTAAAATAAAAAATAAATAAATTAAAATAAAAAAGACCCTGAGAATTAATTTCAAAGATACTTTTTTCGCAACAGTGTATTTTTAATAGATTTTCACACGCATCAGCTTAAGTAGAGAAAAGCTGCTTAACAAATATAATGGCGGTAACAGATGTTCTTCTTTTATAAATGTACTTTAAAGGTGCAGAAATATGGCAACATATTTTAAGGCAATTTTAACAGATATAGTGTGAAATTAAGTAGATTGTTGAAATATAATTATGGTAATAGCTTTAAAGAGCTTTATCATTTTCAAATGTTTAAAAATTTACTACATTTTATAAATACTTTTTTGTAATAAAGACTGTGTAAAATTGCATGAAATATTACAGAGAAAATTTACTTTTTTGATATTTTAAAAATGGTACAGTGCTTATATTAATAAGCTTATTTTTTATTATTAATATTTTTTTTATATATATATATAAGTTTTGTAAACACGTTATTGTAAATTTAAAAAATATCTTTTCATTAGTTATTTTACCATAAAAACTTGTTTTGAACACACATGTTTTTATATATGCTCAATGATATAGTAATGATGTATATTCTAAGACGACATGCTGTTAAACTACATTCTAAATATAACAATTACACTTTGATTATACAAATTAACTATTATAGATTACGAGTTATATAGCATTGTAATATAGCTGAAACGAAATGTTATTTTGGCAATAGAGAAATTATACTGAAAACGGTAGATACTTAAGAAAGAAATCCTTCTTTACATTATGGATTTTGACAGTATAGGATTTATTGTCTTTCGTTTTAAATTGCCTTTAAATATCTAATAATCGCAAAATGTTAATAAAACTAAATCTTATTTAAAACACTAGACGCTAGTATAATATATGAATATACCTGCATTATTTCAAATTTAAAATTTAATAGCAAATATGGGATGAATTTACATAATGTATGGATTATGCTTTTATTATATACTTTGTATAATTTTTTTAAGTATTTAATATGATTAATTGTGAAAAGCGCAAAATCAAATATCTGAATTAAATACCACACAAAAGCGACTTTAAATTGTTGAAGTTAACCATATCTATTGTATAGAAATTTCATAGTTATATATATATATATATATATATATATATATATATATAGAGAGAGAGAGAGAGAGAGAGAGAGAGAGAGAGAGATGGGAGAAATACAAATTAATTTTTCCAGAAAAGTGAGTGATACAAATATTATATTAATGGAAAGGATTTTTTTTCTTTGTAAAAATTGAATCTTACATAATCTATTCTGTATAAAAGCTGTTTTAATGATATAGACAAATTTCATGAGAAATGACTGTATTACTACAGTTTAAGATTATTTTCTTTTTAATTTACGATTGGAAGTGCAAATATTATTTCAGCAAGCAACTTCTTTAAATTTGCTCCTCTAAGGGGACTTGTCGCCATTGACATGACATCAAGGAAGGTTTCAAATAAAAGTTTTTATTTCTATATAATATTTATAAATTGAACTACATCAAGTCTGTTCAATAAAATATCAAGAGACTCGGCAGAGTCTCAAGTGACGCAAGCGCAAAAACAAACGAACGCCACGACACTCAGCGGAAACGGAAAAACGAACGAAACTGCGACACTTATATATACACAAATTTAAAGATCAAAGAAACCGCTGAAAGCCGACACTTAATATCTCAGGAAATATGGGAGGTTATGTTCTGATAATTTCAAAATAGTCTTACACCTTCTGTCTGATCCTACCCTGAAATCGTTACATTTTTGTGTGCAATATATTTCGAGATATGAATTGGCTCATTTAAGCTATAAATGGACGGCCTAATGTGTAAGAATTTTTTCTCGAATATGGCTCGAGCGAATTTAGTTTAATTTATATATGATATTAATCGCTTTTATCTGATGTGCCTGACATCTCCCTTTTCCCTAGGAAAACTCTTGTTTTTTTTATAACTCAGTTTAAAAATCGAACTATTTTTACTACGCGATGCAAAGATTTCTATTGATAATTCTCAGAATTCTGAACAGGTGTTATTCGGTTTGGTCTTGGAGTTGGTTGGTTGGTTCAATCTGAATGCAGTCAATAAAAATTTCAGATTTTGTTTTTTAATGCAAGAAAGAAACTTTATTGTTTCTTTTAAATATTTATTGTATATATACGAAATGAAATTTTTACCTAAATATAGTTTTTTTTTGTTATAAAGTAAATATTTAAGATTTTAAAATTTCGCATTTCGTCAAAAAACTATTTCGATAATATTTTAAATCAGGAAGTATTTTGTAATTATAAGTATTTTACTTCATAGTTATTAATGATAAATTTACAGTTTTTTAAAGAGAAAATATTTCACATTTTTCTTGGCTTTTAGTGTGACGTAAAACGCATCCATCAATCAATCCATCCATTCTCGGCTATTGGCTAATTTTTCACTTTTCATCTTGTATTAATACGCCGGGCAATAACAAATCGTATAAAGAAGAATTAAGTATTTATATGAAATCAAGGATTTCATACTATATTTCAGGTAAGAAATATTATTTTAATAGTTTTATTATATTTTTTTCTGTGTTATAAATATAATATCCATTTTTAATTTTTGTTTACAATATTCGTGTCCAGTTGTAGATTAAAAGTTGCCGTAATCTTTGAAAATGAATAAAAAAAGTCTTATTGACATTTAAACCACCCAAATTACACAATCAAAAGCCAAACTGGCTCCATACTGTCACACTTTTCTGTGATCATTAGATAAATAATACTAATTAGATAATAACTCCTTTTGCCCAAGTACAGTAGAATCCTGATTCTAAGGCATCTCTTCTCTGAATCGATGGAGATATCCACCAACTGCAAATAATGACAGTCGTTAATTTCAACTTTCACTGACTCCTTTTGCTTATAAAATAAGCCTTCCCTCATGAAATTAAAATGCCTAAACCATCTTTTATTAAAATATGTATACTTGTATACCATGAATCATAAAATAATTCGTGATAAAAATAATAATCAACTTAAAAATTCCAACAACAATTTTCTGAACCTATCTGCAGCAAAATAAAATTTATTTTCAAACCATGAAGGCTGAACCAAGTCTCGTATCTCTAGAAATAATATCAATTCATAAAATATTTAATTTGTAGATGAAAATTTTTCATAAATTAAGACTATACAACCAATGTAGTAATCTAGAGATATAATGCAAGTGTATTTTTAAGCCTAAACATTTCTTTAGTTGTTAAATTCATCTACAGAGCTTTAAACAATCTGCTGCACCCTATGCCATGCTCCGTTACTGCTGCTGGGATAAAAAGCTTTAAGTAACTTTAAGATCATTTTTAGTGTTGCACCGAGTAGCCATGTATCAAATACCGAGTAGTTGTAAGAAAGAATAATTGACTTACATATGAAGAATTTAGCACATCTTGAAATTAAAAAAAGACCTTTTGGACATAAAATTAAGTTAAACGGCAAACAGCATGTTTTCATGAAATGTTTCAGAACTTTTGTAGTGCATATACTGATATACACAATTAGGTTCATCGTTATATTTGATACTTCCAGCTTAGTGGATTATTAAATCCGTAATAACTGATAACTTCATTCTTTATTATTAGTCTTCTTTCTCATATGTGAATCATTCTCAGATAATTCTTAGAGAATATAAAAGTTCCTATACACTTGGGCTTAATTTAAGATGCATGAAGTTATTATATGAAATGAGAACATTAAAATAAATATTTTATCATTTCAAACATAATATATTTCATTAATCTTCAAATTCTAGAAGAGTAAAAAAGATAGGTGGTTTTGGGCGGCCATAATTTAAAAAAAAAACAACATTTTTGATTATTAAAATATATTTTTAATAACATTTTAGTGTATTTACTTTTTTCATAATTATTATTTTTTAAATTAAAAATTAATCTTTTCTTAAAGTTTTAAAAGTGTCTTACTTTTATTTGAACAAATATGTAACTAAAGTTTTTTTTACAATATTAGTATAATAATTAGTGTAATATTAGTATAATAATTAGTATAATAAGGGTTCTTTTTTCTAAAATATTTTATTTTTGTCTGTTTTATAGATACAAAGTTTTTATTAAAAAAAAAAAAAAAAAAATTGCATATTAGATGCATACAAGATGGTTATACTCAAATTCTTGTAACTAAAATGGATAAGCTCATATCATGATTCGTCTCTATACAGAGTTTGGTGGCAATCTACTCACCTGTTTTAACTGCAAAAAGCTGTTTGCAGCAAAAAGTTTAATGACTTTATATTTTCATACAGGTGACGGGTTTTTACTTTTTAATGCTAATATTTTTAGAAGTTTTTGCATAGATATTATCTCATATTATTATACGTTCAAACTGTGCAAGTTATAATAATTATGGAATTTTTAGCCATAATATTTGCATTTTTTTTTTTTTTTTTTTTTTAAGGATACAATTTTTTGTATAAACTCAAAGCTGGTATCCAATGAACTGCATCAATAAGTAATATACCTACTTTTAAACTTTCCTGCAAGTTATCTAGGGTTTAAAAAAAAAAAAAAAAAAAAAAAATCCGTAGTTTGTATTTACTTTAAGTTGAAAAATAAAGTGCAGTATTGAACTACTAAAATCTTTTCATTTATTTTACGCTCAACTCCCTCTAACTCTCAAAAGTTTTGTCCACAGGTTATGCGGATTATAGGAATTTGCAGATTAGAGATCATTGCCTTTGTTTACAGTTTTCTTTTGCAGATACAAAGTCAGTTATTATTAATTCATAAATAGACATAAAAATGGAAAGACGATTTCTAATAAATTTTAGAAAAAAATATTTCTTCAATATTAATAAAACTAATCTATCTCATTCATATATGATGATAAATAATTCAAGCATATTCAAATAATAGGTACCTGTATAATATAAATAAACATATTTAAAAAATACAAAACAAAATACTTTTGAAAGTTCAGAAATAATATTCATCACTGATTAATTTTGTTAAACATTGATGTAATAGTGGTTTGTTTTAAGTGCTAGTCTGCATGAATTGCAGGATAATAAATACAAGAATGTTACCCCCCCCCTATCCAATTTTGTTTCAAAGCAAGGATTAAGATAAAAATTTGGTTTAAAAAAAAAAAAAAAAAAGTAAAAAGGTGAGAAAGGTGAATTTTTTTTAAATATAAGATGTAAATTTCTTTTACATTAAAAAATCAATTATGGATTAGAAGGATTTGCAGATTATAAATCTGTGGATTACAGGGAGTTGACTATACCGTATATGACTATAAAGAAAAAGTTTTTGATGACATTTTGTAATACAGTATTGACTACTGGTTCTTTTAATTAACTGGATGTTTGTTAAAAACTGCTTTATCAGAAAATATAAGAAAGTGATCCAAATCCAAACTATTATTTATTATCAGTTAAAGAAATAAAATTGTCTAAATTATAAAACTTTACACTGTTTAAATTAAAATTGATTTTTTTTTTTTTTTTAACTGGATTTTGAGTATTTTAGAACGTAATCATCAGATAACGAAGATCACTATGGTAAAAATATCCATAATTATTAATTAAATATGTTATTAAATTTTTATAGGTATAATTTTGAAGTTACTTAAAGTTGTTTATAAGATAAATGCATCCATTGTATCCACTAAGCTGGAAGTATCAAATATAACGATGAACCTAATTGTGTATATGCACTACAAAAGTTCTGAAACATTTCATGAAAACATGCTGTTTGCCATTTAACTTAATTTTATGTCCAAAAGGTCTTTTTTTAATTTCAAGATGTGCTAAATTCTTCATATGTACTTCAATTATTCTTTCTTACAACTACTCGGTATTTGATACATGGCTACTCGGTGCAACACTAAAAATGATCTTAAAGTTACTTAAAGCTTTTTATCCTAGTAGCAGTAACGGTGTAGCATGGCATCGGGTGCAGCAGATTGTTTAAAGCTCTGTAGATGAATTTAACAAAAAGAAATGTTTAGGCTTAAAAATACACTTGCATTATATCTCTAGATTACTACATTGGTTGTATAGTCTTAATTTATGTAAAATTTGCATCTACAAATTAAATATTTTATGAATTGATATTATTTCTAGAGATACGAGACTTGGTTCAGCCTTCATGGTTTGAAAATAAATTTTATTTTGCTGCAGATAGGTTCAGAAAATTGTTGTTGGAATTTTTAAGTTGATTATTATTTTTATCACGAATTATTTTATGATTCATGGTATACAAGTATACATATTTTAATGAAAGATGGTTTAGGCATTTTAATTTCATGAGGGAAGGCTTATTTTATAAGCAAAAGGAGTCGGTAAAAGTTGAAATTAACGACTGTCATTATTTGCGGTTGGTGGATATCTCCATCGATTCAGAGAAGAGATGCCCTAAAATCAGGATTCTACTGTACTTGGGCAAAAGGAGTTATTATCTAATTAGTATTATTTATCTAATGATCACAGAAAAGTGTGACAGTATGGAGCCAGTTTGGCTTTTGATTGTGTAATTTGGGTGGTTTAAATGTCAATACGTAGCATAATAGCAGGAAAATTTTAAGAATTTTAGGATAACTAATGATATTTAAAGATATTTCAGGAAATTTTTTAAGAATTCAGAAAAATCAGGATATCTCTAATTGTGAGACTTTTTTAATTCATTTAAAATAATCTGAATTAAACTGTAATAGAAAGTTTAAATTGCTTAACAGGATTTTATACAAATCAGAATATAATACTCTATGGCCAAGTTCATGAAACATAACTCGCCCCTTTCTTTCATGGACGTTTAAATGCATGCTAAACTAAGTTTTTCTTAAAATATTTCAGATGTATAAAATAAATAATTTTTTCAAAGATTACGGCAACTTTTAATCTACAACTGGACACAAATATTGTAAACAAAAATTGAAATTGGATCGTATATTTACAACACAGAAAAAAAATATAATAAAACTATTAAAATAATATTTCTTACCTGAAATATAATATAAAATCCCTTATTTAATATCTACAATATAAACACTTAGGGTCGTATTCACCAAACTTCATTGATCGAGGATTAAACAATGGATCAGAAAATCCGAGAATCAAAGCTAACACTGGATTAAATTCCTACGGTATGCACCATCAGCCGATTGCGTGATCCATGGATTAACTGGGAGAGAAAGAAAAGCTTCGTTTTGATTGGCCAAAAACGAAGATAGATGTTCGGATTCACCGTTCGGCTTCAATTAACCAGGGATGAGGACTTTCAGACTTTTCTTAATTTTTTAAAAACAATTTTCAGGTTTTTGCTTCTAAATATTCTTATTTTTGTTCAATTTTCTTTCTTTTGACTGTTTCTAAATAATTTATTTTCATATATTTTCCAGTTTGGCTTATAGAAAGTATGATTTTGTGTATCTGTTTCTTCTTTTACTACTAAAATTAAATTATTTTTGAGTTTTGCTGATACTTTCAGACTTTTCTTCTATTTCCAACTCATATCTCTGATTAACTAATCAATCGGATTTGAAGATTAGAAAGGGTAAAAAGCAAATTGGCACGGCGAAAAACACGATTTGCTCTTGTTTACGCACGGATTAAGAATCAATTTTACTGTAGAACATTTTTTTAAAGAATAATCACGCAGACGCCAACTGTTTACGCTACGATTTAAAATTTTGATTGTTATGAATAAAAGAAAAAATTTCTCCGAACTACGCTCCCCCCCCCCCCCAAAAAACACACACAAGCAATGCCCCTGACTGTAGACCAATTACATACGCTATATCAAGCAGTCTTCAAAAATTAGTGATTTTTTTTAATTGAAAATATTTTTAAATAACTTTAATTAATTTTTCTTTATTTTAGTTAGCTCATTAGATTACTTAAAAATTTGGCTTGGAATAAGTTTTAAACTAAAACAATCAAATGAAGATAGCTTTTCCCTTGTTTCATTTATTTACCAGTTTTCAGTAGTTATTTCGGGTACATTTCTAAGTAGTAATTAATAAAAAGGTTAAAAAATATACAAGTTTATTAAATAATTTTATGAGAAATTGGGAAAAATATATAAATTAATGAAAACTTTATAAGCTAAAACCATAAATTATGAAACACGCAACAATTGTTTCCGTCGAAGTACAACCTTTCATCAGGCAGAAAAAAAAAGCACGATAATTCGACACTATATTATTATTGCACACATTTGTAATTTAAGGTGCTACTTTACAAACTTCATTCAACAAAAAATAATTTGGTGCATTTTTCATACATTATAGTTATATCATCATATGAAAGATATTTGGTTAAAATTGAAAAGTTTAAAATTTCTGCTATGCTACCCATTAAAATAAATCAATTTGTGAATTAATCTTTAACGATTAAGCTCATGGAAATGAAGGAGAAGATATATATCTTTATTGATAGCAAAAATCGCTTAATCAGCAAAATTTTATTTGACATGACAGAACAGAGTATAATGTCGTCAGAAATAATATTAACTTAATTCAATTTTAATTAAGTAAAAACACAATGATAAATGTGTATCATTAAATAATTATAGCATATTTTTTAATCAAACTCTTGTTCAAAATCAGGTATTTAAAGACTGTGTTTCAAGATTAAAATATAAAAAAAATCATCAAAATGATTTTAAAAGCAATTTGCTGCTAATAAAACAAAATTTATATTTCTTTCATGTTCAATATTTACGAAGCTAAGCTGCGTAGTACGCATGTGTTACGAAAAGATCCGAGAATTATCTCTGTTAATTCTCCCATATTTGAGGATCAAAAAAGAAGTGTTAAAGTAGCCGGTGAACTGCGAATTTTCGTTGGAGAATACCGATTTTCGTATGATCGAGTGATTACCGCTGATGCGAGATTTAATCCGAGTGTTAAGAAGTTGGTGAATACGGCCCTTAATGTGCTATAGTTTTTTTTTTTTTTTTTTTTTTTTTACGATTTGTTCTCTGGCGTATTAATACATTGAGATGAAAAGTGAAAAATTAGCCAATAGCCGAGAACGGTTCGATTGATTGATGGATGCGTTTTACGTTACACTAAAATCCAAGAAAAATGTTCACTTTACAGTGTACACCTTTCACCTGTTTTGAAGGGAAAAGTTGAAGTGATTATTATTTCCATCTAATAGCAGGCGTGTAAAGGGATGTTGGTGATTTATCATTCTGATAAACACTTAATTAAAAATAAATAAAATATTTAATTTTACATTAAAAGCATTTAAAACCTTTAAAATTACCGTTCCACACAATCGGTGTAAGGTATTTAATTTTAAACTATATTAATTTAAAACGAAGTGTTGAATTACTAAACTAAATACATGAAAAAACCTTTTCCCTCTTGAAACCGCGGGAGTCTACAAAATACCTTACACCAACCAAAACAACCAATCAGGTTCGTACATCGGTGTAACCAAGAGAAAAATTAAAACAAGAATAAAAGAACACATAAAAGATATCAAAACAGGAAGTCAGAATACAGCCTTGGCCAAAACATTTTACAAAGAAGATATTAATATAAATTTTGAACAAACAGCTAAAATAGCCAATTATGAGGATTATAACTATGCAATGTACTGCGAATCCATTGAGATAGCAACCAATAGGAACACTTGCAATGACAGCGGCTCAGTAGCTCCGGACAGAATGTGGCGCCATGTTTAGAAAAGTAAAAACCATCACAACAGTCCAAGTCACGCACAGAGGAGGCCGTCTGACGAGAACCGGGAACCCGGTGGAAAAGTTTAACGGCAAGCAACGAAGTCAGTAAAGGTTTTTTCATGTATTTAGTTTAAAATATTTAATATTTACATTTAGTGGCAATCTATTCACCTGTTTCCTGTTTAAAGTTTAATTACATATTTTTATAAATTTTTAGTTTTATATTATCGATAAACACTATTACTAATTTTTTTCTTTTCAATTTAGTGCATAAAAATAATGAAATTCTTACAGCTACTTAGTATTGGCCAAGTACTTGGTCAAAATTTGACTGCATATAGAGTACTCAGCAGATTAGCTGAGTGCAAAGTACATATCAAGTACTTGATGCAGCTCTAATTAATAAATCAGATGATAAAAAGAGAGGTGGGGGGGGGGCTAAAACTAGAGCTGTACTTTGTGTGCTAAGTATTCGGCCAATACAGAGTAGTTGTGAGAATTTCATTAATCTTATGCATTATTGAAAGAAATGTGTTAATGAGTGATATTTATTTTATACTAGCCGCTTTCGGCGACCAGCTGGCTCGCGATCCTTGAAAAATCCGACTTTATGAAACTCCCGCTCGGTGGGGGTTTCATAAAGCCCCATTTCACTACATGAAACAGCCTGTTCGCTCACCATGTTATGATCCTTCAAATTTATGACTTTGAGCAAAGTTCTGCTCGATGGCGCCTTATCCCCGTTTTATAACTTACAACACCTTCCTTGCTCATTAGAATTTTAAATATTGAAATTTTAAAATATTACAGCACCATCTGGTGGTAGAAATTTCTGTAATTTATTGTTCAATTCTAAATCAACAAAGCTTTCAAATGATGTATTACTTATGAAATTATTTTAATTAGTAACTTAGATACCAAAGAAAACCTAATCAGGAAATCTTTAAATGTGTAAATCAGGTGAAATCTTGAATTCCACTTTCGATAATATGGAAGTACTTTAAAATATCATTCGAATAATGTATTAAAAATAATTTAATCATAATTAGAATTTGAAATATTGAAATTTTAAAATATTGCAGCGCCATCTGGTGGTAGAAATTTCTGTAATCTATTGTTCAATTTCAAATCAACAAAGCTTTCAAATGATGTCTTACTCATGAAATTATTTTAATTACCGTAATTTTGTGTATAATATAACCTGCAGGTAATCTATAAAAAAAACCCTTGACTTTGTATATCCTGCGGGGTATCTATCGCGAACAACGAGAAAATCAACATCAGTCTCGTTTTTGTTTCGGAAGTCTCGATTATTAACGCATAATAAAGATGAAATTGAGGACAGTGAAAAGGAATTTGATGAGGATTTGAATTAAATATTTTATGAATTGCTATGATTTCTTATCTGCCTTCATGGTTTGAAGATAAATTTTATTTTGCTGCAGATAGGTTCAGAAAATACTGCTATTGGGATTTTTATGTTTATTATTATTTTTTTCATGAATTTTTATATAATTCATGGTATATGCATTTTAATGAAAGATGATTTGGGCACTTTAAATTCATGGAAGGTTTATTTTATTTCATTAATAAAAGGAGTCGATAAAAGTGGAACTTAACGATTGTCATTATTTGAGAATGGTGTATATCACCATCGATTCAGAGAATAGATATCCTGGAATCAGGAATCTACTGTGCATGGGCAAAAAGAGTTAGTTTATTTAAAGAGAGAAAAACATCAAATTTCTTAATTTGTGTATATCACCCCATCAATGCAATCACAGTCCAATGCACCTAAAAATGAGTGCTAAAAAATGATAAATTTTGTAAAGCAAGCATCATAAATTAAAAAAATAATAATTAATAAATTAGTAATTGTTTTTTGTACTCAAAAAAAAAAAAAAAAAAAAAAAAAAAAACTTATATCCTCATCAGAAAAAAGCAGGGTTGGCAAGTTTCTTCCAAGTGGAAGAATGGAAGAAACTGTTTTTCTTAAAAATTTATGTTATAAATTGCAGATATGTAAGATACAATGGATGCATTTGTCTTATAAACAACTTTAAGTAACTTTAAAATTATACCTATAAAAATTTAGTAACATATTTAATTAATAATTATGGATATTTTTACCATAGTGATCTTCATTATCTGATGATTATGTTCTAAAATACTCAAAATCCAGTTAAAAAAAAAAAAAAAAAATCAATTTCAATTTAAACAGTGTAAAGTTTTATAATTTAGACAATTTTATTTCTTTAACTGATAATAAATAATAGTTTGGATTTGGATCACTTTCTTATATTTTCTGATAAAGCAGTTTTTAACAAACATCCAGTTAATTAAAAGAACCAGTAGTCAATACTGTAGTACAAAATGTCATCAAAAACTTTTTCTTTATAGTCATATATGGTATAGTCAACTCCCTGTAATCCACAGATTTATAATCTGCAAATCCTTCTAATCCATAATTGATTTTTTAATGTAAAAGAAATTTACATCTCATATTTCAAAAAAATTCACCTTTCTAACATTTTTACTTTTTTTTTTAAACCAAATTTTTATCTTAATCCTTGCTTTGAAACACAGTTGGAAAAGGGGGGGGGGGGGGTTAACATTCTTGTATTTATTATCCTGCAATTCAGGGTTGGGTTTTTGCCGGCAAAAATGCATTTTTGCCAGGACAGCGGCAAAAAGTGGAAAAAATTAGCAAAAATGGAAAAAAATTAGGAAAAGTGGAAAACAACACAATCCCTTTGAATTTTCACCCTTTACACTTTGGCACCTCAATGAAAAAAATGTTTGAAGATTTTTTAATTTAAAAAGTAATTATAATTAATTAATTAATATAATATATATAACCAGTGTCCGACAAATTCCGGGTGCCAGGGTGACTATAAATATCCATTGGTGACCAGTTACGGCAGACTGACAAAAAAATTTTTGTGCATTTACAATATTTTTTATGTATATTTTTGTTTTTCCTCCCACCTTCTTGTCTTGGTATAAAAGATGACATTGCTGATGTATTGAATGAATAGTATGAGTTTAATGTTTTCTGAAAAATTTAACAATTATTTCTGTTTTTGAAAGATGTTTTTCCATGAAAGATAAATTCCCATATTTGATAAATCTTCTTACTACTATACTAGTACTTTCCATGTCAACATCTTTGTTAAACAAGATTCAATAAAATAAACACTATCTAAAGCAAACTATGTTCGAATTTACAACAAGAAAACTTAAATAGTATGATATTTATCAAATGGATTCTCTTTAAAGGAATTCTGTCCTGAAAAATTAATAGACAAATAGTATTTTAAAGCCAAAACTTAAACACTCTCAATATATTTGATTATATTAAAGGTAAAAATAATATTTATTTCTGTGGATTTTTCCCCCCAATAGTTTGTTTTTATCTTTATAAATAAAAAATAGTTTTTTTTTTTTTTTTTTTTTTAATTTCCTTAGTTCAAATTTTTAACTGAATAATTCATTTATTCAATGTAAAATAATATGTGAATGACCTGCATTAATTATACAATTATGAAATATTATTAATTTTTGCTGTGAGTATTGTCATAGAAATAATTCACTATTTCTGGCTCCTAAGATATTGAAACTTTGTCAGTCCCTGAACATAACCATAAAAACAAAACTACAAAATTATATTTTTATTTTATTGAAGTAAAAAAAATCTTAAGTAAGACATATTCAGAGAGAGAGAGAGAGAGTTTACTTGCAATTTACATTTCAATTCCAAAAAGTGCATGATCAGTGACTGACTGTCAAATTTTAGAACAGCTGAGTCAATAATTGACTCAATATTTGACTTTTCCCCACTGTAAACAAAAATATGTAATACACTGAAAAACACAAATATTCTAGTAATTAATTATTGAAGAATATTTTTTAGATAGGTAATTTAAATATTTTTAAAAATGAAAAAAATTGTTAATTGTTGATGTTAAAAATTTCAGTTTAAAGAAATTTTAGAATGCATTATTTTAATGATGGATTCATGATCTCTGGTTTTAATTTGTTAAAATTATGATTTAAATATTAAAATCCTTAAAACCCTGCTTGAAATACTGGTAATTTTTGCCACTGGCAAAAATTGTGGCAAAAACTATTTTTTCCGGGGTGGTTTTTACCACGGTTTTTACCATGGTTTTTTCCACTTCGGCAAAAATTGGCCAACCCTGCTGCAATTCATGCAGACTAGCACTTAAAACGAACCACTATTACATCAATGTTTAACAAAATTAATCAGTGATGAATATTATTTCTGAACTTTCAAAAGTATTTTTTTTTTTTTTTTTTTGTATTTTTTAAATATGTTTATTTACATTATACAGGTACCTATTATATGCAAATATTATGGCTAAAAATTCCATAATTATAATCACTTGCACTGTTTGAACGTATAATAATATGAGATAGTATCTATGCAAAAACTTCTAAAAATATTAGCATTAAAAAGTAAAAACCCATCACCTGTATTTATTTAGTGTTTGTTTTCAAATAACTTATTTTTCTAAAAATATTTTTAATATTAATTGGATTATAGTTTAGATTTGACATTATATTTATGCTTTGAGTTTATATAGTTCATAAATTTTAATTTTAAACATCTGTTTTGTCTTCTGGTTGGTTTCTTCAATTTCTTCCAGTTTTTTCCAGTTTCTACCACTGTCCTGGAAGAAACCCAACCCTGGAAAAAAGAAAAAAAGAAAGAAATGCATGACTGCAGTGATGCAGCATCAAAGTTGCTTACAAAATTTTAAATTTATTATTTATCTAATGATCACAGAAAAGTGTGACAGTATGTCTTTTGATTGCATAATTTGGGTGGTTTAAATGTCAATATGTAGTATAATAGCCGAAAAATTCAAGAATTTTAGGATAACTAATGATATTTAAAGATATTTCAGGAAATTTTTTAAGAATTCAGGAAAATCAGGATAAGTATTATCCCTGCTTTTGAGACTTTTTTTATTCATTTGAAATAATTTGAATGAAACTGTATTATAGAAAGTTTAAATTGTTTAACAGGATTTTATACATATCAGACAATATAAAACTCAATGGCCAAGTTCATGAAACATTATTCACCCCTTTCTTTCTTAAACGTTTAAATGCATAACTAAGATTTTTTTTTTTTTTTTTTTCATTTCTTAAAATATTCCAGATGTATAAAATAAATTTTTTAAGGAGTACAGAGACTCTCAATCTGTAAACTTGACACAAATAATATACAAATATTGTAAGCAAAACTTAAAAATGGATCGTTTCTACGTGCTTGACAATGCTTGTTTACAGACAAAAAATATAATAGTCCGTAAGCCTGTATTTAATAATTCTATAAAATACGTAATCTATATCTATAAAATGCTACAGTATCTTTGAAATACGTAAAATCACTTTAAGTAATTTAAGATGCACAATAAGTTAGGGGAACAAGCTAATTGTTGCGGTTTGTCTTTAAGATTTACCTTCTACATGCAAACATGATGACAACTTTCATAATAATATCATTACGGGGTCTTTGAAAGATGAAAAAGGGAGGTGCACAAACCTTTGTTATAACAAACCCATATACCAATTTGCAATATTCTACGACCAACTGTTTTTGAGTTATTCAAGATACACACATACGTACATACAGATGCTATGAAAAGTCATGTTAAGTCAATGATATTTCTGAAATGGAAACTCATTTTAAGACCATTGTTGCATATGTATAACTAGACATCAGGACCGTCACAAATATAAATTTGCAACATTTTACGATCATTCGTTTTTGAGCTGTGCAAGATACAAAATCCATTTCACAAATCGGGATTACTACAATACTTCCTTATACTCAACCTTAAAATGAACCCACCCTTCCTACAAGCCAGAACGAAGGAGGACACTTTGGTTTTGTCGTTTTGGTCCCACTAATTTTTTGCTATCTTTTAAATATATGAGTTTTTTAGTATGATAGCATATTTGTTGATACAGACAAATTGAAATGCTCTTAGAATATCTTTAATAAGGAATATCTTATAGGTAAATATATAAATTTTCAACATTATGATTGCTCCCTAGCCATTGAGATTCAGGGAATTTTGTTCTGATTTTTTAAATGAAAATTTAATATATTTAATTATTATTTTTTATTTTTTTATTGCTATTGCTATTGCCCTTTTTTTTTTTTTTTTTTTTTAATTTAGATTTAACTTACTTTAATCGATGTAATTTGATTTTTAATTTGATATGATGATATCAATCAGGTAAATAATAACAAACTAATTTTTTAAAATGCTTTTTGATGAAGGCATAATTTTTAAGGAAGAACTCAATAAAGATTGTAGAAAAATAAATTTGTGTTACTACTATTTACAATAAATAAAAAAATAAATAAATCGTGCAGGTTCAAGTTCGGTTTAAAATTAGCTATGTGTGAACAGATTTTATCTAAGTTTGACAATTTTTTTTTTTTTTTTTCATTTTTACTTATTGTTTTCATTATATATTTTTGTTAATGTTCATTATTATTCTTATGTACCTAGTAATTTAATATTCAGTGTTATTATTCACTAGTATGTGTTTAGTTTGATTAATATTCTGTTTTTATTATTCAAAGTGAACATCATTTTTTATGGACTCCGAAATCCTGAAATCAGCACAACCTCTGGTCCCGAGCTGTCCGGATTTTTGACTCTCTACTGTATTAATTAATTTATATATAATATATATATATATATATATGTATGTGTGTGGGAGAGAAAGAGAGATGTTTCATTCGATTTGATTGTGATTTAATTTTTATCATTAATCTAAGAGGAATTTATTTCAAAATCTGTGTTATATTTATAATAATAATAAAATTTATGTTTGTTTGTCCGGGATATTTAATTATGTTAATCATGTACGTAAATTGCTAACCATGTACATAAATTAATTTTCTTTCAATTATAATGATTTTATTTTTAAAATGAAAAAAATGTAAGTAGTCCAATATTTAATCAAATATGCACATTGCATGTGTCAAGGTTTAGAAAATGTTGATGCACAATTTCTTATCTTTTTAGTTCATGTTTAACTTATGTTTTTTCAAAAAAATATGTTATGTCCCTATTCCCTATGACTAAAAACAACGCCCTTGCCCACATTGAAATCTCAGTAGCACCTTGCAATTTGTTTCACACATTTTCTCTTCCACAGACAGTAAAAAAGAATTTCACTGTTTTGTTTCAGTGCATTTAAAAAAAAAAAACGGGGGGGGGGGGACACTTTTAATAAAAAAAAAAAAAAAAATTAACAATATTGTAAGGGATTAAGATGGAAGAAAAATGCTTTTCCAATTCTGTGTGATTATAACTATTGCCTGTGTTTGACAAATATATCCGGATTGACAGAGAAGAAAATGAGTTTAGCAGATCTGTACAAATTAAATCCAGAGATCATTATTTAGGTTCTTCGTATCTTCTTTTATTATTAAACTAACATTTAGGAAATGCTTGGATAAAGCATCAATTTCCTACAAATTTTGTATTCGAGCTATCTGAATTTGAATGTGATAATTAAGAGTCGCATTAGTGTTTTATATTAAAAACCTTGTATTTTATTTAAACTGAAATTTTGGGGACTTTGATAAATTAACAATGCTTAGATCTTCGGTGTTAACTGATACACTTTATCATTCAAAATTCGATCTGAAATAATAAATTTTCTGTTCCATGTGTCCTATTGTTACATCATTTTCAACAAAGGTTGAATATGAGGTAATATCAATCAATAAATATGATATCATACTAAAAAAAAACCCTCATATATTTAAAAGATAGCAAAAAATTAGTGGGACCAAAGTGTCATGTACCCAAGCCAGAAAGACTTGTTTTAATCTTTTGATTAATTAATCAATAACCCTTAAAAAGTAATGATATCAGTACAAAAACCCTTAATGGGTTAAAAGTTTGTGACGCAGCTACTTTATCGCTATAAGAATTTGAAATATGGGTCTTAAAAATAATGATATCAAATTTTAAGTGACGCTTTGCTATTGGTTAAAATACACATAGATTTTTCTTATTTGATCATTTGCTTTTTTCTTTTATTTATATTTACAATGCAAACATATTTTTAACTTCAAGATAAGACAAATATATAAAATATACTCACTGATGCTTTTTCATTTTTCATTTCCATTTCAAAATAACAGTTTTAAAAGGAATGATATCAAAATTCCAGTGACGCCTCAATGTCACTTTAAAAGATTTGTTTTTAGATTCCACTAAAATTACCTTTGTTTTGTCTAATAAAGTATATTTACACATTGAAACAGTGCTTTTAATTTTCAAGTATACTGTCAAATAATCACACTTTCACTGAGTTTGCATTATAAATTGAAATTATTTATTTCAATAAATTGATTTGTCTTTTGCGTCACGCTATCCAAAACTGTGAGTAAAATTTATGTAAATGTTACTTTGTATCATAGTATCCAACTAAGTCAAAATTTGTTTGTGCAAAGAGATAGTGTGATGCAAAGAAAACATTTGCACAAATTTTACTTGCAGTTTTGGATAGCGTGACGCAAAAGACAAATCAATTTATTGAAATAAATAATTTCAATTTATAATGCAAACTCAGTGAAAGTGTGATTATTTGACAGTATACTTGAAAATTAAAAGCACTGTTTCAATGTGTAAATATACTTTATTAGACAAAACAAAGGTAATTTTAGTGGAATCTAAAAACAAATCTTTTAAAGTGACATTGAGGCGTCACTGGAATTTTGATATCATTCCTTTTAAAACTGTTATTTTGAAATGGAAATGAAAAATGAAAAAGCATCAGTGAGTATATTTTATATATTTGTCTTATCTTGAAGTTAAAAATATGTTTGCATTGTAAATATAAATAAAAGAAAAAAGCAAATGATCAAATAAGAAAAATCTATGTGTATTTTAACCAATAGCAAAGCGTCACTTAAAATTTGATATCATTATTTTTAAGACCCATATTTCAAATTCTTATAGCGATAAAGTAGCTGCGTCACAAACTTTTAACCCATTAAGGGTTTTTGTACTGATATATTCATACAACAATTCTTATGGCTTTTAATACACTTTTGAATGATTTGAAATCGCTAAATTGCTTTTTCTCAGTTTGCATTTTTTCATTAATTCATTATCTTATAAATGTTTTACCTACTATAGATATTTAAGAAGAAGATTCAATTATCTTTTGGGTGTTTAATAGAACCTACTTAAAAGAATTACCTATGAATTTTGAAATTTATTGATTAGTTTTTGATAAAAAAATAAAAATAATAAATGCATTTTTTATGGAAAAATTTGCCCCAAAAAAACTTTTTTTGTAATATTTTTATTTTTAACTTTTTTTCTTTTAAATATATTGCAAAATCCATCACTAATTCTTTTAAGTAGGATCCAATGAACATCCAAAAATATAATTAAGTCTTCTTAAATATCTTTAGACGTTTCAGTATTTTGAAGTTCATGACTTCCTGAAAAACAGCAAACTGAGAAAATTTAATTTAAAAATTTCAAACCAGCAAACAATGTATCAAAAACTACAAAAATTGTTGCCAGAATATATATTTTACTGAATAAACTTAAAATAGTTCAATTTATAAATATTAAATGGAAATATAAGCTTTTATATGAAATCTTCTGTTTCAGTAGTGCCACATCAAAAGTGCCAAATCCCCTTAAGTTTCATGCTAATGGTTTAAATTTTTGTGCTTGAAAAAATTATTTCTCTTTCCTTTCTACTAACTATATATGGATATAATAATTTTGTTTCGGGGCGAAATTTTAGAAACTTAATTTCGGTATAATTACACGACAGAGCATAATATTTACCATGTATTACCTCTTACTTATTATCTCTTCATTAAACAATGGTGCAGTACCTTGCCTGGCTGCCGCACGCATCTCCCAGAATGTGCAAGCTGGAGTGAACAATTCAAAAATGAATAATTTTATTGACTGTAAACATTTTATATTATTGTATATTTATCAAAAACACTTAATATGGCAAATCACATTAAAATTTCTATAAAAATAATTACATTTTTAATCCAAGATAGGTAATATATATATATATATATATATATATATATATTACGTTTTCTCCTATATAGTAATATTATGTTTAAAAAACAATTTTTAATAATTACCTTATTTTGCATTTTTTTTTTTTTTTTTTTTTTTTTTTTTCAAATGTTCCATTATATAAATAATTTCCTTCTTTAACTTAAAAAACGCTTACCGCTTAATCAATGTGTTTAATTTTGGAGTGAAACTTCTTTGAAATTTGAAAAACCGAATATATTCAAAATGCTAGACAAAATTCCAAGTCCGATAGCTGCAATTTACTAACTATGATTGACGTAATTGGAGATTCTACTTATCTTAGAAATTAAACTATGTTTACGAAGAACGAGATTTGTCATACACCATTACGTTTTGCCTTCAATCACTCAATATATACATCACAGAATTTAATGTCTCCTTATCGTTAGAAATAAGTAAAATACTTATTTAACGTTTTTACGCGATTTTAGATAAAAATAAAAATTTACATAATTAAAAAAAGGAAAAATTATTACATGTCAGGCATATTTGTCTAGTAGCATTGAGATAAACTTAAAAGCAATGAATTTAAAATTAAATTTATAATAATTAACAATGAAAATCTCATATTGAGAAAAATATATAAATTATTAAGTTTGCTTTATTACTTTCTCTTATACATGAAAGAGAAAGTATTGTTTTGGGGTACAATTTTTATATTTACATGTTTTGAGGTTCCTTGAATCCAAAAATCATTTTTTTAGCGGTTGGTCTGTGTGTCTCTCTGTGAGCGTGTGCGTGTGTCTGTTATTAGTGTATATGTCAAGAACAAATGATAGCAGAAAGTCCGAACTTGGTATTCTAAATATGCATCATATAGGGATGCTACACTAAACTTTTCGTTGAGATTAAACAAATGGTTCATGTACAGGGACACCCAAGATAATTCAAATACATTACGTCTATTGAGAAAACTGCAGGTAAATAGAGTTTAACATCTATGGACTTAACTAAACCAAATGAAACAAATATATATTTTTATATGCATAAAAACATGTTTCACGTAGAATATTGTATGGAAATCTATAACTGTTTGTTTACAGGGCTACACAAAAGAACTAGATTTTAGTGCGACGATAATTTAAAATTGATGAAAGTGTGCTTTAGGTTCTGCCTTGTGTTTTTAATATAAGTTATAAAGGTTATATTTATGTGCCATAATGTGGCATATACATAACTTTCAGAAGATACACAAGACTGCCAATATTTAAGCCATAACATTCTTTTTTATTGTTAGTGAAAACGCTTTATTATAATATTTTACCATGTCCAGGAAAGCTGCTTAAGATTTGAAATTAATTCCTAATAGCCATATGGTAAATAATGTATTTTTTTAAGAAAAACATTATTCGCTTGGCTTATTGTATATTTACCCGTTATGAGGCCTCATGAGTACCGAAGTTAAATTTTTGATCTTTGCCTGTACCTCTTAGACTAAATAAAAAACAAATAATTTCAGGCGATCCAAATGTTGTATTCTAAAATTAATATGTTTGTTACTAGGAAGGTTTGATCAAGATTGGTAAGTTACAAAGAATGTTGCGTGTGAGAGTATAGTCCGGACAATTTTAAATGACCTTTTGAATTTAATAACGGATTTGAATTCTATATAAATGCAGGTACAATAATGAACCTTGAAGTTGAAGTGGTAGTAGCCTCACTCTCACAGAATTATTTTTCAAATGAAGCTGTTCTGAAGCCTAATTTGAATTGTTTTAACATAAGTTTACATAATAGTACTCGTTATCTTACCCCTTAATCTACAATTTGTATTTATAATATTGAATTTCAGGGTAAGAGAAAGTCGTGTGAATGACACACCACCTCAAAAAAATAACTCTACCTTTTTTTTTTTTTTTTTGTTTTTGTTTTTGTTAACTTGCTATAATTTGCTTTCTTGTTTTTTAACTTGCTTGAAAAATTATAGGTTTCTACTTCGTTATGTCATTTTTATGGGTTCTGATCACATTATCTCCAAAAAATTTTATGAATCGCGTAATAGTGGGTAATGGAACTTGTGTGGTTGTTTCTCACCAAATTTTAAATGTCCAAATTTCTTAAATTTTTAATCCAGATATTATTTAAAATATGAATTGTATTCTACGTGCAAGAGCCAGATTGAGCATAAATTTTCACTTCTATCTAATATTAGCAAATTAAAATCGTGTAATTGAAAAATGTACAGGAGTAACTGTAATTTTTAGAATTACATATATGTATATTCCACGCATTAGTATACTTGGCTTTGAAATATTGAATATCTATATTAAAAATTTATTTGAGATATATGAAATTTTATATCTGATATATGAAAAGAGTATAAGAAACATTTTATAGATTTAATATGTGTATGAAATATTTATTGGTAATAATCAACCTTATCAAAAATAAGCAAAAAGCTTTTACATGAGTATATTCTAGTTTTAGTAATTTTTTCTATTCAACGTTTAAATTTCCTAATTAATATTTTTGTGAAACATAAGATTCTGGTATTTATCGCCGCTGACTATATTTTAAAAAAATATATAGCTACATAGTGCGTTAAAATACTAAAAACTTGAAAAAGAATGACTGTTATTTATACATTTTACGTCGGGTTAATTATATGATAATGCATGTTTACATTATATACAGAAGTAACATATATATTCAAAGATCTACTAAATAAGTAAAAAATTTCTCCTGTTTACTCTATTTATACCGGGTATCTAATAAGTAAATTAAGATTTTGATAAACAAAAAATCCCTTGAGTTTAATTAATTTGAAATGTTATTCTGAAGATTTATTATGAATTACTCTTTTTTTTTAATGCATACATTCAAATATGTCGCATGAAGTAGATTACATTTTAATGTTTTACACATTAAAGTTGAAATATTAAGAAAAAATTCATCTATTTTCAATATAGAAAAATGTTAGTTATTATATCTTACTAAATTCTAAAATGTCTGTTTAATTTTCATACACTGCTTAAAAAATTTTTGGAGATTTTGAGTTTCTTACGAAACAGTCGTATAACGACAAATCTTCGCATTCTTTTTTTTTTCTCTGTAGCTTAGAAAATTAGACGTTTTGATAGTCAATGAAAAGCGACCAACAGTATTCCTTGTGTAAGGGGAGATTAAAAACAAATATAATGCATTGAATATTTTGTAATATCTAATACGATATCTTAGCATTATAAGTTAGCTGAATAGGTATGCTGGACAACCATTGGTTGTTTAGAGACAGGCGAAATTTTATCCATTGTAGCGGAAGCGTTACGAGTTTCTTAATGTGTCATTTCTAGCCTTTGAAGTCATTTTAACGAAACTGGAAATGTTCATCGAGGATCCCAACGAGGTCATATGTCTTTAACAATACAAAGTGATAAACGATATTTAGCATTTACGGTCGAAATGAACTGCAATATGAATACTACTCTATTGCAACGGCAACTTCAGATGACTACCGGTACCAGTTTCGAATTTAACTATTTTAAACTGACTCATCTATGTTGGTTTGTAAGCTCACAGATTATACAGCAGTGTTTCATTTACAGCAGACCAACGTACTACCAGCCGAAAATGGATCAAAGAACATCTCAGATGATGAGATATGTTGAAAATTTTGACCTTCACGGATGAATAACGTTTAATGTAAAACTCGAAAATAGACAGAATATTATCTGCAGAGAACCTAGTACTCAGATTAATCTTATATTTATATAAAAAAGCATTCGATTTATCGCACATTGCGTGATAGTCTGAACCAATGTGTCTACCACTGATCGGAACAAACTGTACATTATCAGAAATGGACCACTGAATGCTGTGCGACATAAACTCATTACCATAAAAATTTGCGCACCAAGAAAGAGTTGTCAGAATGAAACGAAATTTTACACACATAAATGTAACATTGATATAAGTAAATGATTACAAAATCAAAGCTAAATGATTATTTATTACAGGAAAAATTACGAAAGAATGGAGCTTTTAGGACCCTGTTGGGCCACCTCTAGCGTGAATGCACGATGTGGTCATTGAGGCATAAAAGTCCCGTATAATTAGGCTGACCAGATCAAAGTACCTTTATAATAGAGAAGCATTAAAAATTGCTACAATTATCAAATTATAGATGTATTTCTTCATTCCTAATAAATAAGGACTAAAAATAAAGTGTTATTGATTAATAATTTAGTTTCTATAATGTTTTAAAAATTAGAAAAATGCCTTAAAAAAAAAGGGCGTCCCAATTTGTTCCCAGAAAATGGAGACGTTTCGTCAATATGCGTACAATGTCTTGTGGCATCTCGTACCACATTTGTTGAAAACGCGCCTCTAATTCGTCCAAACTCGTAGGCTTACGAAGTTGTCGTTCCAAGTGATCCTAGATATGCTCGATTGGTGATAAATCTGGGGATCGAGCAGACCAGGGAATGTTTCTATTGTGGCAAAGAAAGTTCTGTGGCACTCTTGCTGTGTGTGGCTGAGCATTGTCCTGTTAAAAAATGGCTTCTGGTGGGCCTGTCTGTGAGCGACAACATTTATGGCTGAAGGATGGCACGAACGTACCGCAGAGCTGTCATGGTGCCGTACAGTCGGTAACAAAATTGTCCAAACACTAGCAAAAATTCCTAGGTAAAAAAAGTACACTTCATACGGTTTTGTTATATAAATTCTTATCGAATCATGCTCTTACATTGACTAAGAACAGGATTCGGCAAGGATTTATTTAATAAAACCGCGTGAAGTGTACATTTTTTACATAGGAATTTTTGCTAGTATTTGGACAGTTTTGTTACCGACTGTAGATCAATATAAGGGATAACCATGTGTCGTATGCAATATCATTTCACACCATCACACCAGCTGCAGGTGCGATGTGTAGCTGTAAAACAAAGTCAGGATTGAGGCGTTCACCAAGGTGCCTCCACACACGTACAGTCGGTAACAAAAGTGTCCGAACACTAGGAATATTCCTATACAAAAATAGTACACTTCATACGTTTTTGTTAAATAAATCCTTATCGAATCATGTTCTTACACTGACTAAGAACAGGATTCGGCAAGGATTTATTTAACAAAACCGTATGAAGTGTATTTTTTTTTCTTTTTTTACATAGGAATTTTTGCTAGTGTTCGGAAACTTTTGTTTCCGACTATAGATGATTGTCATCACTGCCCAGACTGAATCTGGATTCGTCGCTGAAGACAATCTGGTTCCATTCGATTACAATCAAACATCGTCGAGCGCGAAACCACTCCAAACGGTGGAGAAGTGGGTGGGTATTATTGGCAGCAGATGAAATGGGTGTGAAAATAGTAAATGTCCTACAGCCAGGCATTTTGCGATGGTACGTACAGACACAGAGAAAGGTCGTATAGGTGCTACATATGTCCGGATGGCGGACAAAGAGGCAGTTGGCACTATGCGTATGTTCCGTATGAAGCGACTGCTTTTTCAATCATTTCCGTGCAGAGCGTGTCCGCGTAGAGCTGGTTGCCGCGTAAGCGACCTCTCCCTTGTCCACTGGTCCCAACACCTCCTCACAGTAAAATCAGAACGGCCTAGGTGGCTGGCTACTAGCCGAGCTGATTACCCGGATTCCATCATACGGGTGATTCTTCCACTCTCGGACTCTGACAGTGGCTTGTATTGCCTTCGCTGGCGGCGTAACCAGATTTTATTTAAAAAGCGTCCCTCTTAAACAGATTATGTACATCGAATAAGCTCTGCTTACTTGATCTATACTCCAAGAAGAACGAAGTTTCACACCCTCTGGTTGCCTTACTGAATGCGCAGTCTCGCTGCATTTATAATCATTTTCATGTCTGTCTGGCCCGTACCTTCAAGGCAAGTTTAGTTACGGTCCATCAATAAATTCTTGGTGCGCACAATTTTATGGCAATGAGTGTGTTAATGAAATCTTTAGACCTTGTAGTCCTTTATGCTTCATAAATTAGAGATAAATACATTTTGATGAATGCAAATATCATGCCACATTATTATCGAATAGTTGACAATTTTCTGTAGAGGAAAAAATCATTCGACTTGAGTGACCAGCGTATTCTCTAGACATAAACCCAACAGGATGTATTTAAGGGATTTTAGGAAGAACTATCGCTGGTTGTTTATCACCAATAGAAACAATTCATCTGTCTGAAAGATCTCTTCTACAAGAGTGGGGAGAATACCATGGTCCCTCCTTTATATCCCCATTTGTTCCATGTTTATGAAATATACAATATTGTTTTGGGTCAGGGGAGAACATACCATATATTGAAATTATCTTTTATCTCAAAGTTATTGTTAGTATTAATATTTGTATTAGTATTTGTATGATATGCACAAATTAAAGATGCTTTGTTTATTGGCAAATATCATCAACCGATATTAATTATTCCGTGTTCACCGCTTTCTTTTTTCATTTTTTCTTATATACATTATACAGTACCTACAAATCATAAATTCGTCAACAAAACATTTCCTTATCCGCATTTGATATTCAAAATCAAAATATCCAATACCTCTGTTGCACAATATATTAATTCTTTATAAAGAATAAATAAATAAACATAGAAATGTCCTCTATTTTGTTTTTGTAGGAAATTCTGTATTTAATTTTGAAACATGTAATTTCTAACAATTGTAATTTTAAAAATGTGTTGCTGAAAATATTTAATAAACAAAACATCTTTGAAAATAAATTTTCGTGAAGAGAGTTATGAATATTCATTTAGTTGTAAAATTTTGAAGCATTGTTACGTGAAATCGGTTTTATTTTATTCAATGGATTTTCGATAAACTGTGCCTAAGCTTAATAAATAATTGTATTTTACGGTATGTTTGGAGCAGAATAGGTTGAAATGTGTTATCAATTTAAATGCTGATGTTCATAAAAAATATTTTATTTATTTATTTATTTATTTATTTATTTTGTAGTATATTGGACAGTTTGAAAAATTTCAAATTATGAAATAATAATTTTTTTCATTAAGTTAGGTTATAATAATATTTAATTTCAATAGTTGTATTTTAAATGTATCCTTTCTTAATCTATGTTTTCTATAAATTTCTAACCTGTAAGAAATTGAATAAATACAATTTTTATATCTTATAGAGTTTATACAACTAATTTGAAAAAACCATTTTTTTCCGTAACATTTATTTTATTTGATACAAATATACATACCTTTAAAATTATAGTTCTCAACTTCGCTTTTGTAAGAGTACAATATTATTTGTAAAATTGAATTTGGAGAAGATCCAAAGCAATATTTTTATGTGATAATAAAGGAACTATAAAAATGAATGATTTACTCTCATTGTAGTTAGGTAAGAAAATAGATGAGTATAACTATAATATAAATAAGGTCACTGCAATTTGTGTCACATTCGAATAATCATAAAGTATTTTCTGACGTAGAGGAAATAAAGGTCACTAATATAAATTGAGTTGCTTAAAGTAACTTTTTCGATAGTGTGTTTAATCTTTCAAAATAATGTGCTTTCTTTGCTTTAGATATTAAAAGTAAGGTAGGAATAAATAACAAAATATATCAGAAAATGCATTAGTGATTTTTCATCTTACGTTATAAATTATGTACTTTTTAAAAACAAATATCGTCTCAATAAGTCACTGTAAAGTAGAATCATAATAGTATTATAGTTTTAAAAAATTAAAGAACACGTTTTTATAGAAATGTGAACTAAAAATCACAAAATATCTATCTTAGTATTAAAATGCAGGGTTAGAGAAAATCGTGTGAGTGACACACCATTATATTTACATACATTTAAATCTTTAATTAAAATAATTTAGAATTAAATAAAAACCATTTTTTTAAAAATCTCCCCTGACTGAGCTCGAACGCTAGACCTTTTGGTTCGAACTGCGGAGCTTTACCTTACAGCCACAGTGTTCACGTAGGGAAAGACTTTTTCTACAATATAGATTTTTTGTTTGCTCCCAGAGCGGTTACAAACATACAAACATGCATACAGACATACAGACATGCATACAGGTGAAGCTAATAAAAGCGTGTTAAAAAGGAAATGATTTCACCGATATTATTGTGTTAGGTGAACAAGAGTCATATGTAAATATTAATAGGAAAAATTATTAAGCTGGCATGCCACATTCTTTATGCTATTAGGTATTGGTGTTACGATTGAGGTCATATGACTACGCAAGGATCCTAAGACTAGGTAGTGTTACTTCTTTGATGGGTCTCTCTAAAGGTTCCTTGTTTGTATTCACATAATTTTCGGTCGAATCGTCCTGTCATCAAACTCGACAGTCGACACATCCCGTCTACTAGCTCCTAGAACATAAATTATTCGCCTCTGGTCAGGTGCATATTAATCTTCTATCATACAAGAACAATGATTAATTCATTACATTAAAAGACATTTTCCATGACTTTAATCTGAATACTTAAATTTTGCATAAGCTTTACGTCTTTAATATTGAAATATGCGTTTAATAATCTAAAGAAGATAAATAAAAAATAAATAAAAATTATAAAAACTAATTTATGATACTAATAATTTAAAACTAATTACTTGTTATGCATCGATATGTAAATAAAGAATATTAATTTATACATTTAACAGTTATAAATTACGTATTTTCATAGTATTATTAAATAAAATAAAATAAAATAAAATAAAAACTTAAAAAAGCAATTTTTAGTACTTAATTTTTTTTTTTTTTTTTTACATGTTTATTAAATAAATCGAAGCTTGTTTGAAATTTGAACATGCAGATTTATAAATTGTTTATTTAATAAAAAAAAAATGAATTTGTAAAATTTCTTGCTTTACAACCCATACTATCTTCTCTTACTCCAAATGTTTTGAGATATTTTGTTTTAATTTAAAGTTCGAGATCTGAGATATTGTGAGAATTTTCACAGTATATATTAAACAGCTGTTTAAAACAGATATCTAAACAGTGTTATTTGTCAGAAAAATCTGAATGAGAATGGTTATGTGCTCCCCTAAACTTTCCCTCGGTAGATTATTCTAGCTATAGCCATGAAACATTAATGATTATATTCAAATTTAAATTTTTTTACACTTTTCAGAGAATTGATGAACACATTACTTTCTAAAATTTAATCGACTAAATTTGTTTAGTCTTGAATATTAATCTTTAATTAGATCAAGAGACTCGGCAGAATCTCAAGTGACGCAAGCGCAAAAACAAACGAACGCCACGACACTCAGCGGAAACGGAAAAACGAACGAAACTGCGACACTTATATATACACGAATTTAAAGATCAAAGAAACCGCTGAAAGCCGACACTTAATATCTCAGGAAATATGGGAGGTTATGTTCTGATAATTTCAAAATAGTCTTACACCTTCTGTCTGATCCTACCCTGAAATCGCTACATTTCTGTGTGCAATATATTTCGAGATATGAATTGGCTCATTTAAGCTATAAATGGACGCCCTAATGTGTAAGAATTTTTTCTCGAATATGGCTCGAGCGAATTTAGTTTAATTTATATATGATATTAATCGCTTTTATCTGATGTGCCTGACATCTCCCTTTTCCCTAGGAAAACTCTTGTTTTTTTTATAACTCAGTTTAAAAATCGAACTATTTTTACTACGCGATGCAAAGATTTCTATTGATAATTCTCAGAATTCTGAACAGGTGTTATTCGGTTTGGTCTTGTAGTTGGTTGGTTGGTTCAATCTGAATGCAGTCAATAAAAAATTCAGATTTTGTTTTTTAATGCAAGAAAGAAACTTTATTGTTTCTTTTAAATATTTATTGTATATATACGAAATAAAATTTCACCTAAATATATATATATTTTTTTTTTTTTTTTTTTTTTTGTTATAACGTAAATATTTAAGATTTTAAAATTTCGCATTTCGTCAAAAAACTATTTCGATAATATTTTAAATCAGGAAGTATTTTGTAATTATAAGTATTTTACTTCATAGTTATTGATGATAAATTTACAGTTTTTTAAAGAGAAAATATTTCACATTTTTCTTGGCTTTTAGTGTGACGTAAAACGCATCCATCAATCAATCCATCCATTCTCGGCTATTGGCTAATTTTTCACTTTTCATCTTGTATTAATACGCCGGGCAACAATAACAAATCGTATAAAGAAGAATTAAGTATTTAGATTGTAACTTATTAAATAAAGGATTTCATACTATATTTCAGGTAAGAAATATTATTTTAATAGTTTTATTATATTTTTTTCTGTGTTATAAATATAATATCCATTTTTAATTTTTGTTTACAATATTCGTGTCCAGTTGTAGATTAAAAGTTGCCGTAATCTTTGAAAATGAATAAAAAAAGTCTCACTGTCAGAGATAATACGTGTCCGGATTTTTCTGAATTCTTAAAAAATTTCCTGAAATATCTTTTAATATCATTAGTTATCCTAAAATTTTTCAATTTTTCCTGCTATTATGCTACGTATTGACATTTAAACCACCCAAATTACACAATCAAAAGCCAAACTGGCTCCATACTGTCACACTTTTCTGTGATCATTAGATAAATAATACTAATTAGATAATAACTCCTTTTGCCCAAGTACAGTAGAATCCTGATTCTAGGGCATCTCTTCTCTGAATCGATGGAGATATCCACCAACTGCAAATAATGACAGTCGTTAATTTCAACTTTCACTGACTCCTTTTGCTTATAAAATGCCTAAACCATCTTTTATTAAAATATGTATACTTGTATACCATGAATCATAAAATAATTCGTGATAAAAATAATAATCAACTTAAAAATTCCAACAACAATTTTCTGAACCTATCTGCAGCAAAATAAAATTTATTTTCAAACCATGAAGGCTGAACCAAGTCTCGTATCTCTAGAAATAATATCAATTCATAAAATATTTAATTTGTAGATGCAAATTTTTCATAAATTAATCTATACAACCAATGTAGTAATCTAGAGATATAATGCAAGTGTATTTTTAAGCCTAAACATTTCTTTAGTTGTTAAATTCATCTACAGAGCTTTAAAAAATCTGCTGCACCCGATGCCATGCTACACCGTTACTGCTGCTGGGATAAAAAGCTTTAAGTAACTTTAAGATCATTTTTAGTGTTGCACCGAGTAGCCATGTATCAAATACGGAGTAGTTGTAAGAAAGAATAATTGACGTACATATGAAGAATTTAGCACATCTTGAAATTAAAAAAAGACCTTTTGGACATAAAATTAAGTTAAACGGCAAACAGCATGTTTTCATGAAATGTTTCAGAACTTTTGTAGTGCATATACACAATTAGGTTCATCGTTATATTTGATATTTCCAGCTTAGTGGATTATTAAATCCGTAATAACTGATAACTTCATTCTTTATTATTAGTCTTTCTCATATGTGAATCATTCTCAGATAATTCTTAGAGAATATAAAAGTTCCTATACACTTGGGCTTAATTTAAGATGCATGAAGTTATTATATGAAATGAGAACATTAAAATAAATATTTTATCATTTCAAACATATCATTTCAAACATTGCATTAATCTTCAAATTCTAGAAGAGTAAAAAGATAGGTGGTTTTGGGCCATAATTTGAAAAACAACATTTTTGATTATTAAAATATATTTTTAACAACATTTTAGTGTATTTACTTTTTTCATAATTATTATTTTTTAAATTAAAAATTAATCTTTTCTTAAAGTTTTAAAAGTGTCTTACTTTTATTTGAACAAATATGTAACTAAAGTTTTATTTACAATATTAGTATAATATAAGGGTTCTTTTTTCTAAAATATTTTATTTTTGTCTGTTTTATAGATACAATAAGTTTTTATTAAAAAAAAAAAAAAAAAAAAAAAAAAAAAAAAAAATTGCATTTTACATGCATACAAGATGGTTATACTCAAATTCTTGTAACTAAAATGGATAAGCTCATATCATGATTCGTCTCTATACAGAGTTTGGTGGCAATCTACTCACCTGTTTTAACTGCAAAAAGCTGTTTGCAGCAAAAAGTTTAATGACTTTATATTTTCATACAGGTGACGGGTTTTTACTTTTTAATGCTAATATTTTTAGAAGTTTTTGCATAGATATTATCTCATATTATTATACGTTCAAACAGTGCAAGTGATAATAATTATGGAATTTTTAGCCATAATATTTGCATTTTTTTTTTTTTTTTTTTTTTTTTTTTAAGGATACAATTTTTTGTATAAACTCAAAGCTGGTATCCAATGAACTGACACTATAAGTAATATACCTACTTTTAAACTTTCCTGCAAGTTATCTAGGGTTTAAAAAAAAAAAAAAAAAAAATCCGTAGTTTGTATTTACTTTAAGTTGAAAAATAAAGTGCAGTATTGAACTACTAAAAAACTTTTCATTTATTTTACGGTCAACTCCCTCTAACTCTCAAAAGTTTTGTCCACAGGTTATGCGGATTATAGGAATTTGCAGATTAGAGATCATTGCCTTTGATTACAGTTTTCTTTTGCAGATACAAAGTCAGTTATTATTAATTCATAAATAGACATAAAAATGGAAAGACGATTTCTAATAAATTTTAGAATAAAATATTTCTTCAATATTAATAAAACTAATCTATCTCATTCATATATGATGATAAATAATTCAAGCATATTCAAATAATAGGTACCTGTATAATGTAAATAAACATATTTAAAAAATACAAAACAAAATACTTTTGAAAGTTCAGAAATAATATTCATCACTGATTAATTTTGTTAAACATTGATGTAATAGTGCTAGTCTGCATGAATTGCAGGATAATAAATACAAGAATGTTACACCCCCCCCCCTTTCCAATTTTGTTTCAAAGCAAGGATTAAGATAAAAATTTAGTTTTAAAAAGAAAAAAAAAAGTAAAAATGTGAGAAAGGTGAATTTTTTTTAAATATGAGATGTAAATTTCTTTTACATTAAAAAATCAATTATGGATTAGAAGGATTTGCAGATTATAAATCTGTGGATTAGAGGGAGTTGACTGTACTGTATATGACTATAAAGAAAATAAAGTTTTTGATGATATTTTGTAATACAGTATCGACTACTGGTTCTTTTAATTAACTGGATGTTTGTTAAAAACTGTTTTATCAGAAAATATAAGAAAGTGATCCAAACTATTATTTATTACCAGTTAAAGAAATAAAATTGTCTAAATTATAAACCTTTACACTGTTTAAATTAAAATTGATTTTTTTTTACTGGATTTTGAGTATTTTAGAACGTAATCATCAGATAACGAAGATCACTATGGTAAAAATATCCATAATTATTAATTAAATATGTTATTAAATTTTTATAGGTATAATTTTAAAGTTACTTAAAGTTGTTTATAAGATAAATGCATCCATTGTATCCACTAAGCTGGAAGTATCAAATATAACGATGAACCTAATTGTGTATATGCACTACAAAAGTTCTGAAACATTTCATGAAAACATGCTGTTTGCCGTTTAACTTAATTTTATGTCCAAAAGGTCTTTTTTTAATTTCAAGATGTGCTAAATTCTTCATATGTACGTCAATTATTCTTTCTTACAACTACTCGGTATTTGATACATGGCTACTCGGTGCAACACTAAAAATGATCTTAAAGTTACTTAAAGCTTTTTATCCAAGTAGCAGTAACGGTGTAGCATGGCATCGGGTGCAGCAGATTGTTTAAAGCTCTGTAGATGAATTTAACAAAAAGAAATGTTTAGGCTTAAAAATACACTTGCATTATATCTCTAGATTACTACATTGGTTGTATAGTTTTAATTTATGTAAAATTTGCATCTACAAATTAAATATTTTATGAATTGATATTATTTCTAGAGATACGAGACTTGGTTCAGCCTTCATGGTTTGAAAATAAATTTTATTTTGCTGCAGATAGGTTCAGAAAATTGTTGTTGGAATTTTTAAGTTGATTATTATTTTTATCACGAATTATTTTATGATTCATGGTATACAAGTATACATATTTTAATGAAAGATGGTTTAGGCATTTTAATTTCATGAGGGAAGGCTTATTTTATAAGCAAAAGGAGTCGGTAAAAGTTGAAATTAACGACTGTCATTATTTGCGGTTGGTGGATATCTCCATCGATTCAGAGAAGAGATGCCCTAAAATCAGGATTCTACTGTACTTGTGCAAAAGGAGTTATTATCTAATTAGTATTATTTATCTAATGATCACAGAAAAGTGTGACAGTATGGAGCCAGTTTGGCTTTTGATTGTGTAATTTGGGTGGTTTAAATGTCAATACGTAGCATAATAGCAGGAAAATTTTAAGAATTTTAGGATAACTAATGATATTTAAAGATATTTCAGGAAATTTTTTAAGAATTCAGAAAAATCAGGATATCTCTGATTGTGAGACTTTTTTTATTCATTTAAAATAATCTGAATTAAACTGTAATAGAAAGTTTAAATTGCTTAACAGGATTTTATACAAATCAGAATATAATACTCTATGGCCAAGTTCATGAAACATAACTCGCCCCTTTCTTTCATGGACGTTTAAATGCATGCTAAACTAAGTTTTTCTTAAAATATTTCAGATGTATAAAATAAATAATTTTTTCAAAGATTACGGCAACTTTTAATCTACAACTGGACACAAATATTGTAAACAAAAATTGAAATTGGATCGTATATTTACAACACAGAAAAAAATATAATAAAACTATTAAAATAATATTTCTTACCTGAAATATAATATAAAATCCTTTATTTAATATCTACAATATAAACACTTAGGGTCGTATTCACCAAACTTCATTGATCGAGGATTAAACCATGGATCAGAAAATCCGAGAATCAAAGCTAACACTGGATTAAATTCCTACGGTATTCACCATTAGCCGATTGCGTGATCCATGGATTAACTGGGAGAGAAAGAAAAGCTTCGTTTTGATTGGCCAAAAACGAAGATAGATGTTCGGATTCACCGTTCGGCTTCAATTAACCAGGGATGAGGACTTTCAGACTTTTCTTAATTTTTTAAAAACAATTTTCAGGTTTTTGCTTCTAAATATTCTTATTTTTGTTCAATTTTCTTTCTTTTGACTGTTTCTAAATAATTTATTTTCATATATTTTCCAGTTTGGCTTATAGAAAGTATGATTTTGTGTATCTGTTTCTTCTTTTACTACTAAAATTAAATTATTTTTGAGTTTTGCTGATACTTTCAGACTTTTCGTCTATTTCCCACTCACATCTCAGATTAACTAATCAATCGGATTTGAAGATTAGAAAGGGTAAAAAGCAAATTGGCACGGCAAAAAACACGATTTGCTCTTGTTTACGCACGGATTAAGAATCAATTTTACTGTAGAACATTTTTTTAAAGAATAATCACGCAGACGACAACTGTTTACGCTACGATTTAAAATTTTGATTGTTATGAATAAAAGAAAAAATTTCTCCGAACTACGCCCCTCCCCCCCCCCAACACACACACAAGCAATGCCCCTGACTGTAGACCAATTACATAAGCTATATCAAGCAGTCTTCAAAAATTAGTGATTTTTTTTTAATTGAAAATATTTTTAAATAACTTTAATTAATTTTTCTTTATTTTAGTTAGCTCATTAGATTACTTAAAAATTTGGTTTGGAATAAGTTTTAAACTAAAACAATCAAATGAAGATAGCTTTTCCCTTGTTTCATTTATTTACCAGTTTTCAGTAGTTATTTCGGGTACATTTCTAAGTAATTAATAAAAAGGTTAAAAAATATACAAGTTTATTAAATAATTTTATGAGAAATTGGGAAAAATATATAAATTAATGAAAACTTTATAAGCTAAAACCATAAATTATGAAACACGCAACAATTGTTTCCGTCGAAGTACAACCTTTCATCAGGCAGAAAAAAAAAAGCACGATAATTCGACACGATATTATTATTGCACACATTTGTAATTTAAGGTGCTACTTTACAAACTTCATTCAACAAAAAATAATTTGGTGCATTTTTTATACATTATAGTTATATCATCATATGAAAGATATTTGGTTAAAATTGAAAAGTTTAAAATTTCTGCTATGCTACCCATTAAAATAAATCAATTTGTGAATTAATCTTTAACGATTAAGCTCATGGAAATGAAGGAGAAGATATATATCTTTATTGATAGCAAAAATCGCTTAATCAGCAAAATTTTATTTGACATGACAGAACAGAGTATAATGTCGTCAGAAATAATATTAACTGAATTCAATTTTAATTAAGTAAAAACACAATGATAAATATGTATCATTAAATAATTATAGCATATTTTTTAATCAAACTCTTGTTCAAAATCAGGTATTTAAAGACTGTGTTTCAAGATTAAAATATAAAAGCATCATCAAAATGATTTTAAAAGCAATTTGCTGCTAATAAAACAAAATTTATATTTCTTTCATGTTCAATATTTACGAAGCTAAGCTGCGTAGTACGCATGTGTTACGAAAAGATCCGAGAATTATCTCTGTTAATTCTCCCATATTCGAGGATCAAAAAAGAAGTGTTAAAGTAGCCGGTGAACTGCGAATTTTCGTTGGAGAATACCGATTTTCGTATGATCGAGCGATTACCGCTGATGCGAGATTTAATCCGAGTGTTAAGAAGTTGGTGAATACGGCCCTTAATGTGCTATAGTTTTTTTTTTTTTTTTTTTTTTTTTTTTTACGATTTGTTCTCCGGCGTATTAATACATTGAGATGAAAAGTGAAAAATTAGCCAATAGCCGAGAACGGATGGATTGATTGATGGATGCGTTTTACGTCACACTAAAATCCAAGAAAAATGTTCACTTTACAGTGTACACCTTTCACCTGTTTTGAAGGGAAAATTTGAAGTGATTATTATTTCCATCTAATAGCAGGCGTGTAAAGGGATGTTGGTGATTTATCATTCTGATAAACACTTAATTAAAAATAAATAAAATATTTAATTTTACATTAAAAGCATTTAAAACCTTTAAAATTACCGTTCCACACAATCGGTGTAAGGTATTTAATTTTAAACTATATTAATTTAAAACGAAGTGTTGAATTACTAAACTAAATACATGAAAAAACCTTTTCCCTCTTGAAACCGCGGGAGTCTACAAAATACCTTACACCAACCAAAACAACCAATCAGGTTCGTACATCGGTGTAACCAAGAGAAAAATTAAAACAAGAATAAAAGAACACATAAAAGATATCAAAACAGGAAGTCAGAATACAGCCTTGGCCAAAACATTTT
This sequence comes from Salticus scenicus, assembly GCA_963930645.1. Classification (NCBI taxonomy): domain Eukaryota; kingdom Metazoa; phylum Arthropoda; class Arachnida; order Araneae; family Salticidae; genus Salticus; species Salticus scenicus. The sequence continues at coordinate 44,205,877 of OZ005656.1, forward strand.
ACAAAGAAGATATTAATATAAATTTTGAACAAACAGCTAAAATAGCCAATTATGAGGATTATAACTACGCAATGTACTGCAAATCCATTGAGATAGCAACCAATAGGAACACTTGCAATGACAGCGGCTCAGTAGCTCCGGACAGAATGTGGCGCCATGTTTAGAAAAGTAAAAACCATCACAACAGTCCAAGTCACGCACAGAGGAGGCCGTCTGACGAGAACCGGGAACCCGGTGGAAAAGTTTAACGGCAAGCAACGAAGTCAGTAAAGGTTTTTTCATGTATTTAGTTTAAAATATTTAATATTTACATTTAGTGGCAATCTATTCACCTGTTTCCTGTTTAAAGTTTAATTACATATTTTTATAAATTTTTAGTTTTATATTATCGATAAACACTATTACTAATTTTTTTCTTTTCAATTTAGTGCATAAAAATAATGAAATTCTTACAGCTACTTAGTATTGGCCAAGTAGTTGGTCAAAATTTGACTGCATATAGAGTACTCAGCAGATTAGCTGAGTGCAAAGTACATATCAAGTACTTGATGCAGCTCTAGTTAATAAATCAGATGATAAAAAGAGAGGGGGGGGGGCTAAAACTAGAGCTGTACTTTGTGCTAAGTATTCGGCCAATACAGAGTAGTTGTGAGAATTTCATTAATCTTATGCATTATTGAAAGAAATGTGTTAATGAGTGATATTTATTTTATACTAGCCGCCTTCGGCGACCAGCTGGCTCGCGATCCTTGAAAAATCCGACCTTGAAAAATCCGACTTGAAAAACTCCCGCTCGGTGGCGCCCTCTTCCCATTTCACTACATGAAACAGCCTGTTCGCTCACCATGTTATGATCCTTCAAATTTATGACTTTGAGCAAAGTCCTGCTCGATGGCGCCTTATCCCCGTTTTATAACCTTCCTTGCTCATTAGAATTTTAAATATTGAAATTTTAAAATATTACAGCACCATCTGGTGGTAGAAATTTCTGTAATTGATTGTTCAATTCTAAATCAACAAAGCTTTCAAATGATGTATTACTTATGAAATTATTTTAATTAGTAACTTAGATACCAAAGAAAACCTAATCAGGAAATCTTTAAATGTGTAAATCAGGTGAAATCTTGAATTCCACTTTCGATAATATGAAAGTACTTTAAAATATCATTCGAATAATGTATTAAAAATAATTTAATCACAATTAGAATTTGAAATATTGAAATTTTAAAATATTGCAGCGCCATCTGGTGGTAGAAATTTCTGTAATTTATTGTTCAATTTCAAATCAACAAAGCTTTCAAATGATGTCTTACTCATGAAATTATTTTAATTACCGTAATTTTGTGTATAATATAACCTGCAGGTAATCTATAAAAAAAAACCTTGACTTTGTATATCCTGCGGGGTATCTATCGCGAACAACGAGAAAATCAACATCAGTCTCATTTTTGTTTCGGAAGTCTCGATTATTAACGCATAATAAAGATGAAATTGAGGACAGTGAAAAGGAATTTGATGAGGATTTGAATTAAATATTTTATGAATTGCTATGATTTCTTATCTGCCTTCATGGTTTGAAGATAAATTTTATTTTGCTGCAGATAGGTTCAGAAAATACTGCTATTGGGGTTTTTATGTTTATTATTATTTTTATCATGAATTTTTATATAATTCATGGTATATGCATTTTAATGAAAGATGATTTGGGCACTTTAAATTCATGGAAGGTTTATTTTATTTCATTAATAAAAGGAGTCGATAAAAGTGGAACTTAACGATTGTCATTATTTGTGAATGGTGTATATCACCATCGATTCAGAGAATAGATATCCTGGAATCAGGAATCTACTGTGCATGGGCAAAAAGAGTTAGTTTATTTAAAGAGAGAAAAACATCAAATTTCTTAATTTGTGTATATCACCCCATCAATGCAATCACAGTCCAATGCACCTAAAAATGAGTGCTAAAAAATGATAAATTTTGTAAAGCAAGCATCATAAAAAAAAAAAATAATAATAATAAATAATAATTGTTTTTTGTACTCAAAAAAAAAAAAAAAAAAAAAAAAAAAAAAAAAAAACTTATATCCTCATCAGAAAAAAGCAGGGTTGGCAAGTTTCTTCCAAATGGAAGAATGGAAGAAACTGTTTTTCTTAAAAATTTATGTTATAAATTGCAGATTTGTAAGATACAATGGATGCATTTATCTTATAAACAACTTTAAGTAACTTTAAAATTATACCTATAAAAATTTAGTAACATATTTAATTAATAATTATGGGTATTTTTACCATAGTGATCTTTGTTATCTGATGATTACGTTCTAAAATACTCAAAATCCAGTTTAAAAAAAAAAAAAAATCAATTTCAATTTAAACAGTGTAAAGTTTTATAATTTAGACAATTTTATTTCTTTAACTGATAATAAATAATAGTTTGGATTTGGATCACTTTCTTATATTTTCTGATAAAGCAGTTTTTAACAAACATCCAGTTAATTAAAAGAACCAGTAGTCAATACTGTATTACAAAATGTCATCAAAAACTTTTTCTTTATAGTCATATACGGTATAGTCAACTCCCTGTAATCCACAGATTTATAATCTGCAAATCCTTCTATTCCATAATTGATTTTTTAATGTAAAAGAAATTTACATCTCATATTTCAAAAAAATTCACCTTTCTCACATTTTTACTTTTTTTTTTTAAACCAAATTTTTATCTTAATCCTTGCTTTGAAACACAGTTGGAAAAGGGGGGGGGGGGGGGGGTAACATTCTTGTATTTATTATCCTGCAATTCAGGGTTGGGTTTTTGCCGGCAAAAAGTGGAAAAAAATGGCAAAAATTGGCAAAAATGGAAAAAAATTAGGAAAAGTGGAAAACAACACAATTCCTTTGAATTTTCACCCTTTACACTTTGGCACCTCAATGAAAAAAATGTTTGAAGATTTTTTAATTTAAAAAGTAATTATAATTAATTAATTAATATAATATATATAACCAGTGTCCGACAAATTCCGGGTGCCAGGGTGACTATAAATATCCATTGGTGACCAGTTACGGCAGACTGACAAAAAAATTTTTGTGCATTTACAATATTTTTTATGTATATTTTTGTTTTTCCTCCCACCTTCTTGTCTTGGTATAAAAGATGACATTGCTGATGTATTGAATGAATAGTATGAGTTTAATGTTTTCTGAAAAATTTAACAATTATTTCTGTTTTTGAAAGGTGTTTTTCCATGAAAGATAAATTCCCATATTTGATAAATCTTCTTACTACTATACTGGTACTTTCCATGTCAACATCTTTGTTAAACAAGATTCAATAAAATAAACACTATCTAAAGCAAACTATGTTCGAATTTACAACGAGAAAACTTAAATAGTATGATATTTATCAAATGGATTCTCTTTAAAGGAATTCTGTCCTGAAAAATTAATAGACAAATAGTATTTTAAAGCCAAAACTTAAACACTCTCAATATATTTGATTATATTAAAGGTAAAAATAATATTTATTTCTGTGGATTTTTTCCCCCCAATAGTTTGTTTTTATCTTTATAAATAAAAAATAGTTATTTTTTTTTTTAATTTCCTTAGTTCAAATTTTTAACTGAATAGTTCATTTATTCAATGTAAAATAATATGTGAATGACCTGCATTAATTATACAATTATGAAATATTATTAATTTTTGCTGTGAGTATTGTCATAGAAATAATTCACTATTTCTGGCTCCTAAGATATTGAAACTTTGTCAGTCCCTGAACATAACCCTAAAAACAAAACTACAAAATTATATTTTTATTTTATTAAAGTAAGAAAAATCTTAAGTAAGACATATTCAAAGAGAGAGAGAGAGAGAGTTTACTTGCAATTTACATTTCAATTCCAAAAAATGCATGATCAGTGACTGACTGGCAAATTTTAGAACAGCTGAGTCAATAATTGACTCAATATTTGACTTTTCCCCACTGTAAACAAAAATATGTAATACACTGAAAAACACAAATATTCTAGTAATTAATTATTGAAGAATATTTTTTAGATAGGTAATTTAAATATTTTAAAAAATGAAAAAAATTGTTAATTGTTGATGTTAAAAATTTCAGTTTAAAGAAATTTTAGAATGCATTATTTTAATGATGGATTCATGATCTCTGGTTTTAATTTGTTAAAATTATGATTTAAATATTAAAATCCTTAAAACCCTGCTTGAAATACTGGTAATTTTTGCCACTGGCAAAAATTGTGGCAAAAACTATTTTTTCCGGGGTGGTTTTTTCCACGGTTTTTACCATGGTTTTTTCCACTTCGGCAAAAATTGGCCAACCCTGCTGCAATTCATGCAGACTAGCACTTAAAACAAACCACTATTACATCAATGTTTAACAAAATTAATCAGTGATGAATATTATTTCTGAACTTTCAAAAGTATTTTTTTTTTTTTTGTATTTTTTAAATATGTTTATTTACATTATACAGGTACCTATTATATGCAAATATTATGGCTAAAAATTCCATAATTATAATCACTTGCACTGTTTGAACGTATAATAATATGAGATAGTATCTATGCAAAAACTTCTAAAAATATTAGCATTAAAAAGTAAAAACCCATCACCTGTATATATTTAGTGTTTGTTTTCAAATAACTTATTTTTCTAAAAATATTTTTAATATTAATTGGATTATAGTTTAGATTTGACATTATATTTATGCTTTCAGTTTATATAGTTCATAAATTTTAATTTTAAACATCTGTTTTGTCTTGTGGTTGGTTTCTTCAATTTCTTCCAGTTTTTTCCAGTTTCTACCACTATCCTGGAAGAAACCCAACCCTGGAAAAAAGAAAAAAAGAAAGAAATGCATGACTGCAGTGATGCAGCATCAAAGTTGCGTACAAAATTTTAAATTTATTATTTATCTAATGATCACAGAAAAGTGTGACAGTATGTCTTTTGATTGCATAATTTGGGTGGTTTAAATGTCAATATGTAGTATAATAGCCGAAAAATTCAAGAATTTTAGGATAACTAATGATATTTAAAGATATTTCAGGAAATTTTTTAAGAATTCAGGAAAATCAGGATAAGTATTATCCCTGCTTTTGAGACTTTTTTTATTCATTTGAAATAATTTGAATGAAACTGTATTATAGAAAGTTTAAATTGTTTAACAGGATTTTATACATATCAGACAATATAAAACTCAATGGCCAAGTTCATGAAACATTATTCACCCCTTTCTTTCTTCTTCTTGGACGTTTAAATGCATAACTAAGATTTTTTTTTTTTTTTTTTTTTTTCATTTCTTAAAATATTCCAGATGTATAAAATAAATTTTTTAAGGAGTACAGAGACTCTCAATCTGTAAACTTGACACAAATAATATACAAATATTGTAAGCAAAACTTAAAAATGGATCGTTTCTACGTGCTTGACAATGCTTGTTTACAGACAAAAAATATAATAGTCCGTAAACCTGTATTTAATAATTCTATGAAATCGTAATCTATAGCTATAAAATGCTACAGTATCTTTGAAATACGTAAAATCACTTTAAGTAATTTAAGATGCACAATAAGTTAGGGGAACAAGCTAATTGTTGCGGTTTGTCTTTAAGATTTACCTTCTACATGCAAACATGATGACAACTTTCATAATAATATCATTACGGGGTCTTTGAAAGATGAAAAAGGGAGGTGTACAAACCTTTGTTATAACAAACCCATATACCAATTTGCAATATTCTACGACCAACAGTTTTTGAGTTATTCAAGATACACACATACGTACATACAGATGCTATGAAAAGTCATGTTAAGTCAATGATATTTCTGAAATGGAAACTCATTTTAAGACCATTGTTGCATATGTATAACTAGACATCAGGACCGTCACAAATATAAATTTGCAACATTTTACGATCATTCGTTTTTGAGCTGTGCAAGATACAAAATCCATTTCACAAATCGGGATTACTACAATACTTCCTTATACTCAACCTTAAAATGAACCCACCCTTCCTACAAGCCAGAACGAAGGAGGACACTTTGGTTTTGTCGTTTTGGTCCCACTAATTTTTTGCTATCTTTTAAATATATGAGTTTTTTAGTATGATAGCATATTTGTTGATACAGACAAATTGAAATGCTCTTAAAATATCTTTAATAAGGAATATCTTATAGGTAAATATATAAATTTTCAACATTATGATTGCTCCCTAGCCATTGAGATTCAGGGAATTTTGTTCTGATTTTTTAAAAGAAAATTTAATATATTTAATTATTATTTTTTATTTTTTTATTGCCATTGCCTTTTTTTTTTTTTTTTTTTTTTTTTTTTTTTTTTTTTAGATTTAACTTACTTTAATCGATGTAATTTGATTTTTAATTTAAAATTAGTTACTAAATTTTGTGACTTGAAAAGTATTGTTAACAATAACAACAATACCTTATTATTGAAAAGGAATCGCCATTTGAATATATATTTATTAATAAAGTCTGAATTAATTTAAAAATAATAAAATACAGATAGTTTTCTTTAAAAAAAGAAAAAGAAAGAAAGAAAACCTTAGGATATTAAATGTAATTTGCTTTTAGTGACAGAATGCTATTTCTTTCAATGAACTAATTATTAACTTGCAACTATCATAGACTATTTTTTCATACGCATAAGCGTGTGATCATTTATGAATTTTTTAAATTTATAAACAGTAAAGAGCCAGAAATCTGCCGAAGTCTGAAATCCGCAACAACTTGTCAGATACAAACAATGAAATTCACTATTAATAAATTACAAAACTGCAAATCCGAATTTTTGAAAAAGACCTTAAATAATAATTTTATGTTTGCATTTTATGATTACAAAAAAGAAAAACCAAATAATAATATGTAAGACTGCAAGGTCCAAGTTGCTGCTAATGAAATTATTGACAGTATATTAAATTCATCAAAAGAAAATAATGATTATTGTGATATGATGATATCAATCAGGTAAATAATAACAAACTAATTTTTTAAAATGCTTTTTGATGAAGGCATAATTTTTAAGGAAGAACTCAATAAAATTCGTAGAAAAATAAATTTGTGTTGCTACTATTTACAATAAATAAAAAAATAAATAAATCGTGCAGGTTCAAGTTCGGTTTAAAATTAGCTACGTGTGAACAGATTTTATCTAAGTTTGACAATTTTTTTTTTTTTTTTTTTTTTTTTTTTTTTTTTTTACTTATTGTTTTCATTATATATTTTTGTTAATGTTCATTATTATTCTTATGTACCTTGTAATTTAATATTCAGTGTTATTATTCACTAGTATGTGTTTAGTTTGATTAATATTCTGTTTTTATTATTCAAAGTGAAAATCATTTTTTATGGACTCCAAAATCCTGAAATCAGCACAACCTCTGGTCCCGAGCTGTCCGGATTTTTGACTCTCTACTGTATTAATTAATTTATATATAATATATATATATATATAGTATATATATGTATGTTTGTGGGAGAGAAAGAGAGATGTTTCATTCGATTTGATTGTGATTTAATTTTTATCATTAATCTAAGAGGAATTTATTTCAAAATCTGTGTTATATTTATAATAATAATAAAATGTATGTTTGTTTGTCCGGGATATTTAATTATGTTAATCATGTACGTAAATTGCTAACCATGTACATAAATTCATTTTCTTTCAATTATAATGATTTTATTTTTAAAATGAAAAAAATGTAAGTAGTCCAATAATTAATCAAATATGCACATTGCATGTGTCAAGGTTTAGAAAATGTTGATGCACAATTTCTTATCTTTTTAGTTCATGTTTAACTTATGTTTTTCAAAAAAATATGTTATGTCCCTATTCCCTATGACTAAAAACAATGCCCTTGCCCACATTGAAATCTCAGTAGCACCTTGCAATTTGTTTCACACATTTTCTCTTCCACAGACAGTAAAAAAGAATTTCACTGTTTTGTTTCAGTGCATTTGAAAAAAAAAAAAACGGGGGGGACACTTTTAATAAAAAAAAATTTAACAATATTGTAAGGGATTAAGATGGAAGAAAAATGCTTTTCCAATTCTGTGTGATTATAACTATTTCCTGTGTTTGACAAATATATCCGGATTGACAGAGAAGAAAATGACTCAAGTTTAGCAGATCTGTACAAATTAAATCCAGAGATCATTATTTAGGTTCTTCGTATCTTCTTTTATTATTAAACTAACATTTAGGAGATGCTTGGATAAAGCATCAATTTCCTACAAATTTTGTATTCGAGCTATCTGAATTTGAATGTGATAATTAAGAGTCGCATTAGTGTTTTATATTAAAAACCTTGTATTTATTTAAACTGAAATTTTGGGGACTTTGATAAATTAACAATGCTTAGATCTTCGGTGTTAACTGATACACTTTATCATTCAAAATTCGATCTGAAATAATAAATTTTCTGTTCCATGTGTCCTATTGTTACATCATTTTCAACAAAGGTTGAATATGATGTAATATCAATCAATAAATATGATATCATACTAAAAAAAAAACCTCATATATTTAAAAGATAGCAAAAAATTAGTGGGACCAAAGTGTCATGTACCCAAGCCAGAAAGACTTGTTTTAATCTTTTGATTAATTAATCAATAACCCTTAAAAAGTAATGATATCAGTACAAAAACCCTTAACGGGTTAAAAGTTTGTGACGCAGCTACTTTATCGCTATAAGAATTTGAAATATGGGTCTTAAAAATAATGATATCAAATTTTAAGTGACGCTTTGCTATTGGTTAAAATATACATAGATTTTTCTTATTTGATCATTTGCTTTTTTCTTTTATTTATATTTACAATGCAAACATATTTTTAACTTCAAGATAAGACAAATATATAAAATATACTCACTGATGCTTTTTCATTTGCATTTCCATTTCAAAATAACAGTTTTAAGAGGAATGATATCAAAATTCCAGTGACGCCTCAATGTCACTTTAAAAGATTTGTTTTTAGATTCCACTAAAATTACCTTTGTTTTGTCTAATAAAGTATATTTACACATTGAAACAGTGCTTTTAATTTTCAAGTATACTGTCAAATAATCACACTTTCACTGAGTTTGCATTATAAATTGAAATTATTTATTTCAATAAATTGATTTGTCTTTTGCGTCACGCTATCCAAAACTGTGAGTAAAATTTATGTAAATGTTACTTTGTATCATAGTATCCAACTAAGTCAAAATTTGTTTGTGCAAAGAGATAGTGTGATGCAAAGAAAACATTTGCACAAATTTTACTTGCAGTTTTGGATAGCGTGACGCAAAAGACAAATCAATTTATTGAAATAAATAATTTCAATTTATAATGCAAACTCAGTGAAAGTGTGATTATTTGACAGTATACTTGAAAATTAAAAGCACTGTTTCAATGTGTAAATATACTTTATTAGACAAAACAAAGGTAATTTTAGGGGAATCTAAAAACAAATCTTTTAAAGTGACATTGAGGCGTCACTGGAATTTTGATATCATTCCTTTTAAAACTGTTATTTTAAAATGGAAATGCAAATGAAAAAGCATCAGTGAGTATATTTTATATATTTGTCTTATCTTGAAGTTAAAAATATGTTTGCATTGTAAATATAAATAAAAGAAAAAAGCAAATGATCAAATAAGAAAAATCTATGTATATTTTAACCAATAGCAAAGCGTCACTTAAAATTTGATATCATTATTTTTAAGACCCATATTTCAAATTCTTATAGCGATAAAGTAGCTGCGTCACAAACTTTTAACCCGTTAAGGGTTTTTGTACTGATAATTATACGTATATTAAATATGTAAATTTATGATACATATAATTATATATAATCACATATAAGGTAATATAAGGTAATATAATTACACATAATTACATATATGACATGTGTGCAATATATGCAATTATAATATATATAATTATATGTATATTTATAACGCATATTAAATTTTTCATATAATGTGTATTCATTCCAAGATTGCTAAATTACTGAGGGTAAAACTGTAGAGGGCTGCTATACTGCGATTTCCTTCGTTTAAGAGGAGGCTATACATCAAAAAACGCATTTTGAAAAAAGTCTGAAAAGAACTGATTTTATTTCTAAAATATTTACTCTGACACCTTGTGCTTTCTAATAGTTTTTGATGTTTTTTGTTCTTAATATTTACAGAAACCTATATAAGAATTTTTTCCATCAGTAAACATTTTTTCATAATCTTAAAAAAAAAAAAAAGAAAAAAAAAGTTTTCATTCATAAAACAAAAAAAAAAAACAAAAAACAAAAAAAAAAAAACAGTAAATTATAGATGCTACAATTATTTTTATACCAGTGTAATATAATTGTCTTTTCCTTTAGAATAAAATTTCCGTTCTTTTTTGTATAAATTTCAAATAGCTTTCTTTTGTACAAGAAAGGAAATAATTTTCATTCCGTGCTTGACGTTTTAATCGCTATGAAAATATACAGAAATTAAAGATATCCTAGTGAAAATTAAACAGATTTACAGCAATTCGATATTAATGTATATTTGTCATTGTGAGTGACATTTGTGGGTCAAACAGGATTTCCACTTCTGTGGAATGTTAAGATTAAATCCTGTTCTTGTCTTCATGTTAAGTATTCAGTGATATAATCCGTATCTTCTAAATGCTGTGCTAAAATTGCTTTCCTCTGTCGGAGTGTTTGACATAAGAGAATTACTTGTTCCAATCACAATTAATGGTATGATATTTCCGCTGACTTTTATAAGTCATAGGATAATAAATTACAGTTAAAGAACATTTGTCCAAGTGTTTTAATTACATTTTATCAAAGTGTTGTGCAAAATACATGTTTTTTTTATTTATAGTTATATGCAATGTTGAAAAATTTAAATGTTTGTAACAGTTAAATATGTATATGTATATATATATATATATATATATATATAATTCTTCATATAATATATATTTATTCCAAGATTACTGCACTGCTCGGCGTAAAACTGGCGAGGGCTGCTATATTTTGATTTCCTTCGTTTAAAGGAAAGCTATATCTCAGATTCTGTAGTACATAGTTCAACAAAACTTGATATTTAAGAGATATGCATGCAAAATTGTAGCTCAATCGGGTGTTAGAAAGTGGCCAAAATGCAATTCTTAGATTTGACCCATACACATTAATAAACTATTTTCCAAATTAAGTAATATCATTTTTAAAAATAAAAATTTTCACATACTATTTTTTTCCTTTTTATATAAAAAAAGCTCCATGTATAAGTCATAATAAAAACTTTGGTTAATATAAAATTTGTTAAAGTGAATATAACGTTAACCTTTTCGAATATCTGAAATTTGTATTTCAAATTTGTATCCCCTTATTCTTCAGAAATGTTCCATTTTCTTTTAAATGTTTGTTGACTGATCTCAAAAACACTTAAAATGGATAAATGTTTCGTAAATTTGATAAAAGCTTATTTCTTTCAAAATCCTAAGTCTATAATTAAATTTCATGTTTAGCCAAAGTTTGCATTATAAAGCACTTAGCAATTACGTGCATATCCTAATATCGAAACATTTTTGGATTTTCCGATAAACATTTTTCAGGATAATTTATTTACCTAATGCATCTTTAGACAGTATAGAAATTAGATTACTGTAGTTCTGCAATAATGAGGAATGAAACATGATATTTTGTTTAAATTAAGATTGAATTCAATATTCGATTATTTCGAAAAGAATCTAATATTGTTTAAAATACCTACAAGGGATGTATTGCAAATATAAGTCAAAAAAAAAAAAAAAAAGATAAACTTAAATACATTGGTTAAAGTATTTTCAACATTTTTCTTATACTGAAAACAAATTTAAGGCTTTAATCTAATGTATTTAATTTGATATGAAAAATGAACAATGCTAATTTGTTGAAGTATTTTTCAGAATTAAAATATTAACATTCAGTGTTACATACGAAGAAATATCAAGCAATCATTCTGATAAAATGTTAAATTTTAAATAATCTTATATATATATATATATATGGTCATTACTACTTTCTATTTCGCGAATATGGCAAATTTGAAAATAGGTGCATTGGAAAATATCACACGGTAGGCTGGCTCACTGATCAGATTGCAGTAAAATACAAACAACATTTGTATTCGTTATTATGAATTATAAATAACATTAAGTTTTTAAATACATTAATAAAAGCAAAGTGGCATCTGTCCCTCTGTGTGTTGTCTCTAGAAATATCAACCGCACTTACACCGTGACATTTGCAAACACTTGAATGTTTCTGAGAGTACCTCGAAGCCAAATTTTCGAATTTTTAATTAGAAAATCTATATATTAATTTGAAACATGTTTTTATCTGTCTCCACTATATTGAAAGAACTACTGGGTGTAAAAATTTGGTTGAGGTGTCTAAAAAAAGGTCTTGGTCTGTAGATGTGCTATGAAAAAATAAAAATAAAAAAAAGTCGAACGGTTTCCCCCCCGGGGGGGGGAAACGGGTTAAAAACACGTTTACGAGCTTAACTAAACTCCAAATTACTTCATGGTGAAGAAATTGTGCATATGGGGACTAGAGTCGAATACTAAAAAATCACTTTCTGCGAATTTCGAATTTTCGATTTTAAAGGGGGGAAAAAGGGGAAAGTAGATTTGGAGGGGGGGGGATTAGTTTGAGAGGGAAATCCGTTCTAGACCCACACATGTAGCACCTCAATTTAAAGGTCTTGAAATTTCATGTCTATTGGGGATGTTCGTATACAATATAGGGCGACCCCTGTTGGTGAAAAATGGAACTAGGTGATTTTGCTGTAGACCCTATTATGTTACATCTTATTTTAAAGGTCTTGGTATTTCCTGACCGTTGGTGATGTTCGTACAGAACACACTGTGCCCCGTGGCGGGAGAAAGTGCAACAAAGGATTTTGCAGTTGACACCACCATGTCACACCTTATTTCAAAAGTCTTGGAAATTCAAGGTGATTGGTGATGTTCGTATGCAACATACTGCGCTCCCTGGTGGAGGAAAGTGTATTTTGCAGCGCGTGCGTAGCATGCATGCTATACGGTGCCGCAGCCACAGGCAGCGTAACACGAGCCAGAGGTTCGTTCCATTCAAGGATAATTTTTGAGAATTTTTTCATGTTATTAGCGACCTGAATATACGTGCCGCAGACATTGGGTCACGAAACCGAGTTCCGTTCTGTTTGAGGTTTTTTTTTTTTTTTTTTTTTTTTTTTTTTTTTCTTTTTTTGTTACAGATGATTTTTTTTTTGTGTGTGTGTGTGATGTTTTCATTTAAAAATAGAAATTCAAACAAAATCGAATTAAAGATATAAAACCATACAAATTTAAGGTGCAATTAAGGTTATTATCATGGGCCCAGGCACTGCTGGGCGGGTTCGTTCCGTTCCAGGTTAATTTTTGGGAATTTTTTCATGGTATTAGCGGCCCGCGTATGCGCTGCCACAGGCACCGTGGTCACAAGGCAGATTTTTGTTCGGTTCGAGGTAATTTGTTTTGTTACAGCTGATTATTTTTTTTTTTCACAATGCTTTTATTTAAGAATAGAAATTCAAACAAAATCGAGTTAAAGATATAAAATCATACAAATTTAAAGTTATTGTCACGGGCCCGGGCATTTCCGAGCGGGATCGTTCGGTTCCAGGTTAACTTTTGGGAATTTTTTTTATGTTGTTAGCGGCCCGCGTATGCGCTGCCTCAGGCACCGGGGTCACAAGGCAGAGTTTCGTTCGGTTCGAGGTAATTTTTTTTGTTTATTTAAAAATAGAGATTCAAACAAAATCGAGTTAAAGATATAAAAGCATACACATTTAAGGTGCATTTAAGGATATTATCCCGGGCCCGGGCATTGCCGGGCGGATTCGTTCGGTTCCAGGTTAATTTTTGGGAATTTTTTTATGTTGTTATCGGCCCGTGTATGCGCTGCCGCAAGCACCGGGGTCACAAGGCACAAGTTTCGTTCGGTTCGAGGTAATTGTTTTGTCACAGATGATTAATTTTTTCTTGATGCTTTCATTTAAAAACAGAAATTCAAACAAAATCGCGTTGAAGGTATAAAATAATACAAATTTAAGGTTCATTTAAGGTATCGTGGGCCCGGGCAACGCCGGACGGGTCAGCTAACATAATCTTAGTATTAAACGAAATAGAAAATAAAAGATAGCATCTGTTTATTTGGAGTCAGTTTGACGTCACATCGACAGTACTTTGTAGAAAGTGATGTCATATACACTCATGTCCAAAATTATCTTTACATGCATAAAATCACGGATTTCTCAGAAACTGTGAACTGTGATCCTGTGATTTCTTTTTTGAATATTATATAACACTATGACACCTAAATAACAAAGGAAAAAAATTAAGGGAATTGCATATAATGTAAAATTGTAGCATGAAACATTAAAAATGGTAATAAAATGTGACAAAGAGAGCTCAGTAAAAAAGGAATAACGCAGAACAGAATTTACGCAGAACCTTACGAATTTAATATGGAATATGATCTCCCTTAACTTGTACACACATATCACAACGTGTTTTCATGCTGGCAATAACGTTGTTAACCACAGTTTGGGGAATTAAGCTCCACTCTTCAAGTAATGCCGTCTTCAGAGCATTTACATTTCTAAAAGGAGCATATCTACGTGCAATTGCTCTTCCACCCAAAAGTTCTCTATTGAATTAAGATCAGGAGACTTTGCTGGCCACGGTATTCGCCCAATGCCTTCACTTTTAAGGAATTCGGTAACGAGCCTTGCTCGATGTGGACGTGAATTATCGTCCATAAATAAAAAGTCAGATCCATTTGCACCTCTGAAAAGTCTGACATAATGTTCTAGGACCTCATCTCGATACCTCTCGCTGGTCTCAGATCCACTGTCGAAAACGTGTAGGGGCGTACGTCCATTGATTGTTATTCTCCCCCCCATACCATCACACCTGCACTACCAAAACGGTCATGTTCCATTATGTTTGAGGTATAATTTCGTGTTCCTGACACCCTCCATAAGTAAACACGTTTAGAATCACCTGTAAAAATAAACCGCGACTCACCAGTAAACAGAACATGGGACCATTGGTGTTGACTCCAGTTCTGATGTGCTTTGCTCCAATTAACGCAATCCCTCCTCTGTTGTGAAGACAGTTAAACACATACACTTGGCTTTCTGGCATAAAGACCTCTTTCATTAAGCCTTCTGTATGTCGTTTGCCGTGATACAGCAGTTCCAGTGGCGGCTATAAGCTCTGAAATTAACTGGCGAGCAGTAGATTTCCTGTTACGACGGGCAGTTAGTGCCAAATATCGATCTTCAAAAGCAGTTGTCATTCGTTTACATCTTGCCCAGGCCTTATTACAACAGTTCCTTCGTTTTGAAACTGTTTCCATAATGTAGAGACTGTCTGTCTTGAAATATTCAGATATCTGGCTACTTTCGTGATAGGTTGCCCTGCTTCTAAATGGCCGGTGAGTCGCCACTTCATAGATTCTTCCAAATGATACTTCGAAGCCATAGCAAACCGATTTGAGTCAGTACACACTGAAATCAAACGATATATCGCAGAGATTCACTAAGTTAATCACCTTGCGGAAAGCGCTTGATTCAGCGTCGGATGACGTAAGCCTAGATTTCCCTATCACAGAATCGTTTGATTACTTTTGATTGGATAATGCTAATTAGGCTTGCTTTTCACACATTTTCTGGAAACATGGATCACATTCATTGGATATTTCATTGAATATCATTAGTTTTGGATATGTAAAGATAATTATGGACATGAGTGTATAATATTTCTATTTATAAGCATTTTTCCAACTTTTTTTTTAAGTGAAATGTCGTAAATAATATGAGATGTTCTAACATGAAATACTTTTAAATAATGATGCGGCGATTTTTGAAACTTTACGGTCAATAAAGTGATCGTCGAATTCGACGGGTTCCAGCTAGTAATTTATTAATTTAAAAAATTATATGTTATGCGAAATCCCCTGCATTTCTTTTTTTTTTTTTTTTTAGCTATAATTAGAACTGTTACTATTAAAATTAAATGCTTACATTTTTTTAACATAAAAGAAACATTTATTTACTAATGAATAAAAAAAACGTACAAATTAACCTGAATAAATCTATATCATCAAAAATTTCTGATAAAACCGACGGCATAATAGATTTTTGTTCAATTATTTATTTTTAAAATTTTAATTTCAATTAATCAAATAGTCTTATATTTTATTCGTTCACAAAGCAATGTGGATGCAACATTAGGCCTCCCTTTGCGAATTTTAATAATTGTAGCCAATTTGGCGATAAATTAAAATGGTTATCGCAATCACGTAAGTAAAGTCTTTGGCGAGAAACGTTCCAGATATTCCGTTGCAAAATTTCAAATTTTACCATGGGGATCTTCTACTAAATTTGTACTTTAATGTGAATGCAAAGACCGTGTTTCTGATCACCATAATGAAACTCAAACAATTAAATGTTTTGTGCTTTTCATTAACGGCTGTATATCACAGTATTTGAACTTCAGATGTTATGCATACTTTTTCATTCAAATTTAGTGACTAAACGTGATTAACTATCGATGATTTTTGTGAAGTGTTTAGACGCAAGACATTTTGTTCCACCCTCCGAAAGGAAAATCAGAAGATTCTGCTTTTTCTTCATTCAGTGCGCTATAAGGGTCTATGGAATGTCCTTTCTTGAATTACAGCCTCTCGTTTATTAATGTATTTTTTTTTTTTTCCCTCAGTTTGACATCCAATTAAACTTCATAAAATGTAGTAATAATATATTTGAAGGGAAATTACGGTCATTTTACGATCAGCCGGGTAAATCAAATAAAATGTAAGATATAATGTGTTAATGTATACGAAGTATAGCAAGTATAGTGTTGCTCAATATAATTGCGATTTCCGTATTGAAGTCCAAAAGTAAGGCGTTGGTTGTCTCAGGTAATAGGGATAGAATAAAACTAGACCCTGAGACCCAGGAAAACATCGCCAGAGGCAGTGCGAAATGAAGAAATATTTTTAGCGATTTTAATGGATTTTTTTTTTTTCGTTTGATTTTACTTATAAACTGAAAATGGTGTTTTTTTTTTTTTTTTTTTTTTTTTTTTTTTGTTGAATTATTAAAAACAGCTAACATACCTCAGTAGGTTTATCAATATAATCATCTAAAGACTTTTGAGAAAAAACAAAAACTTCACTTACTTTGTATACAGTAGTTGAGTAGCTAGCAGCGTCTTCTGGCATCTAACTATTCAAAATTATCCAATAGAGATGGTTAATTATCCACTCTTAGTGTATCATTCTACACAAAAAAGCCTAATAATATTTTTCTAACGATGTAAAAGAAACATTTCAATTAGTTGAAGTAACGGTTGAAACAATTCAATGATTATTTAGTGGCTTTATTAGTTTAACTTTAAAGAATGCATTTTAATGCATCCTTTCCTTTTGAGAGCTTATTACAGACTGCAAGAATAATATTGAATTGCAATTTTGCGTGTCTATTTTTCGACATAATAAATCATTTGATTAGATAAACATTATATTACAACAATGTGGGAAATAGAATAATATCTTATTTTATAATTTTTATAACAATGTGATCTTACATAATCACAAAGCTTAATTTAGGAGTACTTTTAAGTAAATTACAGTTTGTAAACGCTTATTCAGCAATAAATAGTCATAAGTGTCAATTTCATTTCATAATTCTTTACGCCCACGCGTGTTTCAAATACTCATTAAATTACTCATTTTTTTTCAAATACTCATCAAGGTTACTTTTGATTACGGTGAATGATTTTGATTATATTTCTGGAACAGATGATTCAAACAAAAGAATAAAAAGGTTGTGGGAGGTGGTTTATCTATTCTCCCTTCAGCTCCATACTCCCTTTTATGTATCGCTAATCAGTTGCAAGTGTTTTCTATGATTCTCGTAGATCTGCCTTGGAAGGGATTCGTGAACATATCAGCCGTCATTTGATCACTTGGACAATATTCGAGCTCGATGATTCCTTTTTCTTTCAGATCTTTTAAGAAGTTGCATTGTAAATCAACATGTTTAAGTTTTACCGAAAATACACTATTTCTTAACTTTATGCAAGAGATGTTGTCTTCGTAAATTTTAATTTGTAATTTCTGAGGCATAGACATAACGATTTTGTTACTCAAACAATTTCTTCTGACGCTGTGGTAGCGGAAATGAATTCCGCTTCTGCGGATGAACGTGCAACGCGGTTTTGTGCTTTGTGGATCCATTGAATTGCATTTTCTCCTAACATGAATACACTGCCTGATGTCGATTTTCTGTTGGATCTGTCACCTCCTCAGTCCGTGCCTGCGTAAACTACCAGTTTAGGTTTTTCTTTGGCACTAATAACAAAGTTTAGATATTTTGTAGTGTTTAAGTACCTTACTGTTTTTAACTGTTTCCCGTTTTCTTTTTTTTTTTTTTTTTCTTTCATTTCTCCTACTTAGTATGTTTACGGCTGTTAATATGTCTAGACAACTGATGGTTGCCAAATATAACACACTTCCTATAGTTTGTCTGTATTTTGTGTTGTTATCTAATGGGTTGTTATTATATTCGAATTTTAAGAAATTTGTTTCCATGGGGGCATATGTTGGTTTGGAGATTTTTAAATTTATTTTTCGAAGTAACGCTTCGACTCTTGATTTGTTTCGAAATTCCCTCTACCATTTCTAGTTATATTTCCATGCCCAAACAGAAACTAACCTCCCCTAAATACTTAACTTCAATATCTTTGCTTAATTTCATGATTATTTTTTTAATTTGCCTGTCGTTTCCAGCGATTAATATATCATCTACATAGACGATAATGAACGAAATGTTGTATGAAGTATTGCTTACATTGAGGCCCGAATCGACTTTACTTTCGACATAATTTAGAGTTTTTAGGAAACTCTCATTTTTTAAATACCAAGGAGCTTAATTGAGACCATAAATTGATTTGTTAAACCTGCACACTTTATATTTCCCCTGGATTAATGAAACCGTCTGTCTGTTTCATATACAACTTTTCGTTTAAGTCACCGTGTAGAAATGCCGTTTTAATGTCAATGCGTCTTACGTTTAATTTGTGGTAAGCTGCAGAATTTAGGAAACTACGCATCGTTGTATAGGACACAACCGGTGCAAATGTTTCATCATAAACTTCCCCACATTTTTGGAGAAATCCCTGACCTACCAGTCATGCTTTAAATTTTTGTATTTTCTCTGCGTCATCATTTTTTGATTTAAAGGTCCACTTTGAACCAATAACTTCCTTACCTTTAGGTGGATCCACTAATGTCCACTTGTTATGATCTTTTAACGATGATATTTCATCTTCTGCAGTGTTTATCTAATTATTTTTATCAACGGGATTTGTCAGGTTTTGAATTTCCGCCAAACTTTGCGGTTTGTGTATTGGATCATATTTCGCTATGCAAATGATGTTAGATCCTATGTTAGATCTTGAGTACCTTCTATGTTGATTGTTTATTTCAAGTGTTTTTTTCGGCGTTATTTTCAGGTGGGTCATTAAGTTCGACATTTATAGTTTCCCTTTGACTAATATCATTTTCCGGTATTTCATGTACTGAGGGTTCAGAGTTCTGATTTTCGAAGAATTTAACAATTCTTGCGATAATAATGCTTTTTCCTCCCGTGTAAATCATATATCCCTTTGATCTATATTCATATCCAACGAAAATTCCCTATTGCGCTTTATTGTCTAATTTTCTTCTTTTCTGTTTGTTTATGAAAGCAAGGGCTTTACACCCATTTACTCTCAAGTGAGATAAATTAGGTTTAATTCCATTCCATAATTCGTAAGGACTTTTGTCGTTTGATTTTGTGAGTCTATTCAGCAAATAATTTGCTGAGTGTATTGATTCCCTCCACAAACTATGGGATAAGTTAGACTCTGTTAAAATTGTTCTAATCATTTCTACGAGAGTTCTGTGTTCTGTTTTTCCTTTCAGCAACGTCATTTTGGGACGGACAATAAAGAACTGTAAGTTCTTGTTTTATTCCCGCGTGTTCCAGACAGTTTTCTACTTCTCTTCCCACACAATCTTTCCCATTATCAGATCTAACTCGTTCAGGTAATCTGCCAAACTTATTTTTGACTAATGCTGTGAATTTATTTAGCGTGGTCAAGACCTAACTTTTATGTTTTAAGTGATGAATCATTTAAAATCTGGTGTAATCCTCGATGAATGCCAAAAAATATGTTTTTCCTCCTATGGAGGGTGTTTGAAATAGCCCGCAAATTTCAGTATTAGCCTGGTACTTACGTAACTGAAGATATGGTAAATCTTTTAGTTTTCCTTTAATACATATTTCGCATGTTTTTTCATGTTTACAGAAATTTATTAATTCTCACTGCTAGTTGTTTATCCAAAATTTCTTTTATATCAGCGTAATTTCTATGCCCGAGTCACCTGCGCGAAAGCGTGAAGCAATTCTTATTGTTACATTCATGAGTTAAATTAATATATTAATTTGAACTGTTTTTATTTGTTTTATTTCATATAAATTTCCCTTTAGTTCCCCCTCAAGGAAGATTTTTCTGTATTTTTGTAGTATGCATTTATCATTTTTGAAAGTTTACGTGAAACCGTTTTTAGTAGCCTCGCTGGCGGAGATTAAATTTGTTTCGAGTTCTGGTACATAAATCACGTCGAGTAGCTTTATTTTTTTTATTTCCCCCTCAGTAGTTTCGGAATGTATACTTACATCATCCGAGCCCTGTGATGTTAAAATATTTCCGTTTGCTATAACCACATTTGAGGTGTCATTATTTTTTTATTTCAGTGAATGAGTTTTTATCATTTGCGATATGCGAGCAGGAGCCGCTGTCGACGATCCAGTTGTTTTTATTTTCATCGCAGGCGATAAATGCTAAGTTTTTTTTGTTTTAGTTCTTGTTATATCTATTTCGTCGTTGGAGGCATTTAATCCATTCCTCTCTTGTTCCGTAGTTGGTTAGGTAATCTTTTTTACCAGGTTAGACAATAAAAATCATTTGATTAGATTAAGACTATAGTACAACATTTAGCGAAACAGAATAATATCGTATTATTATTTTTTTAACAATAATGTGATCTTGCATAAACACAGTGCTTAATTAAGGAGTTTTTAAAGTAAATCACAGCTTGTAAATATTTATTCAGCAATAAACAGTCATAAGTGTCAATTTCAGTTCATAATTCTTTTTGCCCACGTGTGTTTCAAATGCTCATTTACCTTTAAAGGTTACATTTAATTACGGTGAATGAGTTTGTTTATATTTCTGGAATACATGATTCAAACAAAAAAATAAAAAGGTTGTGGGAGATGAGGAAATATTTATCACTTTTCATTTTCAATTCATTTGTATATAGTGCATAGCGAAGCGGGCAAAGCCTGCAAGTGTAATATAGTATTCGAATGATGAACTTTGATATTCTACATAAAATTCATTTTTAAAAAAACTTTGGATTTTATTAGGATAAACATTTTTTTTTTTTTTTTTTTTTTTTTTTTTTTTTTTTACATAATTTATTTTATAATAAATTTTATATACAAGAGAAATTTTCAATAAATTTGGAAATAAAAATAAAATAATGTATATATATTTAATTTATAATGCTAAATCAATTTCAAAATCCTAATAATTCATACAACAATATAAATGCGCGAAATTGATTTAGAAATATCACACTACTAAAGATTAATTATATCAATAATTTTGTGAACGCATACATTTATTTTATACTAGCAGGCTATACCCGCTACGGTGGTCACTACATTTAAATGATTTTTCAATAGAATTGAATTACTATTTATTTTTATACCACATTATATTAAAAAAAAATTAAAATAGCTACATTAAATCGCCCTAAACGTTGCTACGGGTACCTGCAGCCTACAGCATGTCTTTTTTCGCCCGCACTCCATCGGGTCCAGGTTACCACTGCCTGCAGAAAGGTCTTTTCCGGGTACTTCAATTTGGGTATTTACCGACGTCAGGAAGATTTGTTATTATTTAGGAACTATGATTTCAAAGATGACAGTATCGCAGCATCTATTAAATATTAAGTTTCATTACTCAGTAGCAATTTTGTCATTATTCGCGTGAAAAAAAAAAAAAAAAAAAAAATATATATATATATATATATATATATATATATATTTGTCCAAAAAAAAATGAACTGGAAAACTTATCTGACAACAATTAAATTTTAAATTAATATTTAAATGACCAATTTTAAAGCTATTATGAAGAAATTATTTTCATATTTTAAATAATAAAAAAAATAAAAAATAGATAAACAAAAAATCTAACAAATATAAAAAGAATTACGAATGTTGTTTTCGAATACTTTTTTAAATATTTTGATTACTTAAAATAGTTCATCTCTGACAAAAGTGAAACATATATATTTTTCTTTAAATTTACTTATTAATGAAACGGTTGCATTTTTATAAGTTATTTTATAAGTGATATTTATAAGTAACGTTTACATCTCTTCAAGAATAAATATTTATTTTATAATTTTTAGAGATCAAATTTTTTTTTTTTTTTTTTTTTTTTTTTTAACTTAATTTTTTATTTTGTTCGTTTTAGTAGCTAAAAGAAAACTTAAAAAAAAAAAATTAAAGGAACAAATTAAAATTTCTTAGGATACTGTTTAGACAATGAAATGTTTTCTTTTACAATTGGCATCTTACCTATTAATTATCTGCAAGAAAAGTAACACAACTGACACCGTGTATCAAACCCATGACAATCGCATTAACTAATTTACGCTTTAACCGACAAAGCCATTGACCAACATAACGGAATCCTCACATTTACTTCAAAATGGAAACTCCTTGTTTTTTAGTGTGACACGGAAACATTATGGCAAAGTACAATTTCAATAAAACAAAAACTTCTAATTAAAAGAAAACTAATCAAGAATTCAAAAATCGGGCTTCGAGGTGCATCAAGAGAGGTCATTAAGAACCTCCGTGCTAATTTGTGTAGCTCTGTGATCGGCCGTTTTCCTAAAAAGTTCCGAACATACATATAAACTGATACACACATATACACATACATCTTATTTTATTATATGTATACATATGTATAGATAATTTTTAGGGCTCAAGATATTTTTTTCTCACTTAAATTTTTATTTTGTGCGTTTTAGTAACTAAAAGAAAGCATTAAAAAATACTAATCAGAATTTCTTAGGATACTGTATAGACAATGAAATGTTTTCTTTTACAGTTGACATATTATCCATTAATATCTGCATAAAAAAAGTAAGACATCCGCCACCGAGTATCGAACCCATGACCAACGCAATCATAACATGACGCTTTAACCGACTGAGCCATTAACCGACATAAGAGAAATTTCACATTTACTTTAAAATGAAAACGCTTTATATTTATATCATGACACGGAAACTCTATGGCAATAAAAAAAATCTTCTAATTAAATGAAAACTAATCCAAAATTCGAAAATCGGGCTTCGAGATGCATCAGGAGAGGTCATTACCAGCCTCCATGCAAATTTGTGTAGCTCTTTGATCTAGAATATTTTAATTAGTTAAGATGTTTCATTTCTTTCAAAAGTGAAACATCTATATTTTTCTTTAAAATTTACTTATTGATGAAACGTTTATTTTTTTTTTTATAACCATGTCTCTCCAAGAATAAATGTATGTTTTATAATTCTTAGGGCTCTCAATTTTTTTCCCATTTAAATTTCTATTTTGTGCATTTTAGTAACTAAAAGAAAGCTTTAAAAAATACTATTCAGAATTTCTTAGGATACTGTGCAGACAATGAAATGTTTTCTTTTACAATTGACATCTTATCTATTAACATCTGCATAAAAAAATTAACACACCCACCACAACGAAAACTTGTCGCTTTCACCGACTGAGCCGTTAATCAACATAAGAAATGCTTCATATTTACTTTTAAATGGAAATACCTTGTTTTATTAGCGTGACACGGAAACACTATGGCAAAATTCAACTTCAATGAAACAAAAACTTCCAATTAAAAGAAAACTAATCAAAAATTCGAAAATCGGGCTTCGAGGTGCATCAGGCGAGGTCCTTACGAACCTCAATGTAAATATGTGTAGCTCTGCGATCAGCCGTTTTCCTAAAATGCTCCGGACAAACATACACAATGACATGCACACGCAATGACGCAACACACACACGCAATGACGCAACACACACACGCAATGACTGATACACACACAAACGTCTTATTTTATTATATGTATAGAAATGTTTAATATGTTATTAAAAAATTAATATATGTGTGATTTGTATGTGTGAAATAGATTTATTTTTCTTTAATTTATATATAAATTTTACAATAATAATAAGAATGAGAATGATATATATATATACTAGCAGGCTACGCCCGCTTCGCTGGTCACTATTTTTAAATGAATCACAATAATTAATGAATTCTCAAAATTGCATTAATTTTTATCATGTGATAAAAAAAGAAAAAAAAAATCTGATCAGGAAAAATGTCGCACCGGGTCCCCACTGCCTTCGGCAGCGTAGACCCGTGCACTGCGCGCAAGTATTCCTTCACCATCCTTATGACTTCTCAAAATTCCATGTTATTACTCATAAACTTTCATTCTCAAGAAAAGGAATTAAAAAATATATCATTTAGCATCGGGTAAAAACTCAAACCGGGACGCCACTGCCTTCGGCAGCGCAGACCCATGCGCGCTGCGCGCGCACGTTTGAGGATATACGTGCGCTGTACACGCATATTCCTTCTCAACTCAAACTTTTATTAAGAAAATTAAATTTTAAAAAAATCTTTTATCATCGGGTAAAAACTCGCACCGGGTCCCAAACCCATGCGCGCTGCGCGCCTATTCCTTCGCCACCGTTCCAGCCCCTCCTAATTAACTTGCATATACCAATTTTGAACGGTCTTACTCAATTAGCTGAGATGCAAAAGAAAACCTGATCAGGACACTTTAAATTGTAAATCAGGTGAAATCTCGAATTCCACTTTCGATAATGTAAAAGAACTTTAAAATGTCTTTCGAACGATGTATTAAAAATAATTTAATCATAATTAGAATATGAAATATTGAAATTAAAAATATTACAGCGCCATCTGGCGGTAGAAATTTCTGTAATCTATTGTTCCATTCCAGATCAACAAAGCTTTCAAATGATGTATTACTCATGAAATTATTTTAATTAGTAGATGAGATACAAAAGAAAACCTAATCAGGACACCTCAAAACGTGTAAATCGGGTGTAATCTCGAATTCCATTTTCGATAATGCAAAAGTACTTTAAAATGTGTATCAACTAAAATAAACTTTCAAATGATGTATTACTTATGAATTTTTTTAATTAATAATTGAGATACAAAAAAAAAACTGATTCAGGGCACCTCAAAACGTGTAAATCTGGTGAAAACTTTCAATAATTTAAAAGAACTTTAAAATATCTTTCGAATGCTGTATTAAAAATAATTTAATCATAATTAGAAATTGAAATATTGAAATTTTAAAATATTACAGCGCCATCTGGCGGTACAAATTTCTGTATTCCACTGTTCGAAAAGCTTTCTAATGATGTATTACTTACGAAATTATTTTAATTAGTAGCTGAGATACAAAAGAAAACTAATTCAGGAGACCTCAAAACGTGTAAATCTGGTGAAAACTGTCGATAATATAAAAGAACTTTAAAATATCTTTCGAATGATGCATTAAAAATAATTTAATCATAATTAGAAATTGAAATATTGAAATTTGAATGTATTACAGGGCCATCTGGCGGTAGAAATTTCTGTAATCCACTGTTCGATTCCAAATCAAAAAAAGCTTTCTAATGATCTATTACTTATAAAATTATTTTAATTAGTAGCTGAGATAAAAAAAAAAACCTAATCAGGACACCTCAAAACGTGTAAATCGGGTGAAATCTCGAATTCCATTTTCGATAATGTAAAAGTACTTTAAAATGTGTATCAAGTCAACAAAGCTTTCAAATGATGTATTACTTATGAAATTTTTTTAAATTAATTTCTGAGATATAAAAGAAAACTGATTCAGGACACCTCAAAACGTGTAAATCTGGTGAAAACTTTCGATAATTTAAAAGAACTTTAAAATATCTTTCGAATGATGTATTCAAAATAATTTAATCATAATTAGAAATTGAAATAATGAAATATTGGAATTATAACAAATAATTAGCAATAAATTAAAATTGCGACTATAATTTGAGATTTAAACTATCCTATCTCTCAAGTTGGATCGAACTGCACATGGTGTGCGAATTTTATTATAATCGGTTAAGTGGTTTAGGAGTCCATTGAGGACAAACATTGTGACACGAGATTTATATATATTAAGATATATATATATAAGTTTCTGAGCATGAGAGCACTGCTTTAATTATTTTGGTGTTCTGCATTCATCTTTAATTTTTATTTTATTATATGCATACAAGTGAGTATGTGATGTTTTTTATTTTATTTTTTAATCAGTAATTTACAGAAAATCTGCGGTTAAATCTTTATGAAATAACTTGAATAATTAAATTAAATCCAATTTTTCGCTAAATTATCCGTTAAATCTAATTGAAACTTATGAGATCTAATGCATTTTGTGAATTTATAAATTCTTTTTTAATGTGCATTCTCTTCATTCCACTCTCTGAAACATACAACTTATTTCTATATCAAGAATCATATACTTCTATTTGATATACTTGTCGTGTAACAGAATCTCTATAAATAAGCAATTATAGATTTAACTATGGAAATAGAAACTTTTTGTGTGTATATGTGCTATAGTTTCTGGTATTAATTTTTAGGATGTTATGTAAGGGGTGATCCAAAAAAAAGTTTACAAGGCAAATGAAAAAGTATTTATTAACAATAGAAATAAGATACAAATGGGAATCAAGAGACACATCTGGCCTTCACTTTTCCACATAGTCGCCAAACCTGTTTAGGCATTTGTCAGAACATTCGACCAACTTGTTTATCCCGTCTTGGTAGTAATCAGGGCCCTGCTCGTTGAGCCATTTCTCGGCAGCTGTTTTCACTGCATCGTCTGAGGTGAACCGTGTTCCGGATAAGTTTCGCTTCAACGCCGGAAAAAGGAAATAGTCACTTGGAGCCAAATCGGGGCTGTGTGGGGGTGATTCCAGACCTCCCACTTGAACCTTTGCAGCAATTCCTGAGTCTGGCGAGCTGTATGGGGCCTGGCATTGTCATGCACGACACCATTTCGCTACCTGTTGTCTACTCATTGCTTTGTCTCCGTATACCTCAACGATTTGTCTGTGAATTTCGGATGCGGCCACATTCTTGGCCCATAAGAATCGAATTACGGCTCGCACCTCTATGCGAGACCACTTTTCTAGATGTCGTGCCAATACTGTCGCTCTTAAGTGTCTGCGTACTGACGCTACTTACTCGTAGAACCGCTGTAGGACAACTAGCGCCATCTGTCAACCACCCTGGGAGGAAATATTCGCTCCACAATTATTACGTTTCAAATGCTTCTGCTTGTAAACTTTTTTTTGGATCAACCCTTACAAATAAAAACTGTTTTGCCTATAAAATTAAAAAGGCGTTTTATGATCAAAACATTATTATTACGTGAGAGCATTATAAATTGAAAGGTACATTTTAGGAAGCGAATGTAAACTTGTGCACTACAGTTGTTATAAATACAAATATCTACAGAGATGTTATCTAAACATAGACGTAATAATATATTTCATGCATAATTTTGTAATTTAACGCCGTATTTAAACACAGAATTACACACCTGTTATTTAAACACCGTATTTAAACACAGAATTAGGTTTAGTCAAATTTGAAATCTAAAATTTATTTTCTGACAATAATCTTCATTATGTATTTAATTTTACTAAATTGTCTCTTAAATTCTTAACAACATTAATAAATCGATATTTAGTTACTGCCCCGTTTTAAAATTCATATGACAGAAGTGTAGATTGAGCATAGGTTTATATTCCACCTTTAAAATCAGTGGTGAGTAAAACTATAAAACTTAACATAAGTTTGAGTTAATGATAATGCTAAATAATATAAACTTAAAACAAAATTAAAAACTTATTATTCGATGTATGAAAATTAAAATTTTATCAAAGGTTAAAATATCTTTATCGCAAAAATGATATTAAATAATGCAAAATAATAATAATAATCAATCTGGCTTTATAAAATTTTAATACAATAGCAGCTGTAGCAAATGTTTTGCTAGTTTTTCATTTATATAATATAAAATTATATAATGCTCTTTTTGTAATTTGAGTGATAATTGATAAAATTGGCTAAAATGCATGACTAAACAATTCAATTCTGGCGTCGATTAATGTCATATGTATCGTTAATAATATTAATGAAAAGGAAAAACCTTTAACCAACATTTAATCATGAAAAAATATTAAAGAATATCCTTTTTTATAAAGTTTTGTTATCGTTATCTAAAACATTATTATTTTTCGTTTTCTGAAATTAATACGAACGTACTTTTTTATATATATTCTGCAAAGGAATACTTTTCTGAGAACTTCTTTGAGTTTTGAAAAAAAAATTCTTTTGTAAAATTTTGGACACTGCCTCCGTAGATTAAATGGATCTGAGTACTTTTAGCTTACAATCAATAAAATGAAGAATGGCAGTTTTTGTTTTACTAAGGTGATCCTGGCACTTAAGGGTATATTTTATCGCTCATCATTGCTCAATAGTTGTTATCGATCTCGACGAAATTTCTAATACACATATCTCTTTATAGAAATATATAAGATTTTTTTTTTCTTTCTTTACCGAATTTTTAACGTGAAAAAAAGATTTTTTTTTTTTTTTTTTTGAAAAAGAAAAGAAGAGAGAGAGAGGGAAATAATACATAATTCAAAATAATTGTAAAATATACTAAGAAAAGTTTTTAAACAAAAGATTATTAAAGATATTATATTTTTTTCTTTATTCGATAAAAAAATGTAAACTTGATATTATAGATAATTTTTGTATGTATTTAATCTATACATTCTAATACAATTTGTTTAAAATGAATGAGGAATTGTATGAAAAATAAAAACTTTTTTTAAATATCAGTCAAAAAATTTTTAAATAAAATATACATATGAAAGCATTTAAAAACAATTAAAAATATAATTAAACGTTTTCTCGCTCGATATCCTCATCAGTACTAAATCGATATCAATGCAATTCCACATATACTTCAAATAATTTAGAAAAGGACGGAATACTGAGGTGCTCATTGATTGTGTGCATTGATTGTGTGATTGTTGGCGTATGCCAACATTCAAGGAATTTCTATTTTCACTTTATATATATATATATATATATATATATATACATTTGAAGCAACCTGAATACGAAAGTCTAATTTTTAGCGATTGGTATATATATGCAGACCTGTTATCACCATAACTTAAAAACAAATAACTGCAGAAATCTGTGTTTATATTATTGAAATGCAAGGTAAAGGAAAGTCGTGTGAGTGACACACCAGATTATTTACACATTTTTAAATATTTAAAAAATTAATTTTTGTTACTTGACGTCACACGAATGCGGCTAAATCGTGTGTCGCATACGATAGTGTTTTATGTATATAGATTGTTTTGTTTGCCCCCAAAACATGGCCACTGGAGTTTGCCCCTGATGAGCAAAGTGCCTGAAAATACTTGTATATTTTATTGTCATCGATTATGAAGTTGTTAGAAAAATTTCAAGTTGTTTGGATGACGGAAAGTGGTCGAAATTTTAATTGCAAGATTCCGTTACATACATTAATAGTTACATCATATCAAATGAATAAAAACATGTTAAAAAGTCTAGAAATTACGTAATATTAATTGAATAAATAACAAAATGAAGTAATGAGAAATAAATAATTTAGAATTAAACAAAAACCCTTTTTAAAAAGTCTTCCCTGACTGGGTTCGAACGTTCGACCTTTAGGTCCGTAGCCCGGAGCTTTACCTCACAGCCACGGTGTTCACGTATGAAATGTCTTTTTTTGTAATATAGATTTTTTGTTTGCTCCCAGAACTTACCCCTTGAGTCTGCTCCTGATAAGAAGGGTGCATAGAAACACTTGTATATAGTATTGTCGTCGATTATGGAGTAGTGTGCAAAATTTTAGGTCAGTCAGACGACCAGAAGTGGCTGAAAATTAAGTTGTAAGATTCCTTTACATACATTAATAGCTACATCATATCAAGTTACACTGCTAAAATTTTCTGTAAATTTAATGTAAATATTTATCCAGAGTCTCTGTAAATTTACAGTAATTCTTAGTTAAAAGTGAATAACCGAGATTCTCAATCTTTATTCTGTATTTTTACGTAATTTTATTATTTAAATTTTTAATTAAAATAAAAAATGACTGTTTCTACTTTAGAAAAAGCATTCCAAGTCCGAAATATGTTCTCACCTGTTATTAATTAAATTAATATTAGTTATTAAAATGAATGTATAAAATAAGTTTTTTAACATCTCAGTTTATTTTTCTCTGTAATTTTACGTAAGACTTAATATAATAGATTACACGGAGTTTTCTGTTGAAATTTTTAACAGTGTAATAAAAGCATGTTAAAAATACAATAGATTGCACTAATCCAAATGAGGAATATTTGAAATCAGATTACAATTTTCACATTAAGTTCGTATATCGTAATAGTTGTCGAAACACGGTCGTAACATACAAAAATATTCATTATTCATTTTTATTTAAAATGATTTTCAATAATAAATTATTAGTAACACTTTCCATAAACTTTGAAAAACTCTATAAATTCGATTTTTTTGTATGTCTGCACTATAATTTCGGGAATCTACACTGATGGAAAAAAAAATCCCAACACCAAGAAAAAATTATTGTACAGTAATGAAATTTCAGCAATACATTTGTCTAGGTAACATATTTGATTGATTAAAGTTTCAAGATCACAGGTAGAGCCATTGGCGAGAAGAGCCATTTCAAATGTGAAATGTTGGTACATTAGTAACCGGTGTAACCGCCAGAATTTTGAATGCAAGCATGCAAACGTGTGTGCATTGTATCGTACATATGTCGGATATCAGTTTGTGGGATGGAGTTCCATGCCTGTTGCACTTGGGCGGTCAATGCAGGGACGGGTAATGCTGGTTGTGGATGACGCTGGAGTTGTCGTCCAATGATGTCCCATACGTGCTCGATTGGAGAAAGATCTAGTGATCTAGCAGGCCAAGGCAACATGTCGACACTCTGTAGAGCATGTTGGGTTACAACAGCGGTATGAGGGCGAGCGTTATCCTGTTGGAAAACACCCCTTTGAATGCTGTTCATGAATGGCAGCACAACAGGTTGTATCACTAGACTGACGTATAAATTTGCACTCAGGGTGCGTGGGATAACCACGAGAGTGCTCCTGCTGTCATACGAAATTGCTCTCCAAACCATAACTCCAGGAGTAGCCCCTGTGTGTCTAGGCCGCAGACAGGTCGCTAGCAGGCGTTCACCTGGCCTCCTTCTAACCAACACACGGCTATCACTGCGACCAAGACAGAACCGGCTTTCATCAGAAAACACAACAGATCTCCACTCCGTCCTCCAATGAGCTCTAGCTTGACACCACTCACGTCGCAAACGGCAGTGGTTTGGAGTCAGTGGAATGCACGCTACAGGGCGTCTGGCTCGGAGCTGTCCTTGAAGTAACCGATTTGTAACAGTTCGTTGGGTCACTGTGGTGCCAACTGCAGCTCGAATTTCAGCTGCAGTCGCAGTACGATTAGCCACAGCCATGCGCCGAACACGGCGGTCTTCCCTCTCAGTAGTGCCACGTGGCCGCCCGGAACCCGGTCTTCTTGAGGCAATACCTTCCCTTGACCACTGCTGCCAACTCTTATGCACAGTGGATACATTCCTGCCAAGTCTTTCTGCAATATCGCGAAAAGAAAACCCACCTTCTCGTAGCCCTACTACACGACCTCGTTCAAACTCAGTGAGCTGTTGATAATGGCTTCTTCGTCTTCTTAGAGGCATCCTTGACTGACATTTACCCACTACGTCAAATCTCAACTGTAAATAACGATCACGAACCTTACAGCGCTTATTTTAAACAAACCTCATTTGCATGTTCATAGTACCGCTACTAGCGCCACACTTATGCGCGTAGCTCGAAATTTGGATCGACGTCATCTTTCAGCTGTATAAACACGCCTACCAAATTTCGTTTATCTAGCACAGCTCCTTCCTGGTGTTGAGATTTTTTTTTCCATCAGTGTATTTTTAGAATGCTTTGAAACTAATGAAGTTGCCTATGCAATATTCCCTTATGAAAATATAATAAATCGCACGAAGGTCTGATATAAAGAGATACTCAAAGTGATTCCATTACGTTTTCTAAGAGGTATTTCTAAATGAAAGCACTTTAATAAGTTTTCACGGTACAAAAGAAAAAATAATACACGCATTATTAATACGTAAAGTGCAGCGTTTCCTACAAATTGAGGTATAGGTATCAATAAGGATTGGTTTACAGGGACACACAAAATTATTCCGACAAATTAGAAGGTCTTGGAAATTGCTGGTCGTTAATTTTTAGCACCTATTTATAACATGATTTTGATTAGTTTTTTTGTTTGTCTCTTTAACTTTCCTTTTTTCGGAGCTTTAATTTCCGTCGATATATTATTAGAATAATTTGAAACTGATATATGCTACTCAGTTTCATATTCTTATGTTCTCTTTTGAAAACGGTATAAACAGTGTAACTGGTTTCTATACAGAAACTCACAAGAAAATCTGGTGCTTTACGGTATATAAGAGGTAAATTTAAAGCAAATTTATTGTATTTATGCTGCACATAACATGAAAATTTTCATATACATTGTTAATTACACAAAACATTTTAAATTTATTGATAATTTTTAGAGTATTAAAAAAAGCATAAGCAAATTTAAATATATATAATCATTTTATTGTTTTCTCTTTCAAACTATAAAGTTTATATTATAAACTTTTTTCCTTTATAGGTGATACCAAAATATATTTTTGTAGCCTTGCTATTTTAAAAAGATATACAGTTCTACACAAAAGCCATCTATTGTACCGCTTTTCTTTAAAAGTAAAACTAAAAGATATTTTTGATTTTATCTTCATGTACTAGAACTGTGATAAAATTGAAAGTCACTGAATCTATACTAATATATAAAGAGGAAAGATTTGTTTGTATGTGGAGGGTAATCTTTGACACTACTGAACCAATTTTATTTTATTTATTTCTCTCTTTTTTTTTCAATAATTAAAAACTACACTATCTTTAAGTGCTATAGGCTATAATTAATTTTGATAAAATAGTTTTCTTTAGCTCGAAATTTCAGTATTTTAATTAAAATCCCTATAAAAACCATGAAATAATGAAACATTAAAAAACTTGCTAATTCCAGTAAAATAGATATTTTTACACATTCATTTTCTTTTTAAAATTTTTGACATGAAAAAAATATATATATATGTATATATATATATCCGCGGTAATAAAGAACTTGATATAAAGAATATGAAAAATTAAACTTGCATGTTAATATTGACGTCATTAAATAGAATTAAAATTATTTCTTTGATTTCGTTTATTTTTGTTACATAAAAAGAAACAGTTTTCTACATGAAAATAAAAATCGTGTGATTAAACGTGAATAAACCTGTATCAACAATAATATGTCGGATAAAAATGTGGTCATAATAAAAATAAAATTTTTATCATAATTTTCAGAATATTAATTTCAATTAATCAAAATATCTTGTAGTTTTACTTTCTCTTATCCATAAGATAGAGAAAATATTGTTTTGGGGTCGAATTTTTGAAAGTGATTTTGATCCCATGATTTTGATCCCATGAATCGGAAAATCCTATTTTTAGCGGATGGTCTGTGTGTGGGACTGTGTGTGTGTTTCCATGTATGTATATACTGATTAAAAAGAAGAGTGGGAACGGCACTATCACAATCATTGTTGCAATTGGAAAAATATAAAGCAAAATTTTCTGTAAAACTCTGCCCATCGCGCACGACGAAACATCGGAAAAAAAAAAAAAAAAACTCATATTCTTTTGCAATCAGAATCTATTAGTACTAAACAGAAAATATGATATATTTATTTATTTACTAGCCGCTTTCGGCGACCAACTGGTTCGTGATCTTTGAAAAATCCAACTTCAGGAAACTCCTGCTCGGTGGCGACTGCAGCTTATTGACATATAGTGAAAATAGCTTTATTTAAAAATTTACTCGCAGTAAATTCCCGCTCGATAGCGCCTGCGGCGCCCTCTTCCAGTTTCAATATCTGAAACAGGCTGTTCTCTCACCGTGTTACGATCTTTCAAAATTCTGACTTTAATAAAGTCCATCTCGGTGGCGCCTGCTGCGCCTTATCCACGTTTTAGAACTTACAACAGCTTCCACGTTCATACCGCAAATAGACTTG
Source organism: Salticus scenicus (assembly GCA_963930645.1). Classification (NCBI taxonomy): domain Eukaryota; kingdom Metazoa; phylum Arthropoda; class Arachnida; order Araneae; family Salticidae; genus Salticus; species Salticus scenicus. Next base: position 44,240,461 of record OZ005656.1, read on the forward strand.
AAAATTTTAACTCTAGCAAATTTTCTCTCTTTGACGACTAAGACACCGCTTTAAGTTTCATGATTTGAAATAACCTGTTCGCTCACTATATAAAGGACCTTGAAAATTTTGATCGTGTCAAATCCGACACCTGGTGGGGGCCTACTGTCTTCCAAACTTCTCCCTATAACTAATTTACTGATAAAAAGAATTGGAGATATTTAATTATTAAAATGTCAACGCGCCCTCTGGCGACAGAGATTTGCAATATGTACTCCTCAATTTCAGTTTAAAAGACTTTGAAAATGATATTTTACCTATGAAATTATGTTAATTAGAAGCTGAGATACAAAGGTAATATAAGCATTGTTATAACAAAATTTGTGTTTGATTTTTTTTGTGGTTTTTCTTTGAAACTTGTATGTTAAAAATCCTTAATACGAAATGTGAACGGATTATCAGAATTCGAAAGCCTGCATCATAATTAGAATTGGAGATATTGTATTAAAGGTGTTCTGGATTTTTTTTTTTTTTTTTTTTTTTTTTTTTGTGGTTTTCTCTGAAACTCCCGTACGAAATTTAACGGCTTATATCAGTTTAAAAGTCCGTAATATTTCAAATGATGCGTTATAAATAATTTAAGCATAAATAGAATTCTAGATATTGAGTTATTAAAATATATCAAAGCGCCCCCTGGCGACAGAGATTTGCAAGATATACTCATCAATTCTAATTCAAATAACTTTTTAAATGATATATTACTTATGAAGTTATGTTAATTAGAAGTTGAGATACAAAGCTAATATAGACATTTTTATAAAAAGATTTGTGTCCGACTTATCCATGGTTTTCTCTAAAACTTGCATAATTCCGGGCTATATAACGTTAAAAATCTTTAGTACGATATGTGAGTAGAAATTGGAATTCGAAACTCTGCAAAATATTAAAGAATAAAGGTGTTCTGGGTATTATGTTGTTTTTTCCGAAACTCCCGTTCCTTTTCTACATCTTTATCCCTTCGCTCTCCCCCCCCCTTCCATCGCTAATAATAATTTAAAATCGAAAATATCCGGAATCGATTTACCTTGCCTTAAAATCTAAATATACCAACCAATTTTAAACGCTGTAACTCTTTTTTTTTTTTGCCCCTCTCCCCCCTCCCCCAAGCCCTCCCTAATAATTGTACACTTTCAAAAAGATTCACAATCGAGTTATCGGGCATTAAAACCAAATACTACGAAATTTCAACGGCATATCTCAATTTAAAATATTGCAAAATAAAAAATAAAACTTAATCTTTTCCCAATAAATACGTTTTTTTTTTTTTTTTTTTTTTTTTTTTTTTTTTTTTTTGTTAGTCATATATTTTCATGAAAATTGAACAGTAACTTTATAATATGCTGTCTAAGCCGAATATTCTTTTAAATGTAACGTAAATAAAAATTTGAAAAAGTTTGAAAAATGCAACCCCCCCCCCCCAGTATAAAACATGTGATATCTTAATTGATTACAACCATTTCCTTTTTCATCGCAGACATTCATCTGCCTGTTGCCAACTAAATTTTATACTTTAGTTAATTTTAAAAATTCTAATTGTTGTATCGATAACCCGCTTGCACTCTTAGATGCGGAAAAGTTTCCCCTTTCATTCGGTACCAAATTCGTAACTATCGGACTAATATTTCTACATTATTTTCCACTTTTTCTGCTTTTAACTCCATAAAAATATCTATTTTTTTTTTTTGCAATCGTGGTGAATTCTCTGTCATTGAGATCGCTTTTTGATAAGACATAGGTCTAAATTTTAATTAATGTCTCGGGAACTAATTAAAATTTTTAAATTCTGTTTTCAAGAGCCTCTCAAGAGGTTTCGGAGCACCCGTATGTCAAATTGCGTACTTCTGCGTTCAGTAGGAGCTGAATGTATAGATGCACAGACAGACAGAGATACAGACATACAGACAGACATATTTCTTATTATTATAGATTTATTTATTTATTTTATTTTATTTTTTTGCGGTATAGACAATATTCTTAAAATCACTTTAAATTAAAATGTGTAAATAATAAATGTGTTTCATTACATCATGTTTTAAAACAGAAAAATATGTACCATTATACGGAAATGAAAAATAATTGTATAGTAAATTTAAGGGGTCCGCTTCACTCATCGTCACCGGAAACCAAAGCTAATGTTATTCTATGGGAAATTTTCTTTACTTTTAGCTCATTAACTAATCCATATTTTTAAATTCTGTTTTCAGATTCAGAAAATTCCTAACTTTAAATTGACGTACCTTTTCAAAAAATGCATTTTTTTTTTAGTTTTTAATATTTTATTTTGAAATTGCAAAATGAAAAATTTCACATGTTGAAAATTCGTATTTTATAGCTTCAAAATAAAATATTAAAAATTTAAAAAAGTACGTTTTTTTAAAAAAGGTGCGTCAATTTAACTGTTGGGAAGTTTCTCAATATGAAAACAAAATAAGAAAGGAAACTTGAAAAAATTTATTAGGAACATTTCTATAAAAATGAGGTTACATTTCAAAATAATCCATAATTTTAAAATGTACAGCTTGAAGAAAATGTCTCATAAAAAAAAAAAAAAAAAAAAAAAAAAAAAAATACATTTATATAAATATTGCAACTCTTTTATCGAAGAGCTATCACATGAATTTTAATATACTCACTAGACCGTTTTATTGCAGTTTATCCAATATTTCGAAGCATAGAAATCCAAGAATATGAGTATTAAAGAGTATATTATTGCTAATAACAGTTGTTGAAATTCTGATCGGTCTCTAAAGATTGCCATTTTATATTTCCCGTGAAATCTGTATATTGTAGCATGATCCTTCAAATAAATAAAAAGGATTCCACTTTGATGACCGCCTGAGAACATTTTAATACAGGAAATATTTGGGTTTAAATTCTATGACATTGCGTAGAAATTTCTATGATATAGAAATGCTCAAACATTGCCTTTTCCATTATGACATTGTACAATATATATTCATATAAAGTATGAATCATAGTATGTTGTAATTTTTTTTCAATAAATACATTAAATTATAATATCAAGAAATTTATAACTGTTAAAAAGGAAAAAAAAATTACTTACTTCTAGGATTATTCATTTAAATAAAATAAAGAATATTGTATTTATTTAAATTCATAAAACTATATTTAATTTAAAAATTGTCATCCAAACACACATATATATAGTTTTTTATGGACATAATTAATGAACATTAAGTTTTAAGAACTTATATTATTTAATCAATAGCTCCAAATATTTCGACATAATTTTTCGTGCGAGTGGGAAGATGCTTTAAATAAGAATATAAAATTTAATATTTATTGATTTCCATGTTTCATCAAAAACATTTTTATTTTTTTTGTAAAAGATTAACTACGATGTACAGATTACAGTTTTATTATCAGATATTTCTTGAAGATAATAATTGAAACAACCCCAAAAAAGTTCATTGTGTCTAAATGCGATGTGATTTTTGATAAGTTTATCGCATTTAGGAAATTTACGATATTTTAGTAAATAAATAAATATGAAAAAAAACTGTTGAACATTAAACTTTTAGTTAGTTCTAAACTTATGTTTTATGTATTTTCTTTTCAAGAAATTTAAAAATTGTCTGTAATTTAAGAAAAAATATACCTGCGTCGCACTTAGGATATAGTACCCTAAATGCGATCTTCAAGCTCCCTAATTGCAATAATGCATTTAAAGAGTTACTTTAAAGTTTTTTTTAGCTTATAAAATACTCTATACCACATAACTATTGGAAGATAAAGTGATGTGTAACTCTGTGTGTAACTCTGCTTTAAAGACGTGTGTGTGTAACTCCGTGTAAAACTCTTCTATTTTGAACAGCGTGTGTGTAAATCTGTGTGTATCACTGATTTTTTTTCTTACAGTGGATGTAACTCTATGAGTAACTGACAATGTGTGTGCAACCCTATATGCAATTAACAGTATGTATGTAACTCTCTGTGTAACTCTTCCTTGTTTATTAACAGTGAGTGTATGTCTGTGTGGAACGCTGCTTTTTATTAACAGTGTATGTAACTCTTCTTTTTTTAAAGTGTGGGTATCGCTGATTTTTTTAATAACAGTGTAACTCTAGGTGTAACTAACAGTGTGCGTGTAACCCTGTATGGAATTAACAGTGTCTGTGTAACTCTGCCTTCTTATTAACTCTGTGTCTGTAACTCTGTGTGTAAAACTCCGTGTGTAACTCTTGTTTTTTTTAGAACAATGCAGGAAACTCTCTGTGCAGCGCCGATTTTTTGCTAAGCATTTGTGTAACTCTATGTGTAACTAACAGGGTGTGTGTAACCCTGTATATAATTAACAGTGTGTGGGTAACACTCTGTGTAACTATAACTTTTCATGAACAGTTTGTGTAACTCAGTTTGTATCGCTGATTTTTTGCTAACAGTGTGTGTAACTTTACGTGTAACTACCAGCGTGTGAGTAACCCTGTACATAATTAACAGTGTATGCGAAACTCTGCCTTTTAATTAACAATGTGTTTAACACTGTGTGTAACTCTGCCTAATTATTAATAGTGTGTGTAAGTCTTCTTATTTGAACAGTGTGTGTAACCCTGTATGTAATTAATAGTGTGTATGAAAGTCTGTTTTTTTAAAAACAATGTGTTTAACACTGTGTGTAACCTTGCGTTTTTGTTAACAGCGTGTGTAACTCCGCGTGTAACATTTCATTTTTAATTGTGTAACTCTGTGTGTGTCGTTAATTTTTTGCTAGCAGTGTGTGTATCTCTATGTGTAACTAACAGGTTGTGTGTAACCCTGTATATAATTAACAGTGCGTTAACATGTTACATTCATCTCCAATTTTCATAGATTGCTGGGAATACGTAAACCACTTGTTGATTATTATGTAAAAATATTTTACAAAAAACAAATAAAAATTTCGATTATTTTTTAATAAATAATACAAAAATATTACCATACACTTTGAATGTACGTAAAACATTTTGTCAAAAGTCAAAATTTGGAATTTAATAATTTAATAATATACACGAAAATTATCTAAATATTCCTTTTTAAATTATTCAATCTGATTTTTATAAAATTATTATTATCTATTCTGTTAAATAAATTTTATACCATACACTAAAAGTATGCTTAAATTTAATTTTTATGTTTTAATTCAAATTCTTTTAATATTTTTTTTTTCTTTTATTCAATAAATACAGAAAAAAAATAGCTAAATCGTTTCCTATCTTATAAAAATATTGACACTTAGTGTATGGAGAAGAAGGTAATTTGAAACTGCTAGCATCTTTGAAGTACAGCAGCAATCTAATTTACATTATATCTTATGTCATGTTTGAAAAAGTATTTTGAATAACGTATATCATAACTGTAATAACGCTAAATATCATGTTCTGAAAGTAATTGGTAAGTGCTTTTTAATGGGAAATTCTCGTTCAGAAAGGAATCGAATTACGAGTTGTTTTGATAAAATGAAGTTTTCTGTCTATATTTAGAATTCGCAATCTATAATAATTAACTATAACGTCTATCACTAAGAAATATTTAAAAAAATTTTAAATATGGATATTGACGTAAATAGAAAAGAAATTAAATAACTATTGAATGAATTAATAACAAACATGTTTAATATTATTTATTCTTATATTATTTTATTTTAATGACACTATTTATATTATGCTACGTATTATTTTTCTATATTTCTCTAATACACACACACATATCTATCTATCTCTCTCTCTCTCTCTATATATATATATATATATATATATATATATATATATACAGTCGGTAACAAAAGTCACCGAACACTACCAAAAATTCCTATATAAAAAAAGTACACTTAATTCAGTTTTGTTAAATAAATCCTTGTCGAATCCCGTTTTTAGACTGACTAATAACAGGATTCGACAAGGATTTATTTAACAAAACTATATTAAGTGTACCTTTTTTACATAGGAATAGTCGCTAGTGTTCGGAGACTTTTGTTACCGACTGTACAAATTTGACGAAAAAGAAGATATTTAAAATATCAAAAATATATTTTATTTATTTTCTATTTTTATTATGAATCAATGCGATTCTGTATAAAATTTCTTATATTGCACTCACAATCACAAACACATACAGACATACAAGGTAAAGCTAGCAGAGTCTGCATACAATTCAACAGACTAATATAAAAAATTCAAAAATTAATTTTTTGTCAAACTATTTCACAATAATTTTGCATTTATTCGTTTTCTATAAATTTCTATTAGTATTTTCTTGTTATTCTATAATTTAAAGCAACAGTTGTAATAAAACCAAGAGAGTTCTTATTCGCAATCTCTTTTTACAGGATAGGTTTGATTGCGCACATGGGTAAAACAACAACCAAACAGAAGGGGACTCAATAGCATAAAATAGAAAAAAAATGAAGTAATCACAGGAAAAAAAAAAAAAGAAAGAAAGAAAGAAAAAAAGAAAATGGAGTTTTTTTAATTATTACTCTTAATAAAATATTTTACGCTAATTTTTATTTTTATTTTATTTTATTATATGTTACAATTTATAATTTCATTACTTTATTTAACAAAAAGAAAGAAAATTATGTAAGGGAACTAAACAAGTTTAGTTTCATTAAATAATTTGTATAATATTGCACAATTTTCCCTAGCTATGTAAGCTTATTGGAAAAAAAAATTCCTTGCTTTAAAAGGATGGATAAAATAATAAAAAAAGGTTGATTTAGCAAAAAAGAAAAAAATGACGTTGCAATTCCAAGAAGTTATTAAGAAAAATGAAATTTGCTCGCGATTTGAAACAAATAAAAGATTATTTTAAAAGAACACATGTAATATCACGTAAAAACTGTCACTTGGCGATTTGGCAGATTTCTTTTTCGACGCGGGGAAAGAATTAGAGGGAAATAACCTAAACAATTAGTTAATATGATTACAATAAATAATAATATTTAATAATAATAATTCTAACTATCGCAACTAAATGAGAGAATACCGACTAGTTATACAATAACACCCTTTCGTCATAAAATGTCGGAAGAATCTTATAACGATAACGGTGAACTTGTAAAAAACGAGGTCTAATAATCTACGTGAAGACTAACTTTTCTTCTCTGTAAGTAATAAAACTGATCTTTATAAAATATGTTACATCTTTCCTGTTAAAAATTATTTTATATCGTGAATAATAAAAGTATTGCTTAGATTTATATATTTTAATAAAAATTTCTTTCGATATTTTCTATTTATTAAACTAATAATAATAAATAAAAAAAAAAAAAAATTAAAAATGTAAATAAAAACATGATAAACCTTTTATTATAGTATAAAGAAAATATTGACTTTTAGACTAAACTAAAACATATATAATTTGTGAATATTTAAAATAACGGCTTTGAAGAAATTCAGCAATCTAATTTACATTGCATGTTACGTCAAGTTCAATAAATTACTATTTAAAGAACGTATATCATAAATGCACAAGCTGCTGAATATTGAGTCATGAATATAATTAGTAAGTACATTTTAATGGAACATTCTGGTTCAGAAGGGAATCGAATTACAAATTGCTTTCGAAAAACATAAGATTAACTTAAAATTATAGAAACTTCATAATAATTAGCTTAAAAGTCTGTCATCGAAAAAGATAAAAATTAAAATTAAAATTTCCGAATATTATATGGATAGAAAAAAAAATGAACTCTTTCCTTAACTTATAACAAAAATATTTTTTTATTGATTAAACGTATAATATTTTTATAAGTGATGATTTTTTTTTTTTTACTTATACTATTTATTATTATTTATACTCTTTATAATTATTGATATATACGTTTTTAGGAGAACTATAAGACAAAATATATAAAAACAAAATATATAAGGCAAAATATATTTACAGTATAAATATTTGTTTATACTTTGAGTCTATTTTTCCTTTACTAATTTGATAATAATGCGCACATGAATATATATATATATATATATATATATATATATATATATATACATATAATTATTGCAATTGTATATCTTGGATAAACTCTTCATGAAATCAACTTATACACCTTTTGGCATATCATTCTTTGTCTAATAGTTTAATAGTTTTAATTTTCTTCTTAATTAATGTAAATGAAATAAAATACATAATTATTTTACTTAAAATAGCAATTGCTGTTCATTTATTGAATATTATATAAAACGTTATATTCAATTTCCCATTTATATGACATTTAAGAAAATAACCTCCTGGCATTATACAAATTCGGAAATAGCATTATAGATGTAATAGTTGTGGGTTTCGCCTTAGTTAATGCAAATTAAATAAAATACATCAATAGTTCACGGTTTAAAAAAGACAAATTTTGATCATTTATTTCACCCCGTGTAGAAAAAGTTTATTAAAGAAGACATTATAAAGATTTTTTAATTAAATACAGAATTTAAATCAGCATTAAAAAGGCTTTTATTAATACATTCCCCTCTATTTTTCCTATATCTTTTCATTTTTAATTTCTTTTCTATACACTTGTGATAGTGAGTTTTTATTTGAAATTGTTGTGGAATGTTTTAAATTCAAAAAAAGTGTGGCAGGCATGACATGGAAACAAATTTCTGGTAGAGAAAAATGTATAGATGTATCTACTGTGCATATACAGAAACAAAATAGGTTGGTGGACATATTAGACCAAACCACGGCACAGAATATTTTTAGTGTAAATAACACTGCCTTTTTTTATTAAAATCGGCCTAATCATATCATGCAATGGAAGATGGTAACTGAAAGTGTGTAAAAAGATCAAAAACACGTTTGGTTTTGCTTAAAGTTAGAGACACAAAACAAAATCTCTTAACCATTTGAAAATCTAGAAATCCACGCTGCTTCAAAAATGTAAAATGATTCTCATGTGATTAAGTGAGATTAAGCTGCACTTGGAGAATTCATAACACCTTCTTTTTGTGTGTGTATGTGTGTCTGTGTATGTTTTAGATGTTTTGAGAAGAAATGAGTAGAAAGATAAGAAAAATGGTTTTTCTTATAGATGATTCTTTAATCCATTTAGTGACAATAAACTTTTCTAATGTAATACCAAAACTTCTGCCAACACTTTCATAGTGCAGCCGATAGTTCTGGAAATTGATAAAAACTTAAAAGTCCTTAAAGCCGATTGGTAGAAAATTTTCTTGCACACTTAAGAAATAGAATTTTTGTATCCCCAATGGCGAATGTAAGGAAGGCAATTTAAATTATATGTTTTTCCTGGCAAAACTAAAAATTGTTGGTGAAAATCTTATCTTTTGTATTTAGCAATGTAGCAGAAAAAAATTCAGAACAGGCATTGCCGATTGCATCTAATCTCAGCAGCAATTCAACATACATGTAAAAAATTTGTCATCGTAAAAAGTCTATTGGACTTACCTGCAGTCTAAATAGTGGACTTAACCTGCAGTCTAATGCACTATATAGTGTACTAATATCTAAACAGTGGATATATCTACAAATATCTTGCATGAGTTCCCTAGCCAACATGATTTGCCTTTTTCTCTAAAAAAAATAGTCATTTAAAATTTTTAAATTCTTATAATAAACGTACCCATACAGCTACTGATACAGGGTTCGTACGCGCCTAATTTTTTCCCTGAGTCTCACACCAGTATTCTGAAACAGTAAAATTCATCTTAATCATATAGACTTATTTTATAAGAAAAATCGCTCTACAAAATTACTGGTATAAGACTCAGGGAAAAAATAAGGCTCGTACGAACCCTATGATATCCATTAGACATCTAAATTACATCCAATGATCCATAAAAGATACAAAATATCTAAAGAATGTCCATTAAAAGTTCTGGATATCCTGTACTAATTACAGATAATTATTAGATGTTTAAATATAGACGAAATTTAGACGTGACGTTTTCAATGTCTAATAAATATAACATGTTACATCGAAACAAGATTTAGATTATTTCAATATTTATTATATCTAACAAGTCCAATTAATGGGTATTTGGAGATTTATCGGATATGTAACAGACATCTAATGGATACAAAAAAGAGTGACATTTGTCGCGATAATAGATATCTGTAGGATATTCATAGGAAGTTTAATGGATCATTTTAAAACTTTTATAAGTGTTTATAGATGTCTTATGGATGTAAGTGGGTGTGTGGGTATTTATGCAACGATTTACTAAAAATTAGGTACATACATTGTCCATATAAAAATCTCATCTTATATTTTAATTAACTGGATCTCTCATCTTCTTTTTAAATGACAGTTAACTGAGCATTTAAAACTCAATTAAAAGACGCATCTATTAACTAATTTACTTAATATTCTGTATGTATATGTTCATATTAAGGTACCAACCAAGTTTATTTATCAACGTGATCATCCATCTTGTTTAAATAAAGCCATTAAAAAAAAATTCTGATTGAGCCATAAGAACTTATTTTAAAATATTTTGCATTAAAAATAAATAATATAAATATATAACGTGTAAGTAATATAAATACTTTTAAAAGTCGTAGCAATGTAAAATTTTTATTTATTTATTTTTGATAATATAAAACAGGTATGTATAATAAAATTTTAAACAATGCAAAATGTAAAATATAAAACATGTATTATAATAAAGTAAGTGTTATCATGAATCCACTTTTTTACTACGATGAAAAATGAAATGTAATAAACATGACCTCTTTTACTATATGGATTATTTATTTTGTTAACAAAATTAATGTTACTTTTGAAAGATAAAGCCATTAATTCTATTGTAAAACATATAATTCAATGACTTACATATCTGCTTCTTGAATTAGATTCTATTCAAGACATGTTTGGGAAAACTGCCAAAGTAAATTTGAATGGAGTTTTTCATGGAAGTAATATATGTTCGCAGATTAAGAATTAAAAAAAGGCCTTAGGTTTAAATTTAATACTTTTATGAGTACATACTCTAAATTAAAATAAAGTTCTCAAAGTTCTCAAAGTCATCTAAATAATTTTATTTACATAAATATGCATTTTCTTTTAAATTATTTTAAGCTTTTAAAAATCACTTTAAAAGTTGTAAACCAAGCATTTCCTGTATTTAACTTTATTTTCATTAGGAAAAACATATAGTTAAAAATTTCATTTGAAGTTTTTAAAAAATAAATTTAAAAAATCTACCTTAATAGAGATTTGGAACTTCCCAATAATATTGTTTTAAAAACCAATAGCCAAATAATTTTACTAGTATCCATCGAATATTATAAATTGAAATTGTCTGCACATGTGTCAGAGACATCTGTACTAAATAAAAACGAAAATAGAGAGAACAGAAATATATTTAGTACAGATATAATAAGCGAATGGTTTAAGACGAATGTGCTGTCATATAAATATGTATTGTTACAAATAAATGTAAATTTAAAAGAAACAATGTTACGATGGTTAAGTTTTAAAAATTGATGTTCAAAAGAGAGATCACCACCAATGATATTATTTTACTTCGGCGATGCATGGGTACACTAGCGAAGCTATCAAGCATGTCAAATCCGTTTTCTGCAGCAAATGAGAGTCTAGGCATTAGATCATCACCAGACTCATTGGAACTTCCATAGTTTTTCATCTTAATAAAATAGGTTAAAAACCAATTTCCCACAAGTAATTTAAATATTGCTTTATGAAAAAGTTAAAAAAAATTAACGTATTATCTTAAGGCGTACATGAACAAATAGTGAATAAATATATAAGTTACAGTCGTGTACGGTTAAAGTTGTGCCACTGTTATATATGTATATATTTTTCGAGACTATAAGATATGTATTTATCTGCTGTTTAAAATACACAGTTATATATGGTGAAGCTATGTTAATAATAATGAAATTCTTTGTGTCTCGAAATGTAATATTTTGAACTTTAAGCTTTTTGTAAAGAATTTTTGTTTTTATTTACAAGTGAAAATAAATTGTAATTTTTTTTCAATTATTTATTAGTCTACGCCTGTTTCGCAATTTCTATTCTTTTATTTTATTTAAGAATTTTTTTACATATATATATTTTTTAGGAGTACCATAAAAATAAAAGAAATCGTAACAATATATTGTGCCTAAAATTCGTACAGATTTTGAAATCATAGTAAACAATCTGATACTTTTAATAGACTAAACACACAATTTATAAAATCAAATGCCTTCTTGGAATAAAATTTAAACATAAATGTACATTCTTAAAATAAGTAAATTCTTACACGTAAACAAATTTGGATTTGATCAAAATAAATTTATTTAAATAGGCCTGAATAAGGTTTTTAAACTTTGTTGCACATTAAAATGATTGAGTGCATAGGCCATAAAAGGTAAAGAATCTTTCGTCATGTCTTTGCAAAAAAATATATATGTTCTACATTCTCCCAAATTCATACAGTTCTCATGTTTATTGTTTGTAATATGTACAGTCGGGGGAAAAAAAAATATATATATATACAGACACGACATTATTTCATTATTTAAAACATGAAAATCTGACATTGACAGGTTTTAATTTAGTGCCAGAGGCCTACTGCTAAACTTGTTAATATCGACAAATTCTTCTTTAGTTAATTCGTGACGATCTAAATTCCATGATAACGTTGGAGGTCCAAACTGTCTTATAGCCGCAAAACAACCTTTTTTGCTCTTTTCCCAATGAGGGGGAGGTGTGCCTTGGGGGGGACTCATGTCAAAGGTGTGCCTTGGGGGGGGGACTCATGTCAAAGTTGTGCCTTGGGGGGGACTCATGTCAAAGTTGTACCTTCGGGGGGACTCATGTCAAAGGTGTGCCTTGGGGGGGGACTCATGTCAAAGTTGTACCTTGGGGGGGACTCATGTCAAAGTTGGGCCTGGGGGGGACTCATGCCAAAGTGGTGCCTTGGGGGGGACTCATGTCAAAGTTGTACCTTGGGGGGGACTCATGTCAAAGTTGCGCCTGTGGGGGGACTCATGTCAAAGTTGGGCCTTGGGGGGGACTCATGTCAAAGTTGTATCTTGGGGGGGACTCATGTCAAAGTTGGGCCTTGGGGGGGGACTCATGTCAAAGTTGTGCCTTGGGGGGGACTCATGTCAAAGTTGTACCTTGGGGGGGGGACTCATGTCAAAGTTGGGCCTGGGGGGAAACTCATGTCAAAGTTGGGCCTTGGGGGGACTTCATTCAATAAATCCCCATTCAATAAACCGACTGAAATAGGCCCTTAGCACTATTAAGATTGTATTATAAAAATTCGACAATGCTGTAACGACTGAAATAGGGGTACCTTGGGGGGGGGACTCATGTCAAAGTTGTGCCTTGGGGGGGGACTCATGTCAAAGTTGTACCTTGGGGGGGACTCATGTCAAAGTTGGGCCTGGGGGGACTCATGTCAAAGTTGTGCCCTGGGGGGGGCTTCATTCAATAAATCCCCATTCAATAAACCGACTGAAATAGGCCCTTAGCACTATTAAGAGTGTATTATAAAAATTCGACAACGCTGTACCGACTGAAATAGGGGTACCTTGGGGGGGACTCATGTCAAAGTTGTGCCTTGGGGGGGACTCATGTCAAAGTTGTACCTTGGGGGGACTTCATTCAATAAATCCCCATTCAATAAACCGACTGAAATAGGCCCTTAGCACTATTAAGTGTGTATTATAAAAATTCGACAACGCTGTACCGACTGAAATAGGGGTACCTTGGGGGGGACTCATGTCAAAGTTGGGCCTGGGGGGGACTCATGTCAAAGTTGTGCCTTGGGGGGACTTCATTCAATAAATCCCCATTCAATAAACCGACTGAAATAGGCCCTTAGCACTATTAAGAGTGTATTATAAAAATTCGACAACGCTGTACCGACTGAAATAGGGGTACCTTGGGGGGGTCTCATGTCAAAGTTGAGCCTGGGGGGGGACTCATGTCAAAGTTGTGCCTTGGGGGGACTTCATTCAATAAATCCCCATTCAATAAACCGACTGAAATACGCCCTTAGCACTAATTAAGAGTGACGTATAAAAATTCGACAACTGTACCGACTGAAATAGGCCTCTAGCACTAAAAAAAACGCAACACCCGCTGTAATTTCGTTATTAATTGACGCAGATACATCTAATAGTCATAATTCAACAGGAAATTAAATGCACTTTCTGAAACTGTCGTCAAATTTCGAATTAGGGGTTATCTACATATTGAAATGAGTGCGACTTTTCAATAGCAACACCCAATTTTGACTTCATATTCGAATTTCTTATACTGTTTGTATACTTTATTTTTAGCATTTATAGAGTTATAATGAAAAATGTGTTAGGGGTATCTGTAAATATAGAAAAATAAAATTAAGATCCTATAACAAATAGACAAAATTTTAATGTTTCACACCGGAAATCTTTCAAGAAAAAAGAATTATGAAAATTAATAATAGCACTGCTTTTTCTCCAGTTCATTAGTTATCTTAAATTCTGTTTTTTAGATTTGTATATACTTCAGTACTTTTTTAAATAAGTTTAGGTCTATTTAAATACATTACATTTGCGATTGATCCAGACAGTACTCTTTGAAAAAAGTGAAATATTTTTCAAGTAAAATTGTCTATTACGGCTGTACTGATCACCATTAAAGCTTACATTTTCTTTCGTAGGTGTAACATAATATACGAAATGAAATAATATATATATATATACAACAACACATAAACTAAATTTTTCGGATAAATTATTGTAAAGGTTCATGAATATTAAACAATTTTAATCGCAATTACCAGTTTTGTGTCAGTTGAACTCTTTGGAACTGCACGATTCGTTTTATAATTTCTATGAAAATATAATTTCTTAGTTAACCCTTTCGCGACTGCTGACGTAGATTCACGTCATTTGAAAATCTTTAACTCTGTCAGTGGGCGTTTCTTTCGTAATTTGTGTGTTGCATAATTCTTAAGTGTGAACCCAGTTTTCATATTTTTGCAATAAAATATACTATGGATAGAAATATATTTATTAGAAAGAATATAATTATAATGTATATCCATTTGTAATATAACTGTGAATACAGAAAATTTAATCTGAAATATTTTATTTTGAGAGAATAACGCCCGTAGGCGGATCTTACTGTCAAAAAGACAAAATCCTGCGGTCGAAAAAAATAATAAAATATATTTTTAAAAGTTAAAGTATATTTTTAAAAATATATAAAGTTAAATTTTGTTAATAAAGTTTTAAAGACTAAAGTATCCTTAAAATAATAATCCTCCCCCTACAAAATAAATTAATTAATTAATTAAAATAAAGCAATATATAAAGCAAATGATTAAGTCCTTAATTATGACGGTAGTTACGAAACGATTTTACAAGTTTATTTTATTGACAATTTTACATTAAACCTATTTTTCTATTTAAAACAGTAAACCCCGCCTTTTTAGGTAACATTTTTTCTGCTATTGTTCGTTTAACCCGTTAGTAGTCGCTATAGACAGCGCCACCTATTACAGATTGCGCACTTTTTATTTAACTCGCGCCAATAATTTTAAAAATTGATGTGATCAACGTTTCATCGATTTTATTCGCGTTTTATGTATATCAAACGCCCCTTCTAAAAATGTTTGGTGGCTATTGAATAAAAAAATCTGGCAAAACTGAAGGATGGGCGGCAAATCGACCAACTAGCGACTACTAACGGGTTAAAAGATTCAAAATTTATCACCAGTAATCGATGAAGTAAATACCACTTGTGCATATTTTTGTCAACATAAAATAAGTTGACACGAATTCATCACTGAATGTCGCGTTTACTTTTCTTTTCTGTATTGTTTTGCTTTGAAGAACGATGAAGGCGGGCTTGTCTTCTTTAGAAAACAGGAATTCTTGATGCTAACACTAATGCCTAAAAATCATCATTTTTGTTTCATTTCTTTGCGTTTGACGTTGTTGTTACATAATTTGACCCGTAAATAAAAAACTAGTATGTTGTGGCCACCACAAGACTTTCTTCTATATTTTCCTATACATATTCAATCAGTAACAATATTTAAAAAAAAAAAAAAAAAAAGTACGATTTTATTTCTAAGTTTTTTTTTTTTTTTTTTTTTTTTTTTTTTTTTTTTTGTTAAAAGTAAAAAAAAATCGATAACTTTGTTTTAAATTATCACAGATTTATAGTTCAACCATTCGTTTTAAAGGTATTGACGAGATCTTTCGAAAGACACCCATCTTGAAAATTTACCCCACCCGGGGGGGGGGGGGAATGCCCCCACATGCACAGAATTTTTTTCCTAGTTAACTATTACTATTATCAATAACTCATATTAATTTTACAATCACAAGTTAAAAATAACTCTCATTATGTACATTTATACGAAATTTTGTCCTATACTGCCATGTTAAAAATTTAGAAAAAATACGATCACAGCGCCACCTGTTGAGCTATTGATCCCCAAATGTAATCAGCACCACTTTATGTCGGGGACCAACTAAATACCAAGTTTGGTTAAATTTCGTTAAAAAAAAAAAAAAAAAAGTTTTTTTTCGTTAAAAGTAAAAAAAATCGAACTTTGTTTTAAATTGTCACAGATTCATAGTTCAACCATTCGTTTTAAAGGTACTGACGAGACCTTTCGAAAGATACCCATGTTGAAACTTTGCCCCCCCGGGTGGGTACTTCCCCCCCAAAGGGGGGAACCGATGCCCCCACATGCAGAATATTTTTTTCCTAGTTACATACTACTATTATCAATAATTCATATTAATTTTACAATCACAAGTTTAAAACAACTCTTATTATGCACATTTATACGAATATTTGTCCTATGGTGCCATGTTAAAAATTTAGATAAAATGCTATCACAGCGCCACCTGTTGAGCTATTGATCCCCAAACATAATCAGCACCAGTTTATGTCGGGGATCAACTAAATACCAAGTTTGGTAAAATTTCGTTTTAAAAAAAAAAAAAAAAAAAAAAAAAAAAAACGATTTTTTTCAAAGTTTTTTTTTTTTGTTAAAAGTTAAAAAAATCGATAACTTTGTTTTAAATTGTCACAGATTTATAGTTCAACCATTCGTTTTAAAGGTATTGACGAGACCTTTCGAAAGATACCCACCTTGAAACTTGGTGGGGGGAATCGATGCCCCCACATGCACAAAAATTTTTTCCCAGTTAACTATTATTATTATCAACGAGACCTTTCGAAAGATACCCATCTTGAAAATATACTTCCCCGGGGGGGGGGGGTATTTCGTTCCCCCACATGCACAAAATTTTTTTCCTAGTTAACTACTACTATTATCAATAATTCATATTAATTTTACAATCACAAGTTTAAAATAACTCCTATTATGCCCATTTATACGGAATTTTGTCCTATGCTGCCATGTTAAAAATTTGCATAAAATGCGATCACAGCGTCACCTGTTGAGCTATTGATCCCCAAATCTAATCAGCACCAGTTCATGTGAGGGTGCAACTAAATACCAAATTTGGTTAAATTTCATTCATTGGTTCGTGAAATACAGTGTCCACAAAAAAATAATACAGACAGACAGACACACAGACAGACAGACAGACATTTTCTAAAAACTATCAATTCGTGTTCAGGACACCCCAAAACGTGTAGATCCGTCAAAAAACGGAGGTCGAAAATTTTCGCGAATCCAATACTTTCTCTATATTACATATAGAAGAAAGTAATAAAAATATTTTGTTTAATTTTCTTTGTTATTTTTTAAGATTTGATTCCTTATCTCATGCAAAACTTTATAAGAGACGGCCCCCTAAACCACTCCAAAAAAAAAAGATTTATTTATATCTCGAAAACTAATAACTGGATTGAGCTGCAAATTTGCACACGCGTATTTTTCAGCATTAGAATTCGTTTTATGTCAAAATTAATATATGTCAAAATTCATAGTTTTTATGAATATGGATTTATTAATATTTTTCAGAATTAAAAATATTTTTCAGAGACAAAAGTAATGACGGATTATGTTTCGGTTTCTTCATTTTATCTCATAAAAAAAAAAAAAAAAAAAAAAAAAAAAAAAAAAATTTGATCAAGTTATTTTTTGTGAAGATTGTAATAAAAGTTTAAAATATGAATTTAACATTAGCACCTTCAAACTTTGAACGCTTATAACTCTGTGAAAAAATAAGTAAAATATACAACCAATATACTTTTTCGCGTTGTCGCGATCCCAGAAATTCAAATATAAAATAAAAATGCAGCATTACGTTGAAAAAATCAAAGTTGGTGCGCGTTTCAATATGTAGACGACCCCAATTCAAAAATTCACTTTATTTTCTGAAACTACTCTCAATTCCCCGTCGAATGATACTTATTACATTTTTCTATTTCGATTAGCAACAAAGTTACGTTGAGTGTTGCTTTTTTTTTTTTTTTTTTTTTCCGACTGTACATAAATTTTTAGTTTATTCGAGAAAGGCGTTTAGACGTTATCACGCAATAAAACATTTGGGCCCATAGTTCATAACGATAAAGAATTTTTATTTGTATTCCTGTAAATAAAGCCAGGCCTGCTAGGTTGACCATAATCTGTATAGTTAGAGCGACGATGGTCTACAACATATGTACCCACTTTCAGTTCATTCGAAATAATCGTTTAGACTCTATCGTGTTCACTCACACACAGACGCATGCGCACGCTTGTATGCACACACATACATCACCGTAAAAATAATAAAAATGACTTCAGAGAACCTCAAAACGTATTCATACACCAAAATCTCAATGTCGATTTTCTGTCATGATTGCTACCTTCGGGCCTGAATTAACAGTTGGGCAGATAAAAAATCAATGAATTGTTAGATTTTCTACTTAATATGTAAATATATTATTTATAAATTTCTACCTGTTAGCAAATGAATTAAATATATTTTAATAGTAGGATACTAATATATAATTAACGAAAAAGTGAAAATATGTTTCATGTACACTTTACGATTATTTTGTATGAAACTTTTTGAAACAATTTCTTCGTGCTTCAAAACATAAAAATACTGCACATTTCTCACAAAATAAAATAGTTTAAATAGGAAAGATGCATTTACCTTTCTGCTGGAAATGACTATACGCTTCCATTATCTTCTGTGCTGTGAATATCCTCCCATCTACTGAGCAAAAATGGTAGCATACTGCTATTTTTGTATGTATTATTAATAGTACACTAGATTTTGAGGTTCAAAATTCTTGAAAAGAAGGAATTTAGAGTATAGAAAAGGTGTGTTCTAATACTAGGATCTTAGAGCCAAACGAGTAAAAATATTTTTCTTACATTTCATGTTCGAAAAGTAAAGATGCAGCTTAAGAATGTAGAATTGCAGCTTATTTATAAGATAAATTAAAATAAGAAAAAAAAAAAAAAAATTATTCATAATTTACATTTTATTTATTGGAATGATTATTAGTATTACTTGAACGTAATGGCATCATTTTGAGAAATCGAGTCTTTGATTATTATTATTATCAGTACTGACTTACACTATCTAATATCTAAGTACATTTTTACTTTCTCTTGTCTATGTATTGTAGAGAAAGCATTGCTTTTTGGTGACCTTCTCATAACCATATATTAGCTATATTTCCATGTTTTGTGCTTCCCTCAATCCAGAATTCATAAACTTTAACGTTTGATATGAGTATGTGTGTGTGTGTTTGTGTATGGGTGGACGTGTGTGTCTTTTTTCGCAATAAATCAAAATCATATTTCAATGAAAAGTCCAAATTTGATATTTAAAATTTTTATTGTGTAGTGTTGTAACTTCAAAGTTTTTTTTTTCTTTTTTGAGAAATCATTTGTGCACATATACGTACAGACTTACTCAAATACATTATAAATATTGTTGAAATTTCTCTTCAGTGTGAGTGCCCTTTACAATATGAAATTTACGTGCTTATATATATATATAACAGAGAAAGAGATAGAATGAAAGAGAGAGAATCATGTTTCTCATTGAAAACGATATGAAAATATTCAAATTGCGTTTACAGGGCCACAGAAAAAGAATTTGCGTACATGTGAGCACAGTAAATTAGTTTTTGTAATAATATAAGTACAGTGTTGCTAGCAAAAATATATCAATCATTACCGTGATGATTTTTACCAGCCAATTTCTTTCTATAAATATTTATCTTTAACAACAAAACTCATTTGCTGCCTTTTGTCGCATGGGATTTTTTTTAATGCAATAAACAACGGGGTAGCCATAACTTTCATAGACAGGTTCTTTTAAAATTCCATAATGAAGCATGACAATTTCTGGCAAAGTCCCTTTAACTCCTATTAAGTTCCACCTATTAAGGTTAAAATAAATCTCTCAAAACTGGTGCATAATGGTGTATTCCGTCTGCAAAACGTTCCATCTTTACTCTATTTACTGTATATAGGTGTTTAATGTAATTGTGCATGGTTAGAAAAAAATATTAAACATCTGTCACCTCCAGATGACTATGAAAAGTGATCAGTTAAACAAATGTCCATTTACCTGCAAAATAGCTGTAAACTAGAATGTTGTGGCCACCACATGACTTCCTTCTATATTTTCCTATGCAAACTCACTCAATAAAAAAAATTATTAAAATCATTATTTAATAAAATTATCTTCCATGATAATGCAGTACGATTTCCGTATTAGAGAAGTAGTATCACGCTAAATATCCAAAAAAAAATTTCATTTTAATCTCGGTATTACTTTTTTTTCTTTTTTATGAAAAAAAAAATCGATAACTTTATCTAAAATTATCGCAGATCGATAGTTCAACCATTCATTTTAAAGTCATTGGCGAGCTCTTTTGAAAGATACCCATCATGAAAATTTATTTCCCTCCCAGGGGAAGAATTGATGCTCCTACATATACAATTTTTCCCCCACTCTCTCTATTATAAATATTTCTTGTAAATTCCATAATTATTATTAAAAGATAATTCTCTTTATGCACATTTATACTAAATTTTGTCCTATACCACCATGTTAAAAATTTAGAAAAATCTGGATGGCAACGTAACCTGTAAGACAATTTTTACTACAAGTTGATAGGCACTAATTTATGTAAAGATGTAACTACATAGCAATTTATATGAAATTCTGTGATAAAGTTGCCTAAGATACAGTTGCCACAAACTTTTGTCACACACACACACAGTCAGACAGACAGACAGACATTTTCTAAAAATGGTCAAATCGTGTTCTGCAGCTCTCAAAAAGTATAAATGCATCAAAAACCCGTGGTCGAAAAATTTTACGAATCCAATACTTTCTTCTATCGAATATAAAAAAAAGTAAAAATTATATTAAATTAAAAATTTGAATAAAAATTAATAATGCTTTAACAAAAACTGGGGTATTTAAATTTATCTTTCCAAGCATAATTAGTTTTAGAGAATTAAGGGAAAGTTTTTTTTTATTTAAAGTAAATATGACCTTATTAGCAAAACCTATCTATGTTCGGATGTCAAGTTTTAATAAATAACTTGTTTTAAAGTATACACAAAATATCAATATTTTTACGAATTTTCGTTAAGAAATTAAGAAAATATAATATTCTGTATTTTGTGTAAGACATCAGTCAATATTTACAAATTTCAAATAATGCCCTGCTATTTCCAAATTCTGAAACTTCCTACAGCTTTAAAGTTATTGCGCGCTTTCTATTTTTTTTTTTTTTTTTTTACGGATTCTAAAAATTGAATGATTTAATCATTACATAAAATATTTAAACATTTCATGTAACATAGAATATCAACTATCACTCTCGTTATAAATAACTATAATATTTACGATAGAGAAAATAATCTTATTAAGCATAATAAGATAAAGAACCGCTTTAGAAAATGTTTGTCACGAAATTTGAAACATATCTTAAATTTCGTTGCATAAACTAATTAGCGAACGAAACATGTACTAATTCATTATACTGCACGAAAATAATTACAAATAGATTTCTGAGTAAAACCTAGAATGTATATAAAATTGATTGATGCATAGAAGATTAACAGATGAAAGATTAATATTTTATGCATCAATTATAACTACAATTCAGAATTATCATTAAAAATGCAATATTATTTTAATTATACTATAAAAACATTACACTCATATATATATAATCCTTTTATAGTAAAAGAAAAGAATGAGAACAAAGTATAGTCAGTGAAAAAATTCGAAAAAGAAACATACACAAACCAAACAAAATAACTAGATATATATACAGTCGGTAGCAAAATTATTGAAGCACACATCCGCATTTTTAATACTTTTTTTTTTTTTTTAGTTTGATCGGTAATTTTCATCATCAGTTACTTTTTTATAAAGATCATAAGATTAAGATCATGATTTAATAAATATTTACTTAACCAAATAGTATTAAATAGGAATTATTGCTAGTACTCCAATATTTTTGCTTCTGACTGAATAGATATGCATATTTTCTTTTAGGTAATGAAAAACAATAAAATAATAATCCAATAATAGCTCACATGTTATAGTTAGAAAATTTTAATAGCTGTTTATTATTTTTAGCATAAATAATTACAAACATAAAGACAGTAACTTTTTTTAATATACAATTATTTATTTATTTTTTAAATATTTAAGTGAACTTACGTTATTCAGAGAAAATGCATATACAGTACTTACAAGTGGAAAAATTTAATTTTTCATAAGAATTTCCAAAAATTCATTTAGATGTGATAGAACAACACTTATTTACTATGCAAATACAATGTAAATTTAATTAATTTATACTATGAACAACTAAGGTTATATGCTCATTTGTGTTTTCAAGAATCCAATATTGTAATAAATTGCAACTATCATAATTACTTAATTTTAGTCACATTTACGATTGTTTTATAGACGTCTGACGAACTATCGAACTGTACATCTTCAGTAAACTAGGTTTACCATAGTTTGCATATTTCATATTCTTATGAAATTTACCTATATTCATTTTTGAAATTTAAAAAGAATATTCTTAAACATATATTGTCTCAGTTAACTCACGTGTTTCTTTGAGATAAAAATAAATACATATTCACTTCAGAAAAATTTTGAGTGTGAGGCCGATATTTTATACCAACTATCTGAAAAATACCAGAGCCGGGAATCGAAGCCGGTCCCTCTGCTTTACGAGCGGATGCTCAAACCATTGAGCTACCATGACTGATTACCAGCGAGGCATTTTTCACATAACATTCATTGGAAAAGTCACCGAGTCTGTAAACACAGCTATATCGAGTGACTATTAATCATGGTACAACTCCAATAGACCAAGAAAGTTTAATTTAATTTAGAAATTTATTCATCAACCCTGAAAGTTCATTCAGAAAATTTTGGAGTGGAAGGCCGATTTTTTATACCAACTATGTGAAAAATACCAGAGCCCTGAATTGAACCCGGGTCTTCCGCTTTACGTACGGATCCTCAAACCACTAAGCTACCTTGGCTGATTACCAGCTAGGCATTTCTCACATAACATTCACTGGCAAAGTCACGGAGTCTATAAACACAACTGTAACAAGTGACATTATTAATCATGGTAAAACTCCAATAGACCATCATTGGCAAAGTCACCGAGTCTGTAAACTCAGCCTATATCAAGTGACATTTTCGTTTTCTATTGGAGTTGTGCCATGATTAGTAATGTCACTTGATATAGCTGTGTTTACAGACTCGGTTACTTTGCCAATGAATGTTTTGTTTTGTCATCGTCAGGGATTTTTCCTGACAAAAATCCCTGACGATGCTTTACTATTAAAGCGAAAAGCTTTGGATAAAAAAAAAATTAACATCTTTTAAATAAAAATTTAAATTTACGTGTGTTAAAAGTGTTTTTAATATATAACTAGTTGTGTTTACTCTAAACAGTTAACATTTTATCATTTAAATGCCTAATTAAGTTCTTTCTTTTAGATCACAAAATATTTTCCTTTCTTTTCCGTTTTATATTTAAAATAGATTCATTTCAAAAACTTATTTTAAAAATAATAATTTATTTCAATTTTCAAAAAAACATTTATGTATTATGTTGCGTAAACATACATATGTGTAATTACAAATACAATGTCTATCAATAAAACTGGTTCATGTAGCTAAAAGCTTTTATCCATTAACTTCGAATAAGGAATAGTATACTTTCTGTTATACTTAGAAAATAAAAAGCTTTCTAAAAGTTTTGATATCATATACGTTTATCTAAATTCACATAAATAAAACATAATACACTTTAAATTTTAGAATGAGTACTTGTTTCAACATTAAAATGGAAATATGCTTTATTGATTCTAGTTTAAATATGTCGGTACATGTTAGAAATGAATAGCATTATTTTCATTCATTTATTTATTTTATTGGTCATGTGACGATATTTAATTTACACTGAAATTACATACGTAATTTTCTTAAATATAGAAGGATATTTGTAAAATATATCTGCCATTTCTTTTTTTATTATTATTTATAAAGCTTAGCACAAACGAGACAAAAATATAATATTAATAAATATTAATATAATTCTTCATAATATTTCAACCAATCTAAAACTTATTATTTAAAATAATAATGTATAACTCTCAGTTTATATTTTTATCAAATTTTCTAATACTATAAAACACTTTCATAAAAAATAAAAAAAATCTAACAGGTGTTATTAAAAAAGTCTAGAAATATATTTTGCATATATATTTAAACTGAATTCAAACATTTGACAGCCCTGCGTGAATTTTTTTTTTTTTGAGTTAATTATTGAGTTAAATTTATAAGATTACTCTTAAGATTTCCCTCTTCTCATTTTTCTTTCTCTATTTTTTCAGCTAGGTCTGCACCTATTTCAAAAATTCCAACAGTTTGACAAAAATTCTAAGTGGTGTTATTAGAAAACATCTAAAAATATATTATGCATACATATTTAAACTGAATAATTTTAATTAAAACAAAATACCTTTAAAGCAAAAGTATTTTAAACATTTGAATGCCTTGTGCGTTTTTTTTTTTTTTTTTTTTTTTTTTTTTTTTTTTTTTTGAGAGTTAATTATTGAGTTAAGTTTATAAGATTACTATTGAGATTTCCCTTTTCTCAAATTGTTTTTTTTTTCTTCTTCTTCTCAGCTCCTGTTTTAAAAATTCCAACACCCTGGCGCATGCTCTGTACACTCCTGTTACGCATTCTGGGAGATGCGGTTGGGCTGGTCGAGCACCGTGTCCAAGAAAAGAAAAGAAAAAAAAACCTCTGAAAAGCGAAATCACAATATCAAAGTCCTATCTGTATGATAGAAGTCAACAGTTAGAAGTCTTATCCTTTCTCCTCCAGACACAGTTCATTTTTATTGGATGCTCTAGCAGCTCATAGAGAAGTTAGTCACCATGCAGTGATCTGGCGTTTTCCGCTCCTTTGGACGGTATCAAAACCGTTAAACTTGACCTAGTCCACGTAGTTATGGGCCGTCTAGAATTTTCCAAGATTTCAAGATTACTCTTAAGTAAATTATGTTAAATTACTCATATCTGCAACATTTTTTTATTTAACTGAACTTATGCCTGCATGGTATATTAACTTTGTTCCTCTTGATGTCATTCATCAAGAAATTCGTGTGTATTTACCTGCACGTGTTATTTTATTAAAATAAAAATATCTTCATAGATGTTGTTAATTATTACTATAATATCATTATCATTATTGGTTAATCACTAGATATTAACTAACTTTATATTTGAAAAATTCTACATTATACAAATTAACCCTTAAATGTCGAGTGTTGACTTTCGGCAACATACCCAATTTTGTCTTCTACAGTATTATTAGAATAATATTGAAGCTCTAATCTAATACTACCTGTTTACCGATTGACAACAAATTTCTTTTTAGCGCTAGACCACAGTTAAAATAAAGTATGATTTTTAAAAATATTTTTCCTGTGATTTATTTAATAAAAGAAAGAATAAAACTTTTTCAAATTGATCAAAAATATAATCAGGAATTTAAGGGTTAAATCTTAATAACACAATACAAATACATACAATTTGTTTTCTAAATATTGCATCATATATCATAAATTGAATAAAATTGTATACTCTATGTAAATAATGCAAACAAAGATACGTTCTAGAATCGCAAAAAGCTATATGACAAATAGACATACAGACAGCAATATTAGATTTTACAAAAAGAATTCAAAATCTCTATTCAAAACTACACCGAAAAATTAGTATTAAAATGTAATAAATAAAAACATTATGCATTCGAACAATATCAATTGCAAATCTCTCAAAATTGTTTCATAATAATACGACTCTAC
Source organism: Salticus scenicus (assembly GCA_963930645.1). Classification (NCBI taxonomy): domain Eukaryota; kingdom Metazoa; phylum Arthropoda; class Arachnida; order Araneae; family Salticidae; genus Salticus; species Salticus scenicus. The sequence continues at coordinate 44,266,779 of OZ005656.1, forward strand.
ATCAGACAAAAAAATACACACGAATGCAATAGCTCTTGGATTAAATCGTGAGCGCATTTTTCGCCTTACAGTCTTGCTTGTATTTAGAGAAGAAATAATTTCCAGTAACCTCGATGAAAAAATTGTTGGCTTTGTATCAAACAACAAACACATAAAAAGACATATTTCAAAATAATAAAAAAGGAAAGAAAAATGAAATTTTGCTGATTTTTTTATCGCTAAATTTCGATTGAATATTACAAAAGAAAATCCTTTTTCTTTTATCTATTTTAAAAATACTATATATGAAATTATAAATTAAAACCTATCAACTTTTTTTAATAGCCTATATGAAAAATTAAACAAATATAAAAGTTTTGCATTAATCAAAATTATAAAGCTTCGTAATACATTTTTTAGTATTTAGAGAAGAAATGATTTCTAGTAACCTCGGTGAAAAAAATTTTGGCTTTTTATCAGACAACAAACACATAAAAAGACATATTTCAAAATAATAAAAAAAGATAAGAAAAATGAAATTTTGCCGAATTTTTATCGTTAAATTTCGAATGAATATTACAAAAGAAAATAATTTTTCTTTTATATATTTTAAAAATACTACATATGAAATTATAAATTAAAACCTATCAATCTTTTTTATAGCCTATATGAAAAATTAAACAAATATAAAAGTTTTGAATTAACCAAAAATATAAAGCTTTGTAATACATTTTTCAGTATTTAGAGAAGAAATAATATCCAGTAACCCCGATGAAAAACTTGTTGGCTTTGTTATAAACAAACACACAAAAAGACATATTTCAAAATAATAAAAAAATAAAAGAAAAATAAAATTCTACCGAATATATATCACTAAATTTCGAATAAATATTAGAAAAAAAAAATCATTTTTCTGTTATCTATTTTAAAAATACTACATATGAAATTATAAATTAAAACCTATCAACTTTTTTTTATAGCCTATATGAAAAAGTAAACAAATATAAAAGTTTTGAATTAACCAAAAATATAAAGCTTTGTATTACATTTTTTAGTATTTAGAGAAGAAATGATTTCTAGTAACCTCGATTAAAAAAATTTTGGCTTTTTATCAAACAACAAACACATAAAAAGACATATTTCAAAATAATAAAAAAAGGAAAGGAAAATGAAATTTTGCCGAATTTTTATCGCTAAATTTCGAATGAAAATTACAAAAGAAAATCATTTTTCTTTTATCTATTTTAAAAATACTATATATGAAATTATAAATTAATACCTATCAATCCTTTTTTTAACCTATATGAAAAATTAAATAAATATAAAAGTTTTGAATTAACCAAAAATATAAAGCTTTGTAATACATTTTTTAGTATTTAGGGAAGAAATAATTTCCAGTAACCCCGATGAAAACATTGTTGGCTTTGTTATAAACAAACGCATAAAAAGACATATTTAAAAAAAAAAAAAAAAAAAAAAAAAAAAAAAAAAAAAGAAAAATGAAATTCTGCTGAATTTATATCGCTAAATTTCGAATGAATATTACAAAAGAAAATCATTTTTCTGTTATCTATTTTAAAAGTACTACATATGAAATTATAAATTGAACATATCAATCTTTTTTTATAGCCTATATGAAAAATTAAACAAATATAAAAGTTTTGAATCGATCAAAAATATAAAGCTTCGTAACACATTTTTTAACAACAAAAACAGTTATGAATTTTTTATTTAAATGTATTATAAATTTTTTTAATCAAAAAGTAATGTTTTATTTGTTTGTTTTCAAGATGCGTTGGCCTTTTAAACCTTTATAAAAGTGCATACATGAAAGTGCAAAAGCAAATAATAAAATAAAATGCAATAAAAGTGCAAATGCATGAGAAAATTACGTATTTTTAGTGCATTATTCCATAAAATTTCAATTTTCCATATATTTATTGAAAAATTACAATGCACCCTAATAAACATCTACACAATGTGTTTAATTATTTATAATATATGTGATAAATTTATCGATACGCATTTTTTCGAATACAAATATAAAAATTATCATATTACATCCTTTATGAATAACTAAAGATAGTTATAAAGAAAAGTATCTAAAGTTGAATTATCCTTTACTAATAGAATAAGAAAAGAAGAGAATAATGATAAAATTTAGTTATTCTAAATTAAAGTTAAAATGATTTGACTTTTGTCGAAATTTTTGTCATGCGACTTTCTTTTACGGTTTTCTTTCTTTCTTTCTTTCTTTTTTTTTTTTTTTTTGTCTTCTTTGATTGTTTATGAAGACAGTAGATATTCATAGAAGAATATAATTCCACTGAAATTTTTCTGATAAAAGAGTCATTCCCATACTTTACTCAATATATTGTTAATAAAAGTAAATTTATTATTTTTCGATTCAAAAATAGATCATACTTGTATAGACTTAATACTTCCTTTATTCTAGTGAGTGAAGCTATTTTATTTATTTTATAAATGAAAAGAAACACTCTAGTTTCCTTCGTTTTTATCTTGTAAAGGTGATTACTAAATCTATTTACATTAAATGTTTGAATATACTTATATTATATTTTTTAAATACTAATGTTATTTATTTCTTAATATAATGGTAAAGAATTTTTATAAATGTTGTTGCACTGGCTTTTTGGAATTTTTAGTGGTATTCATAGAAATTTTTGTAAATACATTTAAATATCTCTTTGAAATACTTCTATATTAGCAAGGTATAGGTCTCGCGTACAGACAATCAACATTAATGCAATTTATCACGTATACATGACGTAAAAATCAGAGACAATAAGCATAATGAAATCAGAAAATATTTTGTATATTGAAATTCACAATAATATAATGTTTCTAAATTACATATTTTACAAAACATAAAGTTATATATATATATATATATATATTTAAATATTGAAGGAAAAAGTAATCTAAACAGTAAGAAAATATAAAAATAAATTTAAAAGTATTTTTAATGACAATTCCATTATGGTTATTTGCAACAATTTTTTTACAGAAAGATGTGTGTTTACATGTTTATATATGCATATAAATATGGCTGTATATAGGTACAGATATAGAATTAATCTAATTAAATTTATTTTTTATCGTTAATTATATATATATATATATATATATATATATATCATGGTGATATATATATATATAGATAAATAGATATAGATATTATATATATATATATATATATATATATATATATATATATATATATATATATCACCAATTCCAGCCTTTATCAAGACATTGCAGTATAAAAGTATCTCGTAGATGATTCCAATCTAAACAGTTTTCTCTTAATATTCTCCATCCTGCTCTTCCAAATTATACAATTTTATCACTCAAACAACACTTTACTTTCTCTGCCATTTTTTATCTCTCGGTATCCAAAATATGTCTTTGATGGTCCACCTAAAATCGTTACTTCTGGCAAAGACCCCAACCTAGCTCTATTTTAACTTCCTAACTCTACAAATGATATCAGGTTTGCTCCCTAATCCACGTTTTTCGCTTTCTATCACTTTATTTGAAACGTAACATGCATCTCTCTATTCTTCTCTGGATTGTTTGAAGGTTTTGTGTAGTTTTATGCGTTATTGTCTCAGTTTCTGAAGCATAATTTAATACAAAAACTAATGAAGAACTCTTCTTTTCAAACAAATCGGGAGGTCGCTTTTGTATATAGTGCTATTTCTTCCCAATGCTCTTCATGCAAGTTTAACTGGATTATTAATGTTTTCCATGATGATCCCGTTCATCTTAATGACTTGTCCTAGACAAGTATAACTGCATATCGTTTTTAATTCATCCATATCGACAATGATTTTCAGTAGTAAAACAAAGGAATTTGACATTACTTTTGTGTTACTGAGGTTCATTTTTAAACCAACGAGCTTGTATAAACCAACGAGCTTTTCACAAATTTTTATGTCTTTCTTTTCACAGTTTAATTTACAAAGTGAAAGGCTTTTTCATTGTCACCAAAAGACACACAAAGAGATAGTTCGTATTAATTTCTTCCTTCAATAATTTCACTAAATGTATGAATATAGTCGATGGTACTAAAACCATTTCAAAATTCTACTTGTTCCTTAGGTTGCGCTTCGTTTAATTGTTTCTGTAAACGATTTGTCAGAATTTTCATCAGATTTTTATACAGAATTAAGAGAAAGCTCATTAGACAATAGTTTTTGATACCCTCTTTTTCTCCTTTCTTAAAAAGTAAGATTATGATAGCATTTTCTCAGTTCTTTAGAACGTCACATACTGTTAGATATTTATTCAATAGTTCAGTAAGAACCTCGATTGTTTCATTCCCTGCATCTGTTAGAATATCCACAGTCATTTTACTTTCTCATTTCTCTTTCGCTTTTCTATTTTTCAATGCTTCTATTACCATAGCTATTTCTTCCCTCAGCATTGCTGATATAGCGTCGTTTGTATCTCATGTGGTAGATGAGCCACTGAGTTGTTCTGGTGAGCTGTATAATTTTCAATTAAAAAATTTTGCCTCTTTTAGAATTTGCTCTTGATTCAAAGTGCCATTTCTAGATTTGGTCTTTTCATTGCTAGGATTATTTTCTTATCATGCATGAAATTCCATTTTGCATTCTTCAAACTTTTATTTCCTGCAATGGTTTTCTTGATCATATTACAACTAGCATTCTGTTGTCGTCTACAATCTTTTTCCTCAAAGTTTTACATAGTTCTGAAAATTCAGCTTTTGTAGTAATATTTTCCTTATTTATATTTCACTTTTCTTATCTTTTTTACAAACTGTCGTGTCTCTTCCGAGATTTTCTTAATAGGTTTATAACTTCCAAACCAGCAACATTTTTTCCTGATTCCAGAACAACATTGCCAAAATTCACCGTGAAATCATTGACGTCATCAGTATCCTCAAGAAGCTGAAATATGCTTTTCAATCCAAGTTCAAACTTTTTTTTTTTTTTAGCTTTTAGAAAGCTGTGTTTGAATTCTTTTGTTTCGAATTTCCATCAACTTTTGTCTTCCTAATAAAACCTGAAATTTTACCTTGCAAAACGCACCAGCCTGCAATAACTACCATGTAAAATCTATTCATCACCACAAAAACAGCAAAAACGTATATATTTTCAGTTAGAATGCAGTCAGTTTCACTTGTTCCTCCATTGTAACTTCTCCATATCCATTTTCTCTTTTGGATTTTGTTAAAAAAGTTTATTAATGACTTTTTTTTTTTTTTTTTTTTTTTTTTTTTTTACAGTCTGCAAAATTTGTCAATTTATGTTCTCTTTCACCTGTAGTTCCCTTTCAAAACGGACCAACTATACATTCATTTGAATGTTTGGTGTATTTCTGAGTACTTTTTGCAGATAGTACTTTCCGTTTTTGCTGAGGGCCTTCATAACATCCTCATAGAATTTCGTAATAATTTCGTCTTCGCATATGCTGGCTGGAGCATAACCTTGAATTATCTCAGTATTCAAACTCTTACAGAGTTTAATAGTTACTATTGCAACTCTATCAGAAAAGCCTGTGACTTTTATTACATTGTTTTTAGATTCTTGTTAACCAAAAATCCTACTCCACTATATCTTCAATTATCAGTTCCTTGATAAAAAGCATACTTCCACTCTTCAAATCTAGAAAATCTTCTTCGCTTTTTCTAAATTCATTGAGTCATATAATATCTCATCTAATATATTATAGTTTTTGTTCAATCTCAAGAAATATATCTTCGGAGCTCAAGCATCTGCAATATAAAGTACATATATTCATTTCTTTGCTGCTGACCTGATGGTTCTTCGCAACTTCTGCCTTCTTCCTTTCCTTGATTCTACCCAGAGTAGAGACATTCCAACCACCGGAACCTGGGGGCTATTGTACATACTAAACAGGAATTTTGAAATATGAGGAATGATTTGGCCAAGTCACACCACGTTGGATAATGCGTCTTGGTGCGAGTGCATTCGTGTTGATTCGTAATGCTAGGCTTTACTAGCAGCTGGTACGGATCGGATATTAGGTCTATGTCCTTGTCAGTTCCTCCAAACCATAAATAATGGAATCGGAGGGTCCCCCCCCCAGTTAATAAAACAGACACTATATATATATTCTGAAGGTTTAAATAATTACAAAAACACTTAATCATTTTTTTTTTTTTTTTTTTTTTAGCATTCTTAGTTAAGTATATAACTTTTTATTTAACACGAACATTTTTTTTTTCTTTCTGACTACATAAGGAAAAATATACTTTAATTTTACTTATATAAATATTATTTTTATATCTTCAATGTATTTTATTTTATTTTATTTTATTTTATTTTATTTTTACTTAGTGTTATATCTTTATTTTGGCATTTATTTATTTTTTATTTTACGATATAAATTGCATCACGAAACAAAATACTTTCCATACGACCCCATTCAACCTTCTACACCTAACATCTTATATTATCTTTGAAATAAAAATAATTTTGATAGATAAATTTCTGTTAAATGCTAAATTTCTTTTTAAAAATATTTTAGTGTTTTTTACATTTAATTCTATTACTTCTAGTTTAATTTCTTGTTGTTGTTTTTAATATTATTATTATTATTATTATTATTATTATTTATCTTTTTAATTAAATCTTATAGTTTAAATTTTCCCCTATGCAATAATTTTCTTGTAATCTCTGGATTCTGTCATTAACTGTTAACAATATTTGGTACATATATATTATTCCACATGTTGCTTGCTCGATTTTTCTACGTACTTAGTAGTTTCTAAGAATGTAAATGTTGGTATTTTTATACCTTCACATTTATTCAAATTATGCTTCTAAAGAGGTTTAGAATATTGTAAGCTTTGACTTTATGTATGTCACACACACAGGCAAACACAAGCATATATATATTCCGAATGCATGATAAATTAGTGCAAACTTCAAAAGTAATAATGGAAGATATAATGCCCAGAAAAAAATTACATTTTAACGAATAAAATCTCATATGACATTGAATTTTTTTTTTTTTTTTAATATTTCCATGGTTAATGGAAAGTGGAGGTGGTCGCATCTTCCTGAAACGTTGTAAGAAACACAAACAGACTTACTGAAACACAAAGAGACAAATAAATAGAGCGCAACTATTCATTTATTTTAAGGTAAAATATGTACAATGTGATAACGAAGACAAGGTGTGAGGCAAGTGAGACGCGTCTCTATACGTATTACCGCTGAGTGTAGCATGTTCTCATTCATAGCACCGACGTAATTGTCCGTAAGTTCAATCAACGCTAGATCAAATACTTAGCGATAACATGTTGCTAGCATTGAATCACGAATCCATTTTTAAACAGGAGTTTTACTGTTTGTCTAATTTACATAAAATTTAATAATAAGACGTGTGAGAGCTCGCTTTTGGTTACTTTTAGAATCATTTTTATAATTTTTGAAGTTTGCACGAATTTATAACGAACCTGGTACATGCATATACCAATTAAATCGTTATGTCAATTTACCAAATGACCTCTGTGCAGATATTTCATTTCCTTTCTGGATGCGATATAAATAATTACAAATTAAAGTATATATATATATATATATATATATATATATATATATACATACATATACATATATGTTTTTCTTTAGCTTAATATCTAAAGTTAAAATACTATCTATTCTTTTCACCAACGTCTTATTATTCTTTTTTGGTATTTTGCTTTCTCAGACAATTATTCGTTTAACTAAATTTCATATAAAATTTCCCCGTTTTAAAAGGTTTTTTTTTTTTTTCATACGAGTTCAAATATATAATATATCCTCAAATACATACATATATACTAGCAGGCTTCGCCCGCTTCGCTGGGCACTATATTTAAAGGATTTCTTTTTAATTGAATGACTGAACGTTTAAATAAATATATTTCGATTGGCGACTATTTTCTTCACAGTTTTAGTGTGGGATCTCTTTGACAACATCAAACATTTTTTGAACTTCTCGAATCTGTGCAACAAAACTGTTATAAAAACGAATATTCTCGTAAACAGTCAAATAGAAATGTTAATTCTTCGAACATTCTGGAAACAGTTGAAGCTGTTACTCGTACAGAAAAAGTCACTATTCGATGAATGGTCGAATCAGAGAACGCACGTAAGTCGTTTTCGCAGCAATCACTATAACACACGTATGTACGCTTCACGCACATGAAAACAAAAAAAAAAAAAAAATCACTGGACACCCCTACCTCGCTGTGCATGAATCTGAAAATGCACGAAACTCGGTTCCGCAGCAATCACTATCACGCATGTTAAAACTAAAAAAAGCATCACTGGATACCCCTCCCCTACCTTGCTGTGCATGAATCTGAAAACACACGAAACTCGTTTTCGCAGCAATCATTGTCAAGCATGTTAAAACCAAAAAAACATCACTGGGCACCCCTTCCTCAAATCAATGAAAATCAAATAAGCCAATCAAATCTCTCGTAATTCCTCATAAAGTAGCTCTAGTTCAAAGTAAAATACACTCAAATCAATGAAAATGAAATAAACCAATGAATTCTTCTCTAATTCCTCATAAGGTAGCTCTAGTTAAACGTAAAATACACTCAAATCAATTAAAATCAAATAAACCAATCAAATCTCTTGTAATTCCGCATAATGTAGCTGTATTTTATTGTAAAATACACTCAAATCAAGGAAAATCAAATAAACCAATGAAATCTTTTGTAATTCCTCATAACGTAGCTGTAGTTCTATGCAAAATACACTCAAATTAATGAAAACAAATAAACCAATCAAATCTCTAAGATTCTCCATTCTGCGTCATTATAGAAATGTGAAGTTTTATTTTCATATTTCTATTAATTAAAAGAAAACTAATTAAAAATTCGAAAATCTGACTGCGATGGGCACAATGACCCTTCGGAGGGTACCTTTATGTTAAATCACGTGACTGTCCGAGGTACCGTTTTCGAGAACAGTGAAATATACATATATATACAAATATTGCTCACTTAATAGTATAAGATATATATATATATATGTACATAAGTATAATATATATATATTTCTTTTTATTTATTTATTTATTTATTTATTTATTTTTCATATTATAAATAAAGGAAACGAATTAAAGCTATTACATGCTTGTGAAAGAACATCAAGTAACATTTGAAGCCTTGAATTTTTTGTAATAATACAATAAGTATACTATTCATTGTTACTATATTATAAATATTTTTGACACAATTATTAATTAAACCTTGTTTAACAAATATAATTGTAAAACTATAACGCTCTATATCAAGGAAGTCTCATCTTTCTAAACTCTTGTTTAATCTAAATAGAGAGATCTTTCTTTTGAGAGAATTGTTAATTAAACATCTTGTAAACTTTGCACTACATGCTCCAAGTGTTTTCACATAATTAGTCGTAATTATTCTCACTTGAATGAGAAAGAGAGCTTCATTTAATATCAAGCACGTTAAATATTTCTTCCCCGTGTTATAAATTCTTAAAGTTGTTAGCAAGTGCTAGAAAATAGTTTCTAATAAAGTACTTTCTTAAAATGAATAATTTTGCTGAAATATGTTAACTTTTAAATCATGTAAAGTTCTATAATTATATAAATTCTTATATAAATAAAAATAAATAAATAGTATGAATGATAAATATTCGATCCTTCAGATAATTTTTTATAAAGTAAAAAATAATTGTAGACAAAATCTTTTTAAACTAAAACCTTTACTTTTTAAAAAACAAAAATGAAATAAAATTAAAGCTTGATAAAATGTTTAAAAATAACTTCAGACAGGTTATTTTTAATAGATTTTCCCAAGTCATCAACTTAAGAACAAATAACTTTTCAACAAATATAAAGTATAATGGTTGTAACAGATGTTTCTTGTTTCTAAATGTACTGTAGAAGTATAGAAAAATAGCAACTGATTTTAAACTAATTTTAATAGATGTAGTATGAAAATAAGTATATTGCTGAAACATATATATATATATGAAAATGTTTTTTCTTTTTTTTCTGAATAATTTAAAAATGATTATTTTTTATAATTCTTCATTTTGTAGTTAATATATTAGAAATTGCATAATAAATCGCTTGTAAAACTTGTATGAAAATACATTAGTATAAAAAAAATCTGGTGTGAAACAACTACACTATTGCATGCATAAACTAAAGAACTGCAAACTTAAACTTTTTCAGGTAAGAGAAACTTTATATACATGTAAAGACATATAAAACGAAGCTTACATATAGCGAGGTAAACAATAAGGGGAAAAATGGCAGAGTTATTTTTTTAAACACAAATTTATTAATTTGGTAAATGAAAACTCTGATAACACGGACTCTGTCATAAATCGATTGGAAAACATATGTTAAATTTTAAAATGAATAAAAATGTAATCAATGAAACAAAATAATACATTTATTACATATTTAGATGTAGTCAGTTAAAAATGCAACGCCATAATTCATATATAAATTATAAAATACAATGTTGTATAGTAAAATTTCGCAAGATTAAGAAGTTACGTTTTGAAAAAGTCTTAAGTATTTTGTGTTTTATCGTGGCCTTTTCGGGACTCTCTTGGTTAGGATAACTGCAGCTCTACTACATATATATATATATAGCAAAAGCATGTTACAAAGATTGCAATTTTTAAATTATGAACAAAAGCAGAATATTATTTCAATTGCGGATAATGGCAATATTTCCCATATAACGGTTTTAGTTTTTCTGACTGAAATTTTTTCTTACTTTGTATTTCAGAAATATATTTTCAATGCAAAATAAGTGTAAAATGTTAATTTACTTGAGTATGGCGTGTTATGAATAAATTTAGCATATATAGATATGATATTTAGTTCATTGTACGCGAATAAAAGTAGTTATAATCATTGCGGATTATACTTCATTATGCATTGAGTGGATTGAAATTAAATTATAATAAATTGAGAAAAAGTAAAAACAAATATTTATGTCAAATTAAAAATATGGCACAGACAACTTTGTTTAAAAAAGGATTTCAAAGCGAAGAATTAGAATATTTCTTGTAACTTTCGGGATATGGTTTTCGACTTTATGGAGAAATGCAGAAAAATTTTCATTTTTAGATGATGTGAACAAAGCTTTTATTAATACTATACAAAAATTTCATTTGTTTTTAACGACTTCAAAAAGGAAGCTGTTCTCAATACAAAACGTACTTTCTTTGGTTTGTTTGTTTCTTAGCTAATAACTTCCGAACGGAAGCTCCGATTTTGATACTTTTTATTTTGTTCTAAAGGTAATATATCTTGAAATATATCCCACTGTAATATTTTTACGATCAAAATATAATACGGGGTTCCCATAAAAGTCAGTCTCAACCCGTTTAACTTCTGAAAGGCTACAGTCATAGTCATGAGTATGGTAGGTAGGTATATTAAAGTTGCCATGCCATATGAGATTCAACCATTTACAGCGTCATCTGGTGAAAAATAGCTGAAAGCGTTCCTGTACCGAAAACGGCTCAAGATAGGAGGAAAAGGTAAATTACAAATGCTAAAAATAGAACGCTTTAAACGTGCATTTGTTAATTGGGAATATCTTGCACTATACGCACTTGAACTATGTTGCACACATTGTAGCAGAGCGGGTGACACGTATGTTATGTAGTTCAAAGTAGGGTTACTGTAAACGGTCGCATCGATTGGCCCATAGTCCTTTTTAACTGACTTCATAAAGGAAGAGGTTCTCAATTTAAACCGTTTACTTTGTTGTTCTTGTTGTTGTTTGTGAGCTTATAACTTCGTAACAGATTCTCCCATTTTGATACTTTTTTGTTGTAAAGATCTTGGCCTGAAATAGGTCTCATTATGATTTCAGGAAGATCTAAATAAATTACAGGTTGCCCACAAAAATTCGTTCTCACTCTTTTAACTGCCGAATGGTGGCAGCTACTCTCTTAAAAGTAGTTTGTAAGTATAGTAAAGTAGCCATACACTAAGAAATGCGACCGATTACAGCACCACCTGTTGTAAAATAACGGTGTTAGCGTTTCTATCTCAAAAACAGTACTAGGTCGTGGAAAAAAGTTGAATTACAAAGTTATAGAGCATTATCGATTTAGTACGAAAAGACACTTCGTAGACATGAATGTTAAAATCAGAATGCTTAAACCGTGCACGATGCATCTCTTTGTTCTCATTTTCCTACACTTTAACGTGCCAAAGCCATCTTAGAAAGCAAAGAGACTTTTTTTTCAATGTTCAAATTTTTGTCCGTCAGCTGGAATGCGTATTTGGATCCATGTTTTAACTTTACGCTAGTAGCAGGTGACACGTACGCCTAAAATTCAATCATAAACGAGAAGTGCATTTCAGGCGACGTTACCGTTGTACGCTTTCTATGTCTATTTAAATTTATTAAAGTTGTACGTTATAATTTTTCCCTAGAGCTTCATTTAATAGCCTAATATAAATAACAGAGATTAATCGATCCTTTTTCAGCTACTTCTATTTGGAAAGTTAATATTTCATTTATTTACTGATATTGAATACTTTTGTACTCTGTGACTAACAGGGTATTGAGTTATGAATGCAGTGCGCCTGCTGTTTACATTTCTAAAGAATTTTTAATTTAATGTATGTGGATCCAATAGATTTTTTTTTCATATCGCATGAATGTAAGAAAAGTGACAAAACTTAAAAGTGCAGTATTTGAAAAAAAAAATGAACTTAAAGCTTTGACTATAATTGACACAACTTCCTGTCTCGTGGAAAATTTTCGATTTGGAGAAGTAGGGTTTTTCGTGCACATTCGGGCACTTCATATATTTTTGAATGACATAAACTCGAAATTGCCATTTTTCTGAGTTCTGTCATCGGGTGTTGCTATATACAAAACCGTTGTCTGACTCATGTTCTGCTAAATGAATATATTTTCACTGAAAAGAAAAAAAAAAAAAAATATATATATATATATATATTTGTAAAATAATAGAACCGATTCCAAAAAGCAATTATTATTCAAACAACTAGAAATAGAATGAAAATTGCCATAAAATGAAAATATAAATTACGACAAAAAGTATAATATAATTTCCTTTGCCAAACAACATAAACACTACAATTAATCATAACTTTTGAAAAGTCGGCGCAAAATTAAATAAATTCATACTTTTACTCAATAGAAAAATCAAATTCTATTCAAAATATGCATCTTACTTTGGCACCTGCAAAAAACAGCCGTAAACTACTTTGATTCAAATAAACAATTAAGATTTCGTAAGCTGCAAAAATTTGGGAAACTGATTTTTTATTTGTCGTCTTTGACGGGATAAAAGTAGTTCGCCATATTATCTGGCAAACATATTTAATTCTTTTCAATAATCATTGTTATTTTAACGAGGTATGCTAAGAGAAGAATCAAATACATGAAACAATATTTCGCGCAATATACATTACGAAAATATACATCTCACGCGTATATTTTTGTATTATACGTTTTGATCGCTAAATCCAAAAATCGCCAAAAACGAAAGATATCAAAGCTATACCAAGTTTGCACAGAAAATTCTAGTAACTTCTTAAAAACATAAATACCGAATTGGGATGAATTTTCACAGTTCTATGTAGACCTAGTAATGGATCATTTGTATATTGTGATAAAATAATAAAAGAAACTGTGAAGATGGATCATTCGAGACAACAACGTTTGTAGCTGTCGGTCTAAAAGGCAGATCTGTAAAAAAAGAAACAAATTTAATTTAACTTTGCGCCGACTTCAAAAGTTATGATTAATTGTAGTGCTTATATTTTTTGGTGAAGAAATTTATTTTATACTTTTAGGCGCAATTTACAATTTCATTTTATGAATTTTTTTTTCTTCTAATTGTTTGAATAATAGTTACTTTTTGGAGTCAGTTCTATTTTTTCACAAAAGGATTTTAATTTGTCCCTTATATGAAACTATGTGATTCTGTATAAACAAAAGGTACTTGATTCATAAATCAAAACCAAAATAGTTCATCACTTACAGTTTTCGTGGAAGACATATTTCTTACATATGTATACAACATTACATTTTCATTGCAGAGAAATGCAACAGCAACTTGGTTATATAAAATACAAAAAAAAAAAAAAAAAAAAAAGTCCGTTTCGTGTTTTAGGCATCGCCTGAAAAGCTTTTCAAACATAGAGATGGGCTGGTGAAACTTCAGATGGGGTAAAAAAGATTTTAATAATACTATACACCAAATTTAAATTATTATTATTATTATTGCAAATTACCCATGCCAATAGCTAATTACGCCATGGTTTTAAGAAAAGAAGTTCATATGTGTAAAAGGTGTAGCTTAAATGATGTATTGCAAGCTTTTACACTAAATCTTGTATAGCATCAAACTTGTACAGTCAGCAGCAAAATTATTGAAACGCTAGGAATAATTCGTATTTAAAACATGTGCAGCTAATACTGTTTTCTTAAATTATTATTAGTCAAGTTAATCTTAAAGTTGTTTATAAAAAAGTAAATTGATTATAAAAATTAGCAATCAGACTAAATATATGTATATATGAAAAATGTGCATATGTCCTTCAATAGTTTTGTTGGCGACTGCATATTATGAAAGCTTTCATAACGTCTTGTATAACTTGTATATTTCTATAACAGTGACATGGAGATTAAATTAGAATAAGAATTAGTGATAGGTTAGATTGTTTATATCTTCTAAAATGTGCTTTTCGGGAAAAGTAGTGCATTATTAAAAAATAAATAAAATAAAAATACAGATTTGTTATTTTCAGCAAAAAAATATAGAAGAAACACATATTTTATCCTAAAGGACATTTTTCACGTTGTACAGTGTTATGTTTTTGACAGGTCATGCTTTTCGCTTATAAACAATGTTTTTCTTTCAATATTTGTTTTAAACAGCAGTAAAATATAACTTTATTAATGTTGCATTGTAATAAAAAGTTAAGGGAAATAAAATAATTTTTTAAAATATTGGCAGGTAATCTTTATTACATAAATTATTATGATCATTTGAATTAGATTTTATTTTAGATGTTATTAGAAAATATTTCCGTGTATTTCTACTGTAAGTAGTATTTAAACCAGTTTCATAAAAGTTATAAATAAATAGTAAGAGTATTTATATTTATGGATAATCGAAATTATTGAATGTAGTTCCTAACATCAGACCGAGGATATATCGTTATTTATTGTATGAGTTTAATTCCAGCGATCCTTAATATACAAGTTTAAATTGCGAAACAATTACATTATTTCGTGCTTCAGCGATTCTCTGCGAAAGTAAACACATTTTATTAATTTTCTTTCCAAATGCATTCATGTATGTAACGTAGATAGAGTGATCTATATGATTTTTCTGCAATTCTGAAAATAAATATATCGTCAATATTAAAATAGAAATTATAAATTTCAGATAGAATGAGATTTACTTGATAAATTACAATAAAACAGAATGTATTCTAAAATATTCATATGCTTTTTAAATTGGCAATTTTATAAGTTTAATCAAGTTTAATTTCAGTAACTTTCAGTTAATCATTTCTATAATTATAATGATTAACTAAATGCCTTAATAGTACCTTAATTATTGAGGATAACTTAAGTTTTCCGTAACGTATTTGATCTCAGACTTATGACGTTTTTACATGTTTTAAGTTGTAAGAAATTCGAAAATCACAAAACTGGTATCCTGTATGTCACTTGTGTCCTGTATGTCCTGTATGACCTGTATGTCACAAAATAAAGAAGTAACATTTTGTTAAAATGTTACTTTATTTTGTAGACTGAATGCACTTTATCTCCAAAAAAAATCGGAAATAGGCTGTTCCAAATTTACAATTTCACTTATGATATTGTCAAGAAATTTATTAATTCTCCACACTGTATTTTGAAAATTTCATAGGGTATTTGAAATTAAATATTTTCATCGTACGGCAAAATAAGACAAAATATTGAATAAGCGTGCATTATGAGGATTTTTTCACCGTGAAGATACTAGATCAGTTTTTTTAAAAATTTATACTGGCCTAAACATCATTGTATATAAAGATTGCAATTTGAAAAATTAGTAAGTTATTTGAATTTTACGATTTTATTAAAATGATAGAAGAGGACGGCGGAATTTCGGCTAGCGCAAAATTTCACATAAATGTGTATATTATGCGTTTGATTCTGATCGTAAATATCGCAGAACAGTTTTGGGTGAAGTTGTATCGATTTGATAAACGTCACATTAAAGCTGCATAATAGAAATTTCGTGACGGTCGAATAAGTTTTTAAAGTAATGATGTATGATATTGGCATGAACATCAGTGACTATGAGCATTCTATTTTAGGGAGTTCATATTTTACACGAAAGTTACGATATTCTTAACATTGATTGTGTTGCGTTAAGTGGGTTTAACGTCGCACTGGAACAACGCAATGAGCAATAGGCAAAGTTCTTTAACATAGAAGAATAGATATAACTTTTATCTTAAACATGCATTCTGAGGATTACTTTCAGAGTAAATCAGCTGCACTACAGTAGTTTCAAAATATCATTAAAGATAATGCTATGGAAGTTATTGAATATCAACTATATACTTTAAAACCTTGCTGAGTTACTTGTAATTAAAAATTTAATAACATTGCTGAATAAAACAGTATAAACTTCCTTTATGGGGATTATTGCATTCCAAATAACGTGAAATTGCATGGGGAAAAGTACAAAATTGACCCTGAAAGAATTTATAAAAAAAATTAGGATAAGGTTGATTTTTTGAAGCGTAAGGATTTACGTAAAGGAGAGTAAAGTGTAAGGATAAGTGTTTTATTCTATGATCGAGCCCGGTGAGCCGGATGATTACAGTTTTTTCGTTTCTTTTTACTTTCCCTTACCCATAAGGTAGAGAAAGTATTGTTTTTGGGTCAAATTTTCGAACGTGAGATTTTGTTATATTTACACGTTTTGAAGTCCCCTGAATACGAAAATCATGTTTTTAGCAAATGGTCTGTGTGTCTGTGTGTGTGTGTGTGTGTCTGTCTGTTATCAGCATATCTCAAAAACAAATTACGGCAGAAAGTTCAAACTTGGTATTCTAAATGTGTATCATACAGGGATGCTACAGTAAGCTTTTCGTTAAGATCAAGCAAATGGTTCGTGTACAGGGACAATCAACAGAATTATAATACATTACGTCTATGGGGGAAATTTCAGGAAAGTAGAGTTTAACGTCTATAGACTGCACTAAATCAAATGAAACGAATATATTTTGTAATAGAGATAGTTAACTGGGGACAAAATTGTGTATGTAGGAGCCTCGCCTCCCCCCCCCCTGCGGGGGAAGTCCCCCCTCCAGGGTAGTAAATTTTCTATCTTTCAAAAGAGCTTGTGAGGTTGAGACGTTAGAACGTCACCACAGTTGTTTCAATTAAGCTGGATCCAGCAAGATAGGAAGTGGGGACGGTTAAAATCACTCCGTCGCCAGTGGCTCGGTGACGGTTGAGGTCGGAGTAGTTTTGCGTCGGCAGGGTGCTGCATTAAAAGACTTAGATTTTGAATATTAGTTAAATTAGAAGTGATTTTTAAAAGTACGGATTGAAATGTAGTGAAAGGAGGGTGTAGAAAGAAGTATAAGAATAGAGATGGTTTTAGTAGATGTGAGGATGTTGGAGGATCGTATAGTGGTTGTTGGAGGATTTTATAGCGAGTGTGCTGATTCTTATTTTGGTGAAGATCGAAAGTAGCGTAGAGGAGATTTAGTTGTGTGAAGCAAGTAGTGTTGAGTGTTGGCGAGTTTCTACTAGTCTTCGGAAGTTCAAGCTGGGATAGAAGGGAATCCTCTATCCCATAGTGAAGCCGTATTAGTGAAGTACGAGTGCAATCGTCTCTACACTTTCGACTATCTGCTGTGGTGAGATATTTAAAGTTATCTACTTAATTTGTTGATTCATATATTTTGGTTAAGTAAAACGCTGGCTGAGCTATATAACTTTACCAGGCCGCCCTCCCATTAATCTGCTCAAATAAACTTTAGTTATTGTTATTTAAAGTCTTGTGTTCTCTTGGTAATGTAAGTATCTAGTTAAGATGGAGTTTGCAGGAGCGCAAACTCTACATTGGCGCCCAAACCAATTCGACACCCCCCCTCCCCGCTCGGGTTTATTTTACTGGCTCAAACAATGTACTTAAATTTTTTGAAGATCTTTAAGAGTATTTTGATATATGTAAAATTGACGACGCAGATAAAATTAATTTATTAAAATACTCCTTAAAAGGAGATGCCAAAATCTGGTATGAAACCATTGCCTCTAGAGCTCTAGGCCACGATCCTACGTATGAGGATTTGAAGCTCAAAATTAAAAATTCATTCTCTTCTATTGTGGATAAAACCAAACTTCGTCAAGAACTTTATACCACAAAGATGTCGTTTTATGACAAACCTACAACATTTTTATTACGTAAATTCGACATTATAAAGCAGCTGGAATTAGTTTTATCTTTTGCCGCTGCAATGGAAATCATAACCCCGCTTTTGACTATTCCTATTCAAGATTACCTTGATCTGAAACCTGTCACCTCTTACGACAGTCTGTTTCAAACCTTAGCCAAATATCAAGAACGACATCCTCCAAGAGCGGAAAACACCTTTAATCGCCAACGGGGTAATGGAAATATGCAAAACTCTAGGCGTGAAAATTTCACCCCCCCCCCCTCAAAATTTAAATCGCTATCAACAAGAACGTCAACCGCCGCAGCCAAGGCGTAATAACTTTCAAAATTCTCGGAACGATCGTTCTAATAAAAATCAGTCTCAAAACTTTTCTCGAGCTGATAGAAATAACAGAAATTTTCGTAACACTCGTAATAACCAGAGTCGTCAGTTAAACGAGTAAGTGGCTCTTGTGAGGAGGGTCAACAGCCACTGAATAACTCAACCACCTCCATATGTTTAGACACTATTTGTATCAGTCCAGTGGACCTTCCTAATTTAAATGCAATAATTCATGATACTTTCATACCTACTTATTGGGACACTGGTGCTGAACGCTCCTTTCTAGCGTATGAAACTTATAAAAAGTATTTTGACTTTAAACCTTTAAAGCGGACAAATTTAAATATTACAACGGCTCAAGGCAAGTCCTGTGTTAATAGAGGCGAAGTCAGCCTGAATGTTAAAATTCATAATTTAAGTGTTAATTGGCCTTTTTACGTCATCGACAATCTTCAGCATCCCTGCATTATAGGGTTAGATTTTATGAAAGCAAATAATGTTGAAATTAATTTTGCCAATAAATCTTTACATATTGATGATTCTAAATCAAATTCTAAACCTGTCGAGCCGACAGAGTTAATTGTTAATTTAGAGGAAAGTGCCCTCACTCATATTGAAAAAATTGATTTTGTTAATTTTCTTAATCAGTTTAAACAGTTATTTTCTGAGACACCTGGCTTAACCCATGTTGTTTGTCATGAAATTGACACTGGAACTAATAAACCAGTCTTTAGTAAGCCTTATCGTTATGATCAAGCCAAACAAGATATTATAAATTGGCATATTGATAAAATGTTACAAAATGATATTATTATGCCTGTAACCTCTCCTTATGCGTCTCCTGTTGTTTTATGTCGTAAGAAAAATGGTAAACCCATTACTGACCCGGAGGCATGGAGATTTGCAATCGATTATCGTAGGCTCAATTCTATCACACAATATCCTCAGTATCCCTTGCCTATAATTGATGATTTGTTAGCACATATAACAACGACACATTTTATGTCTACTCTCGATCTGACATCGGGTTATTTTCAAATTGCAATGAAACCCGCTGATATATCAAAAACAGCGTTTATAACTAAAAATGGCACGTTTGGTTTTAAACGAATGCCTTTCGGATGTTCAGGGGCTGTAGCGACATTCCAAAAAGCCATGGAAACTATTCTTAAACCTGTTTTGAATAAATTTGTACATGTTTATCTCGATGATATAATAATCACGTCCTCATCTTACAATGAGCATTTAGATCATTTAAAAACTGTTTTTACTCTACTGCAAAATGCAGGATTAACTTTAAATTCTTCAAAGTGCCATTTTGCACGGCAGGAAATTAAGTACCTAGGCGTCAAAATAACGCCTGCTGGTATTTCTGTAGATAATGAAAAAGTTCAACCAGTTTTAAACATGCCCCCTCCTACAACTTCCAAACAAGTTTCGAGATTTCTGGGCATGTGTGCTTGGTATGGGAAATTTATACCTAATTTTGCTCACATATGCGAGCCCCTCTTTAAACTCAAAAGGAAAAGGGTTAAATTTCACTGGTCAAATGAGGCACAAGAAGCATTTGATAACTTAAAAACTATACTTAGCTCTCCTCCTGTACTAGCTCATCCTAATTATAATATTAAATTTCAAGTAGCTACTGATGCTTCTTCGTACGGCATTGGTGCCGTTTTAAGCCAAGAAGGCCGCCCAATAGCATATGCATCCCGTACGCTTAACACTGCAGAAAGAAATTATCCAGTAACTGAACGTGAATGTTTAGCAGTGCTTTGGGGACTGCAAAAATTTCGTTTATATTTTACGCAACTTCCAGTAACAGTTGTTACGGATCACGCGGCATTAACTCGGTTAACAACTGGAAAGAACCTCTCCCCTCGCATGATTCGATGGACTCTAAAATTAGCTAACTTTAATATAGACATCACACACCGACCTGGCTCTGAAAATATCGTAGCTGACGTTCTATCACGTACTACTCAAACTCAAGAAAATAAGATTGAATCTAATCTTACAAATCAATCCCTTGCTTTAAATGAAAAGAATGATCAGTTAAATTCTACTGTTAAAGCCTCACATATTCATCATTCGCATTTCAAGGCTGAACCGATTCAATCCGAAATATTAGTAGACGTGACTGAAACTTGTGTAAAGGAAATTGAAAGTGAACAATTTAACCCATGTGCTTCTACAAATCTAGTCACTACTTTAAACAATAAATTCGTATCTGATCAAGAAAAAGTAGCTTTAGCGCTTATGCCAGCATCTGTGTTAAATTCGAGAGATCAATTAATCGAAGAACAAAAAAACGATCCCGAATTTGGATTAATTTATAAGTATTTAGACGATCCTGAGTCAGTTTCATTAATTGAATCAGCCATTGCCTTAAACTGGTCCCAATCTTTTTCTTTAATCGATGGCTTGCTTTTTTATTCAAAATTATTATCATCTTATGGCGAATTACGAGTTGTAATTCCCCAATCTCTTCGTCAAGCCATCCTATTTGAGTTTCATGACTCTCCAATTTCGGGGCACTTTGGCATTAGGAAAACTTATAAAAAGCTCAAAGATGCCTGTTACTTTCCTAAAATGAGGAAGTTTGTTAATGAATATGTTTCGAGTTGTCGCTTGTGCCAGCAATATAATTATAAAAATGTAAAGCCGGCCGGTAAATTAATTCCTATTAAAGTTGATTTTCCAAATCAAATTCTTGGACTTGACTTAATCGGTCCTTACCCCCTCTCTAAACCAAATAGATTTCGTTATGTGTTAGTTATGGTGGATTATTTTAGTAAATGGGTTGAATTTGTGCCTTTACGTAAAGCTTCGGCACAAGCAGTGGCCACTGCCTTCTTTAATAATTATATTTCTCGTTACGGCGCCCCCCTTCAAATTGTAACGGACCATGGTCCTCAATTTATAAGTAATGTTTTTAAGGCACTTTGCGATACACTCGAAATTAAACATGTCTTCACGGTTCCATATCGGCCGCAAGCTAATCAGGCCGAACGTGTTAATAGAACTCTAATAAACATGATTGCGACGTTCATTGGTCAAAATCATGAAAATTGGGATCAGTTTCTCTATCATTTTGGCTATGCGATTCGTACAGCAGTAAGTGATGCCACAGGAAAAACTCCCGCTGAATTGTTTTTGAGCAGAAAGATTCTGACCCCCTTTCAAAAACTGGTATTAGTACAGCAAAACGCATCTCAATTTATTACGCAAAATATTGAAGAATTGCTTCCAGAAGTTCAGAGAAATTTGAGAAAAGCTCACGAGCAGCAAGCTCTATATTATAACCTAAAACGTAGAATTTTAGAAGTAAAAGTGGGAGATAAAATACTCCTAGAATCACATTTTATTAGCTCTAAAAAAGATTCTAAAGTAGCAAAATTTGGGCCAAAATTCATTGGACCTTTCTCTGTTTTAAAAGTCGAAAATAATAATCTGACAATCGATTTTAACGGCACCCCCACGACCATTAATGTGGATCAGGTCCGAATATTTAAAGAGCGCACTCTAGCATATACTGAAACTCTTGATAGTGATAGCGTGCCGGGTTCAAACCCACCTGACGAACAGTCCGTCCTTACGCCTAACCTCACTCCCCAGCCTAGTGCTCCTGATTCTTGTACAGCTGATGAACTACCTACTCCTACAACACCCGAACAATCTGTTCAGGGCACTTCCGCTGACCAATCTAGTGTTAGCAGACCCGTCGCACAAAAACGAGCTCGTAGTGGGTCATCAAACCATTCTCATGTGAAATTTCCTAGGCAAACTGGTCGCAAACGCGACTATTCTTTTACTAATGGCTCTTTTATACCGCATAGTAAAAAGAAACATGGTTGGAACAAGGGTTTCAAACGCCCTCAAGCCCCTTCCTCAAAGTCCTCTGGAACACATCGCCCACAGAAGGTACTAGCAGTTCCAGATTCAGTGCACACCGACTCGTTCCGACCTAAGAGAAAAGCAAGGGTTCGAAAAAGACCTCCACCCTCTTCATCAGCTAGCGGACGGCACATGGAAAAATTCCTAGCAGCCCCTGACTCAATCCGCAAAGACGAGTGCTCTTCACACCACCGATTTAATACTCGGCGTCAAGCCAGACTTCGACAACAGGCTCAGCCATATGAATCACCTGCCGAACAAGCCTTTGTTCAAGCCTTTTGGGATAGCCCTAGACCCCGGTCCGAAAGCCTGCAACCCTGTGGCCTAGCTGACGAGCACATCCACCAAGACCTCTGACCTTGCTGAAGTTACAGCTGCAAATTCACATCAGGTGATACCGTTCTCTATTTTTTTTTCTATTACAAGTGCATTTCTGTCAGAGCTGTACAAAATGTTCGACGTACCTTGAAGCCTTTTTGGGACTTTATATTTTAAGAACTCTTACGAAAGTTATGGACTTTCCCAAACTAAAAATACAAAATTTAACTTAGCCATGAACTTTCAAATCAAAATTAATGTTCTGCTTCAATGTCAACATTTTTGTTCTCTCTTAAATATCTATTTTATGTATGTATTAAGTCTTTTACCTTGTAGCCATCTCCTGCAGAAAGCTGGTAATATAAACTGTTTTTTTGGCCCCTTTGTAAATTTCCCCCCCTTTTTCTCTTGTATTTTTATAAATGATGTATTTATAAACTGCATGTTTGTAATTGTAAAATATTTTGAATATTTGTCTAAAAGTTTATCTGTATGTACTTTTAGAGGGGGTAAAATGTTTTTTTTAGCTATAGGCATAAAAGTCGTGTTTAACTATATAACATTAAAAAGACTAACTACTCAGTTTTTTCCGCTTATGCTTTAGCTAAGGAGGGAGAAATATTTCAGTATGTAACCTATATATTATGTTAATAGAGACGAACATGTCTCAGTTTCTTCTAGAGATAAATTGTCACTTTTTTTACTATGCATACTGTAAAGGTTTTCCCATTTCAGACACTCTGATGGACTATTCTCTTAAGCTGATGTTAAAACCCTTTTTATCTAAAGTGAAAGATCTTAATTTGATGTCAAAGTTCCTTTTCCTGCATATGGACAGCCTGTGGATTCTGACGTCTGCTCTAGGGCGAAAAAAGTTCAGACTATTCCTGGTTTACTCAGCTACCTTGCAGACGTAGAGCTCCAGATACCAGTCAGCCAGTCAAATAAAGACATTATCATTTTTTTCTCTTTTTATTTTAAAGACACCTACTCTTGTGTTATAACAAACTCTAAATGTCGCATTTTGTCACAAGCGACTTACATTGTAAAGCCAAGATCAAGTTGAATTTAATATATTGCCTTCCTGGCCTAACAGGGAGACGTTTGTTAATCCTAATGTAAGCCTGGTTTTAGCTCAGTCAGTCCCTGAGTTCTCGGGATAAACGTACGCCTTTTATTTAAAATTTTAAATTCATTTTTTTTGCGTCCCCGAGTTTTCGCTCAGGGATTTAACAATTTTTTAAGTTTTTCTCACCCAGTTAAAATTTAAGTGACGGCTGCACTCACACTTCAGAGATTTGAGATAGTTAGAGAGGGAATGAAGCTATTTAAATTTAATCGATCAAACCCGTTGGGGATTTTCCCGACTAAATTTTTTTCTAGGAGGGGGACTGTGAGGTTGAGACGTTAGAACGTCACCACAGTTGTTTCAATTAAGCTGGATCCAGCAAGATAGGAAGTGGGGACGGTTAAAATCACTCCGTCGCCAGTGGCTCGGTGACGGTTGAGGTCGGAGTAGTTTTGCGTCGGCAGGGTGCTGCATTAAAAGACTTAGATTTTGAATATTAGTTAAATTAGAAGTGATTTTTAAAAGTACGGGTTGAAATGTAGTGAAAGGAGGGTGTAGAAAGAAGTATAAGAATAGAGATGGTTTTAGTAGATGTGAGGATGTTGGAGGATCGTATAGTGGTTGTTGGAGGATTTTATAGCGAGTGTGCTGATTCTTATTTTGGTGAAGATCGAAAGTAGCGTAGAGGAGATTTAGTTGTGTGAAGCAAGTAGTGTTGAGTGTTGGCGAGTTTCTACTAGTCTTCGGAAGTTCAAGCTGGGATAGAAGGGAATCCTCTATCCCATAGTGAAGCCGTATTAGTGAAGTACGAGTGCAATCGTCTCTACACTTTCGACTATCTGCTGTGGTGAGATATTTAAAGTTATCTACTTAACTTGTTGATTCATATATTTTGGTTAAGTAAAACGCTGGCTGAGCTATATAACTTTACCAGGCCGCCCTCCCATTAATCTGCTCAAATAAACTTTAGTTATTGTTATTTAAAGTCTTGTGTTCTCTTGGTAATGTAAGTATCTAGTTAAGATGGAGTTTGCAGGAGCGCAAACTCTACAAGCTCGCCAATGCCTTTAAAACGAATGGTTGAACCATCGATCTGCAATAATTTAAAACAAAGTTATCGATTTTTTTTTTTTTTTTTACTTTTAATGAAAAAAAAACTTAGAAAAAAATCGTACTTTTTTTTTTTTTAATACTGAGAATAAAATGGACTTATTTTGGATATTTGGTGTTATACTATTTCTCTAATATGGAAATTGCCTGCCTTATCATAAAAGATAATTTTTTTAAACAATAATTTTAATAAATTATTTTTTAAAAAGAGAATTATTGTTTAATAACCGAATTTAATTCTATATAAATGTAGGTGCATTAATGAAACGGGAGGTTGCGGGGGGCGGGAGCCCCCCTCACACAGAACTAATTATTATATAAAACTCTTCAGAAGCGTAATATGAATTGTTTAACATAGGTTTACATAACAGTACTCGTTATCTTACATATTAATTTTCAACCTGTATTTAGATTATTACATTTCAAGGTAAGAGAAAGTCGTGTGAGTGACACACCAGATTATTTTTTTCTCTTTACGTGTGTATAATCTGTCCTATAAAACATATATATATACATATGATGGGAAACTGAACAATGTCCAGATATGGCAACTAGTTGTCGTTTTACTTTTATTTTTGTGAGTTATAAAATTTTATTTAATTATAAAATATAAATTGTTAACTAATGGCTTTTTATCGATTTACAGAATTGTATTTTATAATAATTTAATTTACCTATACATACAGAAAATCTTACACAGCATCACTCCTTTAAATGAAATTCGTTAAGTACTTTACCATATGTACTCACTTATTATAAAGAAATATTCTGAAAAATGTTCACTGAAAATGCATTGAATGCATAATGTTAAATTATCTCTTTGATATGTTCATGGCATTTAATTATGTACGCTATAATTTCTTAGTTTATCAATATGCCATTTTAGAAATTTTATTTACGTATATATTTTTTAATGTGATAATATGTTAATTTCCCAAACCTAATATTTATCATCTATTGGATGAATTTACCTGATATTTATTACCTGTCTGATCTCACAAATTAATGGACGAAATTTAATATAAGTTGAATTTAATGTATGTTTACACTTAGTTTAACTCTGAGTTAAGTTGGTGCTAATTAGCTTTTGCTTCTATATCGCTAAACAAAAAATACTGTCATCCATTTTTTTTTTTTCTCAAATTTTTAATATGGCAGGATAGAAAAAAAATTGCACAAATCTGAAAAACACTCCTGCGAGGCAAAGAATTTTAATATGAGTTTTTGGTTAAAAGAAATTGTCAATACGTTTAAATTGGATGATTTAGCTATGTATCTGGCATTATTTGAAACAAAGCTGTCATTTTTTTTTTGTTAAATAAATAAATAAATAATGCATTTTCACAGATATATTCTGTAAGAAAAAATATTTTCTTTCTATTGTCATTTTACGTTCTACACAGGAGTCGCAGCATTCCCATACTCTTACCTGAATTTCATTTTTTGGCACCATTATTTCAGAACAGTAAGCATTTTAAAAAATATATATATCATTAAAGCCTTAAAGGAAAATTTCTTTTTTTTTTTTTTAAGTGATAATAATATAATAAAATGCAAGTAAAAACATAGGAATAGTTCTACTCATTGTCTCTAAAACAAAAAATTGTCTGCACACCCTATTGAAATTCTTTTTGGTAAATAATAATTTTAATAAATAGTTTTATCTGCGAACATTTGCATTGGAAAGAAATAGAAGAATATTATGTAATGACCACACTCTACTAGTTTTTGTAAGTTAATTTTATTTTATTTTAATTTTGCGGTTTTATATATATATATACTTTAACTGGATAAGACATAGTAATTATTCACAGCTATTAATTCAAGGCTAGTCGTACCATATGAGAATGATTCTACTCTAAATACTGCTATTTTATTATTATTTATATATGTATTTTACTTATGTATTTTATTTATGTATTTTATTTATTTTTTTAACTTCCCTATTACAGATACCGACTTTTATGCTTTTTAAAATCACTTTAAATGTATATTTGTTTTTATTTTATCAAGCACTTAGAACTGGTATAAAAATTTATAAAGATTTTAAATAAATGTTGTTACGTAGATAAAAGCAAAAAAGAGATAGTTGCGATACATGTATGGCAGCTAGCAATGTAGATCGATTCCAGAGCCTCTAGTTTACCTTCTTGTCCTAAATTTAATCATTTTTAGTGAATATTTAGACCAATTATTTGATTTAGTAGTTTTTTAATTCTTGTTATTCCACATTTTCTATGGGGAATTCCAGTAGTATAGTGTTAAATCACATCAGACTTGACGCATGTCTAATAGCACGAAATAGACTGCTATAGAAAACAAACAGCAATTTGTAATATATATGTATATATATATATATATATATATATATAATAAATTTAATTTTTGTAATAATTATGAAAATATTGTAATAATATTGTCACTACAATTTTTTTTATTAGTAATACAAAGTTTATCATGCACTAAATTGTATCATGAAATCACATCATTACAACAGTATAATAGAGCAAAATACCTATTTTTTTTATTATTATTATTACTATAAATATGTTTAAGAATGTTTAATTTTATATTCGTCTGTAATGCACGCGAAATTTTCTCTGACGTTTACATTAAAATACGTTGCTTGACTCAGATTTCATCTCAAGTGTTAGACGTTATATAATAAATTCATATTAATAGGCAAATTGTCACCTACTGTAATGGGAGGACGTTAAATTCGCTTAGTGGAGATCCAATTACATCATCCATTAATGAAATAAGGTTTTGCACTTAATTTCTGTAGTATAAGTTCATATAAGGCAAATATCTCATAAAAAATGAAAATGCAAAGTATATCTTAAAAGCAACGTCTGTATGCATTTTTGTTTTCAGCAAAACTAAAAAACACGTTTATATAAAAGATATTTTTGTATGAAGTTAGACTTTTAATATATGTACAATCGAAATTTCAAAAACTTCTTCAAGTAATTTTGGAAAGTTTAGATACTATACTATATCTAATATAAATAAATATTTACATTATGTCTAAAAGAATACTTTACAGAAATATTCTCATTCTACGCTATTTCTTTATTTAATTTTAAATAACCCCTACATGAGATAAGCGAACAATATATTGTATAATAATACCAAGATATGCTGTAGAAAATGGTGAATTTAAACATGTTATGTTTGAAAAATTATTTATGTTGCATTTCAAATTAAATACCATGTACTTTTTTTTTCATTAAGTAAAACACAGATAATTTATATACATTAAAATATGAGACTAAATAAATACATTTTTAAAATTTCTTTTAATCAGATTTTAAAATTTATAAAAATATATGGAATATAAATATGCCTTTTTTGTAAAACCTCTTTAATCTAATACACTAGATGTAAAGTTTTAAAGTTCAATTTTATAGACGTACAATATAACGGGAAAATCGAAATCTGGAAAAATCCCAAAGCAATATTTTTCTGCTATCACAAATGACATATAACAATGCATAAAGCACTTTCGTTGCACTTGTGTAAGAAAATTAATGTGTGTAATAGTAATATAAATAAGGTCTCTCTAATTTGTGTCACATTCGGAAAATCTTAAACTATTTGCTAACCTGGATAAAATAAAGGTCAGTGTTATATATTGCATTTCATAGAACAACTTTTTACGAAGTACGTTTATTCTTACAAATTAATGCATTTTCTTTGTTTAAGTGTAAAATAGAAATAAAGATACAAATATTATTATGTATGTATTACAATGTATTATTTTCATTTTACATTAAAGGCTTTCAATAAAACTTTATTAAAAATTAAAACATTTTTAGTAGATATTTTAACAGCAGGCATGCAATTACGCCCAGTAATATGTAAGTAATATTCTATCCTAATATATAAGCGCACATACGTTTATACTTAATTAATAACAGAAATATTACGTAAAGTATAAATTTTATTTTAATTTGATCGATTTTTCTCTTTCTTAAAAATTTCAATATTAAAATGTATATTTAAAAATTGATAACTAAAAAAATTCTCGCATATAAACGCAAAATTTGTAAAAATAATAACCTCATTAAACATTTTCCTTCTACGCTATTTCTTTATTTAATTTTAAATAACCCCTACGTGAGATAAGTGAATATTATATTTTACAATAATACCGAGATATGCTGTAGAAAATGATAAATTTAAACATGTTATGTTTGAAATAAATAATTATTTATGTTGCATTTCAAATTAAATAAAATGGACTCATATTATTACTTATACATCGACGCAGTAAAAAATAAATAAATAAAATAAATAAATAAATAAATATAAAAGTATTTAGTACTAGCAGGCTACGCCCGCTTCGCTGGTCACTATTTTTAAATGAATCACAATAATTAATGAATTCTCAAAATTGCACTAATTTTTATCATGTGAAAAAAAAAGAAAAAAAAATCTGATCAGGAAAAATGTCGCACCGGGCCCCCACTGCCTTCGGCAGCGTAGACCCGTGCACTGCGCGCACGTATTCCTTCAGCATCCTTATGACTTCTCAAAATTCCATGTTATTACTCATAAACTTTCATTCTCAAGAAAAGGAATTAAAAAATATATCATTTAGCATCGGGTAAAAACTCACACCGGGACGCCACTGCCTTCGGCAGCGCAGACCCATGCGCGCTGCGCGCGCACGTTTGAGGATATACGTGCGCTGTACACGCATATTCCTTCTCAACTCAAACTTTTATTAAGAAAATAAAATTAAAAAAAATCTTTTATCATCGGGTAAAAACTCGCACCGGGTCCCAAAACCATGCGCGCTGCGCGCCTATTCCTTCCCCACCGTTACAGCCCCTCCTAATTAACTTGCATATACCAATTTTGAATGGTCTTACTCAATTAGCTGAGATGCAAAAGAAAACCTGATCAGGACACTTTAAATTGTAAATCAGGTGAAATCTCGAATTCCACTTTCGATAATGTAAAAGAACTTTAAAATATCTTTCGAATGATGTATTAGAAATAATTTAATCATAATTAGAATATGAAATATTGAAATTTAAAAATATTACAGTGCCATCTGGCGGTAGAAATTTCTGTAATCTATTGTTCCATTCCAGATCAACAAAGCTTTCAAATGATGTATTACTCATGAAATTATTTTAATTAGTAGATGAGATACAAAAGAAAACCTAATCAGGACACCTCAAAACGTGTAAATCGGGTGAAATCTCGAATTCCATTTTCGATAATGTAAAAGTACTTTAAAATGTGTATCAAGTCAACAAAGCTTTCAAATGATGTATTACTTATGAAATTTTTTTAATTAATTTCTGAGATATAAAAGAAAACTGATTCAGGACACCTCAAAACGTGTAAATCTGGTGAAAACTTTCGATAATTTAAAAGAACTTTAAAATATCTTTCGAATGATGTATTCAAAATAATTTAATCATAATTAGAAATTGAAATAATGAAATATTGAAATTTTAAAATATTACAGCGCCACCTGGCGGTACAAATTTCTGTTTTCCACTGTTCGATTCCAAATCAAAAAAGCTTTCTAATGATGCATTACTTATAAAATTATTTTAATTAGTAGCTGAGATACAAAAGAAAACCTAATCAGGACACCTCAAAACGTGTAAATCGGGTGAAATCTCGAATTCCATTTTCGATAATGTAAAAGTACTTTAAAATGTGTATCAAGTCAACAAAGCTTTCAAATGATGTATTACTTATGAAATTTTTTTAATTAATTTCTGAGATATTAAAGAAAACTGATTCAGGACACCTCAAAACGTGTAAATCTGGTGAAAACTTTCGATAATTTAAAAGAACTTTAAAATATCTTTCGAATGATGTATTCAAAATAATTTAATCATAATTAGAAATTGAAATAATGAAATATTGAAATTTTAAAATATTACAGCGCCATCTGGCGGTACAAATTTCTGTATTCCACTGTTCGATTCCAAATCAAAAAAGCTTTCTAATGATGCATTACTTATAAAATTATTTTAATTAGTAGCTGAGATACAAAAGAAAACCTAATCAGGACACCTCAAAACGTGTCAATCGGGTGAAATCTCGAATTCCATTTTCTGTAATGTAAAAGTACTTTAAAATGTGTATCAAGTCAACAAAGCTTTCAAATGATGTATTACTTATGAAATTTTTTTAATTAATTTCTGAGATATAAAAGAAAACTGATTCAGGACACCTCAAAACGTGTAAATCTGGTGAAAACTTTCGATAATTTAAAAGAACTTTAAAATATCTTTCGAATGATGTATTCAAAACGATTTAATCATAATTAGAAATTGAAATAATGAAATATTGAAATTTTAAAATATTACAGCGCCATCTGGCAGTACAAATTTCTGTATTCCACTGTTCGATTCCAAATCAAAAAAGCTTTCTAATGATGCATTACTTATGAAATTATTTTAATTAGTAGCTGAGATAAAAAATAAAACTAATTCAGCAGACCTCAAAACGTGTAAATCTGGTGAAAACTTTCGATAATTTAAAACAACTTTAAAATATCTTTCGAATGATGTATTAAAAATAATTTAATTGGAATTTGAAATATCGAAATTTTAGCTGAGATACAAAAGAAAACCTACTCAGGACATTCTAAAACATGTAAGTCACGTGAAATCTCTAATTCCATTATCTACGGTAGTTTTATTAATGGAAGTAAAAAGAAAAATAAATATTTTTTATTTCCCCAAAACCTATATATACCACGGTAGTCGGGTAATGGAAGTAAAAAGAAAAAGAAAAAGTATTTTTTAGTTCCTTCAAATGTATTTTGTTGCTATGGAAACTTCTATCGTCTATTGAAAGATGGATTACATGTTAGAATAAAATTTATTTTGCAATTAAAATGTAACTGCTTTGTTTATTAATGAAAATTGATGAAATTTTAACTGCAGGTTGGTTTTGTGCTGAAAAGGTTGTATATTAAGTGTTGTGTACGAAAAAGAAAATTTGAAGCACTTTGAAATTTGCAATTTTTAACCCCAGTTAAAGATCATGTGACATTAATGACTTGCACCTGTTTTGTTTCCGTTCGAGACAGCCGTTAAAATCGTCTGCTGAATGCTGATAGAATGCCTCTTTTTAAGCAATAAGGATTTTTGGTCATTGTTCGATCGACATGGGTCAACATTTTAATTAATATCTCCGAAACTAATTAAGATTTTTAAATTCTGTTTCGAGGAAAACATCGGAAAGGCTCCAGAGCATCCGTATGTCAATTCTTGTGTTTCTGCGTTCAGTAGGGGCTGAACGTATAAAAGAACAGACAGACAGACAGATAGACAGACAGACAGACAGACAGACAAACCTTTCCATTTATTATTATAGATAAAATTCTTCAGTAATTTGATAAAAATATTATTTAGCGAAGTAATTTTATAAAAATAATCTTTAACAAAGTAATTTTCAGTAAGAATTTTAAGGAAGAAATAAACGAAGTTTTCATATATAGTAGGCTGACCGGATCATTGTACCTTTATAAAAAAGAAGCATTACAAATTGCTGCAATTATCCAATAATGGATTCATTTTTTCATTCTTAATAAATAAGAACTAAAATTAAAATATCAATGATATATAATTTACTTTCTATAATTTTTTTATAAATTTAGAAAAATGTCTTCAAAATAAAGGCTGTCCTGGGGACATTTTGTCAGCTTAATATATATATATATATATAATAAAGATGATCTATTAAGCATAGTTGAAGCCAAGCAACAGATACAAGATCACTGAAACACCAATGACCAATAAGATTTAAAAATATATATATCAGTGGATAAAGTAAGTTGCCAACTATACAGTTATTTAAAAATGATCCAGGGCCAGTGACAAAATACACTGTCGCAAAACTTTACAACACTACAGGAATCATAATATAAATTTTAAATCAGTATATATATTTTTTGAAAATAAAATTTGATTTCTTAGAATGTATATATATATATATATTCTAAGAAATCAAATTTTATTTTACAGTTATGAATACAAATAGAGGGTGATCGTAATTAAACATAGCCTTTTCAGAGCTTCCGAAATGTGTATATAGACAATTTAAAAGGTGTACTCAAAGGTTTGAAAAATATAAATAAAATAAAAAAATCCGATAAAGGCGCAATATATTATAATACAGATTTCAATACAGATTTCAATATAAACATACTTATATACGGGGTATATTATAGGCATTCTTGTTATTTAGTAAGTGCTAAATAAGTAATGGTAATCAGTAATAAATAATGGTAATAAATAATAAATCTTATGGTATTTATTTAAAGTTTTGTACTTATTACTTTAAAACGCCAGTCCTGTGGTGTTTTCTTATTATTCTTATTATTCTTGTCATTTTTTAGAGAGTATTTAGTAGTTTAAAGAATATTGTTTAATAGGGGAAACCACCATTTATCTTTGCGTAACCGATGAACAGTGTCGGATCTACAGTCAACCTGAGCTGATCACTAGTCATCTAGCGTACATTCTCCTTTATGATAGGCAAGTTTTCGTCAAACAGTTCCAAGATTACCACGCTTTCTGGTGAGCTAAATGCCATCGTAACTGAAAGAATGGTACGCATACAATCTCCTCCTTTTATACATATATTTTACGCTGAATCAATCTGCTTCGGCAAACCAAGTTTTTTTTTTTTTTTTTTTTTTTCTTCACCTGCCACAATTATCATTTTTTGTACTGTCAATAATGGTTCAAAATCTGAAAATAATAGTTTTAAATGTCACAATGCTTTAAAATATTCAGATAGATCACAGTTACTTATTACATATTATTCCAAGCATTTCGACTGCAATGCGTCTCCTTACTCTTTTTTTTTTTTTTTCAGAATTTTCAGCGTATCCTTTGAAATGTCCCTCTTCGAAGTTTCCACTCAATCCGAAATTTAGTTACAGCAACAGAATGCAGTAAATAGTAAAAGTTTAATTACGATCACCCTGTATGTGAGTGGATGTTTTTATTTTGATCACTTATTGTTATTGGAAACTAGAATGTTGTGGCCACCACATAACTTTTTTCTATATTTTCCTGTGCAAATTCAACTAGTAAAAATAATTTATTAAAATCATTATTTAATAAAATTATCTTCCATGATAATGTAGTACGATTTTCATATTAGAGAAGTAGTATAACACTAAATATCCAAAAATGTTCCTTTTATTCTCCATATTACATTTTTTAAAAAAAAGATAACTTTATTTTAAATTATCGCAAACCGATGGTTCAACCATTCATTTTAAAAGTATTGGCGAGCTCTTTCGAAACATGCCCAACATGAAAATTTATTCCCTTCGAGTGGTGATTTTCCCATGCTCCTACATATCCAAAAGAATTTCCCCAGTTGACTACATCTATTATAAATAGTTCTTGTAAATTTCATAATGGTTATTAAAAAATAATTCTCTTTATGCACATTTATACAAAATTTTGTCCTGTGCCCCATGTTAAAAATTTAGAAAAAGCGGGATGGCAACACAACCTGTTGGCCAATTTTTACCAATATCTGATAGGCGCTAATTTATGTCAAGGTGTAACTACATATTTATTTGTATGAAATTCTGTGCAGTAGTTCCTGGGATACAGTTGCAACAAAATTTTTTCACACACACATACACACACACAGAGAGAGAGAGAGACAAACATTTTCTAAAAATGGTCAAATCGTGTTCTAGATCTCTCAAAACGTGTAAATCCATCAAAAACCTGAGGCCGAAAATTTTTACGAATCCAATAATTTCTTCTATTTAATAAAGAAGAAAATAAAAATAATATTATTGTTAAAATTTTTTCACGTCATTCTATTGCTAGATGACTGAAATAATCGAAGTAATCTGTTTAGGATATATTCTATTATTTTTACTTTCTTCTGCAGTCAAGACAAGAATATAATGGATTCGTAAAAATTTTTGAATATTGATTCTCGGTGGATTTACACATTTTGAGATATCCAGAAGACGATGTGTGAGACTGGGTATCTTTGTGTGTGTGTAAGAGAGAAACAAACAAAAAAATTGCGACAGATCTAGCTAAACAACTGAGGCACAGAATTAACTGCAAATTTAAATGTAGCTTTTTGACATATATTATTACTTATAAGCTTTTGGTGAAAATCGCTCATCAGTAGGTGCTGCCATTCCAAATTAATATAATTTTCGCCATGGCAGTATAGAGTGCCAATGACATGTACACAATGGGAATAATTCTCAGCCTATCATTGTACAAATATGCACTATACTATTATATAAAGCTATTATATAAACTATTATATAAAAATCTATACTATTATATAAAGAGCAAAATATTGTATGTTTGTGGAGGGTAATCTCTGAAACTACTGAACCGATTTAAAACCTTCTTTCACTGACCAAAATATACACTATCCCTGATTGTTAAAGGCTATATTTAATTTTGATAAAATAAATTTTAGTTTAAAATCTGAGCATTTTAATTAAAATCCCCATAAAAGCCATAATAGAAATGGAAATAATGAAATATTAAAAAAATTTAGCCGTTGCCAACATAAAAGAAACATTTAGTACATGTTCATTTTGTTTTTAGAATATCTTGATATGAAAAAAAAAAAGAAATATATTTGCACGTGAATTAAATTGAAATTCATATAAAGATTTGTGAAACGTTAAACTTACGCGTTAAATCTGGCATCACTATAGCTTCAAAATTATTTATTTTTCTAATGATGTAATATATTTAATACTAACCATAAATGTTTAAACAGATGAGTAAACAAAATTGGATTTAAAAAAAAATAAATAAATAATGTACCTGAAGCATTAAATGTTTTTTCAACATTAAATATTAAGAAGTATAATTTATAATAAAGTTTATACACCTTATTAAAATACGCAAGCGAAGTGATGACGTCACTGACCGTCAGTGGGGCCAAGAAAAAAAATTCTATGTTAATCGTCCATTGGATTTTTTGTAAAAAAATATTAAAAATCGAGGAATTTTATTTCCCGATTTTAATCCCCAAATTTAGGTATAGATACGTATTAGTTATTTTGGGCATGTGTTAAATTGTTTTGCTGTCAAATTGACAAATTTTTTTAATTTTAAATTTCCAAACTGTAGAAAAAAAATGGCAAATTTCCATTTTCGAATGTAAACATAAGCATTTCATTTCAAAGGGTGATATTAGCACAATAAATATCCAACTAATATACTGATTAAAATGTAAATGAGAAATATTCTATTATAATTTGAAGTCAAATTTGTTTTCAAATGTCTAAATAAAGTATCTGATATAAGATACTAATATGTTGCAGCGGAATAGATTTGATATGTCATCTTTGGCGGGGAAAAAATGATCTCCAAATTATCTAGCGAATATATTTAATTATTTTAAAAATCATGGTTATTTTAACAGCGTATATAAAGGGAACAATCAATAAAAAGAAACAAAATTTCGTACAATGCATATTACGAAAATATACATCTGGTATGTATATTTTTGCATTACGTTTTTGATCGCCAAACATAAAACAAGTAACTCGCACTCCAAGGAGTCCGAGATTTGAAAGTTAAAATTAAAATTTTATCAATTTGACAGCAAAGTAGCTTAATCTAACGCATGCACACAATAACTAATACATACCTATAAGACCTAAATATGGGGATTATAATCGAGAAATTTTTCCAAAGGACGGTTAACATAGGAAAACTTTTTCTTGGCCCTACAGATGGTTAATGACGTCACACTTTGCTTGCGAATAACCATGATTTTTGAAGGGAAATTAATACTGCGCGAGATAAGTAAGCGATCCTTTTTTCTCCAAAGACGAGATATCAAATCTGTTCCGAAAACTTCATAATAGCCATCAAGCAACTGAATATCTCTGGTGCAGTGAAATTCGTTTCTTTAATATTTCCCTCTCGAGCATTTCTAAAAGTTAATAATTCAAAAATAATTTTCCAGAAATGTAAGCAATTCTGTTTTCTTTTTCTATTGATTATAATAATTTATTTTAAAATATTTGTCGACATTATAAGTGCTAACGCTTAAACATCATTCTACTTTTTTCAGTTATATGACTGTCACATAATTTAGCGTATTTGGCGATTTACACACATAGTTAAACCAGTGAATATTTGTGGGTTGCGGCCGCAATTAACATTAAACGTTTGAATCAGTGAATTTCACTGATGAACCAATGAATTAAAAATTTGATAGGCTAACTCTTTGAATCATGTTCCATTAAGGAATCAAGGAGACTTTACTCATTCAATTTTATTGCCTGCTTCTCCATTTAAATGATTTTTTTTAATTGAATGATTGAATAATTGAGAAGTTTAAATCTATTTGGCGGCCATTTTCAGCAACAAACAGTTATGGCAAGTAGCGCAATACATACAGCGCATACAGCCATTAGTGAAATGCAAATAACATTTAATTATTTTAGTTTCATTATGTTGATTAGAAACATGTTTAATGTTTCTACACTGTCCTTAAGTGCTACAGGCTATAATATTTTTTTGTAGAATACATTTTTAATTCAAATTTTCAATATTTTAATAAAAATAAAAAATAAAAGCATAGATTTGATATCTTTTGTCCTTGGCGATTTTTGTATTTGGCGGTCGAAACCGTAATATGAAAATCTGTATATTTTCGTTTGATGTATATTTCCGTATTAAATATCAGATCTATGTTTTTGTAGTATATATTGTACTAATATTGCTTCATATTATTGATTGCTCTCTTAATTTACATTATTAAAATAAGCATCAATTTTGGAAGAAATTAAATATATTCGTGAGATAACCTGGCAATCATTATTATTATTTATTTTTTTTTTTTTTTCGCCAAGGATGACAGATGTCACAACATTTCCGAAAAATTTTTAATAACCATCAAATAATCGAAAAAAAAAAGCAAAAAATGTACTTAATAGTTAACGTTCAACATTCAAAAGAAGAAAATTAAAGCCAGAGTTGCATTTTTTTTTCTTCTTACTATTTACTTTTAAATTCTGTTTAATATATATTTTAAAAGAAACTAATCGGAGCAGATTTGAAAATGTCCCTGCCAAAAAAAAAAAAAAAAATGGTTGCCATGTCAACTAGCAAACATATTTAATTCCTATCAAAATCATGGTTATTTTAATAACGTACATTAAGACAGCAGTCGATAATATGAAACAATATTTTTTACAATATTTATTACAAAAATATAGATTTGGAATGTATAAATGCTTGCATTACATTTATAACCTCCAAATAAAATATCGCCAAAAACGACAGATATCTAATATAAACCAAACAATCGCTAAAATATATATTATTTCTCGCCGCTTATTTTCAGTTATGTGACATTCACGTAATTTAGCGCATTTGACCATTCACACACATGGTTAAACCAATGAACAGTTGGTGGCTGCGACCGCAATTAACATTGAATGCTTGAACCAGCGAGTTTTACTGATTAACCTCTGAATAAAAAATGTTTAACAATCACTTTTTGAAATACTGGTGTTCCATTGACGAGTCAATGAGACTTTACTTATTAAATTTTATTGCCGCTTCGCTCCGCTATTTCAGTGATTTAACTGAATAATTGAAAGTTTAAATTTATTTAGCGAACATTATCAGCAATTAAAAATTATGGCAATTAGCGCAAAATACAGCCGCTCAGGAAATGCAAATGACTTTGATTATTCGAATTTCATTATACTGATTAGAAACATGGTTAGTTTAAAAGAAATTAAATATATATTCGCATTGGAAATCTGCTTTTGTATAGAACTTCCTTGGCGATATTTAAAATTTGGCACCGCGATAGCTAGGACGTATCGCGCCAAGGTCTTTACGCTATTGCAATAACTTTTTTAATTCATCGACAAAACTACAAAAAGTATTAATGATAGCTATGGAGAACCATTACTAAAACAGTAACCATATTGCTTTGCGGACGTTAAATTTAAGAAAATAAAAAACACATAAGCTATTTATTTAATAAAAAATAATATTTTATGAACAAATGAATAATAATAATAATAATAATAAAAGCTATCATGACGTCAGTTTTAAATTTAAAAAAATAATAATGAATAAATAATTCATGTCATAGATTTCATTTTTAAATACTTTTTATTCGCATGAGTAAAGAAATGTTTCTTTTTATGTAAAAAATGAATGAATAAATAAATAAAAATTAAGTAAAAATTGTCAACATTTAATTTTATTATCATCGGCGTGAAAATTTAATTTAAGTAAATAATATTTAAAAAAAATTGACAAAAATTGTATGAAACGTAATTGTTTAAAAGTTCTAATAGGAATATCGGAAATATATGTTCCAAATATGAACGTATTTCTTTTTATAGAAAAGAATTTCTAAACTAAACGTGCCATAGTTTGTAGTGTACGTCAATTTAGCAATGAAATAACTTAAACGTTCTTCGCCAATGGCTTTACTTACGCAATAGAGATAATCATTTTAGTACATCGCAAAAATGGGAAAATAAAGTTATAAATAGCAATAAAAAGAAACATAATAATTAATATATAAATAAGTAAAATGCCGTCATGGAAGTCCTTTAGAAATGCTGTATCTTATCTATTTACCTACACATAAATTTTTAATTCATATAATTTAAATATTTCTACCTTTCGAAATTCCTTCTTTTTAGGAACTTTCCTTCAGAATACGCCTAAAAAAAGTCACAATTTTATAAACAGTTATTAATATTGCCTCACAAACTCATAAACTGATATATTTGTTGATTTTTTCTATACCAATCCATTTTTAGCGAAAATTTGTTCATCCGTGCGAAGCCGGACGGGTCAGCTAGTATATATATATATATATATATATACATATACATATGATTAAGAGTAATTAACCGTCTATTTTTCTTTCTTGTTAATCTTTCTAAGGGATTCTAACCCAATTTATTAAAGATTTTGGAGGAAACAACAGGAAAACACTCAAACCTAGGTAGATGATCGCCACATTGGTTTGAACTCGACACTTTCCTTCAAACAAATTTGAGATTTGAACCTTTCGCCCGTCCACTAAATTTCGACTTTCAAATTCTATTTTTGTATGTGGTTTATTTTATTAATGCAATACAATCGCTTATATAATACTCTTCTTTTCAATAACACATTTAATTAGTACATTAGATCAAATGTTTACATTAATAAATTAGACTAAAAAATATTGCTGTCACAGTCATTCTCTGAACGGTTAAAACATATTATTATAGATATATTTTATAGAATAAAATTTCCAACTCAACTCCCTCCCCCTTTTTTAGGAATTGTTTTTCTCTTACACAAGAAAATACCTAATTTTATTTCAATATGTGATTAATGAATCTTTAGGAAGCCTACTAATATATGCTGACGGAAAATTAAAAGCTATTTACAGCAGTTCAATATTAATCTATATTTGCCGTTGAGAATGGCATTTCTGTGTCAAGCATGATTTCCGCTTATGTGGAATGTTGAGATTATACTACTATACTTGTCTCCATGTGAAGTATGCAGTGATATAATCCGAATCTTCTAAATGGTTTGCCGATATTGCTTTCATCTGTCGGAGTGTTTGACGTAAGAGAATTACTTGTTCTAATCACAGTGCGAGGCACATTATTTTCTCATTCTTTTCGGCGCCCTAGTATAATAAATTTCTAAGACTAAAGGCAGTTTATGAACGTGCTTTTAAATATATTTTGTTGAAATATTATTCAAATGGTATAATTTAATATATACATATTTATATACAATGCTTAAAAATAATGTTTTTTATTGCCACAAAAAGACTTTCATAAAGTTTTAAAATATTGTGTTTTCCTGAAAGTATTTTCTCATTTTTAGAGCTACTGCCAGTAATTTTAGATTTTTTTTTTTTTTTTTTTTTTTACATGTAATTTTTTTTTTTAACAATAAAAGAAATATTAATAAAGGGAAACATTAAAATATAGATTATCAAAATATGGAAAAAAAATCATTTTTCTAAAATTTTTACAATGTGCACATAAGCAAAATTTTCCAATAAAAATATTGTTGAAACATTTCAAGGAATTAATTTTGAGAAACTTTTGTATTCAATTCAACAAAAGTACCGATCGAAATAAAAAACTAAATATAAAAAAGTATTTTATAATTAAATTAAAGTTTATCAAAGAAATATTTTTTATAATTTATGGTAGTTTTATTATTATTATTATTATTATTACTTAAAAAGAATTTGGGTCGCATTCGCTTTTCTCGTTCCATTTTCTCCAGGAAATTGACAGTGGATTGTATAACTGCTTGGTGTGTTGCATCATTGCGTTTAACATGCCTACCGTAAAAGATGGTTCTAAAGTCATGTGAAAATTAAAATATAAAGATGTTTCAAATTGACTGACTGGTTGGAATTTGATGAACATCCCGTCATACCGCTCTTGTTCCCCTTACCACTTACTTTCTCTGAACCACATCAGTACTCGTTGAGTTAGCACATGTGCAGAGCACAGTCGTATTGGTCCCATGCGGTCGCAAGAAACGTGGTTCGAATTATAGTTTCACTTTGCCCGTGTATCGCTGTTTAGTTTATCTGAAATCATTTCAATAGATTATTGGTATTGTGGTTTAACAGGTAGTATTTCGTGTTTGAAGTTTGTTAGTGAAATATGTTTTAAGTAGTTTGCTTAGTTGATCTAACATTTTTCTTTATTCTTTGTGATTTTAAATTGCTTTTTATATGAAAACTAGCAACAATCACAAATCCTTTATTATTTTTATTAGTTAAATTCAGTTATTTTTTTCTTGGTGTATAATTAATGGATGATTTTTATAATTTTTTTTCTTTTTTTTTTTTTTTTTTTTTTTTTTCTATCATTATTTTACTTCTTGATGTATAATAAATGGATGATTTTTTCTTATAATCATTTTTTAGACAACAAGCTTCCTGCCCTGTTGATACAGTTTTTTTTTTTTTTTTCTGGGCAAATAGTTTTTATTTAGAATTCTGAATCGTTTTTTTTTTTTTTTTTTTTTTTTGTCGTCGGAGTTTGCTAATATACCATAAAAAAACAAGAATAAATATGTTTTTTTTTTTTTTACCTGCCTTTTTAAAATTATTAAAACCACAGTTATTGATTTTATTAACAGATTACATTGAATATTTTAAAGGTTTAGTACCAGTCTTATGAATTGAAGAATTATTTTGCATCGTAAAATACGTTAATTAGATACGTAATTACCTATCAAAAAATATCTTGCCCTTCGATACTTATTTTTAGCAATTTTTGCTATAATCGATACATTGACATTTTATGCTTTGTTTATAATTATATCTTTGCAGTTTTCGATATAGAAAAAATATGATTTTCGTATCATTTTTCAATAATTGGCTGAATAATTTTCTTCAGGTATTGCTAAAAAGCAGATTTCCTATACTTTAAAAGTGTCATTTTTCATGTAAAGAAACATTTTAGTTGACAGATCTTAAAAATAATTTCTTTATACTTTCACAAAGAGGTTAACAACAGAAAATTTCTCTAATGTAATATATATTTTTTCACCAAACTCGTATAAAAATGTTCAATATAACTTTTTATTATTTTTATTTAATGAATTTAGACTGTAAAAGAAAAAAATGATCTTTTTAATAAAAGAAATAGTAATGATGGATTTGAAAAAAAAAAAAAATAATTAAAAAAAATAGTTGTGGAAATAAGCTTAATTTTATTTTTAAATTGATCTTTGAATTGTTTATTTCCTTTAAAAAAATAAATTTATTTTAACATTTTTATTTCTGCTTCAAATATCGCTGAGTGGTTTTACTCCTTAGTATTTATCGACTAAGCATCTCATACAATACTGCGCACAAATGCGATTACCAGAAGTCCAAACCATGACAATAACAAATTATTGAAATTACTTTGTCATCAGGCGAAATGTCTGATAATGGAATTTAAAGACTTCTCACAAAATATCACGTTTGTATCTTCTTGGTACTAAATAATTCATAGAAAATTTACATATGGAAAATTTCAAAGCATGAAGTTAAATCTTCCTTTTCATTATTTTTATTTGGTGAATTACGACTGTAAAAGGGAAAGTCAGAGCCTTTTAATAAAAGAATTAGTAATAACACATCTGAATGCAAAATACATTAAAAAGTTAAATTATTAGTGGAAACAAGCATAACTTTATTTCTTGAATTGATCTTTGAATCGTTCATTTCCTTTTAAAAAAATAAATAAACTTATTTTTAAACTTTTATTATTAGTTCATATATCGGTTAGAGGCTTTTACTTCTTAGTAATTATCGACTAAACATCTCATACAATACTACGCTCAAATGTGATTACCAGAAGTCCAAATTATAACAATACGAAATCATTGTAAATTACTTTGACATCAGGCGAAATATCAGATAATGAAATCTAAACACTTCTCACAAAATATCCCTTTTGTATCTTCTTGGCACTAAATAATGTGTAGAAAATTTATATAGGGAGAATTTTAAAGAATGTGATTAAATCTACCCACAGTAATTTTAAATTAATGTATTTAAAACTCAATGTATATTAACTCAATGCATTAATTAATTTGCAATTACATACATGAACCTGAAATTTTGTTTTAAAGTGTAAATTAAATGTGTAAAATTTACGCTGAAAATTTATTAGGTAATTCAAACAAGACTTTTAGAAGAATTATTTTTAACGTAATATAGTATGCACTGCTTAATAAAGTCACTGGATAATAAAATCAGCCACTTAATTTTATAAAATAACGCAATCAGATCAATACTAACTACTCTTAAAACAACTGAGTATTTAAATCAGACCGCTGGTTAACAGAAAATATATGTAGAGCACTAACAAAATAAGCACCCTTATCACCTTACCTA
Source organism: Salticus scenicus (assembly GCA_963930645.1). NCBI lineage: Eukaryota > Metazoa > Arthropoda > Arachnida > Araneae > Salticidae > Salticus > Salticus scenicus. Next base: position 44,310,853 of record OZ005656.1, read on the forward strand.
GCAATAAATTCAATAAATGCTTACTTTCAAGTTGCACTAGTAAGTTACAAATTTGGTTGGTCAGTGATTACATGAGTTACTTTTTATTTTCCAAACATGTAATTGTTATTTTGTCAGAAATACGACTTTTAGATTTTGGTGTATTTACACGTTCTGAGATCCCCTGATTTCATATTTGTTATTTTTAGAGTAATGCATGTATGTATTCATGTGATTGAACACGATAGCGTCTAAACGCCTTGTTCGAATGATCTGAAAGTTAGTAAGTATGTTTTAGGTCACCGTAGAACGAACCCAATTGATTTTGGTTAATCTAGCGCATATTTTATTTATTTATTTTACAGGGACACAACAAAAAAATTTTATCATTAGGGCCTACGGGACCAATTTTTTAAAAATACAATAGCGTCTAAATACCTCATTCGATTGATCTGAAAATGTACACACATGTTCCATGTCATCGTCGTACAAAATGTATAGATTTCGATAAATATAGAATTTACAATTTTTTTACAGGGACACAAAGAAAAATTAATTATTTTGAGCTCAATTTTTTTAAAGTGCGATTGAGCCTAAACGCCTTATTCCATTCAACTAAACATTTGTTCACATTTTATAAGTCACCATTGAACGAACAGCATAGATTTTGGTGAATATAGCACTTTTTTTTTTTTTTTTTTTTTTTTTTTTTTGTTACAGGGACACAACGAAAATTTCTTTATCCTTAGGCTATATGGGCTCAAATAATTTGAAGTGAAATAGTGTCTAAACGCTTTGTTCGATTGAGCGTAAAATTCATATACATGTTATAGATCACTGTCACACAAATTGTATAGATTTTGGAGAATCTGGTACTTATAGTTCTTTTAGGGGGACGCAAAAAATATTCTTTATCATTGTGGTTTATCGGCTCAAATTATTTTAAGCGCTATAACGTCTGAACGCCTCATCTGAATAAGCCAAGAATTTATATAAATATAAAAAGTCATCGTGAAACGAACAGTATTTTGGTGAGTCTAGCACTGATAGATTTTTATGGGGACACAAATAAAATTTCTTTATCATTATGATTTATGAGTTCAAATTATTCGAACGGCAATACCTTTAAATTAAGCAACATACTATACACAGAAAAATACTCAAACAACCCATTACAGTGTAAATTGAATAATTCGAACTTGTTTAATTCGATATTCTGGATAATTCGATTTTTTTACTCGGTCCCTTGAATTTTGTATTAAAATAATGTTAAAAAATCGTGGATAATTCGAATTCTATTTTGAATAGTTCGAATTTTTCATACGATTACGTTTAAAATATTAGAGTAAAATTTGATCCTGAGATTTTTCTAGCTAAAGTGCATTATTTATTTTACCAGTTTTTTAAAAGAAGGATAAGGAAAAACAAGAAAAGCCCCTACTAAGTGAATCAGAAGATATGGTGCATATACATGAACTTCGAAGTTTTTTTTTTTTTTTTTTTTTTGTTTGAAATAAAAGTTATGTTTAATGTAGAAGATTCTATTTTTGTATCAATTGATAGGTTGAAATCACATACTATGGCACAAAGATTGTACTTAAAGAAGCAATAAAAAATATCTGACTATTTTTTTAAAAGTGTTGAATAATTAAGCTCATAAAAAATATTGATTTATTGGGGGAGGAGGATTAGCAGTATTCTTAGATATAATGTGTTAAATTTTTGATCGTAGAATTTTAATTTTGTAATTTATCTCTTCTTTTGACAAAATAGTGTATGTAATTCGAATTTTTCTCTGGTCCCATTAACTTCGAATTACCCAAGTCCTACTGTATTTATTTATTTATATATATATATATATATATATATATATATATATATATATATATATTGTTTGTTTGTTTAATGACTTCTCTTACTTTAATTAATTTATACACCAGTTAATTACTTATTGTTCGGAAAGTCAAGTGGAGTCACTCTAGATTATTTTCTTTTTACTTTCTTCTATACGGAATATAGAGAAAGTATTGGATTCATCAAATTTTTCGACCTCCGTTTTTTGATGGATTTACACGTTTTGGGATGTCCTGAACACGAATCGATAGTTTTTAGAAAATGTCTCTGTGTCTGTCTGTGTATATCACGATTTTTGTGGACGCTGTACCTTACGAACCAATGAATGAAATTTAACCAAACTTTGTATTTAGTTGCACCCTGACATAAACTGGTGCTGATTAGATTTGAGGATCAATCTCTCTACAGATGGCGCTGTGATCACATTTTTTGTAAACTTTTAACATGGTAGTACAGGACAAAATTTCGTATAAATGTGCATAATGAGAGTTATTTTAAACTTGTGATTGAGAACTTAATATGAATTATTGATAATGGTAGTAGTTAACTAGGGGGGGAAATGTCCATGTGGGGGCATCGGTTCATCCCTGGGGGGGGGAGGTACCCCCCCAGGGGTGGTAAATTTTCAAGATGGGTATCTTTCGAAAGGTCTCGTCAATACCTTTACAACGAATGGTTGAACTATTAATCTGTGATAACTTAAAACAAAGTTATCGATTTCTTTTTACTTTTAAAGAAAGCAAAACTTAGAAAAAAAAACCATTTTTTTTATATTGTTACTGAGTGATTTTGTATAGGAAAACATAGAAGAAAGTCTTGTGGGGGCCACAACATACTAGTTTATTATCGAAAGTAAGTTTATGTTTCTGGTTTCTACTTTGAAACAATGAGGGAGAAAGAGTAAGATGCTTAAGAGAAAGATTTAAGTTTTAAAAAAATATGAAAATTTAGAAAAGTATGTTCCTCTACTAATGACATTCAAGTACTTGCTGAGGGAATTATTAAAACTCTAAAAATTTCATTACAGAAAAAAATTAGCAAGAACAACTGTGACAGATATTAATGTAAATATTTTGTCTGCGTCGTCTTCTACAAACAGCATAGCAAAATCTGTCAGTCTCGTCGATTCAATGCTTTACAAGAAACATTCTTGTGACAGTAACGGCAAATACAATCAAGAAATGTTTCCTAGCGTGCGGATTAAAGTCATTCAAAGAAACTTCAAGAAAACTGTATAATCTCTGAAGGTGAGGAATAATTTGACAAAAAATTCATTCAATTTGTTGCCATTGGTAAAAAATCTCCGAATTTAAGTTAACTGCCTGACGATGAAATCGTGGAGAAGATCTCATCTATTTCAAGTGAACCACCAAGTGAAAGTGATTCAGATTTAGTCGAAGGGCCGGTTCCTCCTCTGTAGCAATTGATGCATGCAAAAGAAGTATTTTGGAAAATCGGTATGCAGAACTGGAAATGTACGGCAAGTATTATGTTTTTACCAGAAATATTAAACATTGCTGCGACCAAACAGAGTACCGTTGATCAGTTTTTTTTTTTTTCTTTAAGAAGTTTAACATGCAGCGCGTGTAAAAACCATAAGGCAAGTCAGAAATGTTCTGAATTTCTTTAAATAAGAAAAAATTGCTTACAACTGGCATTGGTAAGTTTATTTGAAAACATATACAAACTTAATATACAAACTTTTAACTGATAATCACGATAGTCAAAATTAGATAGAAAATGAAATCGGCCTAATTTGACCGTTTAAAATCTTTAAGGCAACCATATTTACATACGTAAAAATGCTTCAAATTATCAGAGAAAGGCGATTTATTTTTGTGTGTGTTATTTCATTATGTATGACAAACACACACTCTAAGGGATTTTTACGATTTTTTTTTTATTATTATACCCTCCATTAACGTGCGAAGAGAACAAAACAAATTTCTAAGCGTAACTATTCTTCAAAATATCTAAGGGTGACGTTTTTGGGTGTGGGAGTGAGTTATGCTTCTGAGTTCCTCCTACAGGGAGCAGAAGCTAACCATAAGTAATATGTAATTTTGAGAATTCCCTTAAATATAATAACCAGCGAAGCAGGCATATGTGGTAGTATATGCATATATAAAGTATAACTTTTTTCATTGCTGTACAAAACTAGGGCATAAAAATGAATAATCACATTATAAACAGTACGTAATAAAATATAAATAACGTAATAAAATACTTGAACAAAGTATGATAAATATTGAGCCGTGAACATGAATGTTTAAAATATACAACTGTATAAGGAAAAAAAAAGATTTGTTAAAGGTCTTAATATAAACTAATATATAAATAAACTAATATATATATAAACTAATATATATATAAACTAATATATATATAAACTAAAATATAAATAACGTAATAAAATACTTGAACAAAGTATGATAAATATTGAGACGTGAACATGAATGTTTAAAATATACAACTATATAAGGAAAAAAAAGATTTGTTAAAGGTCTTAATATAAACTTTCTATCGATATTTTTAAGCATAAAAAAATAATAATCACCCTTAACTACTTTAAAATAAAACAAATCTATATTAATAAAATCAGACTTTTGTCTGTAAATTTGTCGGAATCGAAACATTTTGCAATATCTTCACGTTTCACACCCCATGAAAGCCGAAAATGACTTTAGAAAATTTTGTCTGTGTGTGTGTGTGTGTGCGTGTGTGTGTGTGTCATCTTGTCTGTATGTCGCTTTTTTTGTCCGGGCATCACTTGAGAACGGCTGGATGGAATTCAACGGCGCTTGGCAGGAATTTAGGTCTTCACCCAACTTAAAATTATATCTATCAACTTTTCAGAAATTCACCCCCGTTCCCCCCTCGGGGGGGGCGGTAAAAGACTAAAACACGTTTGTCCGGGCATCACTCAAGAACGGCTGGACGGAATTCAACGGCGCTTGGCAGAAACTTAGGTCTTCACCCAACTTAAAATTATATCTATAGAAATTTTTAAAATTATAATTAGTGTTTAAATTGAGGGTAAAAAATGCCAGCGCATGCGCCATAAATCTTTTTCACTAAAACGCTTTGAATGGAAAAATAAAATATAAAAATAAATTTTTAAGATAAAGACTTTTTTATTCGCGTGATTCGCGCTACAAGTTATGAAAAGATTGAGATGAAGTGTTGCTATCTAAATTCCATATTTTAGTTAATTTTAAAAAATCTAATTGTCGTATCGAAAAACTGTTTACACCCCAGGATTCAGAAAAATCACCCCTTTCATTTGGTATTGAATTTGTAACGATAGGTCTGATATTTCTAATTTATTTTTCCCTTTTTCCGTCGCCACTTAAATTTCATACTTTAGTTATTTTTAAAAAATCTAATTGTCGCATTGAAAAACTGTTTGCACCCCTGGATTCAGAAATATGGCCCCTTTCATATGGTATCAAATTTATAAATATAGGTTTGATATTTCTAATTTATTTTACCCTTTTACCGTTTTCAACCCAGATTCAGTAGAAGGTTTTATATTTATATATATTTTTTTATTTTCCAGAAATAAAATAAAATAATTTTAATTTCACGTGAATAATAATAAAAGATAGAGAGAACAATACCTACAAAAGTTGGTGATTTTTTTTTTTTTTTTTTTTTTTAATCGGGAATTTGTATGTGGATAAATATTTTCATAGAGATATTTGGCATTAGTTTAATATTTTTATTTAATTAAGCAGTACTTTTCTTTCCTGCTGTAAAACAAATTTTTTTGTTGTTATTATGTACCTTAAGAGGTTCTTTTATGTTCTTCCCTTAATTGTAAATGGTTATAATTTGGATTTTATTAAGATTTTTTATTTTTATTTTGTAACTATCAGAAAAAAGTTTTTATTTTATTTTATTTATTTATTTATTTTGTGTATGGAACAGCTTTAGTATCGGATCCCTTTGGCAAAATTTGAAATGCGGCACCTAAGTAGCTCGGACGTTTCTCGAAAAGATCTTTAATTGCACAATTAAAAGAGCCAATTCAGTTCATCGCAAAAATGGCTTAAAATATTTAAAGTCACCAAAGGGGTATGTATTTATTTATTTATAATATTTTCTATTAAAGACTTCTGTGGTCACGAAATTTGGTGCGTAAATTGGTTGTATGCATCCGGCACTTATTGTAACTGGATTTCATGAAATTCGAAATCCCCCCCCTCTCGGAGTCGGAGGGGAAAAAACATGTGTAAAAGCATGTTTTTCCGTTTAAATTCACTTTGAATTATCTTAGAATGGCGAATTTTGGTGTGTGGATATTGATTAAGTGTACGCATTATGTACATTAGTGGGATTTTGCAAAACTTCGAACTCACCCTCTGAGGAAGGGGAAGTAAGAAGTGGGTAAGCTGCTGCCGTAGGCAGTGGGGACCCAGACTCTTCACGTCGCGAGCGGGAAGACCTCTACCAATCACAGCGAGAACTTAGGTTATTAATAAAGATATGGGATTTTGACAACTCATTTAAGTTTAATGTTCAGCGAAGCGGGCGAAGCCTGCTAGTTATTTAATAAAGTTAAATATTAACAGAAATCTCAGTTACATAATAATTTTTATCATTAAAGTCAGACGTCAATATAAAATCGACGTATCTGCAATATACTTCGAACCTACTTTGATTATATGGATATATATATATATCAGTACAAAAACCCTTAACGGGTTAAAAGTTTGTGACGCAGCTACTTCATCGCTATAAGAATTTGAAGTATGGGTCTTAAAAATAATGATATCAAATTTTAAGTGACGCTTTACTATTAGTTAAAATATACATAGATTTTCTTATTTGATCATTTGCTTTTTTCTTTTATTTATATTTACAATGCAAACATAATATTTTTAACTTCAAGATAAGACAAATATATAAAATATACTCACTGATGATTTTCATTTGTACTTCAATTTCAAAATAACAGTTTCAAAAGGAATGATATAAAAATTCCAGTGACACCTCGGTGTCATTTTAAACGATTTGTCTTTAGATTCCATTAAAATTACCTTTGCTTTGTCTAATAAAGTATATTTACAGATTGAAACAGTGCTTTTAATTTTCAAATATACTGTCAAATAATCACACTTTCACTGAGTTTGCATTATAAATTGAAATTATTTATTTCAATAAATTGATTTGTCTTTTGCGTCACGCTATCCAAAACTGCAAGTGAAATTTGTACAAATGTTTTCTTTGCATCACACTATCTCTTTGCCCAAATTTTCACTTAGTTGGATACTATGATACAAAGTAACATTTACATAAATTTTACTTGCAGTTTTGGATAGCGTGACGCAAAAGACAAATCAATTTATTGAAATAAATAATTTCAATTTATAATGCAAACTCAGTGAAAGTGTGATTATTTGACAGTATATTTGAAAATTAAAAGCACTGTTTCAATCTGTAAATATACTTTATTAGACAAAGCAAAGGTAATTTTAATGGAATCTAAAGACAAATCGTTTAAAATGACACCGAGGTGTCACTGGAATTTTTATATCATTCCTTTTGAAACTGTTATTTTGAAATTGAAGTACAAATGAAAATCATCAGTAAGTATATTTTATATATTTGTCTTATCTTGAAGTTAAAAATATTATGTTTGCATTGTAAATATAAATAAAAGAAAAAAGCAAATGATCAAATAAGAAAATCTATGTATATTTTAACTAATAGTAAAGCGTCACTTAAAATTTGATATCATTATTTTTAAGACCCATACTTCAAATTCTTATAGCGATGAAGTAGCTGCGTCACAAACTTTTAACCCGTTAAGGGTTTTTGTACTGATATCATTACTTTTTAGAGGTTATTGATCAAAAAATTAAAACAAGTCCTTCCGGCTCATAGGAACGTTAGGTTGATTTATCTTTTCTTATGAAGTCGCCACCATTTTTTTCAAAATGGCAGCTACATTTTATTAATCAATTTCGTGGATTTATTGAGGGCTATGTATATATGGAGTTTTAAGCAAATCGGTTCAAAAGTTATTGTGATAATTTTCAAGTGGTCACCATTTAGAAACAAAAGGACAGAGTGACTGAAATGCCCAGTGAACTTATCAAAGATACTTGAATGATATGTCAACTGTGCAAATATGATTCGAACTGATTCAGTATTAGAAAAGTTATTGTAATAAAAAAAAAATTTAAGTGGCCGCCACTTGGAAACAAAATGGTGGAGCAAGTTGCCTAGCAAACTTATCCAAGATATTTTAATTGTAAGTTCACTTCCCAACTTTGATTTGAACCAGTTTAGTATTCTAAAAGTTATTGTGGTGGCACATTTTCATATACCAGCCTGATTTCAAGTGGCTGCAACTTGGAAACAATGTTGGAACAAAATTCATCCAAGATATTTGTGTGATAAGTTCAATGTCCAACTTGAACTGATTCAGTATTTCAAAAGTTATTCTGATGATAAATTTACAAGTGGTATCCTGATTTGAAATGGCCGTACTTAAGATATTGGTCATTTTGTTAAAAATGACAGATAAAATTCATTAATAAATACTTGATTGAGACTTTTATGTGGTCAATGTAAACATCAAAATTCAAGCAAATTATAGTCTTAACTAAGCTTTTTCAATGTAGATTTGAAATTTTCATGTAGCTGCCACTTGAAAACAAACAGCAGAGCAACTTAGTTAACGAACTCATCAAAGATATTTGTAAGATAAGTTAGCTGTAAAACTTTGGTTCAATTCAATTTTGAGTATTATGTCGAGAGTTATCGTAATCACAAAATTTCCATTATATATACAAAAAAATCCAATTTATACATCTTTTAAATTTATACGTGCTTTTAGTGAAGTCCTGATTCATTCCTATTCATAAAAATATCTTTGTTTATAAGTTACACAATATTAGTTATGTCTTTTCACTTTTCTAATACTTACAAAATGTCTTGACCGGTCATTCTTATAACCATTTTAAATATAAATTTTGATGAGTATGTGAACTTTGATATCAATATCATGACTTCGGAGCTATTCACAATCTATTAACTAATTAAAAACAAATCGTTTAATGCTAATTTAAGTGATAATGATGTGGGATGTGAAGAAGTTATTCTTAAGAGAACACAATACCTAATCTTGGCAACAGCTATGGCCTATGTTATGGAAAGATTTATTTTCATAATTACTCAGTACCAAATGTATTTTTTAAATTCCGTTTCCACTTTCAGAAAATTCACAACCATTAAATTGGTACTCATTTTCGAAGATATTGGTTTTTTAAAAAATGTATATATTTTTTTAGTTCAAAAATGCGAATTTTCACACAAATTGCTTTTTTTAACCACAAAATGAAATACTAAAAATTTAAAAAATCAATTTTTGGAAAATGGGTACTAATTTAACGATTTTGAATTTTCTGAATATGAAAATGGTTTTTAAAAAATGTGCTTGCTAACGATAATCTGTTTTAAAATTTATTTTCAATTTCATTTTGAGCACTGAAAGAGTGCTTGACAGAAGTGCAGTAACTGGAATAAACTAAATTTAATAAATAATATCAGGGTTAGCAGGTTTTTGACGGTTTAAACCACAGTTTAAACTGCCACATCAAAAACGTTAAATTTGACACTTTTTGGTATATTTTAACAATGAAGTAGTCATATTTATAGAAATAAAAAACTAATAAAAAAGTGCTTAGTTTATATGCCTCCCATGGTTAAAAATAATTCTTAGAAGTGTATTATCTGTTTCTTATGAGTGCTAATGATTTCTATTTAAGTATAAAAAACAGATATTTATTATCTTTACAAAACACAAAAATTCAAATATAGGAATTTGTATATTCTAAGGTGAACCACTTATTGCCTTTTAAGTTATAAAAATTTTATAAAGTCTTATCAATAAAAAAAAAAAAAGTTCTATTAAATTATATACTGATTGATAATTAAAAGATACCGTAAGTATTTTACCTCAATGAATGAAATTACTGTGCTATTAAATAATGAATTATGTTCTTTCATTTTGGGTTATAGTCAATAGCATGTTTTAATGTTGTACGATTAAAACTTAGAGGTATTGCATGACTTGTTGAACTAAATTTTAATATGAATTACATAATGCAATTCTATTTTTAATTAAAGAGATGATGGACAGTATATATCTCTTTTAAATTACTGCCATAAAGGTATGAAAATTTGCATTTATATGCATTGAAATTTAATATATTAAAATTTCAAGTGGAGTCACTCCAGTTTTTTTTTTTTTTTTTTTCTTTTAATATTGCTAAAAATTTCATTGAAATTTCAGCATTTAACATAATTTTAAAAATAATTATAAGATAGAAAAAAAAAACTTTTTTATATGTAGTGATGTGGGTTGGAAAATTTTCTTTTTTGGAAAATTTTCTACCATGTTTTTCCGGAAAATTTTCCAACCAAAAAAACAATTTTTTTAGTAAATCTTTTGCATGATATATTTAAATTTTCTTTTATTAGTCATAGTAATGCAGTGTGAAAAACAAAAGTTTCTGATTAAAGTCATCATTTTGAAAGTTACCAGATATATATGTTTTGAGCAACTTGAATGAGAAATAGGTTATTTATTATAATACAAGAGATCTATGGTTGCTAATCAGAATTTTAAATGTCTATTCAATAAGTTTGTAAGAACATAATTATAAAGCATTTGGCAACATAACAAAAAAAGAATATATTGATAAATTAATGCACTACTATACTGCTGAGCATGTGTATCTATTTTTCAAAATATTCATTTGGTAAATGATGATACGACGATGTTTTTCAAACTCAGGCAGCAATTCTCTTAAGTCACCTTATTTATGGTCTCTGATTCTGAGAGTGACTCAGAAAGTTACGACATTGTCATAATCTTCGTTAAAAATTCAATAATAATATAATAATAAAAAAAAAAAAATTGCTTTAATTACAAAATTGGCATTGTTGAAATTTTAGAGAAAAATCTTATATAAAAACATATTTTTTAAAATAACTTTTTAAAACTAATTTCTAATGTGGAAAAAAAAAAATGTTTTTTTATGCAAGCAACAGGAAATACAATTAATTGCCTAAATATAAACAGCAATATTTTGATTAAAATTTAAGGAAATCAAATAGATAAAATGAATCACATCATATCTTGTAATTGGAGGTTTAGTTGAAATAACTCAATATTTCTTTATTTGCTTAAAATATCCAAAATTGAATTGTACTTGAAAAATCTCATAAAGGTGTTACATTTAAAGTTAAATAATAACAACAATAATAATAATAATAAAATCTCAAACTTCCAGATTAATTTTTTTGAATAGAGGATTACATCCATTATCCAATACCACTAACTATTAAAAAATATGATTTCGTGTTCGCAAACTGTGCTTAAAAATAGAAGAAATCGAAAAAAGTAAAAATCAAAAGAATTTTGATGAAATGAACCCTTTCATGGTCTGAGCCATACCTTATTAATTACCTTGTACAGTCGGCAGCAAAATTATTGATGCGCTAGCAATAATTTCTATTTAAAAGATGTACACCTAATACAATTTTGTTAAGTAAATATTTATCGAGTCATGATCTTAGTCTTATACTGTTTATAAAAAAATTAAGTTCATGATAAAAATTAGCGATCAAACTAAAGAAAAAGAAAAATATGAATGTGTGTTTCAATAATTTTGCTGCTACTAGCAGCCAAACCTCACATTATTCTAAAAAGAAATTCGTTATGATATTTACCTCTTTTTTTTAAAAAATTCTGTTTAGTTTTAGAATATTCACAATTAGTGCTGCACCGAGTAGCACTTTGGCCGAGTACCGAGTACTCGGCCTTTTACTACTCGACTGAGTACCGAAGAAAGAATAATTGATGTATATATGAAGCATTTTTCACATGTTGAAATTGAAAATAGGCCTTTTGAACACAAAATTAAGTTAAATGGCAAACAGCATGTTTTCATGAAATGTTCCAGAACTTTTGTAGTGTATAGTATACACAATTAGGTTCAATGTTATATTTGATACGTCCAGCTTAGTGGATTATTAAAACCATAATAATTGATAATTTCATTCTTTATTATATAGTCTTTCTCAGATGCAAATCATTCTTAGATAATTCTTAGAGAATATAAGTTCCTATATACTCAGGCATATTTAAGATGTATGAAATGAGAATATTAAAATAAATATTTTATCATTTCAAACATGATAGACTTCATTAATCTTCAAATTCTAGAAGAGTAAAAAAAATAGGTGTTTTGGGCCATAATTTGCAAAACAACAAATTTGATTATTAAAATATATTTTTAATAATATTTCAGGGTATTTATATTTTTCATAATTATTTTTTAAATTAAAAATCAATCTTTTCTTACAGTTTTAAAAGCGTCTTACTTTTATTTGCACAAATATGTAACTAATGTTTTATCTACTATTTTAGTATTTATTATATAAGGGTTCTTTCTTCTAAAATATTTTATTTTTGTCTATTTTATAAATACAATTTTATGCATTTATACTTAAAATAATAATAATAATAAATTAATCAAAAAATAAAAACTTACTTAAAACAGAACAAACAGTAGAAAAATGTTTTTAATTATCTGCTGGCAAACTGATTTTTGAAATAAGTCAAATACCATGTAACTAACAATGTAAGATTTTTTTTAAGATGATAAAAACTAGCATTTTGTAAATCATAAATAAAATGTTTATTATGACAAAATAGATTTTTTAAAATCTGATCAAAAGTTAGGAATAAAAAATTATGCCTGAAGGTGATTTCATGCTATTTTAGGAAGCTTACGGTTTCCATTTTCATATAACCAGTGTCCGATTTTATATAATACAAGTCAATGTTTATTAGGTATACAAAGGTGAATAAATAATGTTAAACTATCACTTATTCGGATACAGCCTATCGCTGTTTATCTGGTATTTTAAGAACAAACAAAATGTGAAAAGCAGAAAGGGGGTGGGGGGGGGGAATTAAATAGAGTAAAGGCACTTTTACGATATATATATATATATATGTATATATATATATATACATACAGTGAAACCCCAATCTATCGTTCACGCATCCATCGTTTTCCGCATTGATTGTTTTATTAATTCCTTTTCTTAAGAATGAAAGTTTATGAGAAATAACATGGAATTTTGAGAAATCATAAGGGTCGTGAAGGAATACACGAGCGCAGCGCTCATATATATGCATTCGTTTGCACGCATTGTGCACGGGTCCACGCTGCCGAAGGCAGTGGGGACCCGATGTGACATTTTTCTTGATTAGAATTTTTTTTCTCTTTTTTTATCACATGATAAAAATTAATGCAATTTTGAGAATTCATTAATTATAGTGATTCATTTAAAAATAGTGACCAGCAAAGCGGGCGTAGCCTGCTAGTGTATAATAAAATATTTTTAAAAAGCAACATACATGAAGATGCACATTCAATTTGGCAGATATGTGATCAATTTACTGCTTTTGTAAGAGTGACAAATATATTTAATACTGATAATAATAAAACAAAAATTCAATATTGGTAAATTATATCATGCAGATTTTCACAAAATTTTAAATGCAATATGCAATTTTACAAGAGAGAATTTTTTTTACTTATTTATTTAATAATCTATGAATATTTACAAATATTACACATTCTACTTATAAAACTAAATGTGATGTTATAAAGTATTTTTGGACAGCTAATAAATTAAGAGGCACACTAAATTTGGCAGATATTTGATCAGTTCAATCTTTCAATGCTTAATATAACAGTGACAAATAATCAATACAGATATTTACAAAGCAAAAATAATATTTAATATCTGGAAATTTTTCTCATACAATTTTTCACAAGATTTTCTATGCAATTGCAAAAGTGAGAATAATTTGCTTTTGAAATAGAAAACAGAAAGAGATGTCATAACTGAAGAGAGATTTCACTGCTTTTTTGTAACAATTGGCAGCTTTTTTATAACAATTGTATATAATAAATACATATTTTATTCAAAATACTAAATAACAATTTAATCAATGTAATCTTTTGAAAATCAGTGTATATGAAGATGCATGTATTGAACTTTGACAGATTCTCTTTGACAGATCAGTTTATTACTTTTATAACTGTGACGAGTAATCTATATATATAAAAATGAATTGCTGTTCGTTAGTCTCACTAAAACTCGAGAACGGCTGAACGGATTTATCTTATCTTAGTCTTGAAATGTTCTTGGAGGTCTAGGGAAGGTTTAAAAGGCGAGAAAAAATCGAATAATTTCCGGGAAAACCCTAAAAACAGCCCTTTTCTATTTCCCATACAAACGTTTTCTAGAGTCAATTTGAACTTTATTGCTATTCAATAAAGTTTAGGTGTGTTCCTAACGGCTGATGGCTGAGCTACAAAAATTTGCATGTTGATTCGTAATGACCTCCCCTGATGCACCTCGAAGCCGGATTTTCGAATTTTGTTTTAGTTTTCTTTTAATTAATTAAAATGTTAAAATAAAAACCTTCTAATAACTGATAAATTGGCCATTTAATTTTAATCCTTAATTTAATTGTTGCCAAAAAAAATTATTCTTTTTTGGACAGAAAAAAAGAAAAAAAAACGTGAACAATAAAAATTACATTTATTTAAAATATTTAATTTTATTCCTTAATTTAATTGTTGCCAAAAAAATTATCATTATTTTTTCGACGGAAAAAAAAAAAAAAAAAAAAAAAAAAAACGTGAACAATAAAAATTACATGTATTTAAAATGAGGAAAGTAAATTAAAAAAATTAGAAATATCAGTCGTATCGTTACAAATAAGATACCAAATGAAAGATGCAATTTTTGTGAATCCAACGGATTAAACAGCTTATCGATCGGACAATTAGATTTTTTAAAATTAACTAATGTATGTATTTTATAAATTTTCAAACGTGTTAAACAATTCGTTAACGTGTTAAACAATAACGTTTCAAACAATTACAAACGTGTAGTATACAGCCTGTACAACACTAGACCAAATTGAAGTTCAAATTTCATCAATATTTAAATAAATAAATGAAAATAAAAATATGCTTAATGGGAAATATATATAACCATTAAAAGTTTAGTTGTCTAAAATATGTCAGAAATAGCGCTCATAGCATATTGTTACAAGGTATTAAGTCTTATTTTTACAAGGGATAAAATCTAAAATGGTGACAAAAATTCAAAAGTCGCCAAAGAGAGCTATATTAAGGCGGTACTATGATCATGCTTACAAACCATGAATACTAATAACCACAAAAAATTAATTGTCTCATGCAACAGACGTAGCCGGTCATAGCATATTATAATATTTAGCGTGAAATTGTTATCATTTTTATGGTTGATCGGGGATAAACAAAATAAACATAGGAAATAACGTAAAAGCAAATATTATGTGCACCACGTATAGTGTTGTTCATATGTAACTGGGATTCAAATATAAAGGGGATACTTCATTTTTTTTTCGATACTATCTATTTCGAAACTGTTATCTAATAAGGACTTAATGCAAGCCTATTGGTAAACCATTGTCTCAGGTAATAGGGACAAGCGCCCGAGTTTTAGCGGATGACCAAATCGCTACCGAAGGCAGCAGGGATCCGAAGCGAGCTTTTGAGCAATTTTAGTATTTTATTTTATTTTTATAAAGCTATATAGAAAAGAGTTTCCTTTAAATTTAGTGACCAGCGAAGCGGGCAAAGCCTGCTAGTAATAGATAAATATTTACAAGCAAACACTAGAAATGTAGAAACCTTTCTCCCACAATTTTTCACATAGATTTCAATGTAAATTTCATATGAAGGATTTTTCTCTTAATATTATAAATCAACATAAAAAGTTGCACATTATCTTGAATTGATATTTGATGAAGTCATTTTTAATAAAAAAAAAAAAAAAAAAAAAAATTAATGCAGTACACTCCCAGAATGAATATCTGTAAATAAATATATATTATTTTTTTAAGGCAAATTAAGAGTAGGTAATAAATGCAGTAAAAATATAAAGTTTATATCTGCAAATTAAAATTTACCCCACAAATCCAAATTATAAAATGAAGTATAAAAATATTTAATGCAATATATATAATTATATATAAATTTACAGTTTTATTATAATTGACAAATATAGATATAACTGACTTTTTTTATGCTTAGAATTTTTTCTTGATTTTTATAGTCATTATTATTTTTATTTTTTTTTGTTCAAACAAAAATATTGTTGCTTAAAAAAAAAAAAATTACTTAGGGTAAGGTGGGGTAGTGTGACCCCTTATCGGCATAATTTGACTTTAGCTGAACCGGTTGTAATAGGCCTATCAATTTTTTTTTTTTGGTAGTTCATTCATAGACCTATTATAAGAGTGGACAGAGCATTCTATTATTAAAGGAATATAAGAAAAGGTGCAAAGATGAAACCATGTTACTGTTGAAAAAGGTTACCTTTTTTGGCATTTATCGCGTTATTGGCGATTTTTTGTTCTGAACATAAATATTATTATTATTAAAAGATACAGCAAGAAAAACTTGCGTAAAATGAAACAGCTGCTGAAATTTATTTTTACCTTGTTATTAACACTCTCCAAAAAGTTCAAAAGCGTTTATAACTTCATTTTGTCTATACTCGCTTTAACTCTCATAAACAGTGTCCGAAATTAGCAGTCATTAGTTGTCAAATATGACTAAATTATTGCATTTGACGACTATAAAATTATTTCCAGTCGTCAAATTTAATGCCTAGCTTTTTTTTTTAAAGACTTATTTTTGTTTAACTTTGAAAGGTCCAAGTCCATATCATATTTTCCCCCCTACCGCACAGGGACTATGTCGTTTAGACACCTGGGCATTTCCAGCATATTTCACCCCCGACCCCCTTACAGAGATAAAAAAGAAAAAGTTTCCTTTAATCCCTTTTAATCTTATCAATTTTTAAAACTGCAATTTGCAACGCTCTCGCCACACATGCATACAAATAACCTATGGAACCAACACATTTATCTGTGTGCACATACTGATGTAATGTGTAAGAAAAATACTAGTGCTGCACCAAGTAGCACTTTGGCCGAGTAGCCGAATACTCAGCCTTTTACTACTCGGCCGAGTACCGAGTAGTTGTAAGAAATAATAATTGATGCATATATGAAGAAATTTGCACATCTTAAAATTAAAGAAAAAGGCTTTTGAACATAAAATTTAGTTAAATGGTAAACAGCATGCTTTCATGCAGAACTTTTGTAGTGTACATACATAATTAGGTTCATTGCTATATTTTGATACTTTCAGCATAGTGGATTACTAAAACCATAACTGATAACTTTACTCTTAACATCTTTTTTAGATGCGAAATTATCATACTCAGATAATTCTTAGAGAATATAAAAGTTACTAGTCACTAAGGCTTAATTTAAGATACATGAAATTCACATATGAAAGGGTAACATTAAAATATTTTATAATTTCAAACATGATAGGCTTCTTAATCTTCAGATCGTAGAAATGTAAAATGACGGGTGGTTTTGGGAACAACAGATTTGTTAATGAAAATAAGTTTTAAATAACGTTTTAGTGTATTTACCCTTTTTTATATATAACGTAAAATGCCATAAAAGCCTTTATTTGGTTAAATGCCCCCTCCCTACTCTTTTTTATTATTTTTTTGTTCTTAAAATACTAAATAAACGCAACTTTTGCTCAACGGTAGACTGTATCCGAATAGGTGATAGTTTTTTATGTTATTTTATAGTATAAAATTCAAAATCAATCTTTTCTTACCAATTTGAAAGTGTGTTAGTTTTATTTGCACAAATGTATAACGAAAATTTTGTGTTAATATTACAAAGAGGTTATTTTTTTCCTAAAATATTTTATTTTTGTCTGATTTATAGATACAATTTCATGTACTAAGCATTTATAAAATAATGCATATTGATATTACATGATAGTTATAATTAAAAGCTCAGATCATGAATCATCTCTATACTAAGTTTGGTAACAGCCCATTTTAACTGCAGAAAGCTGTTATAGCAAAAATTTTAATTATAAAGACTCTGTATTTATATTTTCATATTTTTTTTAGTTCAGTTGTAAAATAAATATCTCTCATTAACACATTTCTATCAATAATGCATAAAAATAGTGAAATTTCCACAACTACTCAGTATTGGCTGAATACATAGCCTAAATTTGGCCAAGTAAGCCGAGTGCTGAGTATATACCAAGTACTCGGTACAGCTCTAAAAAATACATATAATATATTAAACTAGAGCTGTACCGAGTACTCATTATATACTCGGTACTCGGTCAAATATGGACTAAGTATTCGGCCAATACCGAGTAGTTGTAAGAATTTCATTATTTTTATGTATTATTGAAAGAAATGTATTCATAAGAGTTGTTTTTTAATAACTAAACTTAAAAAATATGAAAATATAAACATAGTTATTAAACTTTTGCTGCAAACAGCTTTCTGCAGTTAAAACAGGCAAGTAGATTGCCACTAAACTCGATATAGAGACGATTCATGATTTGAGCTTATCCATTTTAGTTACAAGACTTTAAGTATAACCATCTTGTATGTGTGTAATATGCATTTTTTTTTTTTTTTTTTTACAAAAACTTTGTACATAAAATTGTATTTATAAAACAGACAAAAATAAAATATTTTAGAAAAAAGAACCCCTTATATAATACTACTATAGTAGATAAACCTTTAGTTACGTATTTGTGAAAATAAAAGTAAGACACTTTTAAAACTGTAAAAAAAATATTGATTTTTAATTTAAAAAATAATTATGAAAAAGGTAAATACACTAAAATGTTATTAAAAATATATTATCAAATTTGTTGTTCTGCAAATTATGGCCCGAAACGACCTACCTTTTTACTCTTCTAGAATTTGAAGATTAATGAAGTGTATCATGTTTGAAATGATGATAAAATATTTATTTTAATGTTCTTATTTCATATGTAAATTTCATGCATCTTAAATTATTAAGCCTATAAAGAACTTTTATATTCTCTAAGAATTATCCGAGAATGATTCGCATCTGAGAAAGACTATATAATTAAGAATGAAGTTATCAGTTATTATGGTTTTAATAATCTACTAAGCTGGAAGTATCAAATATAACAATGAACCTAATTGTGTATATACACTACAAAAGTTCTAAAACATTTCATGTAAACATGCTGTTTGCCATTTAACTTAATTTTGTGTTCAAAAAGCCTTTTTAAAATTTCAAGATGTGCAAAATTCTTCATATATACGTAAATTTCAATTATAATTTCTTACAACTACTCGGTACTCGGCCGAGTAGTCGGTACTCGGCTACTCGGCCAAGTGCTACTCGGTGCAGCACTATATTAAACTGTGTTCCAGAAATTTTGACGTGTAGTTCAGAAAATATTGTTTTACTCATAATCACTCTATTAGTCATGTTAAAAGCGAATTTCAGAAATTGCAACTAGAAATTTCAATTTGACGCCTAAAATATTTACAGCAGGCATCATATGACGCCTTCCCTTTCCTTTCCAATTTCTATCACTGCTCATAAATAATCATTGACATTTTTGAAATGATATAAAGTATAATATATTCAAACTAATTCAATTTAGAGAATTAAGTATAGCAATTATAAACATTTTATAAAAATAATTACTTAAAAATAACGAAATAATAAAATATTAAAAAGAATCTTACCTGTGAAAATCCTTGTTTTACATAATTTCTAAGGCTTTTAATATCTAATTACAATTTCTTGGTATAAAATTCTTTTTACATTCAAAACAATATAACTTTTAAAGAGAAATAAAAATTTTAAAAATAATTTTCAAAGAAAACGGAAAAATATCGCCTGCTTAATAAAAAGCAGAGTTTAGAGCATGGCGAGTAAATTTCAATATTGGCCAGTTTGGCGTCCTGTAGATCAAAAGTCACATGACCTTTTTTATGAGTTATCTTTGCCACTAAAAAAGGCTGCCATTGTCCCGTCCACTCTTATAATAGGTCTATGGGTTCATTCTCTCATATGTTGTTACTGTACCCATGGCAACCTTGAAACAAATTGGCAAATGATGAATTAAAAAAGAAATGTGGAACAGCTTTACTATTAGGCACATACTGCTGTTGCCGATGTACAGCTCACTGGATGAATCGATACTCTGAATCATTACAAAACTTAAAAAATACATTTTAAGAAAATAAATTATTTTTTCACTCAGGTGCTTGTTTTGAAATTCACTGAAATTAATTAAGCATATTTTTAAGATTAATAAAACAAACATATAAAACAGTAATAGAAATTTGAGTTACTTCACCACAAAAAAAATTTCGAACGGCTTTCAATCTTTAGCACATAAAATTCACTGTTGATCCCAGTGGCAGAACGTTTTGTAGCTGTCTGCAACAGGCTTTTAAAATTTCATAATCTGTCTGCAAAATTTGTGTGTAATCAGGGGAGAAAATGGCTTACACTCAAAAAGCCTGAAAGCTGATTGGAGGGGGGGGGGGCTTAACATCAGTAGGGATCTCGTGCAACAATACACGAATACAATTTTACTGCAGAACAATATAGTATAAACAATTGTGTGTATTCATTCAATTCATCTCATTCAATTATATATTTTATAGCAATGTTTGACACAACACAATATAAATAATTATAAATAATAAAAGTATTAGTTGTAGTTTTGATACAGAATATTTTTTTTAAGTGAATTGTTATTCGAAAGTTGCAGACAAATTTTTTTATCAGTGCGGACAAAAACTGTCCACAAGCCGTTTTTCTGTGTCCGCGACTATGTCGCCGTGTTTCTGCCACTGGGCTGTTGATAATGACAAGCACATAATATTCAGTGGAAATAATGATGTTAAATATATAACTCGAATATTTTCTACAATTTTTTAAAATTACAGGCTTGCATGAAATTTTGTGCTGCAGTGGTCAGTATCCCGATATTAAAACCAAAAAAACATCACTGGATACCCCTAATTTGTAGCGCATGAATCAGAAGATGTATAAAAATCTGTACTGCAGCAGTCAGGATCCCGATATTAAAAAAAAAAAAAAAAAATCACTGGATACCCCTAATTTGTAGCGCATGAATCAGAAAATGCATGAAAATCTGTACTGCATCAATTACTAACACGCACTATTTTTTCCCTAAATACTAATTCCATTTATTTAAAAATAATAATAAAATACACTTGAAAAACTAATTTTTAAATCTTAAAAACACGTTAAAAAAAATCATTCAGCTGAGACGCATTACGATAAACACACATGAGCTTTCGGCACAAAAAGAAAAACAAAGTTCCGATACAAAAAGGTTACTATTAAAAAGTATCAATCTCGATATACTAAATCGGGAGTAAATTACGTGATTTTGGTCAAAACTGAGAAAAATGTACCTTTCTTTATCATTGGGGTTAAGTTTTCCAACTCCAGACAAAACATAGCAACATTCGTTTTATGCCGGGTATCGGTCTAAAAGACCACATTTTCCCATGGAAAGTTGTTGAAATCCCTCTAATTAGAAAACAAAGCAAACTAGCTGACTAGTACTTTTTTCTTCACTGTTTGTTTTAAAACAAAAGAAACTATCGGATTTTGCATCACATATCAAATTTTGCTTGATTGCCATCTCATCTATTAAAGATGACGAGAATTTTTCGAAGCTATTTAGATTGTTCGATTCTTCCATCAGTCTTTCTTCTATTAAATTAGTAACACCAAGTTCACCACTAAAGGGACGCAGGTATCTCTGCAAGTTTAAACTAAGTAAAATAATAAAAATAACGCTTAACAGTTGGTGTGAGGCTTATAGCAGAACAGGAATCAAAACCCATTTCTCTCTGAAGTAAACAGTTCAGTAGAGAGAATGTAAGTACGAGTTGTTTTTATTTGTGCTATTATCACTGCACTACACATGAATTGTACAAGGGAGGATACACACATCACCATACAGTCATCAAAGCGTCAAACCACCTGACGAATCAGCAAACAGTACATTATGGCCACAACTCCAAAGCGTGTCTGTACAGATACATGCGAGGATCGTTTTGTTTACTTATGCTACACCATTTCTCACCCGTAGAAAACACTTGTGTGTAGATTAAAACCAACATTGTGTATGTTTCTTGCTTTGTGAATTGCATCAACAGGAATGCACAAATAAGTTACTCTTCTTTGAAAATGTGCTCATTTAAGATGACAGATTTTGCTGGGATGACTAAGATTTTTGTGAAGGTACCAATTTTAGCTGAATGATTTTTGTGAAGGTACATTTTTTGCCAGATTGATTTTTGTGAAGATACCTTTTTTGCCAGATTGATTTTTGTGAAAATACCTTTTTTGCCAGGTTGATTTTTGTGAAGGTACCCATAAAAGGTAGTAAACTCGACCTGTATTAACCCCTGTTTTGGGTAATTTTTGAACATACTTGGGCTTGCATTTTTATCCAATAGTCGACGATTTAATCCTTTTTTTAAAAAAGCAGCTTTTCAAAAGTCTCATTTCATCTTTTTTTCTACTTAAAACATTTTCAATGAAGCTTTTATTTCTTGCATTGCTTTCTTGCTGAACAGACAGAGGCATATTATTAAAATCACAAAATGAGTCTGAAGAACTGTCTGCCGACGAATCTTCACGCTTCCATTCAATACATGGCTTTTGAAGACTCGCATTCATCCAATAGTCCACGATTTAATCCTTTTTTAAAAAAAGCAATTCCTGATATAGTAATCTATTGCTTATGACAGCAATCGCAACAACATTAACAACACACTGCGGATTAATACAGTGTAAACAATTAGCAGCGACATTAGCATAGTGTCTACAGCAAGCGCGAATGATCTACGCATCCGGATGTAGTACGCATGCGCTTCAAAGACCAAGGACCATGGTATAAATTCGTATTCATGAGTACTTTAAATTTTTTCGCTTTAAATTTTTTTTATTTAGTATGAATAACGATGAAATAGAATATCTATAACTAAAAAATATTTCTTTTATTTTAAATATTATCTAAATACTTTTTTGATGAAATAGGAAATTTTAAAATTAAAAATATTTTCTTCATAGCAAAAATTTATTGACTGCATTCACGTTGGTCAGCCAACCAACGTGAGCAACTGAAGCCTTGCAAGCAAGAAGTAATAACCGCATCACGGCCTTTTTAGCCGAAGAAACACATGTAATTGGCGTAGTAATATAGTTCCATATTTAAAGCGATTTATATAAAAAACAAGAGTTTTCCTGGAAAAAACGGAAACGTTACTAGATTCAGAAAGATTTTATTAACAACATATATTAATTATATGAAAATCCTTCGAGCCGTTTTAGAGATATTTTTCAGAATTTCAGTCCATTACTCCAATCGTTTTCCCATTTTTGCTTTAAATTGAGATTCAGATCTCAAAACATATTGCATGTAGAAATGTAAAATTTTCAGGATAGATTAAGACCGAAGATAAAAGACTATTTTGAAAAGAACAGAACAAAATACGGCATATTTGCTGAGATATTAAGTGTCGGCTTTTACAGATCTCTTTGATGTCAAACTAGCCGTATATAAGAGTTCGCAGCGTTCAGTTTGGGCTTCCGCTTGCGTCACTCGAAAAACTGTCGTTTTTCATGATATATATCTGTGTGTGTGCGTATATCAATGATATAAAAAGTAAAAGTAAAAATACCCACAACCACACACACACATATATATGCATGTCCTACATATCGTTGAGACTTCTCTGCACAAAAATTATATTTTAATAGCTGTTTTTAAAATAATAAAAATAAGCTTAGCTCTCCTTTTCTGACACAAGTGTATTTTTATGTGTAATCTTCTAATATATCCTGTGTGATTAAATATTCTATCCGTAATTGAAAATAACAAATAAAATTTAACATATTTTATATTGTTAAGTTATTGATTAAGTTGATGCTTCAATTTTTAATAATCTTAATATTTTTTGAACATAATGAAAAATAATCTTTCTTTATTCTTTACTTTACTCGGAAAAATATTTTTTTTTTTTTTTTTTTTTTTTTTTGAGTGTTAAAGAACACATTATTAAAAATCTTTTGTATTTAACAGATATTTTTCTGTATTTTTAATAAAAAAGAAAATAAGGTTTTTGTTTATATGTGCAGATTTATGGTACGACATGTATCTGGATTATAAAAGATAATTTCCTTACCAACCTACTTACCAACTTTTTTTTTAAACAAAATTGATAAAAACATTTATGCATAATAAATATAACACATAATTTTTAATACATAATGAATCTTTGAGTAATAATACCTAAAAGCAGGCTGTATATATTAAAAATATCTAACATTTTAATACCCTTTTAGCCAGTAAACTGTTCAAAAAAGCATCACCAATAACAAAAAGTGCAAATATACACACACACACACATATATATATATATATATATATAAGATCTGTTCTGACATTGAAATAAAAGATTAATTTACACATATACATATATTTATTTTATTTATTTTATGTCTTCAATTTATGTTCTTTTTATAAGTTTTTATACATTTCTAGGCTGAATTTAATTCAACTCAAAATAAAGCGAATCTTTTCTGCTATTAGATTAATGGGATTTCTGACAAATAGCGGCAGAAATTTTGTCAAGACAGCAGAGTTAATTTTTTCCGCTTACACGGGTGTGTCCGACTTCCCCTACTTAACATCTTAATCATTTTTTACACTCACGCTTATTGCAGCTGTTCAACACATTTCAAAATAATACATTTGTTTTAAATTTCATTAAAAAAAAAGACAGCTTTTATTTAAGGTGTATTTAAATTAAATTTGTTGAATATGTTATAGCAAGTTAATACTTAAATTAGGAAAATTGAAGAACAGCTTCAAACTTTATTTCATTTGTTATTTTCAGTTTTCTACACATGATAGTTAAATAATTTAAAACACTTCAAAATTTATGGCACACATCAAATATATATTAAATGTAAAAGATTTCTAAATTCAGCGAGACTCACGCTTCTCGTATTGAATGTCACCGGATCTTACAACTTGACACTTTTCTTGAAGTTTTGCTGAATAATTGAGTTTCAGAAGAAGCTGCATTCTGAGAGAATGCGTGAAATTTAATATAATGTTTCTGAGATATTTGTGCATTTTGTATTTATTCATCTTTCACATATTCATTTAGAAGCAGAACTGACAATAACCATTTAATCATAAAATATTTGTTAATTAAAACTTTGTTATGCTAGTAGAAGCTATATATTATGCATACAATTTAAAATAAACTAGTTAATAATAGAAAAAAACGCAAATACGTAAGAAACAACACTATAATTTATTTTATAAATAAAATTGTGTGTTATCATTTATTGTTAAAAACATTATGTTAATTAAAAAAGAAATTTCTTTTCTAATTTTTTTTTTTTTTTTAAATATAAGTGCTATTTATATGTTTATTTACGTGTAAAATATAACATGTAAAATTTGTAACATGATAAATAAATACTTGCTTTTGATATTTTCGATAGTTTATTAGGCACGTAAAAAAGTAAAGTTTCCTGCAGACTAAATTCCCGTTTGCAAAGACTCAATTACAGTTAGCTGGTTAAATTAATTTAATGTGATGTATACCTTTCTGTAAAAAAGTGGATTTATTATTCTATCCTCTGCATATACAAGAAAAAAGTATAAGATAAAAAAAAAAATTAGATTTTCGTTTTTTGATTAAATTATACGTTTTGAGATCTCCTGATCTCAGTTCGAACATTTTTAGAAAATATCTGTCTTTTAAAATTCGAACACTGTACTTTATGAACCGATGGACTTAATTTAACCGAACTTGATATTTGGTTGGACCTCTGTTTGAATTGGTGGTGATTATCTCTTGGGTTATATCACCGAAAAGGGGCGCTTCCACGTTACAATTTCCTCTCATTTCAGAAAAGACTCAGCATCTACAGTGTACAATAGAGAAATACATTAAGTAAAACTCTGCTAATTCACTTTGGATGCATATCGACAAACAATTGACGCAGCTGGGTTGCAATTTATTCCCGGTAACAAGAAGGCAGTTACTTTGCTTTAATTTGCAAAAAAAAGTAGTTCCGTTTCGACCACTGGGTGAAACTAGTTATTATTATTACCTGTGAGACATCATCAGACTAAAATCTATATTTCCAAATAAACCTATTTTCAAATTTTCCTCATTCGCCAAATCAAAGTCAGTGGCCAAATATCCTGATAAATAGCCATTAATTATTAATAAAAATTAATTTTAGCGTAAATTCATCAAAATAGTCTCTCTCTAGTTTATTTCACGAAGGAATAATGCCTAAATATCATAAAATTATGTTTTAATTTTGCCTGTCTGCTTTTCGTGTGTCCGACTGTCTGTCAGCGCTCTAACTCCTGTACATATTCACGGAACTACTTGAAATTTATATATGTTCTTTATGCTTACTATCGAATGTTCCTTATTCAAAATGGAGTGAATATTTCTACCAGTTTGTGTACAGGGACACCCGAAAGTATTCCAAAGCATTGTGTTCTATTAGATGTATTTCTATAAACCATATTTTAATGCCTTTATATTACACAAATCTTAAACCCTTACCTACCGAGGAGAATTTACCAGATTCGTTTCAATGTGCCACTGCTCTCTTTCAAATCTGAAATACGTAAATCTTTCAAAACCACTGTCGAGATCACTTTTAAGTTTATTTCATTTTACTGTCAAACCGTGTCAGTAGTTTCACTGGTAGCAGTAGAGTACAAAGGATCGTGCTTCATAAAAACGTATATATACGCCCGGGGCAGTTAAAGGATTAATGAAATTGAAATATGCTATTTAAGTTTACTATCGGATGTTTTCTATAGAAAGTGGAATGAATAACTGCACTGGTTTGTGTGCAGGGACACACGAAATCATTCCAAAGCATTGTGTATTCTATGAGAGGTATATATGTCAAATTTTAATAAGTTTTCTTTGCACAATTAATTTAATTGAAATATGCTATTCAAATGCGCAAAAGAACGTTTTCTGTAGAATGTAGTATAATTAGCATTAGGTTTACAGGCCATGCAAAAATATTCAGTTACATTCAAGGGCTTTTACTGTAAATTTGTTGGAATTGTATTTTCATTTACATTAAGCATTTTTATCACATTTTAACAATTTTTAAGTGTGAATATGATTTTAATTTGTGTATATGTCTGTCCGAATGTCCGTTTGTCTATTTGTCCGTCTCCCCGCCCCCAGAGTTCATAAAAGTTTTCATAATTTTTAATGAACTATTTATGTTATTCAAGTTCACTATAAAATATGTCCTATTGAAAATTACATTGCTAGGTTCTGCACAACTGATTTTTGTACAGGGACACCTAAAAGAATGCAATGCATTTTTAGGATAGACATTTTTATCAATCACATTTAAAAAACTTTCCACTGTAAAAATCATAAATAGATTGAAAGTTATTGTTAATACATTAAAATAATGTTTTGTATACTAATATATTTCGTTAACCTTCAGATTTACAGGGTTACACTAAATTATTTAGATTTATCAAGTGCTGCAATTAGAATCTAAAGGTCTACTTTACTTTTGCGTTAATCATTTTCAGCAATTTTTAACAATGTTTAAGAATGATTATGATTTAAATTAGACTATCTGTATGTCTTTCAGACCTTCTGTCTGTCCGTTGTGTGATAATGTAGGCAAAGAACAGTGACAGTTATACAATACAAGAAATGCGTACAGTTGGAAAATGTTAATGACCAATGCGTACCGTATGATTTTTTGTTCTTGTTTTTACTTCATATGTATCCCTTTCCGACAACAGAATGTACAGTAATAGTTTTCGGTTTCAATTTATCATTTACTTGCAAGCTTTGCTCGCTTTACTAGTCATTATATTAAATTCTTAAAATTCCATGTCATTATTAATAAAATAAAAATCTAATAAATCCATAAATTCATAAATCATTCATTGAAATCGGTCAAAATCTAAATTAAAGTTCCCGCTCACAACATGTTTAGTCTGGAGCTCCAATGCCATCGGTAACGCCTTACTTGCTTTTTATTCCCTCTCCCTCGCGAGTAAAGTAGAAAGTTTTGCACAATCCCATCACAATGATCCACACATCAACACCCACACATTCAAATTTGCAATTGTAAGTTATTTGGAGCAAATTTAAGCTTGAAAACGTGTTTTTTGCCCCGCTCGCACCAAAGAGGGCGGATAATTTTACAAAACATTTATGGTGCGTAT
Organism: Salticus scenicus; assembly: GCA_963930645.1. Classification (NCBI taxonomy): domain Eukaryota; kingdom Metazoa; phylum Arthropoda; class Arachnida; order Araneae; family Salticidae; genus Salticus; species Salticus scenicus. The sequence continues at coordinate 44,338,983 of OZ005656.1, forward strand.
TTTTTACATATAAACAACAGACAAATCCAAAAATCGAGTTTCTGAGATTGTTTAAAGCAGAATTATGTTTTAAAACGGGGTTTATTTCTTTCCATTCCTGCTCATAAAGGAAGGAGTGTTGGGGGGGGGGGGAGGAAATTTCGAAAAATCTGTTTATACTATGAGTTGTATACATATAGTCGACCGACAAACCAAAAATCTCTTTCCTAAGATAAATGAGTGCAGAGATACGCATGGATGCATGTTTTTTTTTTTTTTTTTTTTTTTTTTTTTTTTTACCGTCTCCCCCCCCCCCCCCGAAAGGTGCGATAGAGTGGAATTTCATAAAATCCCTTTATAGTATGTTTTAGATAAGCAAAACGAGCCCACACATAAAAAATTGCCATTCTAAGATAATTTGAAACAGAGTAATGCATGGAAACATGTTTCTCGCTCTTAAACTCCCAAGAGGTTGCGATTTCACAAAACCCATTTCTAGTGCGTGCGCTGAATACGTATAATCAATCGACGTATCAAAAATCGCATTCTTGAGATAATATGGAGCAGAGTTACTCTTAAAAACGTGTTCCCCCCTCCCCGCCTATAAAGGGGCGAAAGTGGGGAAATTTTAAAAATCCCTTTATAGTGCATGTTGGAAACGCATAACCAACCTGCCCATTAAAAATCGCCTTTTTAAGATAGTTTAAAGCAGAGTTACTCATGGAAACATGTTTTTTACCCCACCCACACCTTAAGGGGCATAGGCTGGTATTTCACAAAATCCCTTTGCAGTGTGTGTGTTGAGTAGTCGGAACCAATTGACATATCAAAAAATCGCAATCTTTAGATAATTTGGAGCAGAGTTACTCTTAAAAGCATTTTTACCCCCCCCCCCCCCTCTGCCTTAAACGGGGGTGCAGGAGATTTCTCAAAATCCCTTTATAGTGCATGTTAGGAACGCATAATCAACCCACACATAAAAATTAATCTTACTGAGATAATTTCAAGGATAAATATACTTGGAAACGTATTTATTGCCCCACCTGCGCCCCAGGGTATAAAAGGGGGCCCGTAATTTCGCAAACTCTCGTTACAATGAGTGTTGGATACACTTAAATAACTAACATACTAAAATATGTGACCTGAGCTCCAAAAGATCTACCCGGACGAAGTTAACGCTAAAAGGGGGGGTCTCGAATTTACCCCCATCATAACCCCCCCCCCCCAAATCGAAAATCGCAAAAAACATTTTTTTTTTTTTTTTAATATCTTCAAGAAGGCACTCGGTCCTTTTTAATATGTTTGTACTATGTATTATTTGTATAAATCTACTTGAAAATTGTTTTTCCCTCTTCCTAATTTAAAAATCCACAACTCCAAAATCGCAGAAAATGATTTTTTTGTACTCGAGTTTAATTTCCCTGTCTGCAGTTTCCTCACCGTGTAGTATTTTAGAGGCGAGTTTTGTTTATAAAGTTGATTTTATCTCCCCCCCCCCCCCCCCATCCAGGGAGGGAACAAGGAGGATTTTGCAAAATCCCGTCTTAGTGGGGGTTCAGATCCTAAAATCAACCAACTCACCAAAATTTGTGAGTCTATCTCTCGTAGAATCGCTATGGCTTTGTTGAGTGAGGGAATCAGTGAATCAGTGGGTTTACTTTTTTTTTATATATAGATATTATTTTAAATATTATTAATATAAATATTATTTTATTATTCATTATAGTAAATTAAGCTATTTCGTTATGCTTTTCTCGAACTTAACTGAATGTTTTGGGCATAATTTGGATGTTTATTGCGATTGCCGTGAAATAAAATTGCCAAATCACCAATTGGTAATCTATTTAAAGAATTACTTTTTTGTTGTTGTTGTTGTTTCAACTCACGGATAAAATTTATTTTTTCTCAATACATTTTTCCACTCTTGAAAACATTTTTTACCGCTAAATCAACCTTCTTACTAAGTTTATTCTTACATTTTAATTATTGATAAAAATTAGTTATTTTTTTTATTTCAATTCATTTTTGTAGCAGTGAGGAGGGTTAATTTTTCTCGAAACTTGGGCTTTTATTATTAAGCAGATTATTATTTGAATTTAGCAGTGCATACTAAAATAAAAACCAATATGTATTGGAAAAAATAAATAAAATCTTTTTGTAAAAAAATAGAACCGACTCCAAAAAGCAACTACTATTCAAACAACCAAAAAAAAAAAAAAAAAAAAAAAAAAAATTAGATATGAAATGAAACTGTAAATTGCGCCTAAAAGTATAAAATAATTTCCTTCGCCAAACAACCTATAACACTACAAGTAATCATAACTTTTGAAGTCGGCGCAAAATTAAATAAAATTTAATTAGTTTTTAAAGGTTTGTTTTTAGATCGGTAGCAACAAATGCTGTTGTCTCGACTCGAATGATCCATTTTCATGTTTAGTTTATTATTTTATCACTGTATACAATTGGTCTATTAGTACCCTCCGCATAAAATAGTGAACATTCTTCACAATGCGGTATTTATGTTTCTTCGAAGTTAGAGTTTTTTTTGCAAATTTGGTATAACTTTGATAACTATCATCCTTGGTGGCTTTTGGATTTGGCGATCGAAACGTAATGCAAAAATATACACGCAAGATGTATATTTTCATAATATATACTGTACGAAGTATTGTTTCATATTCTTGATTACTCTCTTAATATACCTTATCAGAATAATCATGATATCCCAAAGAAATTAAATATGTTTGCCAGATAATTTTGCGATTTCTCTTTCACCAAGGATGTCAGATACCAGCATCTTTGCCAACTTTTGCTGCTTACGAAATCTTATTTGTTTTCTTGAATCAAAGTAGTTTTCGGCTGCGTTTTCCAGGTGAGAATGTGAGATGTGTATTTTGAATAGGATTTGTTTTTTTATTAAAGAAAGGTGTCAATTTTTATTTAATTTTGCGCCGACTTCAAAAGTTATGATTACTTGTAGTATTATAGGTTGTTTGGCGAAGGAAATTATTTTATACTTTTAGGCGCAATTTACAGTTTCATTTCATATCTAATTTTTTTTTTTTTTTAGTTGTTTGAATAGTAGTTGCTTTTTGAAGTCGGTTCTATTTTTTTACAAAAAGATTTTATTTTTCTCTTTTCAGTGAAAACTTATTCATATAGCAGAGCATCAAATGACATTCGACGGCAGTTTCACAAATCCCAACTTCCAAGAAAAGTGACATAACTCAAAAAATGGTTTATGCCACTGAAAAATATTGAAATGCTCACAATGTGAACAAAATTGTTACATCACCATCTAGAAAGGTATCCACTCGAGAGACAGCTGTTTCAGTTTTATTCTAGTCAAGTTATTTTTCAATTGATTTTTCTCAAATGTTACAATTTTAAGTTGTGTCACTTTTCTTGCTTTTTTCGGATATGAGCTAAAAACTATCTATTGAATGAACATAAGTTAAAAAGTATTTAGAAATGTAAAGAACGGATACGCTGTATTCGTAACCAAAAATTCTGTTAGGCATATATATTGAACTTTACAGTGAATACATGTCACCAGCTGCGCTGGAAATTGCGCAGCGTAAAACTCAAACAAAGTGCAAAATATGCATTGCAGCTGACGGACAGAAGTTTCAACATCGATACTTACATACTGCTTTTACCAGTGTAGCTGCATGCGTTCAGCAGTTAGAGTGAGAACAGACTTTTGTGGGTATCCTGTAATTTGTATATATCTTAATGAAATCATAATGAAACCTATTTCAGGTCAAGATCATTACGACAACAAAAAAAGTATTAAAACTAAATCATCTCTTACGAAGTTATAAGCTAACACATTTCAACAACAACAACAATGAGAAACATGGTTTGTATTGAGGACCTCTTCCTTAAAGAAGTCGGTTTGAAACGTCTATGTGTTAATCGATGTGACCGCATAGAATAACCATACTTTGAATTTTACATAGCATAAATGTCACCCGCTACGCTACAACATATGCATTGTCGTTCAAGTGTGCACAAAATAGGAATTTGTGAACCAACAAAGGTACGTTTTAAGCATTCTGTTTTTAGCATTAATGTCTAAACTATCTTTTCGTACTAAATAGATGATGCTCTGCAATTTTATAATTAACTTTTTCCCCCTGTCTTGAACCGTTTTCGAGACAGGAACGCTAACTCCACTGTTTTCCATCAGGTGGCGCTATAGGCGGTTGAATCGCGTAGCACATGTCCACTTTACTATACCTACGCACCACTTTTATGACTATAGCTGCAGCTGTTCAACAGTTAAAAGAGTTGGGATTGACTTTTTGGGGCACCCTGTATTTTCTTTTGATCGTAAAGATCTTACAATGGGACCTATTTCAGGCCAAGACCTTTACAATAAAACAAAAAGTATCAAAATTGGATCATCCGTTCAGAAGTTATGAGCTAACAAACAAAAACAAAAACAAAAACAAAAAAACATACGCTTTGAATTGAGAACCTCCTACTTTTTAAAGTCGGTTAATTAAAGCGTCTCTTACGAAGTTATAAGCTTACAAACACCAACAACAACACATAGCTCAAATTAAGAAAACCCTCCTTTCTGAAGTTGGTTGAAAACGACTTTGCGCTAATCGATGTGACCGCTTACAGTAACAGTACTTTGAACCACAGAGTATAAGTGTCATCCGCTAAACTGCAAAGTGTGCATGATCTACAGCTTCGTAATTAACTTTTCTCCCATCTTGAACCGTTTTTGAGAAAGGAGCGCTAATTCCGCAGTTTTTCACCAGATGGCGTTTTATTTTCTTTAGATTATAATGATATTACAATGGGGCCTACTTTAGACGAAAATTTTTACAACAAAACAAAAAGTATCAAGTAACCATATAAGCTACGCTATAACGTGTGCAATGCAGCTCAAGTGTGCATAGTGTAAGAAATTGCGAACAAAAAAATGCACGTTTTTATCATTGCAGTTTTAGCATTAATGTCTAAACTATCATTTCGTACTAAATCGATGATGCTCTGCAATTTTATAATTCACATTTCCACCTGTCTTGAACCGTTTCCGAGATATGAACGCTAGTATGAATGTCAAAACTATCTTTTTGTACTAAATCGATGATACTCTTCAACTTCGTAATTCACTTTATTCTCTAGAACCGTTTTCGAGATAGGAACACTAACTCCGCTATTTTCCACCAGGTGGCGCTGCAAGCGCCTTGTACTGCATGGTCATTTATCTATACTTACATACCATTTTTATCACTATAGCTGCAGCCGTTTAGCAGTTAAAAGAGTTGGGACTGATTTTTTTGGGCACCCTGTATTTTCTTTCGATCGTAAAGATATTACAATGGGACCTATTTCAGACCAAGACCTTTTCAACAAAACAAAAAGTATCAAAATCGGAGCATCCGTTCAGAAGCTATGAGCTAACAAACATAAAAAAAACATACGGTTTGAATTGAGAATCTTCCTTCTTTTTTGAAGTCGGTTAAAAAATAAAAACTATTGAACTGCCTTTACAAAATTAATAGACAATACTAGATGTATGCATATTTGACATATATCGGGGACTAATAAAACATATAAAACATATCAATCAAAGATAAATTCATTTGAATTTTAAATACAATGAATGCTTTATTGAACTAGAATAATCTATAAAAAAAATAAAAAATAAATAAATAAATCAGGTTTCATTGAAGGGCAATGTAGCGTCATTAAAATAATAAATTTATTAATTATAAAATAATAATAATAATAATAATAATAATAAATAAATAAATAAATAAACAAATAAATAAATGTTATCATATAAATAGCTAAATATAATAGGATTTTAATCCTGTCAGTGTTCAGGTAAGGTTTAACAGACGGTTGGGGTTTATGTCGCAATAGAGCTGCTATACAGGTAATAGGCAACGGTCTGGGGCTTACCTCTATGGCAGGCATGTCATCACAATTTATATTTGCGACGCAATGATTCGGGTTAGAATCAGGCGTAAATTTATGCTGATAATAAAACAATAAAGCTAAAATTGGTGGGAATACATACATTTTATTGAGAAAACTACATATACAGAATTACTTTTTAATTAGTTTTTTAATTGTTTTAAAAAAGCATATTATTTGCTAATAAACATTAAATAATTTAAATAAATAAATTTATTATCTATAGATGGAGATATATTATAACGTTTACTGTGAATATCTAAATAATACACCGACAAATTGATTCTAAATTATTAAATTTTAAATAATATGATTTTTAAAATAAAATATTGTTATTGCACTACATATATTAAAGAAATAGTATAACATCATTTTCAATTTTTTCTTTAGTTTCCAATAAATTTAATAACATAAAAAACTTTACTTAAAAAAAAATTATTATTGTATAAAAACTTTTAAAAAGTTATTTCAATATTTTTTTTTCTTTCATTTTAAATCTATTGTTTTAATCTATTATTTATCTTTTCCATTATTTTACTTTAAAAAAAAAATCTTATGAAGTGATCTTTTCTAATTCTTTTAAAATAATATTTATTTTAAATGCGGATTTCTCAGCCGCTCATGCCTTTGCTGACGGGGTATTTTCAATTTATTGTTTATCCGTTTTGTTATTTTTCCCTATTTAAAAATAAACCTTTTCAGTTACTATATGCATTTTTACTTTCTTTTACCCATAAGGTAGAGAAAGTATTGTTTTTGTGTAAATATTTGAAAGCGAGTTTTTGTTATATTTACACCTTTTGAGGTCCCCAGAATGCGAAAATCATATTTTTAGCAGTTGGTCTTTCTGTGTGTGTGTGATCAGTATATCTCAAGAGCAGAAAGTCCAAACTTGGTATTCTAAATGTGTATCATATAAGGACGCTACACTAACCTTTTCGTTGAGATGAAGCAAATGGTTCGTGTACAGGGACACTCGAGAATATTCAAATACATTACATCTATGGGGGAAATAAGAGGTAAGTAGAGTTTAACAACTATAGACTGCACTAAACCAAATGAAATGAATATATATTTTTTATATGCGTAAAAACATGTCTCATGTAGAATATGACAAGAAAATTATTCACTGTTTATTTACCGGGCTACACAAGAAACTTAGATTACAGTCAAACCTCGTTAACTGGAATCTCAAGCGGGATAAAAAATTTGTTCATGTTATCAGTAGTTCATGCTATCAGTAACTAATCGTCATAAAACTAAACTAATTTTCCTTTTGATGGGAATTGTGTGAATAGTTCATGTTAAAAGTAATTCATGTTAACAGCGTTCACGCTAACGTGGTTCGACTGTATAGTGCGACAATAGCTGAAAATTGATGGAAGTGTATTTCACGTTGTGTCTTATATTATTACTATGGGATTATATATAGGTGCACTATGTGGTTTGTACATAATCTTCAAAATATATACAGGGCTGCAAATATTTAAGCGACAACATTCTTATTTATTGTTTGTGGAAGTGCTTTACTATAATATTTTAAGATGCTCAGGAACGGAAATTAATTCCTCATAGACATATGATAAGTGATGAGTGTTTTTAAACTAAATATTCATCGCTTGTTTTTTATATATTTACACGTTTTGAGGCTTCTTTATTACTGAAATCAAGATTTTAAAGTTTGATCTTTGTCTGGGTCTCTTAGAGTAACATAAAAAAGAATAATTTCAAGAGATTCAAAAGTTGTATTTTCAAATTAATATAAGTTTTTTGCTGAAAAGTTTGATCAAGACTGCTAACTTTCAAGGAATGTTGCGTGTGAAAGTTGTCTGAATAACTTTTAATTTTAATAACAGATTTAAATTCTATATAAATATAGGTGTAGTAAATAAATGGGGGGGGGGTTGAAGGCGGCGGTAGCCCCCCTCACACAGACTTACTTATCACATAAAACTCTTTCGAAACCTAATTTGAATTGTTTTAACATAGGTTTACATATCAGATCTCGTTATCTTACCTCTTAATCTCCAACTTATATTTATAGTATTAAATTTCAGGGTAAGAGAAAGTCGTGTGATTACCAGATTATTTTATATGAATTGAAAAGTGTTTGTGTAAACTTTTGTGCACTTTCATGTAGCTCGTCATATACTTACAAAATTTGCCTATATAGCATCAGAAACAATGTACATCTAAGCATCTAAATGTTTGTCTTGAAAAAGATTTTTACGTTTATTGAAAGTCTTTGGGTTTATTTTATTACTTTCATTCATGCGTGTATCTGATATATATATTTTTTTTTTCATAGTAATAATGTATCCTTTTCTTTTACTACTACTTTATTTCTTATTTATTTGTTTTATTATTATTATTATTATTATTATTATTATTATTATTATTACTTTTTCAAGTTTATAATAGTTTTAAATGATTATGACGATTTTTCAGAATGTTCTATGTGCCACAGTATGTAATAATATATATATATATATGTATAACTTAAATATGTTTTAATGTGTAAAATAATTTTTTAATCCAATTTAAATGTGTATAAAAATAAATCAATGCCTGCAGTAAATGCATTTAGTTATTAAAAACTGATTGTAAATGTAAAATCCCGAAACTAATATATAATTATAAGAGAGTTGAAAGAAATGATCATTTTAATAAACGTTTACTATCGCTATCTTAAAATATTTTCCTTTTTGTGAAAACAATGTGAAAAAAGATTTTGTGTAATATAAAAAATTCTGCATGGAAAGACTTTCTCGAAAGTGTCTTAAAGCTATGAAGATAAATTTTTAGCCGAATATCTAGAAATGCCTCTGTGGATTAAAAGGATCTGAGTACGTTTCTCTTACAATCAATAAAATGAAGAATGACAGTTTTTGTTTTAGCAGGTGATCCTAGCACTTAAAGGGATATTTTATCGCCATCATTGTCCCATGTCTTTTATTGATTTCGTCGAAATTTATAATACACTTTATATCTCTCTACTTCGTGACAAACATATAAGATTTCTTTTATTCGTTTTTATTTCTATTTCCCGAATTTTTAATGCAAGAAAATAAAATGTATTTTCACATGAAAATTCATTTAAAAATAAATCATAAAATGACGATGATAGAAAAATAAACTAAAAAGAGATTATGAGTTGAAGATTATCTAAAAATGATTTATTCTTTATCACGTAAAAACACTTTTTACATAATTTAGTTACCGATTTTTTTTTTAATCTTTGTAAGTTATATCACTATATTTTTACAACTGAATGCTAGTTTACGATGCACAAATGAAATTATTAATCATAGAAACTGTCCGAAACACTGTATTGGATTAGCATGTGAGATACAATATATTCGTATTATTAATATACAGGATGTGCCAAAAGTCCTTGGCACATTTTAAAACTTAATATAAAATCAAACAAGCAACATATGCAATGTCAAACTTTGTGCTTCCTTCACATTACATTTACGTTTCATAATATATAACAGAATAAGATACTAGATTACAAGAAAGTAAACTATTTCCTTTTTTTTTCTGTTGATATAACGAGTTTTAATATTTTACTGGTTGGTATGTTTCAAAGGAAGTTACTTTAAAATGACTCTCATACTTTGTTCATTAAACCAATTTAACTATAGATATATTCATAACCAGTGTTGCCAGATTTTGCGATATTTATTCAATATCTACCACTAAATTTTAAATGCAATGGTTGGTTAATCAGTTCGAAAATTAATTTTCTATTATGTATATCAAATATCACTTCCAAAAATCTTTGGTGACTGTTGAATATAAAAAAAGTATCAAAATCTTGCAACGCTGTTCATACCTTTAAATATTCTAATTAGTATTCCGTAAAAATGTTAGTATCCACATTTTTTTTTTCACACGAGCCTTTATTAGCCATTTTTTAGAGTATTCTTCTTATTTAAACATAATTGCATTTTAAGAATATTACTCTACAAATAAAGTGGTGCGGGAAAGGGATGTTTACTAACAATTCTACGCGATATTAATCAGAATGTTGGCAGGTATGGATATTATACTTTAATGTAGAAAATGGCAATTTAAGATGAAAAATTATCACGTATATTTAAATATATACAATGTCTTTTAATTTACAGTTCAAAATTGTCTTACTGGAGGAGAAGACATAGTCAAAAGAATTGCACGAGTCGAATTTTACCCGAACCGAAACCTACAGATAAATTTCAAATCATTCAGAAAACCGACAAGAATGTTTTTATCAAACTGTAAAAAATCCCAAATCCTACTTTTTATTTCCGAAATACAATTTCTTTTTACCCGAACCCGAAAACTAAATAAAAATTTTTAATTCATTTGAAAATCATTCAAAAAAAAATTTAAGTTATAAAATAAAAGTAAATTTTTACTGTTATACAGTTGATAAATCCTTTAAAAAAAACTGAAAATATAATTACTAATACAATAAGTTAAAAATTAAAAAATCTGAAAGAGGATAAATATTAATTTTTTAACCTTTTATGTGCGTTACGTACTTCAAGTGAACAAAAATGCAGTTTGGTGTTACTTAGTTTATTATTTAATGCTTATATTCTAAACTAAAAAAAATATTTGATGATTCTTTGTCAGATATGAGAGTTTACTTTACTATAATAATTTGGGTACGCGTATATTTAAACGTGTGTATTATACTTTATATCAATTATACAGTTATAAATATCGTACGAAATAAATCACATCTAAATATTTATAAAATGTTCTCAAATGGACCCCACTCATTGTAAACTAAACCCAACCCGAACTTGAAGCCAGTGCATAGGGAAAAATCAAACTGACTCGATGCATGACACCCAAGTGTAAATCCAAATGCTGTACAAATTGATTTTTAAATGTCTAATATTAAGAAATTCTTCTAATATAATATATTAAATCTTGTATAGCAAAAACATTTTTAAATATCGCTTTTAAGTATTTCGAAGCTATATTCAGTCTAAAAATGTAATCACAATCATTTGTCATAGATTCTTATATTCAAATTAAATATCAGATATAACAATTTATAATAAACTGAATAAAATAAATCATTTTTAAAACTCTGGAGCATTATTTGCGCTAAATAAAAATAATAATAAAAACATTTTAATATTTAAAAAATAATATTTTGTTTAGGTCAGAACATTGACGTGCAAATGATTATATAAAAGAACATTTCAAAAGGTAATATTTATAATATATTTTATTTAAATTTAAATACACTTTAGAGGTATTTTTATTTTTTGCTTTTAAATCAAATGTTTCTTTCATAAACAAAATGTAGTTTTTATATATCAGTAGAAACTTTTTAAAATTGTAACAAAACATTAATATATTATCTCATATAACCTTCGATACGACGGATCTGAATATTCTAAATAGACTGTTTCCCTGAAATGTGTCCATTACTGCGAAACATTCAAATCATATAATATGAATGTTGAGGAGTGTATTATCGTCTAAAATAGTTGTTGAAATGCTGCGATCAATCTCTAATGACTTCCATTTTACACTTCCTCTCAAATCTATGTTTTGTATATTAATCATTCAATACAATAAGAAGGATTTCATTTTAATGATTGTGTTATTTTAATATAAGGAACATTTAATGCCATGGAACTGTATGATGCCATGTCCACATTTTACATAATACATAATTGTATATCTTTATCCTTTGCTTCTCTAATAAAATCAAGAAAAAAAAAACATATTATATAATACTTTAACATAATAAATACATTAAATTATAGATTGCGGAATTTTAAAACTGTAAAAAATTATATTTCTATATAATAGGTTGGGGCTTCTTTTTTTTTCTTTCGAAATTTCAAATCTACTTACATGTAAAAGATTTTTTATGGTAAATAAATAAACGAAAAAAAAATAAATAAACAATCCGATGTGGATATCACATAATTCTTTTACCATTCGTTTAATTAAAAGACCTGTTACGAAAAAGTTGAAGTTTTTTGTTTCTAGAAAAAGGTTTGTGAATAAACAGGCAAGTTGCAGTCTCAAAGACTATTGCAAAGTGTATCCAGTAAAACTCTTACCCGCACGACAAATGTCACAAAAATAGAGTTATATAGTCTGCCTGTAATTAATATCGTGATTTCAAAAACAGTAATCAACAACTAATCGCAGAATCTCTAATTGAAATCAGACAACTTAGAATTCAATGAAATTAACTAGAGTGTAATGCTCTCTTTATATACACTTTTAGTGTTTCCGTTAAGAATAAAATTACCAAAGAATTATTCAGTTAGTGATAAAAGCACCAAATCTGGCAGAGTTCCTGTTTGAAACAAGTAGAATGCAACTACAATCAGAAGAAGTAGGCAAAAACTTCTTTTAAGTATTTCCGTCAAAAACAAAATGGCCAATAATAGGCATTATTGTGATGTGTAAATAATTTTATTTTCTGTTGTTTTAATAATATATGTTTTTTGGCATAAAATATTATATTTTCAGAGTCAAGGAAGTTCTACAGCTAAATTAATAGCACCTACTAAAAATCCAGTATGGACGCCAAAATGATGAAGTATTTATTACGATTAAAAGTTTGTGGATTAATAAAAGTAATCACAAATAGTTGGAATACTTTGGTACATTTCATTACTCCAAATTGTTTAAGATTTAAGAATCGAAGCTGAGTTATTAACATGCTAATTTGGTACTTTATTGCTGCATGTGAGTGAACAGAATCACTAGAAATGTACATGTTACAGAAATGCCAAGTGTTTTTGAGCTACAATCAGCTGATATAAATGCTTCTCATACCACGTCCTCCCTTTTTGACAAACTGTTCTTTGTTAAGGTGTTATGTTTAACGTCAACCTTCTGCCCTTGAGCTAAATGTTCTCATATAACATCAATATCAGTTAAAGAATCATCATCAAATAACAAAATTTTAGGGACTATAATCCTCTTTGACGCATATGAGCAAGATTTCATTTCATAATAAAGATCTAATAGCTTAGAAGTTTTTTTTAGGTCCATGCAAAAGCCTTTTCATTCATCAACAATTCAAGGACTTATTTTTCTTTTATCATTGGAAGCGATTGTCTAAAAGAAAGAAAAAAAATCCATGAAATGACTTTTAGGATAGTGTAGAGTTTCGGTCTTCATCAATATTGTCCTTTGCAGCCGGAGTAAATATATCTTTCTTTAACAATGCTTACAAATGACACCCTCTTCTTTAAATCTATGACAAGTTGTATGCAAAATACAGTCACCAGGTAGATGACGGTCATACAAAATGCATAGATCACTGGTTACCACAGAGAAAAGACAATGGAACTAAAATGTAAACCACAGTGACACTAGCATCACTAGGGTCCACGGAGGGGAACACACGATATCCGCATGTGTTAAGCCTACATGAATAGCAATTTCATTAAAAACTGTTTTTCTATTTCGCGAGTAGTTAGTATCAGGTTTGTATCTAAATTTGTTCTTTTTTTCACTTTCTATTCTTTTTGAATTCATAAAATCATTCTTAAAACATGTGGAGTTTGCGTTCCTGCAAACTCCATCTTAACTTAAATACTTAATTAGATTACTAAGAGAACCAGAGACTTGAATTGAACAAACAATAAGAGTTTATTTGAACCAGATTAATGGGAGGGCGGCCTGGTAATAAAACTTAGCTCAGTCAGCGTACTACTTAATCAAAATATATGAATCAACAATTTAATTAGATAATCTTAAATATCTCACCAAAGCAGATAGTCGAAGGTGTAGAGACGGTTGCACTCGTACTCCGCTACTACGACTTCACTATGGATCAGAGGATTCCCTTCAGACCCAACTTTACCTTTCCGAATACTAGTAGACAACACTCATCACTACTTAACTTCACACAACTAAATCTCCACAGTTCTACTTCTCGATATTCGCCAAAATAAGATTCATCACCATAGACTATAATGTCCTCCAACATGCACACCATCTACTAAAACCATCTGTATTTTTATACTTCTTCCTACACCCTCCTTTCACTACATTTCAATCCGTCCTTTTAAAAATCACTTCTAATTTATCTAATATTCAAAATCTAAGTCTTTTATTGCAGCACCCTGCCGACACAAAACTAACTCGACCTCAACCTTCACCGAGTCACTGGCGACGAAGCGATTTTAACCGTCCCCACTTTCTACTTTGCTGGATCCAGCTTAATTAAAACAACTGCGGTGACGTTCTGACGTCTCAACCTCACAGTCCCATTCAAAGAAAATAAATTTAGTCGGGAAAATCCCCAACGGGTTTTATCGAGTAAATTTAAATAGCTTCATTCCATATCTAACTATCTCAAATCTCTGAAGTATGAGTGCAGCCGTTACTTAAATTTTAACCGGGTGAGAATAACTTAAAAAATTTTTTGTTAAATCCCTAAGCGAAAAACTCGGCAACGCCAAAAAAAAAAATTAATTGTAAACTTTTAAATAAAAGGCGTTCTTTTACCCCGAGAAACTCCGGGACCCTGACTGAGCTAAAACCAGGATTACAGTAGGATTAACAAACGTCTCCCTGTTATGCCAGGGAGGCAATATAATAAATTCAAACTTGACTCTGCTTGGCTTTACATAGTAAGTCGCTTGTGACAAATGCGACATTTAAAGTTTGTCGTAACACAAGAATAATTGTCTTTTAAAAAAAAAAAATCATGACAAAGTCTTTATTAATATGAGTTTACTGGCTGGGCTGATAGCTGGAGCTTTACGTCTGCAAAGGAGATGACTAAACCAAGAATAGGATGAACTTGCTTCATACTAGAGCAGACGTCAGAATCCACAGGCTGTGAGCATCAGATAACGAACAAAGATCAAAGGGTTTGGAAACAGCTCATCAACAATGGGAAGAGTTTGAGAGTGCAGATGACAATTTGGAACATCAGAAAATTTCGTCAGATAGATTCTGTAATATAAAATCTTTGTACAGTAATAACATCAAAGGGAGAAGTTAAAATCCTCTTCTAGAAAAAACGGAGACATGTTCGTCTCTATTAACATAGTACACAAATTAGAAACAGAAAAATTTCTCCCTCCTGAGCTTAAGCATAAACGGAAAAAATTTAGCAGTTAGTCTTTTTAATGTTATATGGTTAAACACGCTTTTTATGCTTATAGCTAAAAAAAAACATTTTTCCCCCTCTAAGAGTACATACAGATAAAATTTTAGACAAATATACAAAAGTTTTACAAATACAAATATCCAGTTTATACATACAGAGAGATATACAGTTATAGAAATACAAGAGAAAAAGGGGAGGAATATTTACAAAGGGTTAAAAAAAAAAAAAAAATTTATATTACCAGCTCGGCAGGTGATGGCTACAAAATAAAAGAACTTAATACATACATAAAATAGACATTGAGAGAGAACAAAAATGCTGACATCGAAGCTGAAACATGACTTTTAATTTGAAAGGTCATGGTTAAATTAAATTTTGCATTTTTAGTTCGGGAATGTCCCTTGCTTTCTTAATAGTTCTTAAAATATAAAGTCCCAAAAAGGCTTCAAAGTATGTCGAACATTTTGTACAGCTCTGACAGAAATGCACTTGTAATAGAAAAAAATATAAAACGGTATCACCTGGTTTCAATTTGCAGCTGTAACTTCAACAAGGTTAGAGGTCTTGCTGAATTTGCTCGTTGTGCTCGTCAGCTAGGCCATAGGGTTGAAGGCTTTCACACCGGGGTCTAGGGCTATCCCAAAAGGTTTGTATAAAGGCTTATTCGGCAGGTGATTCATATGGCGGAGCCTGTTGTCGGAGTCTGGCTTGACGCCGGGTATTGAATCCGTGGTGCGAAAAAAACTCGTCTGTGCCGACCGAGTGAGGGGCTGCTAGGAATTTCTCCATGTGTCGTCCGCTAGCTGATGAAGAGGGTGGAGGTCTTTTTGGAACCCTTGCCTTTCTCTTAGGCCGGAAAAAGTCGGTGTGCACAGAATCTGGAACCGCCAATACCTTCTGTGGTGGATGTGTTCCAGATGACTTTGAGGACGACACTTGAGGGCGTTTTAGACCTTTGTTCCAGGCTTTTTTCTTTTTAATCTGCGGTATAAAAGAGCTATTAGTAAAAGAATAGTCGCGTTTGCGACCAGTTTGCCTAGAAAAGTTTGATGAACCCGTACGAGCTCGCTTTTGTGCGACGGGTCTGCTAACACTGGATTGATCAGTGGAAGTGCCCTGAACAGATTGTTCGGGTGTTGTAGGAGTAGGTAGTTTATCAGCTGTACAAGAATCAGGAGCACTAGGCTGGGGAGTGAGGTTAGGCGTAAAGACGACTGTTCGTCAGGTGGGTTTGAACCCGGCACGCTATCACTATCAAGAGTTTCAGCATATGATTGAGTGCGCTCTTTAAATATTCGTATCTGATCAACGTTTATGGTAGTGGGGGTGCCATTAAAATCAATTGTCAGATTATTATTTTCTACCTTTAAAACAGAGAAAGGCCCAATGAATTTTGGCCCAAATTTAGCTACTTTAGAATCTTTTTTTGAGCTAAGAAAATGTGATTCTAGGAGTATTTTATCTCCCACTTTTACTTCTAAAATTCTACGTTTTAAGTTATAGTAGACAGCTTGCTGCTCTTGAGCTTTTCTCAAATTTCTCTGAACTTCTGGTAGCAATTCTTCAATATTTCGCGTAATAAATTGAGATGCATTTTGCTGTACTAATACCAGTTTTTTAAAGGGGGTCTGAATCTTTCTGCCCAAAAACAATTCAGCGGGAGTTTTTCCTGTTGCATCACTTACCGCTTACGAATCGCATAGCCAAAATGATAGAGAAACTGATCCCAATTTTCATGATTTTGACCAATGAACGTCGCAATCATATTAATTAAAGTTCTATTAACACGTTCGGCCTGATTAGCTTGCGGGCGATATGGAACCGTAAATACGTGTTTAATTTCGAGTGTATCGCAAAGTGCCTTAAAAACATTACTTATAAATTGAGGACCATGGTCCGTTACAATTTGAAGGGGGGCGCCGTAACGAGAAATATAATTATTAAAGAAGGCAGTGGCCACTGCTTGTGCCGAAGCTTTACGTAAAGGCACAAATTCAACCCATTTGCTAAAATAATCCACCATAACTAACACATAACGAAATCTATTTGGTTTAGAGAGGGGGTAAGGACCGATTAAGTCGAGTCCAAGAATTTGATTTGGAAAATCAACTTTAATAGGAATTAATTTACCGGCCGGCTTTACATTTTTATAATTATATTGCTGGCACAAGCGACAACTCGAAACATATTCATTAACAAACTTCCTCATTTTAGGAAAGTAACGGACATCTTTGAGCTTTTTATAAGTTTTCCTAATGCCAAAGTGCCCCGAAATTGGAGTGTCATGAAACTCAAATAGGATGGCTTGACGAAGAGATTGGGGAATTACAACTCGTAATTCGCCATAAGATGATAATAATTTTGAATAAAAAAGCAAGCCATCGATTAAAGAAAAAGATTGGGACCAGTTTAAGGCAATGGCTGATTCAATTATTGAAACTGCTCAGGATTTTGTAAATACTTATAGATTAATCCAAATTCGGGATCATTTTTTTGTTCTTGGATTAATTCATCTCTCGAATTTAACACAGATGCTGGCATAAGCGCTAAAGCTACTTTTTCCTGATCAGATACAAATTTATCGTTTAAAGTAAATACTAGATTTGTAGAAGCACATTGGTTTACTTGTTCACTTTCAATTTCCTTTACACGAGTTTCAGTTACGTTTGCTAATATTTCGGACTGAACCGGTTCAGCATTTAAATGCGAATGAGGAATATATGAAGCTTGAACAGAAGAATTTAACTGAACATTCTTTTCATTTAAAGCAAGGGATTCATTTGCACAATTAGATTCAATCTTATTTTCTTGAGTTGGAGTAGTACGTGAAAGAACGTCAGCTACGATATTGTCAGAACCAGGTCGGTGTTCGATGTTTATATTAAAGTTAGATAACTTAAGAGTCCATCGAATCATGCGAGGGGAGAGATTCTTTCCAGTTGTTAACCGAGTTAATGCCGCATGATCCGTAACAACTGTTACTGGAAGTTGCGTAAAATATAAACGAAATTTTTGCAGTCCCCAAAGCACTGCTAAACATTCACGTTCAGTTACTGGATAATTTCTTTCTGCAGCGTTAAGCGTTCGGGACGCATATGCTATTGGGCGGCCTTCTTGGCTTTAAACGGACCCAATTACGTAGGAAGAAGCATCCGTAGCTACTTGAAATTTAATATTATAATTAGGATGAGCTAGTACAGGAGGAGCGCTAAGTATAGTTTTTAACTTATCAAATACTTCTTGTGCTTCATTTGACCAGTGAAATTTAACTCTTTTCCTTTTGAGTTTAACGCGGGGCTCGCATTTGTGAGCAAAATTAGGTATAAATTTCCCATACCAGGCACACATGCCTAGAAATCTCGAAACTTGTTTGGAAGTAGTAGGAGGGGGCATGTTTAAAACTGGCTGAACTTTTTCATCATCTACAGAAATACCAGCAGGCGTTATTTTGACGCCTAGGTACTTAATTTCCTGTCGTGCAAAATGGCACTTAGAAGAATTTAAAGTTAATCGTGCATTTTGCAGTAGAGTAAAAACAGTTTCTAAATGATTTAAATGCTCATTGTCAGATGAGGATGTGATTATTATATCATCGAGATAAACATGTACAAATTTATTCAAAACAGGTTTAAGTATAGTTTCCATGGCTTTTTGGAATGTTGCCACAGCTCCTGAACATCCGAAAGGCATTCGTTTAAAACCAAACGTGCCGTTTTTAGTTATAAACGCTGTTTTTGATATATCAGCGGGTTTCATTGCAATTTGAAAATAACCCGATGTCAGATCGAGAGTAGACATAAATTTGGTCGTTGTGATATGTGCTAACAAATCATCAATTATAGGCAAGGGATACTGAGGATATTTTGTAATAGAATTTAGCTTACGATAATCTGTTGCAAATCTCCATGCCTCAGGATCGGTAATAGGTTTACCATTTTTCTTACGACATAAAACAACAGGAGATGCATAAGGAGACGTTACAGGCATAATAATATCATTTTTCAACATTTTGTCAATATGCCAATTTATAATATCTTGTTTGGCTTGATCATAACGATAAGGCTTACTAAAGACTGGTTTATTAGTTCCAGTGTCAATTTCATGGCAAACAACATCGGTTAAGACAGGTGTATCAGAAAATAACTGTTTAAACTGATTAAGAAAATTAACAAAATCAATTTTTTCAATATGAGTGAGGGCACTTTCCTCTAAATTAACAATTAACTCTGGCGGCTCGACAGGTTTAGAATTTGACTTAGAATCATCAATATGTAAAGATTCATTGGCAAAATTTATTTCAACATTATTTGCTTTCATAAAATCTAACCCAATAATGCAGGGGTGCTGAAGATTGTCTATGACGTAAAAAGGCCAATTAACACTTAAATTATGAATTTTAACATTCAGGCTGACTTCGCCTCTATTAACACAGGACTGGCCTTGAGCCGTTGTAATATTTAAATTTGTCCGCTTTAAAGGTTCAAAGGCAAAATGCTTTTTATAAGTTTCATATGCTAGAAAGGAACATTCAGCACCAGTGTCCCAATAAGTAGGTATGAAAATATCATGAATTATTGCATTTACATTTGGAAGGTCCACCGGACTGATACAAATAGTGTCTAAACACATGGAGGTGGTTGAGTTATTCAGTGGCTGTTGCCCCTCCTCACAAGAGCCACTTACTCGTTTAACTGACGCCTCTCGTTATTACGAGAGTTACGAAAATTTCTGTTATTTCTATCAGCTCGAGAAAAGTTTTGAGACTGATTTTGATTAGAACGATCGTTCCGAGAATGTTGAAAGTTATTACGCCGTGGTTGCGGCGATTGACGTTCCTGTTGAAAGCGGTTGAAATTTTGAGGGGGGGTGAAATTTTCACGCCTGAAATTTTGCATATTTCCATTAACCCGCTGGCGATTAAAGGTATTTTCCGCCCTTGGAGGGTGTCGTTTTTGGTACTTAGATAAGGTTTGAAACAAGCTGTCGTAAGAGGTGACAGGTTTCAGATCAAGGTAATCTTGAATAGGAATAGTCAAAAGCGGGGTTATAATTTCCATTGCAGCGGCAAAGGATAACACTAAATCCAGCTGCTTTATAATGTCGAATTTACGTAACAAAAATGTGGTAGGTTTATCATAAAACGACATCTTTGTCGTATAAAGTTCTTGACGTAGTCTGGTTTTATCAACAATAGAAAAGAATGAATTTTTAATTTTAAGTTTCAAATCCTCATACGTAGGATTTTGGCCTAGAGCTCTAGAGGCAATGGTGTCATACCAGATTTTAGCATCTCCTTTTAAGGAGTATTTTAATAAATTAAATTTATCAGCTTCGTCAATTTTACATATATCAAAATATTGTTCAAGATCCTCAAAGAATTCAAGTACATTGTTTGAGCCAGTAAAATAAACCCGAGCGGGGGGGGGGGGGGTGACGAACTGCTTTGGGCGCCACTGTGGAGTTTGCGTTCCTGCTAACTCCATCTTAACTTAAATACTTAATTAGATTACTAAGAGAACCAGAGACTTGAATTGAACAAACAATGAGAGTTTATTTGAACCAGATTAATGGGAGGGCGGCCTGGTAATAAAACTTACCTCAGTCAGCGTACTACTTAATCAAAATATATGAATCAACAATTTAATTAGATAATCTTAAATATCTCACCCCAGCAGATAGTCGAAGGCGTAGAGACGGTTGCACTCGTACTCCGCTACTACGACTTCACTATGGATCAGAGGATTCCCTTCAGACCCAACTTTACCTTTCCGAATACTAGTAGACAACACTCATCACTACTTAACTTCACGCAACTAAATCTCCACAGCTCTACTTCTCGATATTCGCCAAAATAAGATTCATCACCATCCACTATAGTATCCTCCAACATCTACACCATCTACTAAAACCATCTCTATTTTTATACTTCTTCCTACACCCTCCTTTCACTACATTTCAATCCGTCCTTTTGAAAATCACTTCTAATTTATCTAATATTCAAAATCTAAGTCTTTTATTGCAGCACCCTGCTGACACAAAACTAACTCGACCTCAACCTTCACCGAGTCACTGGCGACGAAGCGATTTTAACCGTCCCCACTTTCTACTTTGCTGGATCCAGCTTAATTAAAACAACTGCGATGACGTTCTGACGTCTCAACCTCACAAACATTCAGAGCAAAAAAAAAATAATTTTTACAATATTTAAAATTAATTTTCATAATATTTAAAATTAATTTTTATAATCTTTACATTTTGCAAAACACATTCATATTCAAGAACAAATAAAAATTCCAAACTGCAATTCTGAAATAGCAGTATGAAATCGTTGAATATTTAACATTGCTTCGCTTCAATGGTATAAAATGCTTTAAAAAAGAAAAAATAATAATTTTGGTTCAAGTACATTTTCAAAACTAATTTGCTTATTAGTTAGTATTTGATTAAAAAAAATTTCTTTTGACGATCAAGTTTGTAAACAATAACAAAGTTGCTTAAAGAAAACATAGATACAATGAAAATTAGACGAGTGATTACTTAAGCTGTAGCCCTCAAGAACTCACAGTCAATGCTCGTACAGTGACTGTAAACGCATTTTGGTTATCATTAAATATACAGGAGTGTCCTATTTGTATATTAATGAGTGCATAAATCAGGTGATTGGAAATAATATCTTTGTTATGTCTTCCATGACTATGTAAAACTATTGGAAATTATATTACAAAAAATATCTTCTGATTAGAATTGGGTCGAATACTCTTTTTTTTTATTGTTTCTTTGTTCTCTTCACACTGTTAAAAGTTGTCAGTTTATCAAGTGAAATTTTTAGTCAATAAAACTTGAAACGCCTTTAACTGTTCCCTATTTAGCAACATACGGATAAGCAATAACAAAAGTTTTAGTATAAACTGCAAATTTAAAACTATTAGTCTAGTTTTTAGTAAATATTTACTTACCCCACCAGCCTTTGTGGGTCATGTTCCACGATAATATTTCAAGATGGATTATAAGCTGTAGTTCGAGCCCTGTAAATCCCTAAAAATTTTTAAAGTGATTGGAATAGACAATTTCCGAATTGACGACCTCGATCCATCGTAACTACCTCTAAAACATCAATCATGGTGATTCAACCGAAATAAAATTTCCCTGCTATTGTTCTCATGGATTTATCAATGATGGAAAAATCTTTAGGTCATCTACTATACCGATCAATACAAGTTAAACAATACCTGTCACTTTGTAACGAAGGCAAATGTCGACTACGTCAAGATGAATATTACCAAATTCTGCACTGTGCGAGAGGATATCCACAAATATTTAATTTATAATGATGTTGTATCTTGTTTTCTGACAAGTTGAAAACCGTCTGATGTACTCAGAGAATTATTTGCGCAAATTCTTTCAAAGGAATCGTTTCCTTATGAGATTTAACAGATCATTTAACACCTACATACACAATGTTATTAAAAGACAAAAATACTCGATGTCAGAAGTCTTTTGACATATAAGGTCTAATGGTTCATGAGTATCATAGCAAAGTTTCGAATTTATACAAAAAGCTCGAAAAAAAATTTAATTTTGCTCTGTTTCTCGCAATAAATGTAATTTGTGACTATCAGGCTGAAACTCTGAAATTTCTAACATTTCGTTTCATTTTATTCATTAATAGGAATTTGAATTTCTGAAAGACGATAAAAAGCGTCATTCACTAAATTAACATTACCCAAAATGTGTTATATTAGTTGTGAATTGCGAAGTGAATTCTAGGTGTCTGCTAGAGTTAGGGGGGAAGGGAATTATTGACACTATTATTTTTAAAAGTAAACTTGATCGGTTAATGATCGGTAAAAACGCTTACGACTATACGTTCGATCATATGCTGAAAATATTCATCTTAATAATATACTTCTGGCAATTCTCTATCGTAAGTACTATACTTTCTTTTCACATGTATTTATTCTAAAGAAAAATGTTAAAGGTCTAAAAATGCGTTATGGAATTGTTCTAGAAGAAAACTCATACAAATGTCCAATGTATTCACTGCCAGCAATTTTTTTTTTTTACATCTATAATGCTATGAGCCAATGAAGTCACTTTTGCAATACATTTTTGAAAAATGACAAAGGCAAGCCTTGCATTTTCTGTTTATTCAATAAATTAAGTATTTTATTTTCCTTTTAACAGTGCTTCAGCTCAGAATAGAATATTGCTTTATAGGAACTCCGAGTTACCATTTTGTAGTCCTTATGTAAACGTCTCAAAGCACATTTTTGGTAAATTATTAAATTTAAGCTTCTTTTACCAAGACTACAATTTATTTTTTACCATTTGGTAAGAAATTTGAACTTTAAAAAATGCAGACTGACACATTGATAACTTTAAATAGAATATTGAATTAAAACATAATTACAAACTTAAACACTTATTAAAACTAATTAGTAAATTGCATTATCAAACACTTAATGGCCTATCCATGTCGATTGAAAGCTACTTTCCACAGTTCTGAAATTCGTATCAGCTTAAACACGAAATAAAATTGTAGCGTCGGCGCCACTTGCAAAGAATTGTAATTTTAAAGGCGAAAATGCAGAAACACTACGTATTCAGCTTTCCAAAAATAGTTTAAACTGGCTGACTGACTCATTATAACCTCGGAATCGCGAAGAAAGTCGAAGTGTTGAACCGCAACAAAAGTTGAATGTGCCGTAAAAGCCAACGACTGCCAAAATACAAATTTTTCTTTTAAGAAAAAGACACACGTCGTTATATCGTCAAATTTGTAATTGTTTTACTATTTATATTATTAAGAGAATTTAAAAAGAATAAATTGAATTTTTCTCTCGAATAAAAGGATTTTTTGATAATTATTAAAGTATTTTTGTTGATGTATAATTTAATACAGAAAAAGATTTTGTATTCATTACCATTTTTTGTAATGCATTTTTAATAATTATTATTTGATATCAATATTGTTAAAAAGTTCAACCAACGTTCCTTTATTATAGATGCGGTTTTAGAAAAAATGTCTACAATCGTAATACAAACAAAAAGTGTACTTTTGTTATATGTATTTGTGTATATATATATATATATATATAAAGTTTATTAATATGTCTATCATTTATATATATATATATATATATATGACGAGTAATTTTAACCCATTCATGGTCACGCCATTTTTAATTTTTTCGTTTCGAAGCCATTTTAGTGGGATGTGTTTTATATATTTTTAAGTCATTAAGTACTAATAATATTACAAATTTATCAGGAATACTGAGAAACTGATTGTTTTCTATTTAGCAAATTTGTAGCAATGACTAAATGATTTAGAATTAAAAAATTCTGACCGCGTATACACGTTCATGACCATGAAAGGGTTAAATGCTAATTAAAAAGGATTCCTTAAGTGAATTTTTGATTGCAAATCTTTTGAATAATTTATCATAAAGCAAAATAAATTTTGAACCACTAACAATTTGCTTTTTATTTAAAAATTAAATATATTGTTATAGTACTCACATGATATAAAATCAAATACCATTTTAATTCAAAAGATTTAAAGAAAGTATTCATACATTACATTCAAACATTTTAAGTACATCGATTATACATTTTACAAATAAATAATCATTTGTCAAACAAACAAAAAATAAAGCTTTTTAAAATATAAATTCTGCATAGCACTTATACCTTTTGAAAGATTATGTTAATTTTATTCTTTTGTATGTTTTACGAATTTCAAAAGAATCTATGATACCTAAGTGATATTTTCAGTTTTAAAAGTAAATTAATTTCCTTACTGCATTGTTTTAAAAAATTCTTTTCAGCATCTGAAAATTTTGTTAAAACAGCCTCATTCCGATAATACAATAATAAAATATTTTTGATTTATTTAAGGTAGATTTATTTTGTATTTTAATCTAAAATTATTTAAACAAAGAGAATCATGATGATTGTTTATATTAATTATCTTAAATATTAGAACAAATAGATATAATGAATCTTTTAACTGAGCAAATCCAATATTTGTAATCCTGTTTTAGCTTTTGAAAGAGTTCTAATGTTCCGAAATTAGTAATTATTTTTACTCTTAATATAGCAACCCTTTGATTATTTTATATTCTTTGGGTTATTTAATTTAGATGTAAAGAAAAACCTAAAACAAATGCAAATTTCATTATAGTAATTGAGCAAAGATGTTGCATATTAAATTATAGCTAATTCGATTTTATGTTCAGTTTTGCTTTTGGGAATATACGATATATAGTTATATTTTAATCTTTTCGTATCAGATAATTTTCTATATTAATAAAATATTTTTAAAATATTTCTTTTATATATTTCTCCTACTTAGGTTGAACCGCCCCATCTAATAAAAATCTGCAGATAATCTGAAGGTATTTAGAACGAAAATCATAAAATCTGCAGAATAAGCGCAGTAAAAAAGTAAAAAATTAGCAGTTTAGAAGTTTTCTTTTTCCCTTAAACTTTTTATCTTCCAAATGCTTTCAAATTGTCTGCAGTTTTGCGCAGTTATTTATTTATTTATTTATTTATTATTTTTTTTAAGCTGGTGCGTAAATAAAAGTTTCATTTCATTAAAATAATACACATTTATACCCACAAATTATGCTATATTTATGCATATATTCTAAGTACGTATACTAAATGTATACTTAAAGTTTGGGTGAAAAAATAGGTTTCTAAAAAAATTATATCAGTTAAAGAATATGACTCTTTTAATATATTGTTTTACAACAGATATAATTTTTCTCGACTATTGTCTTATTGTTATTCCTTTACATTACAACTTTGAATAAAAGTCACAAGTCACTATGTAGATCCAAACATTTCATATGTAATTTAAAAATCTAAATTTAGACAATTATGAAAATTTTACTTTTAGAATTATTATAGCACATTTTATATTTAAATACATTAATCTTTTAAAATAAAAAATCCAATTTTTATCACTAACTAAAATTTATCTTAGCTGGAAAGAATATTGCTTCTTAGAATGTATTCTACCATAGTAAAATGAAAAAAAAAAACAGAAAAGAAAAGAAAGAACAGAAAACAGAAAGAAAAAAAAGAAAAAAATATGCCATAAAAGATATATTTATGATATAAAATAAAATATATTGAAATTACAAAAATATGATAAAAATATGATAAAAATAAGTATTTGCATAGAAAATATAAGCTATATATACTCAGATACATATATACTTATCTATAATGAATAGATTTAAAAAGGAATAATGCTCACAAAGACAGATTTGTATTTGTTAGACCATTGAGATTTGACTATTTTACGATAACTAACAAGTTAATATATACACTAAGGAACAAAAAAAAAGCCGCATTTGGATATTTTCTTTTTCTCTTTCTACAATCGCCAATTTTATTGATTAAAAAGCAAATCTTCGAACAGATTTTATTACGTCGTTCTCCACGAACACTTTGGGATTGATCCCAGTGTTAAAAAAAAATGGATTTGTCAGGAAAATTGTAATTTTATCGAGTATTTCAAAAATGGCAAGCATAAGAGAATTAACGATGCCACAAAAATTCTCAATTTTAGATTGAAAATCAAAGAATATTTGAATAAATGAGATGGCAAAATAATTAAATGTTAACGTTATACTGATAAGATGTCTTTTAGAAACATTTTGTAAATTTGGCTTTAGGCGGTCATGTAGCTCATACAAGCAATATATATATATTTGTGTGTGTACAAGTTAACAATTACCAAAAAAAAATATGAAGTGATGTATTCAAAGAATATTATGCATTACTGCATTCACACGGCACTAACGCCATTACTATTGTTACGAAAAACTTGTCGGCTTTCTTGTGTAAAAAAGTGTGAGGTTAGCGAAATGCTTCAATTAAATTTCGCACTTCACAAGTAACACATGAATACGGATGTTTTAGGATTTGTTTTAAGTAATTGAGTTAGTTCCGATCCTAAGCTAAAATCGTAATTGACATTATGCTAATATTTTTAGAAACTGAATTGTATAAAAGAACGAAGATTGCTTTTGAGAGTTAGTTGGTTAGCGAGTCAGTTGGAGAGAGTTGGTCAGTTAGTCAGTTGAAGAGGAGTTAAAGTTAGTCGGAGTGAGAGTTGATGGAGCTAGCTGTTAGCGGCTTAGGATATAGTTGAATGTAAGTCAAGTAGATAGCAGTGTCAGGGAATCCTCCTGCTAATCGAAAGATTAATCGGCCTTAGAAGCTAATTTAAATAAAAGTAGTTGAGATCCTTTGCGAGTAATTAAGTAAAGGAAAGGAAAGTAAAGTATGGGGTTATTTATTAATATCAAAGTATTTAAGAGGGCTGCCCATTTTAAGTAGTAAATTACTAGATGCCAAAGTCCAGCGTCCCCTTCTTATTTATGCTCAATTAAAGCTCAATTGATTTTACAAATCTGACTCTGTCATTCCTTCATAGTTTAAGTATTTCATTTACAGCTCCAAGTCAATTTAAAGTTAAGTAAGTTGGCGGCATTCAACCTTCAGTTAAAGTTAAATTAGCATGGAGAAGTTTAATTCTCCACATTGGCGCCCATCTTTGCTCGAATCCAACCCCCGAGCAAGTCTTTTTTGACGGCACTAATAGTGTGCTGCAATTTTTTGAGCAGCTAGAATATTTTTTCAGTTTTCATAAAACCAATGTTATAAACTACTACTCGTGGCTAGCCTACTCCCTAGAAGGAGAACCACGACAGTGGCATAGACTAATCGCCTGCCATTCGCTTGGCCCAAATCCAACGTATGACGACTTAAAAAGTCGGATTATCAGTCTTTTTGCCACTCCGTATGATAAACTAAGATTACAACATGACCGCTCCCTCCCCCCCACGAACGTCAGTGGGAAGCAGTAATAAACCCAGTGGAAAAACCACAAGAAATTATTAAGTCGCAGGAAGCAAGCTCCTATAATTTAAACCAACCCAAAACTACCGATGAAACTATTATTTCTAGTGACAAACGTCAAATAAAAGTGAATGAAAACGAGCAAAATACGCCTTTAAATAGCACTACCGACAAATCTACCTCTGTTAGTCAGACTTTGGCTATGGATGAAAAATCCGAGAATTTATCTAGCATAGAGACGGCGGTTGGAAAAGAAAATAAAATTAAGATAACTATGGCTGCTGAAACCGTTCAACCGACTGGAAGTGTAAAATCATTAGATGTTGCGGCTAAAGCTTTCGTCAAGAAACCAAAATTATGTTTAGAATCTGTTAAGTCAGCAGACTCTTCTAGTAGTTTAAATTCACCGCATGATAAATTACAGTTTAATTCTAAAACTGCCAAGTCTGTAGACTCTGCTATTTTTATTGATAAGTCTCATGCAAATGCTAAACCGGTCGAGTCCGGAAATTTATCTCGGGTAACAGGAAAAATTTTCGCAGAAAACGAAAAGCTAGTAACTAATTTAAATGAAAGTAATGAAAAAGGGTATTTAAGTGTTCTACATGTCAAGCCGACAGAATCTTCTAGTTTAAATGAAAAGGCTCCCAATGAAAATGACCGGTTAAACTGTCTTCAACATAATTTACATTCTCCTACCAGTGCTTCTCGTAAACTGCTAGATAATTTAAAAGCAAATGTAGTAATTTCAACTAAAAATATAAATTATTTCCAAGCTCGTAAGCCCTCCAAGACATCAACACTCATGAGTAGAGATGGAGCGGAATCGTCCACTGATGCTACGGACAGCGACAGCGTGCCGGGTTCGATCGCAGCCCAGGAATGCGCCCTCGCAACGCCTGACCTCCTGCTGCAAGCCTCCAGCCCTGCGATTTCTGCGGCCAGTGCAATGATCAGCCGGACTCTCATGTTTAATGCTAATTTTCTTACAGCGGAAACCCTGGGTGAGGTCGTATCGTTCTTTATTTTATTTTTTCTCAAGTATTTGTTTGTCAGAGCTGTACCAAAATGTAAGACATGCCTTGAAGCCTTTCGGACTTCTTATTTTTGTATGAAAGAGCAGGACTTTCTAAAAAGAAAAACTGTCAAATTTAAATTAGTACATGAACTTTCATTTCGAAAATCATTTTCTGCTTCAAATGTCAACATTTTAGTTCTCTCTTAATATATTTTATGCATGTATACTAAGTTCTTTTATTTTGTAGCCATCGCCTGCAGAATGGGTAATATAAAACTGATTTTTAACCTTTTGTAAATATCTTCCCCCCCTTTTTCGTATTTCTATACATATTGTATTTGTATATATAACTAAAATGAACTTTGATAAGTGTATAACCATTTTTCTCTATAGTTTTGTAAATGTAATGTAAAATATATGTACGTAAATCTTTTTTATTTCTCAGCGATCAACTGCAGTTGTGAACATTTTGTATCCTTAAATATGTTTTCTAAATGTTGTATAAAATGAATTTTCTTATTGTTATAACTTTTGTATTCCACTAAAAGTTATCTATCTATTTATGTATATATATCTATGTGTATGAGTGGGGAAATATATATTTTTTTTTTTGGCTATATGCATAAATCACGCGTAACTTTAAACTAAAATCACTAACAAATTAATTTTTTGTCGTTTCGCATGCTATAGCCCAGGAGGAAAATTATTGTATATAAACTATTTTATGTATTCGGAGACAATTTGTCTCGTTGATCTATCTACAAATTGTAGTTTAAGTCTTTCTTTTGATTTATACTTTAAAAAAAGTTTCCATTTTAGAAATATCTTTGATGCTCTAATCTGATGTAGAAAATGTTATTCTGATGACTGACGTTGCTGAATGAATTTTTTCTAAAGTACGTTGACCAGCTGATGTGGGTTAAGCCTAGACTGGCTCTGAAGGATGACGAAATTCCACATCGAAAGTTTCGAAGGATGGCTTACGTCCGACAGAATTCCAAGTTTTTTTCATCTCAATAAAGATTTTCTTCATGTTGCTAGTATGTTAAAGCAACCCCCCTGTACTTAATCCTCCTTCAACTTCACTTTAAAATTGAGTTTTTTTCCCTTTCTGGATTAACAGAAAGATGGTTGTAAGCCCCGCTGTAATAACGCTGGACTTCTAGTTAACTAAATTGAGTACAAACGGTTTTCTGGAATAAAGCGTCTTACATTGAGCATAAGAAACATTTTTTAAAAAAAAAGCTATTTAAGCTACTTAAAATTATATGTAAGTGTCCAGTTTTTTCGCCGTGTACTCTTAAATTTTTTTTTCCCTGTTAGATTTTTAAAACAATATACTTCTTGTTGGGCAGTCTAGTTTAAATTTAAGTTTCCCCCCTCTTTTGTTCTCTAAAGTCTTATGCAGTTCATTTTAGCAGTCAGTCACTGCAGCTAAAATTTTTATTTGCATAATATTACTCTAAAATTTTCACGGGTAAAAACCCGTTGGGGACTTTTACGTGCAAATTTGTTTTTTTGGGGAGGAGCTGTGAGGTTAGCGAAATGCTGCAATTAAATTTCGCACTTCACAAGTAACACATGAATACGGATGTTTTAGGATTTGTTTTAAGTAATTGAGTTAGTTCCGATCCTAAGCTAAAATCGTAATTGACATTATGCTAATATTTTTAGAAACTGAATTGTATAAAAGAACGAAGATTGCTTTTGAGAGTTAGTTGGTCAGCGAGTCAGTTGGAGAGAGTTGGTCAGTTAGTCAGTTGAAGAGGAGTTAAAGTTAGTCGGAGTGAGAGTTGATGGAGCTAGCTGTTAGCGGCTTAGGATATAGTTGAATGTAAGTCAAGTAGATAGCAGTGTCAGGGAATCCTCCTGCTAATCGAAAGATTAATCGGCCTTAGAAGCTAATTTAAATAAAAGTAGTTGAGATCCTTTGCGAGTAATTAAGTAAAGGAAAGTAAAGTAAAGTATGGGGTTATTTATTAATATCAAAGTATTTAAGAGGGCTGCCCATTTTAAGTAGTAAATTACTAGATGCCAAAGTCCAGCGTCCCCTTCTTATTTATGCTCAATTAAAGCTCAATTGATTTTACAAATCTGACTCTGTCATTCCTTCATAGTTTAAGTATTTCATTTACAGCTCCAAGTCAATTCAAAGTTAAGTAAGTTGGCGGCATTCAACCTTCAGTTAAAGTTAAATTAGCATGGAGAAGTTTAATTCTCCACAAAAGTAGTTAGTAAATAATCAGGCATATTCTAATCGATCAATGTGCTTTATTCCACGTAACTTCTCGAAACTGTTAATTCTCCTAATATTCTGAAAACTGTCTAATGAAGCTCTCACTCGTCTGCAAAAATCACTATTCAATGAATGTTCTGGAACAAAGAAAAGAAAAACTTGTTCACCAGGAGTAAAGCAAGTAACATAAAATATTCCAGAGCAGAAATATTCGCGAGCTCACGAAAAATGTTCAGTCTCTTGCGGCGCAATCTCCAAAGTTCAGTCACTCGAAATGATCTCTGCATGGCTATGAATCGCAGTGAATAAACATTCTCTCGCAGAAGTCTACTCACTCTTATTTAAAATTTAATCAGCAAATGGATCTTGACGGAGTTTCTATCCAGAAACCCATGGAATATTTTAGATATAAGCTGTTATGCTTTGGAGAGCTTCGAAACTTCGTGATCCCTAAATAACTATTTTTCGTCAATTCGCCAAGTTTGTCGCCAAGACTGACTTTACTAAAAGTTAATGAACTGCTGCTTTATTTTTACTTTGCCTATAAAACTACTTTCAGTGCAACAGTACAATTGATGCAGAGGAAAAGTCTTAATCCGTTGTAGCATTGTTCAACTCTTCGAAGACTACGTTCCGGGCAGTGCCGCTTCATCTTTTCACGAACTGATGCGTGGTATGGGACTAATCTATTGATGTGTATCACTTTAGGTTTACTACTTGGCGACTTCTGTATTCTCAAAACGGCAGCGTTCAGTTTCTTAATTATAATATATTGGTCTTTCCAGTTTAATTGTAGCTTTGGACATTGACCTTTTCGCCGCTTTAAGTTGTAAAAACCATTCACGGTCACCTTCTTTCAGATGATTTTCGGTTTTTTTTTAGTCATAACGTGTCTTCATTCGGTTGCTGACTAGGTTAATCCTTTCTCGAGAGAACTCATGTATGCTTTCCGAACGTTCCTCCAGTTCTCGTAGGTAGTCATTTGGCGAAAGGGCATATCGCATGTTCGTCCGAACAAGATATAACAAGGTAAGTTAAGTGATCTTACAAACAACATTTTGGATGGTGTCTATCCCGTGGTTTCTTGCAGAGCACTGTTTTAGAAAAGAAGAAACATCGTAAGGTGCAAGGTCAAGTCAGTTTAATTTTTGGAAACAGAGACAAAGTATTTAGAATTCTCCGATTAAATCTCTCAACCATGCAAACGGACTCGGGATGCAAATATGTTGTCCGAGTCTTCTGTATTCCAAGATATATGCAAAGTTCAGTAAAAAGCGCCGAGTTTAAATTAGTATCTTGATCTGAATGAAGAATTATAGGGATTCCATAGCGTGATATCCACAAGGATATGCGCTACAGTAGACGCTTCTTCACTCGTTATTGGAATAGTCTCAGGCAGGTTTGTGATATAGTCCATTATCATAAAGTTACATCGCGGTTATCTTTAGATGTCTGTAACAAAAGTCCTAATAAGTCTGAAGCATTCCTCTCAAAAAGCATACCAATAATATAGCGCTTCCTACATCCTCTAGTCAATTTTCGGTCCCTGTCATGTTCCATATGCATCATATTTCCTCGATCGTTTTTCTTCACTTTTTCAAATTTGGTCACAGAAAAAGCGTTCTTCATTTTCTAAAACACCGAAGTGTTCACCACTTCAACTATTATGGGCATCTTAAAAGACGTCTTGTCCGATTTTCATCTCCTCTCTCTGCTGATCATGTCTAGCTTTTAGTTCCTCTCCTAGCTGATCTTGTCCGGTTGTGTGAATTTCTGATGGTTTAGTGTGAATTTCATACTTTCTCTCAGCTGAACTTTCCCGGCTATCATTCGCTCTGGTCCAGTTGTCATTTCTTCCCCGGCTATCTTTTTTCTAAACTGATCTCGTTCGTATTTCATCTCTTCTCGTCCAGGGTCATCTTTCCTCGCCTGGCTTTCAGCTCTTACCAATTTATCTTGTTCGGCTGGAATTCGTTTAGTCTGACTTTCATCTCTCATTTTTTCTTTCTTTCAGTTGGTCTTGCCCGGCTTTCATCCCCTTTATTTCCTCTCCCAAACTGGCCAAATCGTGCAGTTAAAGTTTTGAGATGTTTCTCTATTTCGTCAGACATACTTACGAAAAACTTGCCTACTTTCTTGTGCGAGAAAATAGTTCGTAAAGAATCAGGCAGATTCTTACCAATGAATGCATTTTATTCTAAATAACTTTACGAATCGTACAATAAAACTATTGTCACAATGAATATCCTTGTAAACAAATAATACCGTTAATTCTTCGAATATCCTGGTAACTGTCCAATGAAGTACCGCTCGTAACGCAAAAAACCCTCTTTGTCGGGGAGGAGGAGAAGGAGAAGGTGCGCACATAGGAACTGATTTAGAACGGCGCTGAGCAGTTTTTGTTTCAGTCGGTTTTCGAATGCGGACGAGGTACAAGGTATCTCGGAACAATAGAATCTGAACTATTAAAAATCTTATAATCGTATTCATAATATTTCCATTCATCATTCTTAAATATTAATAATCAATATTAAATCAGTCATGTATCAAATAAAGTGTAGTTTCAAGGATATCGTAGGTTTCAGAGTCTATGTATTGGCAGTTCTAGTTTTACTAATCCCGGACTGCTGGCAGAGGGGTAAGTAGATTTAAACTTATTCTCATTTAATTATGCTGATTTGTCTTTAAGTAAAAGTTGCAAATTTGAATTTAAATAAACTCGTTCGAAATCCTTAATCCGAGATTATAAATTTAATCAACCCTAATTCGAAATGCATAAATTGATTTAGTCGAAATTCTATGTTGGCTGCAAAGCCATAGTGGTCCGTCGATTCACGGAGGCTTAATTACCTATTAATTAGATAATTAATCATAATTCGTTAAATTAAAAAAAAAAAAAAAAAAAAAATTGTAAAGTGAAAAAATTCTTTTGTTTACGTAGGATTAAATTATCTGTATAAGAACTTTAAAGTAAATTAAAATTAATTTGTGGAAATAAATCATTAATACAAAGTTAAATTGTTTTGATATAAAACGTAATTCAAAGTAGTTTCGTTTTCATGCATACTTAAAAGTTTTGTTTTGAGAGAAAACGTAATTCAAAATAGTTTGGGTTTCAAACCGAAAGTTTTGGTTTGGAATTTCAGAAATAAACTTTCATGTTAAGTAATTGTTGAATAAATGAGTGTATGAGAATGAGAAAAGTGCATTTAATATTTTATTAGTTTATTTATTTCAGTAAAAAAAAAAAAAAAAAAAAAAAAAAAAAATTCTATATGTATTGTTTCTTTTCATTTGTTCTTATATTTTTGTTTTGTTTTACTTCCTGATCTGCAGAATAATAATTTAATGCAATCGATTAATTCATATTTAAATTTAATTGTGTGTAATTAGTTTGCTCATAAGATGGGTAGAAAGGGAAAAACAAGGGCGAATGACGCCGAACAGAGTGCGTTGTTCTCAAAATCTAATGAAGTGATAAAATTTGAAAATGTAATTAAAGAAATAGAATTTATAAAATCGAAAGTCAATGATTGTGATAAAGGCGATCAAGCCAGATTAAAAATCTTAAAAGATAAGGTAAATGCTCTGGAGGTTAAATTCGAGGAAATAGTTACAAAATTTTCCGAAGAGGAAAACGATGAAAACTCTGAAGAGGTGTTAAAGAATAGGGACATTCTGTTAGAATTATCCGTTGTATTAGAGAGTAAATCGCAATCAAATACTCCAAATGTAAATAATGATGCACGTACCAAACCCGGGACTTCTGTTAATTCGCATATTAGTCTCCCTAAACTTGAAATTCCTTATTTTTACGGGGATAATGAATCTTGGTTATCATTTAAAAATTTATTTAAATCATCTATTCTGGATAATGACAGCCTTAGTGAGGTTGAAAAGCTACAATACCTCCAATCGTGTGTAAGAGGTAGTGCATCAAAACTTATTCGTGGATTTTCGTTACAATCGGAAAATCTTAAACACTGTTGGGAAATTCTTACTCAGCGCTACGAAAATAAACGTCAATTAGCTATAACTCAAATAAATAAAATCTTTTCAGTAAAAGTAAACAAAGCGGATGATCCTAAATCATTTTTCAATTTAATAGATACTTGTAACGAAGCGGTGCGAAATTTATCGACCCTCGGATTGGAATCTAATCCTCTTAGCGATCTTATTCTTATAAATTTCATGATTTCAAAATTGGACTCATCCGTTAGGCATAGGTGGGAGCTCAGTCTAGAGAATACGCAAACTATTCCCGATTTAAATTCGTTTCGTACATTCATAGAAAGGGAAGCTTCGAGTCAAACAAAGCTTGAAAATAAACCAGGAATGTTTAAGAAGCCAGTAGAAGGTAGTAGTGTAAAAAAATCTTGTGTCAATAATTCAATACTAGTCAAAGAAAATAAATGCGTCGCCTGTTCTCAAGTACATCAATTGTTTAAATGTCCCAAATTCAATCGAATTAGTGTTCAAGAGCGATGGGACTTAGTTAAATCAAAATCACTGTGTGAAAATTGTTTGCGAACTAATCATCAAGTGCGTCAATGTAGAATTAATATTAAATGTAAAGTATGTGCAGGTTCACATCACACTCTTCTGCACATTTATACACAGAATTCTGCAGATCAGGGAGGCGGCCTTGTTACTACGTCGGTGGCCAATAGTTCACAATCTAATGCAAATTTTAGTAACCTAAAGGTGTTATTGGCTACTGCCCTTATAAAGGTTAGGTCACCTAACGGCAAAATTATTCAATGTCGGGCGTTAGTTGATAGTGCCTCACAAAATAGTCTCATAACAAAGGACTGCGTTGAGAAGCTAAATTTGCCTTTGTTTGGCACTTCTCATCGACTTATAGGCATAAACGGTCGTTCCGCAGAAACTGTTTTAAATTTTACGGAATTCTCATTCTCGCCATATTTCGCTAACGAGTATAGGAACTTAAAAGCGCTAGTAGTAAATAGGGTTACTGCCCCTCTGCCGAATTTCCGGGTGCAAACGACGTCTTGGCCACATACAAACAATCTTCAATTAGCTGATATGAATTTCTTCAAGCAACAACCCATCGAAGTTTTATTAGGTGCAGATATTTTTGCGTCACTAATTTGTGGCACACCGATATCGGGAAGGCCAGGAGAACCATCTGCCATTCCCAGTTCACTTGGGTATTTACTCAGTGGCCCCCTCTCAAGGGATGGAATGGAACCAGAATCAACATATAGCTCATCGTTTCTCTGCCTTAACTTGAACGATTTTTTTGACAATCAGCCCATAATATCTTCTAAGAGTGAAAACGGAACCGATCCGGCAGAGGAACTATATACATCTTCCACCAAGCGCAACCCCGAAGGCCGCTATGTTGTAAAATTACCCCTCCATGATGAGATAGATTTGGGGGAAAGTGCCAACTGTGCACTAAAAATGTTTAAGAAACTGGAAAATCGATTTGCGCAGAATCCCAAACTAAAAAAGGAGTATGCTCAGTTTATGTGTGAGTACTCCGATCTAGGTCATATGACTTTACTAAGGGCTGAAGAGCTTAATCGCCAACCCAATTATTATATGCCCCATCATGGAGTTATAAATGAAAATAGTAGCACTACAAAACTACGGGTAGTGTTCAATGCGTCGGCCTTAACTACAAATGGCAAATCCCTGAACTCCTATTTGTACAAAGGGCCAAAACTCCAATCCAGTATTTTTAGCAATCTAATTAGATTTCGTTTAAATAAAGTCGCCCTCTCGAGTGATATCGAGAAAATGTTTAGGCAAGTTCTAGTCGCAGAGCCTGATACAGACTTTCAAAGAATATTTTGGAGGGCCAATGTTTCAGATCCACTCAGAGTGTAAAAATTGAACACTGTTACTTATGGCACAGCCTGTGCTCCATTTTTAGCCCTGCGTACCATATTACAGCTATTAAACGATGAAGAACCCAATTTTCTCGTAGCTGTGCAGGCTGCCCGCAACAACCTGTATATGGACGATTTCCTTGGAGGTGCTGAAACAATCGAAGCCGCTCAATCATTGGTCACAGACCTTCAGGCATTATTTAATGCTGGGGGCTTCAAGCTGCGAAAATGGGCTTCAAATTATGTGGAAGCTCTAGTTCAGGTCCCAGAACCTTTAAAATCAACAAATCAGGAATTATCCTTAAACCCCGATCAATCCCAACGTATTTTAGGACTAAACTGGAATTTAACATCGGATACACTGCAGGTTGGCGTCAACACAGAAGAAAACGTTAAAACTAAACGACAATTATTGTCCGTAATTGCACGCATCTTCGACCCTTTGGGTCTGTTATCCCCTGCCACTATTCTTTTAAAATTGCTTCTACAAGATGTTTGGAAGCTAAAACTTGGTTGGGATGATCCTTTACCACCAGACATTCAAACCAGGTGGAACGAATTTTATGAAAAAATTGCTTCCTTTAAGGCCATGTCAGTACCCAGATTTTTAGACCTGAAGTCTGAACCTATTTTCCAGATTCTGGGATTTTGTGATGCGTCCACAAAGGCATATGCTGCCGTAATTTATATACGCCCAAGTCAGAACTCATCTTTAAAATTGATTGCAGCTAAAACCCGTGTAGCTCCTTTAAAACCCATTACCTTGCCTAGGTTGGAGCTATGCGCGGCTGTATTACTCTCGGAACTTTTGGCAGTCGTCCAGAGCTCGCTGGATTATCAGGTTGAGGACATTCTCCTATGGACAGACTCAACAATCGCCCGTAGTTGGATCTTAAATCCACCCTTAAAGGGCAACACATATGTCCTACACCGAGTAACCAAAATTAGGGCTCTCACAGACCCCACATCATGGCATCACTTACCAAGCAAACTTAACCCAGCAGACTGTGCAACCCGTGGGCTGTTACCCGACAAATTACACCACTTTAACTTGTGGTGGTCTGGACCTGATTGGTCAAAGATTCCGGTCTCAGATCATGAGTCCAAGGTTGCTACCTCAGTCCCATGTACAATTGTGGGAATTCCTGGACTAATAGAGTCAATTCCAAAGCAAGAATCCGTTATAGAGGATTTGGTTTCAAAATTTTCATCAAGTAATAAACTTTTTCGTGTAATTGCATTTATGAAGCGATTTATAAATAATATTAGAAATGCTACAAAATTGAAAGGACCAGTCTCAGTACAAGAAATTTCAGAAGCTAGAAAAATTGTTATTAAATTCGTCCAACAAAGGTCCTTTGCTTCAGAAATCGCCCTTTTGCAGCGCGGCCAACCCGTGGCAAACAGCAGTAAACTAAAAAATCTCAATGTATTTCTTGATTCAGAAAATCTATTGAGGGTGGGAGGTAGAATTGATAGAAACATCACTCTGCCCTATGATACTAAACATCCAATACTCATACCTAAGAATCACCCTTTTACATCGACATTAATAAGACATTTTCACACGTATAGTCTTCATGGAGGTGTCGACCTAGTATTAAATCTCATTCGCCAGTCTTACTGGATTCCTGATGGTAGATCCACTGTGAAAAAGGAGCTTCGTAAATGTGTCACATGTGCCAAAGTCCAACCGACCCCAATTCAACAAATGGTGGGTGACCTTCCCAGTGCAAGAGTCAACCCTTGTAGACCATTTCAACATGTTGGCCTTGATTATGCAGGCCCTATTCAAACAAAGTGTGAACATAAACGAACAAAAACAAAATTTAAGTCCTATATTTGTCTATTCATCTGCATGAGCACCAAGGCAATTCATCTCGAATTAGTCACGAACTTAGCAACTGAACATTTTTTATATGCCCTACAAAGATTCATAGCGCGTCGAGGCTATCCTACTGACATTTATTCTGACAACGGACGCAACTTTGTTGGTGCCCATGCCCATTTGAAGAAACTCGTGACACTTTCAAAAACCAACACTATTCAGGAATTTGTAGCAAATAGACAAATTCATTGGCATTTTATGCCACCTTACGGGCCTAACTTTGGCGGCCTATGGGAATCTTCCGTTAAATTGGCTAAACGCCATTTACTTAAAACATGTAAAGGCAGTTGCCTATCGTTTGAGGAGTGTGCTACGATTCTAACTAACATTGAAGCCTGCTTAAATTCTCGCCCCTTAGTCCCACTTTCCACCGAGCCCAATAATTTCTTAGTGCTTACACCGGGACATTTCTTAATTGGGGCTCCGCTTCTCCAGCTTCCTGAACACTCTTTTAACCAAACTAATCCATTGTGTACCAGTTTTTCTTCCAGGTGGAAACTCGTCCAGCAGATCAAGAAGCAATTTTGGAGTACATGGGCCAAGTCTTATTTGACGTCACTCCAATCAAGAGAAAAGTGGACGAGCGGCAATACACATCTGCAACCTGGTCAGCTAGTCCTGGTCTTGGAACCTTCTATTCAGCCAGCACACTGGACCCTTGCCCGAATTCTGGAAGTCCATCCTGGAGATGATGGCATCGTAAGAATCGTCACTCTGAAGACACCATCTGGAGTCATCAAACGACCGGTGAATAGAGTCGCCAGTCTGCCATGCTCAGCCCCCCCCCCGGAGGATGTCGGGGAGGAGGAGAAGGAGAAGGTGCGCACATAGGAACTGATTTAGAACGGCGCTGAGCAGTTTTTGTTTCAGTCGGTTTTCGAATGCGGACGAGGTACAAGGTATCTCGGAACAATAGAATCTGAACTATTAAAAATCTTATAATCGTATTCATAATATTTCCATTCATCATTCTTAAATATTAATAATCAATATTAAATCAGTCATGTATCAAATAAAGTGTAGTTTCAAGGATATCGTAGGTTTCAGAGTCTATGTATTGGCAGTTCTAGTTTTACTAATCCCGGACTGCTGGCAGAGGGGTAAGTAGATTTAAACTTATTCTCATTTAATTATGCTGATTTGTCTTTAAGTAAAAGTTGCAAATTTGAATTTAAATAAACTCGTTCGAAATCCTTAATCCGAGATTATAAATTTAATCAACCCTAATTCGAAATGCATAAATTGATTTAGTCGAAATTCTATGTTGGCTGCAAAGCCACTCTTCAACAAATGTTCTCGAACAATTCAAGAAGGCAATCACTTGCTCCACAGGAGTAAAGCAAATAGCATCAGATATTCCATAATAGAAATCTTTGCTAATTCACGAACAAAGTCCAGTGCTTGGAGCACAATCTCCAAAGTGCAGTCACTCAGAATAGTCTCTGAACAACTCTGAATCACAGTAACTAAGCACTTTTTCGCAGAAGTCGACTCACTCCTACCTATATCTTTGTCGAAGGGGCTTGGCGAAGTTTATTTTCAGAAATCCATCAAATGTTCTAGATCTCAACTGGCATGCGTCGGAGAGTTTCGAAACTTCGGGAAATTTGTTCACCAAGTCACCAAATTCGTCACCAAGACTAATCTCACTGAAAGTGAATGAACTGCTGCTTTATTTTCATTTTGCCTGTAAAATTACTTTCACTGCAACAGAACAACTGATGCAGAATAAAAGACTTAATCCGTTGTAACACTATTCACATGTACGACGGTCTGTTTGATGCGTTTCGCTTTGAAAACACTGTTACGTAATTTTTTTTAATATATTGTGTCAACTTATGAATTAATTTGGAACACATTATGTTAGCATCCTAACCTCCAAACACCAGTCTTGAGTATATTTTTAAGATTTGAAACATTCCATTTTGTAATTAGTTAAAGTGAGTTTTATAGAAAATTATTAATTTATTAAAAATTTCTGTTCAGTAATTTCTTGAATATAGCTTTACGTTTAAAAGTAGCAATTAAACTTTGGTACGTTGTTACAGTTTCTTCAAAAAATTTTCCTTAATTCGATAAATAAGAAAATGTCAAATAACTAAATTGTAACTTTCTTTATACCAATAATTTCGACATATATAATAAAAAACCTGTAATTTGAAATATTTATGATAACATATTAAACAATTTCACTAATCTAATTTATATTCGATGTTATGTCAGGTACGATAAATTACTTCATAGAACAAATATAATAACTGCAATATCTCTGATTAATCAGTTGAGAAAGTACATGCTAAGTTCATTTTAATGGGATGTTCAAGTCCGGAAAGAATCAAATTACTAGCTGCTTTTTGAAAGATTGAAAGTTTTTATCAAATTTTTGAATCATTCATCTATAATAATTATATGGAAAGTGTATCACTAAGCAATAATTAGGGGGGGGGGGAAGGAAGAAGTTCCAAATATAGGATATTGCGGATGGGAGAAAAATAAATTAATGTTAAATAGGATGATACTTATTTCATTAAAATAATGTAATATATATAGGAAATATTAGTAGAATATGTATATATTTCTTTGTAAAATGAGCTTTATAACATCCATTTGAATTTATATCGTTAAATCTTTTTTTGTATTCAAAATATTACTAATTAATAGGCGTCAAAACTTGACGGATCAATGATATATAGAAGTGAAAATTAAATATTTTCACGACATAAGGTTAAAAACTCACCCTATTTAATAGTTTCCATTTCTCTTCAGCAGTTTAAAAAATTGTGGTTTTATCAATTATCTTTCGGTTGGAAGGGAACGCAGAAAATTTTATAAAATTTCATTATGTAAAATTTAAATGCACTCCACAGAATAAAATTACAATACAAAGATATAAGCTATGAAAATAAAATCTTTCACTTATCCTCCTAAAATGCTGTCACAATAATTTGAAAATAAACACTAAACTTAAACAAGTTTAAAATTGAAATATATAAATGAAGATGAGTTTTTATAATAAAATCATTCTTCATCATATGTCATATAAATTTCATATTTAAATTGAAGATTTTAGTGCAGAAAATATCTATAATATTCAAGTAATCAGTATGCGATGGGCATTTTCCCTGATCCCAACCATTACAGCAATGTATGGAAGCCTTAAATTTCTCCACGTCAGACACCACTGGACATACTGCAGCATACCTAACATTTGGTCGTAAGTTACGGACAATTGTCGATGTAGTATTTGACCTAAAGGCCGTGCCGAACAATGACAACTTCATTCCAGAGATCACGTCGTATTTTAAACCTTTGACACGATCTCAAAGACTGTAAAGGAACGTGCGGAAAGGAATCAAGATCAGAGAAAAACCTATTATAGCAAAAAGCGTAAAAAGCTGTATTTTAATTCTGCTAAAAAGGTTTAGGTTGTATAACACCCCATCCAGCAAATCCCATAAAAAGAAAACATCGAAATTCATACCAAAACCTTATGATGGACCTTATTTGATTCTAACCCAGAGATCTCCAGTAACATATAAAGTTTCCACATTAGACACCCCTGCCACATCAATTAAAATGCATCACATCTCTGCCTTAAAACCTTTCACCGATATTAAGACTTCAATGAAAAGAAGTAGACCAAAAAATGCTGGTGTTTTAAATACAGAGGAAAACAGAGGGGAAGTATGTAATATCCATGTATCATTGTGCCAAATCTCCTGAGCTCAAATCAGCCTGCTAGATTGTTTTCCCACGAGACAGTGACGTAACGCTCACGTAGAAGCGTACTTCACCAAAATACACATGGCTCTCACACCCTATGAAACTTGAATATTAATTTTGTAGTAAATAAGCAGTCTTTTTCAGAGATGATGCAGAGCTGCTGGTCTGCATGAAAGTTAAAGATCTTCTAAGAGATCTTAAAGCACACGATATGTGTGTATGCGCATATGTTTTTACTAGTAATATTATAATATTATTTTATAATGTTCGTAAATAGTTTTGTCATTCGTTAATTTTTTTTTTTTTTACTTTACATTTTTCATATTGGTTCGTTTGAAACCCGAACTGAATTCTCGTGTTCGACATAAGTTAATAAAAGATATGAGCTAGCTGACGTCTTACATATCAAGAGACTCGGCAGAGTCTCAAGTGACGCAAGCTCAAAAACAAACGAACGCCACGACACTCAGCGGAAACGGAAAAACGAACGAAACTGCGACACTTATATATACAGGAATTTTTAGATCAAAGAAACCGCTGAAAGCCGACACTTAATATCTCAGGAAATATGGGAGGTTATGTTCTGATAATTTCAAAATAGTCTTTCACCTTCTGTCTGATCCTACCCAGAAATCGCTACATTTCTGCGTGCAATATATTTCGAGATATGAATTGGCTCATTTAAGTTGTAAATGGGCGGCGTATGTAAGGAACAAATTTTTATCGAATATGGCTCGACCGAATGTCGTTTAATTGATTTATGATATTAATCGCTTTTGTCTGATGTGCCTGACGTCTCCCTTTTCCCTAGGAAAACTCTTGTTTTTTTTATAACTCAGTTTAAAAATCGAACTATTTTTTACTCCGAAAATACCGTGATGCGGCAGTTTCGC
The DNA here is from genome assembly GCA_963930645.1 of Salticus scenicus. Lineage (NCBI taxonomy): Eukaryota > Metazoa > Arthropoda > Arachnida > Araneae > Salticidae > Salticus > Salticus scenicus. Next base: position 44,382,503 of record OZ005656.1, read on the forward strand.
GGACGAGTACAGTCCAAAGAATATTCTGAAATACTCAATATCAAATAATCGTTTTGGCGCCCTCTATCGCGAATTGGCGTCAAAAATAAACACAAAAATATAAAAAAAAATACTTTTTTTTTTTTTTATATATATATATATTAAATGAGTTATTTATTTAGGTACTTGTATTTTATATGACATTTGTTTATCAAAAATATTCATTGTATTTACATTGTTTTCATGCTGATACGTTGCTAACTTTCAAAATTGGTTTTATTTTAAAAAGTGATTGCAACAACAAAAAATTTTTTCTTTATTTTCATAAAAATGACAAATATGATAATCATATGCAAATATTTGTAATTTTTTCAAAATTAGGTGATAAATCACTTAAACTATGGATTGAAAAAATTCTTAAAACAGAATTTGAAAATAATTAATTTGCTCATTAAGTTTCTAGTATATATATATATAAATTACAAAATGTTAAGCTATAATAAAATTTTGAATAGATTAAGATTTTTTTTTTTTTTTTAATTAAATTCATAACAAACTATACTACTTAAATATTTACCAGTATAAAAATTTTACTTTTTAAAGAATTTTCTATTATTATTTATTTTTCTCTTTTAAATCAAATCTATACCTAAAAAATTATTCGCGTTTCTTTCTTTCTTTCTTAAATTTAACAGGAGGGAGGTGGCATGAATATAACAATAAAAACTACTACTACTACAAAAAAAAAAAAAAAAAAAAAAAAAAAAAAAAGAATAAAAATATGCTCCTTAACTCGTATATACTTATTTCTTAGATATAATAGTGATATAAAATAAAATTGAAATTACCATGCATCTGCAACTTTTAAATTAGAAATTAATAATAACATTGTAAATATTGTACACACTATTCTGAATAATATGGCATAAAATTTCGAGTAATTTTTTTTTTTTGGTGAATGATATCATTCAAATGATTAAATGACACAGAGGTTCAAATAGGATTCAAGGATGTTTATTTCCATTACAAAGGATTTTTTTTTTTTTTTTTTTTTTTTTTTTTTTACTATCACATATTTTTTAAAAACCTCTGTTATTCATTATTTAGTACAACATATTGTTCTGAAATTTGCGTAAGTACTTGTTTATTTTTTAATATAGCTTTCCTATACAATATCCATAAAATCTTAAAAGTGTTACGAGGTATAGTGAGGCAATTTTAAGCTTTTAATTAAACACAAAAAATTAAGTAAAATTATAATATGTAACTGTTTTCACTTTGTAAAACTAATCTATTAATCAGTTTAAAAACTTAAAAGTCGTGGCCAAACCAACAATAATAACGATTAATACTTATACTAAATTAAATGATTTTTCCGTGGCTTAATAATTACTGTTAACACAAACATTGTTACAGTAACTTGAGTTTGCATTATATTATAAAAATCGTAAAGGCAAATTCTTTACGAAAACAACTTTAAATTAAACTGATTTAAACTCATTTTGTATTAAATAAAAAACTAATCAAGTTGTTCTGTAGAATTTTTATATGAATTTAATTTCATCGATTTTAGAAAAGTGTGTTTCCAAAGTTCATACAAAATCTCGCCAAACAGTGTCGAATACGAATTATTCAATTTGTTTTTATCTAGTAATTTTCGGAATTTCTAAAAACTGTAAAACAGAATTTTTACGGAATTTTGTTTAGTTAAGAATAAAACAAATGTGTATAGTAGGGGAAGGAAGGGCGGCATAAGGACTCATTGATGGGCAAATTTTAATTTTATAAATGTGAAATTTGGGTGGAGGGAGGGGGAATCTCTGTTAGTTTGATGGAAAGACCTTTTCAAAACAACAATTTAACACAAAATGTTTTTTTCTATAACTATTTGTTAGGAAAATAAGAAAGAAAATTTTTCTTTTAAAGTCGTCCCCCGTGTCTCGAGAACACCTTGGAAAATTTAAAAACTGTAAAAAAAAGGAGGCGGGGGGGGGGGGGAGCTTAATCAGTTTGAAGGATCTTTGTTTTGCTTGGAAATTCGAACTGTAAAAACAGGGGAGCGAAAGGCACATCCTTGAAATTTTAAACAAATGAAGTTCTTTTTGTAGTTTGTCGGAAATGTCTTCTACAAACAAAAATTTTTTTAATATATTTTGTTTGCCTCTTTTTTTATTATTATTATTATTATTAAATATACTGCAAATAGTCTCCATTATGTTCCTATTTCAGGATTACGTCGTTTGATCTCGTTTGGTTTATTTAAAAAAAAAGAAAGAGAAAAGAAAGGAAAAGAAAAAAAGAAATTGAAACTGAATTGAGATAGAAGAAACCTTAGGAGGCAAACATTAAAATTTCGAATAGGAGGGGGATTAGGAGCTCATTTAAAGTTCTACTTAGACTCATATTTAATAGGCACGCTTTTTACGTTTTCAAAACTTTCAAGGCGTTTCCTATAGATCTGGAAAGAAAAATGGGACTTTTAGAATGTATATATATATATATATATATATATATATAAGCTTCTTTAAAAAATGCCCCACGAGCGGTTCTGCGCTGAAAAGCTGGTGGATGGGAAATGCCGGATTCGATCCCATCCCGTTCTCTTCGACCTAGTCGTTCATTCAGTGTTTTTTCTACGAAACTTGCATAAATACGGGCTACGACCCCTTAGAAAGAACTCACGGGGGGCAATGTACTTATAGGCCTAGGACCCTAGCGCAGTCAATTGGCCTTAAAACCTACAAACAAACAACCTTAAAAAAGTATCGCTGGAAATATTTTAAGTGATTATATTTAGAAGATTTCTCAAAGGGCTAAAAAATCCTTATCATTTAAAATTTTAAAGTTAGATCGCTCATATACACTTTATACCCCCATAAACCAATTTTCGAAAATGAGGCAAAGTCCAAAATCCCTACACTACGTTTCAGAAAATTTTTAGGAATTCTAAAGTGATTCCGAAATACTAGGAAGAAAGTGGGGACTATGTACAGTATGTTTAATCAGATAGAATAAAACTAGATGCATAACATTTTAATGCATGTTTTTTAGAAACATTTTTCTAAAAAGCGATTTCCCTATTAAAATTTCTAAGTGATCTAACTGGTAACCCCCCTCCTATTTTCCCCAGCTGAATTAATTTTAAACCAAACAAAATCTCTCTCAAATTGATTAAGCATCTTTTTTTAGAATTAACAGAGTTTCCAAGGGAGGATCTGAACCTAACCCCAATGGTGCTAGATATTTTGGAAAATTACTGTCATATCCATAAACAGTTTTACTTTTTGCATCTACAATTTAAAAATAAAAATGTATTTATCTTTTGTTCACTCGATTGAACATTTAAAAATTTTTGTTAAATTTTTATCTAACTAAAATCTATGTGGTGAAAACTTATTCGTAACACTTTTTTACAAAAACTTTCGTACACAAATTATTTTTTTAAACATTTATTTTGAATTTTCTGTTGAACTATCTAAGAAATAGTTGAACCAATGAGCTATATAAGAAATTGAATATTGAATAAAATAAAAAATCTTTATTTATTTTTTTATTTGTAGAAATTTTTGTCTTTTTTAAAATGTACTATATTATGCCTTTGTAATGTTGCATGTTTCCATCCCTCAAAAAATATTCTTTCTTAAAGTTTTTTTTTTTTTTTATCACTTTTTATAAAATTTTGAAATTTCATTTAGTTTGTTATTTTGTTCGAGTATGACCTATAAAACAACACTTTTTATACAGTGTTATAACTCATTACCATGCTCCTTTAATTTTACGTTTTGATCATTAACCCCTAAAAAGTAATGATATCAATACAAAAAACCCTTAACGGGTTAAAAGTTTGTGACGCAGCACTGTACTTTATGGCTATAAGAATTAGAAATACGGGACTTAAAAATAATGATATCAAATTTTCAGTGACGCTTTGATATTAATTAAATTATACATAGATTTTCTTATTTGAATTTGCTTTTTCCTTTGATTTATATTTACAGTGTAAATGTTATTTTCAAGATAAAATAATATATATCATTTACTCATTGATACCTTTCCATTCACATCTCTTATACTATGAAAGCATGTGTTTTAAAAGAAATTATATGAAATTCCAGTAACCCAGTGGTGTTACATAAATGATTTGTTTTTAAATTTCACTGCAATTATTTTGTTTTGCATATTAAAGTATATGTGCACATTGAAATATTGCTTTTAATTTTCAAATACGCTGTCAAATATATCACTTTCATTAAGCTTATATTATGTACTGAAATATATTTATTTCAATGAATTATTCTATCTTTTGCGTCACGCCATCCAAAACTGTAAGTAAAATATATGGAAATGTTTACTTTGTGTCATTTCATCCAAATAAATTGAAAATGCATGCAAATAGATATTGTGCTGCAAAGAAACAAATTGTGAACATTTTTTCAGTTTTGATGGCCTGACGCAAAAGATAGAATAATTCATTGAAATAAATATATTTCAGTACATAATATAAGCTTAATGAAAGTGATATATTTGACAGCGTATTTGAAAATTAAAAGCAATATTTCAATGTGCACATATACTTGAATATGCAAAACAAAATAATTGCAGTGAAATTTAAAAACAAATCATTTATGTAACACCACTGGGTTACTGGAATTTCATATAATTTCTTTTAAAACACATGCTTTCATAGTATAAGAGATGTGAATGGAAAGGTATCAATGAGTAAATGCTATATATTATTTTATCTTGAAAATAACGTTTACACTGTAAATATAAATAAAAGTAAAAAGCAAATTCAAATAAGAAAATCTATGTATAATTTAATTAATATCAAAGCGTCACTGAAAATTTGATATCATTATTTTTAAGACCCGTATTTCTAATTCTTATAGCCATAAAGTACAGTGCTGCGTCACAAACTTTTAACCCGTTAAGGGTTTTTTGTATTGATTTATAATACAATAAATTGAAACCATAATTGTAAGCATTTAAAATGCAAATAAAGAAATAAATAAAATAAAATAAAATAAAATAAATAAAATAAAATAAATAAAATAAATAAATAAATAAATAAATAAAAATAAAAATAAAAATAATAAAAATAAAAACAAAAATAAAAAGTCTAAACACAGCAGAAGTTAGTGAATTAAAATAAATTAAACTCTTTTCATTACTTAAAAATCCCTATCAAACTAAATTAAATAAAGGTATTAAAAACCGAATTGCTATGATTAAATAAATAGAAAAACAAAATGTGCGAGCTTTTAACATGAATTAAATTTAAAATTTCTCTTATTTAAATTTTTTGTACCACGTAAAGTTAAATTAAAATCAAATTATTTACATGTCTACTGAAAAGGATGCATTTCTATAGTTAAAATAACTATCATAAACTACTTTTAAATTATTTAAAGAATCCATTACTTAAAAATAAATTTATTTTATAATAGTAATGCAGATTTTTTATTAGTATTTATAGTACTTATGAGATTAAATGTTGATGAATAATTATGCATTAATATTATCTTTTCTTTATCATAAAATATAAAATTCATTGAAATTGTTGAAAAACATTATAAAATTTTACGTATGTACTTATTATTATGTAAGTTTAAAATTAGACGTTTAAAGGCTTAAAAAAAATTACAAAGCTTAACATAAACAAAAATTCATTTCTTAAAAATGCGTATACTTAAAATTTTTAAAAGTTAAGAACAGTGAACTTATCAGAGTCATAAAATATTATTAATAATATGAGGCAGATTAAACAAAATAGCTTTTTAAAATGTCACGTTTACTAAATAAGACTTTATGACGCATATGGTAAGTGGTAAAAGAATTCTTATATGTCATGTTTAACTACTTAATAAATGTAAAATATCATTCTGCTCTTATGTCTCGTTAAGAGATTTCATAATTTTATAAAAGTTTAAAGTCGAAGTTCCTTAAATATTAATTAAAGATTGTGACATGTATAGAAACATGTCGTAAATCCCATTATTAATTTATAATCTTACTTTTTAAAAATACTTTTGTATTATTGATTAGGCATTTTATAAAGCATTTTAAACATTATTTATTGATATTTTCTTCTTTGTTGAATTGTACTTATTTTTAAAAAATGTTTTAATTAAAAGATAAGACCTTCAAAAGTAAAAAAATATTAACATAATATTATACTCTAAATTTAAAAATATAGATTTATTAGTGAAGCATTTCATTATTTACTACTAGGATTTGCCCGCTTTCTGGTCACTGTATCAATAAATTCTCAAAATTCCATATCATTCTTAAAATAAACAACAACAAAAAAAAGAAATCATATGAAACATTAATTAAAATTCCCGCTGTCTTCAGTAGTGGTTTTCCTGCCTGCAACATGACGAATCCGGGTCCCTACTGCCTTCGGTAGAGCTTTGCCCATTTTTTACACCCTTCTTCTCGCGAGTAGAGTTAGAAGTTTCGTGAAGTCTCTTGTAAGTACATATTGCATACATTTAACCAACACCGACGCACGAAAATTCGCCATTTTCATTTAATTTTGATCAGAGTTAAAATCTAAAACGTGTTTTTATCCTGCGCGTTCGCCGTATCTAAATCCGTGTAACTTTTGCCTATGGGGTCTGCTAAAATTATTCGTTCATGCGACACATTTGAACACACCGCAGGATCTAATAGCGAGGATCGTCGTCTCTGCGGGAGACAGAAAAATGTACCTGGCATATTCAACCGCCTCCGGAAATCGTTTTTACTTCATTATAGACAGTGCAATGATGACAGTGGGTGCCCCTTTTAGCAGCTCTTGTTATACTCAGTCAAACAAACACTTTCCTAATTAGTATTGTACTTTTACCTTTCCAACGTAACAACGAAACGTGCATGCGTATTTCGTTATTTTCACATTCTCAATAAAGATTGCGACCCTACGTTCAATGGCCAATTTTCATCCTCTTAATGCCTTCTATAATCTCTCTCTATCTATCGGTAAAATTTTGGAACATCCTGTGTAAACAAGCATTAAATATATATAGATACTGTATTTTATAAATTATTTGATAGATTTCCCAGTATAAGATATATCTGCTATAAACAGATAACTTCAGTTAAAATGGTTAGTATGCGGCTGCCATTCATTTAGCATATTGGCAATTCAGGAAATGCGCTTAAGAAAATGAAAATAATAATTATTAATTAAACATGTGAAGTATATGGTGCTTTTTATTTATGAACAGAAAATTTCATAAATTTTATAAACTCGAAACTATTGGCTAAAAGTATTTTAAAAATGCATTATTATCATGTTAGTAAATTCCAAAATTATATTTCTATTTTAAAAGTTTCAAACGTCTAGCTAGTCGGGAAGTTACATGATCGTTTAATCACATAACAAACGCTGCCGAAAGCAGCGGAGACCCAAAACAGTTGACTAAAAGTATTAAAAAAAAACTCATTGTCACCGTGTTTTGAACTATTCTAAAAGTTTTCAAATGTCTAGCTAGTCGGGAAGTTACATGAATGGTAAATCATACAAAAGCTGCCAAAGGCAGCGGAGGCCCGAAACAGTTGGCTAAAAGTTGTGACGAATGATTTTTCGTCGCCATGCTCATTTAAATTTTGCTTGATAGCTGAAACTGAAATACTTAAGTAAATTATGAAGTGAAGACAGAGTCAGATATATAAAATAAATGAGCTTTTATTTTGAGATTAAATAAAAAAGTGGGCGTTGGACTTTAATTATATTTAATATCTTTATAAGTTTAAATGGGCATCCTTCACAAATATTCTAACTTTAAATAGATAACCGCAATTACTCTCAACTACTTTATTTAACTTCGTTGGCTCTCACTGCTGCTACTAATCTTTCGTACGCGGGAGGATTCCCTATACCACGGTACTACTCGACAACCATCATCTAATACACTACTCTAAGCAGCTAACTCAACAGCCTACCTTCTAATCGGCTACCTCCCTCTAACTAACTCTCATACTGTCCTTCCAACTCCCCCAAAAGCAATCTTCCTTCTCTTTTTATACAGTTTCTTTCCAAAATACTTTATAAAATTAACATATTACAATTTCGTTCAACCCAGGAACTAACTCTATTGATCAGCCGAATCCTAAATTCTTCACATTCACGTTTTACTCGTAAAGTGCGAATTTTAATTGTAGCTAACTTTGCTATACCTCACAGTTCCTCCCCAAAAGAAAAAAATTTCACGTAAAAATCTCCAACGGGTTTTTACCCGTGAAAATTTTAAAGTAAAACTATGTTAAGTGAAAAATAGCCGCAGTTACTTACTGCTAAAATTAAACTGCATAAGACTTTAGAAAAAAAAAAGAGGGGGGGAAATCTTAAATTAAACTGCCCAAGAATAACTATTTGCTTTTTTTTTTATCTAATAGTGAAAGAAATTAACAGCGCCGGGCTTAAAACTGTCCACTTAGCCAAAATGTATGATAAAAATAGTGGTAAGCTCAAACTAAGGTGTTTTACGACAGAAACCCTATGCGCTTAACTTAGTTAACTATAAGTCCAACGTTTTTACAGCGGGGATGACAAATCAAATTTCCTTACAAAATGGAAAGGAAAAAATTTCAGTAATTTAAAAAAAATTTAGTACAAACAGGATCGCTTAAACAGAAAGTGCGATCATTATTCAATTTAACTTGACTCGAGCGCCTTGTAACATAATAATTTTATTAAACAGACAATCTTGAAATGTCTGGAGCCATCTGAAGAGTTTATCCAAAAAAAAGTCTATAATCCCTCTAAATGTCAGTCTAGACCCAGAAACAGCTTGAGAGTGCAAAAAAAAAAAAATCAGTTGTCCACTAGAAATAACGTTTGTTTTGTCAGTTTTAGGTTGATCTAAATTAATCGAGCTTGCTTCTTGCGACTTAATAACTTCTTTCGGTTTTTCCACTGGCTTTATTACCGCTTCCCACTGACGTTCGTGAGGGGGGAGGGAACGGTCATGTTCTAATCTCAATCTGTCATACCGAGTGGCAAAAAGACTTATCACTTTGCTTTTTAAATCGTCATAGGTTGGATTTGGCCCAAGTGAATGGCCGGCGATTAATTTATGCCACTGTCTTGGTTCTCCTCTTAAGGAATATGCTAACCAAGAATATTTTTTTTTCATATCAATTTTATAAAAATGAAAAAAGTATTCAAGCTCATCAAAAAATTGAAGCACGCTAGTGATGCCGTCAAAAAATACTTGCTCGGGAGGGGGGGGGGGATTCGAGCAAATTTGGGCGCCAGTGTGACGAACGATTTTTCGTCGCCATGCTCATTTAAATTTTGCTTGATAGCTGAAACTGAAATACTTAAGTAAATTATGAAGTGAAGACAGAGTCAGATTTATAAAATAAATGAGCTTTTATTTTGAGCTTAAATAAAAAGGTGGGCGTTGGACTTTAATTATATTTAATATCTTTATAAGTTTAAATGGGCAGCCTTCACAAATATTCTAACTTTAAATAGATAACCGCAATTACTCTCAACTACTTTATTTAACTTCGTTGGCTCTCACTGCTGCTACTAATCTTTCGTACGCTGGAGGATTCCCTATACCGCGGTACTACTCGACAACCATCATCTAATACACTACTCTAAGCAGCTAACTCAACAGCCTACCTTCTAATCGGCTACCTCCCTCTAACTAACTCTCTTACTCTCCTTCCAGCTAACTCTCTTACTCTCCTTCCAACTCCCCCAAAAGCAATCTTCCTTCTCCTTTTATACAGTTTCTTTCCAAAATACTTTATAAAATTAACATATTATAATTTCGTTCAACCCAGGAACTAACTCTATTGATCAGCCGAATCCTAAATTTTTCACATTCACGTTTTACTCGTAAAGTGCGAATTTTAATTGTAGCTAACTTTGCTATACCTCACAAAGTATTTAAAAAATAGATTGCCACCATGTTCTGACCTATTCTGAAAAATTCAAATGTCTAGCTAGTTGAGAAGTTACATGATTGATGAACCATATAATAAACGCTACCGAAGGCAGCGGGGACCTGAAACAGTTGGCTAAAAGTGTTTTAAAAAATACATTGTGACCATGTTCTAAGCTATTCAAAAATTTCAAATGTCTAGCTAGTTGGAAAGTTTACGTGATTGATGAATTATATATTAAACGCTGCCAAAGGCAGCGAGGACCCGAAAATGTTGCTTAAAAGTATTTTAAAAATGCATTGTCACCGTGTTCTGAGCTATTCTAAAAGTTTCAAATGTCTAGCTACTCGGAAAGTTACATGATTGTTGAAACATATAATAAACGCTGCCGAAGTGGACCCGAAATAGTTGGCTAAAAGTATTTAAAGTGGTTACATAAAACATAATATTTAAATCATATAATTTAAAATTAATAATAAAGGGGTTTTTTTATTACTACGATATTTATATTTACAGAACGTGATTCTTTACCTATTCTGTTTACTAAGTATATTACTATGTATTTGATGTGAAAGACCTTGTAATCTCTAGGAAATTTTAATCTGACATGGAAATACCTCAAGTTAAAGAAACGTGACAAGATCACTTTATGAGTTGATGTGTAAGATACTACTTAAAGGTATTTCTTTTCATTTCCTAATATTTCTTTTTACGTGCTTAGATACGCTGATTCGGCAGAAAAAACTGCAAGAAGTTTAAGAAGGTCAAACACAGATGAAAAAGAAATACTTCTTTTCTTAGTACAGTTCATATAAAGAATCTATTATTATTCTTTCTCTTTTTTCTTAATAAAAAAAGAACGATCAGTTTTTTGTTCATGAAATATTTCAACAGAATTTACATTATTTTAATTAGATTTCTTTTTATATTAGATATTTAAAACATTAATTCATATAAAACAGCATATAATATTTTTCTTTTTACTATTTAATAAACAGATAATAGATTTTAAATAATTTCATTTTATTTAAAATAGTATAATATTTTTGTTTGGGTACATTATGCTTCGAGTGATGTTGAGATAATAACTAAATATATTTTTTAATACATTCAAATAAGTATTTGGGTGAAAAATATGATATCTCTAATTCAATTTTTTAACATAATGAAAGGATGAAAATTAGTATTATGTATGTCGACATATATACAATTTCACAAATTGCAAATAGTTTTAGCTGTCATGTCTTTCTCTTTTTTAATACCACCAAATATATATGTGTGTGTTTGTGTTTGTGTGGTTACTCATGCTAATTTTTTCTAATTAAACCAGATTTTTTTTTTCAATTTAACTAAATTACAGTACTATTAAAACATAAATAATATAAAATTTGACATAATGTTTGTGTGTATTACAAAAGAGGAGACAGTAGAAATTATGAGATATGTAACAACTTAACTAATGACTAAAGATGTATGTAATATGTAACATATTTTTTAAAATTAAGTGACATGCAGGTAACACTTTTAATAAATGATACACATTTTATCCTTACATCTAAAAATATGACGAGTTTCATAACACGTTCTGTAGAATGATACGTGTATAAAAATAAATTTCATTTTAAAAGGGTTGTAATATTATGCATATATTATGTATATATGTGTATATGTTTACGTATATATGTGTATATATTATGTGTCAAAATTGATGAAGCATGATGGGAAACTCATTAGTATGAAAGGACTATCGCTTCCAGTTCGAAAATTTTCTTTATCATTTTTATTTTCCAATTGTGATACCCATTTTAGTTCAATGCCAAAATGATAACAAAAATTTAAGAGTTACCATGGGCTTCCTATACTAAAGCTGTAAGAAGTTAAATAGGAAATAGAAATTAATATAGCAGTTGTTGCTAGGGAACGTAACACCTTTATATGCACCAGCACCTTCATGTCTTTATATGGAAAACTGGCTAAAATAAAATTCTATCGTACTAAGTTAAATTCTGTTTTGTACAGAATTTTATAGCTATCAGTTAAAAAACAAAGTAAGACTTCGTTTATTAATTATTCTTTTAGTTTAGATAGAGATTAATAATAGTATTCTTTTACTATTTATTTAAACAATATCATGATAAAAAAAAATATTAAGTATATAGAATTTTATGCACTATACATTTTGAACAATTTTTAAACTTTAACAGGTAAATATACGTTAATAATTTGTGTTAATAGAAGGGGTTAATTTTTTCTCATTAACAATACACACATAAATTGTACTTTTTTAGAAGAACACAATACCAATTACATTAATTTAAATGTTCACAAAGGATAATTAATGAGAAAACATTTTGATTAATATTTGTTAAGTTCATTTTCTAATCGATTATGAAAGTTTACACACATACGTTTTAATGACATTTATTTAGAATTCCTTACTTGAATGTAATTATCAGAATGGTTATCAGGCTTCATACTGACAGACGTATGGTAACAAAAAAACGTGTTTGAAACAGCACATAAATGATGTAACACATAATTGCCAATTTGCTGGCTATTGCTCTAAAGTAGAGTCGCTATCATTATCTCAACCAATATCCTGCATGAAAATGCTGCCAGTTTTATTTTCTATTTATAGGTGCTTCCAACGCCTTTCTTTCAACGCCTTTAAAATCTTGCCACATTTTCTAGAACATATACAATACTTATCGAATATGATTATAAAAAAACATAAATTTGGTTTCGGCGTTTTGGTCTCAACAGATAAAAAGTTTCTCAAAATTTATGAAACAATTTGTCATATTTTGGTTCGTTTTCTGAGCCATAAAAGGGTAAATTTTACAATTTGTCAAACGCTTTATTTGAATAGCTGCAGTGAGGTTTAAAAGTGAAATTTGTAATGTATGGTAAATTATTAACTATTCAAAAATAAATTTAATTTATAATTAAATAATAATATTTATATTTTTCAGCTTAATATACTCTATAAATAAAATCCCCCAAAAACTTTTAAAGCACATTTCCCGTTTTTTCATTCAAAGATTAAAGATTGCAAAATTACTAAATGGAATACGTTAAGAGAAAATACGAGCTACTATATCCAGTTTTAAACTACTTCATATTCAATCCACATAAGTACTATAACAGCCAAAGATTAAATACGGAACTGGAGTGACGATAAACGTGAGATGTTAGAAAAAAAGGAAATATACAAATAATCTCATAGCACGTAAAAGAAATAGAAGTGTTTCTTCTTATTTTCGTCTTCTTTCTTTACACGTGCTTAGAATCGAATTAAATGTAGTCACGGATATCTTTTCATGTCTGCACTGCCACATGATTTCTTAAATAAACATACCCTTAAATTGGATAGTATCATTACTCGTCAAAATTTTCTTTATTATCAAATATATATATATATATATATATATATATATATATATATATATATTTCGTTTGCTGTCTTCAGTTTTCATATGAAGAAATTACTGGATTCGTAAAATTTTCGGCAAACGTTTTTGACGGTTTTATTCTTTTTTAGACTTCATGGAAGCATTTTAACATTTTTTTAGAAAATTATTATGTATGTGTGTTTGTCGCAAATATTTTGTGCCAACTCTAACTCAAGAACTAACACAAAATTTCATGCAATCGTATATTTATCTGCATTCTTGCATGAATTGGTGTTTATCAATTTTTATCGAATATAGCCTAATGCAAATAGCTACTGTGTGTCAAGTAGTCTTTTTGCCTCTGTGGGGCAAAAATATATATGCGGCAGGAAGATTAATGCAGCGAATTCTATGAAACTTTACATTAAGTCAAAAATTGAAGTCAATTTATCGCTGTTAGCTTTTGGTACATCTTGCTTAGCAAGTAGCACTGATATGCTGCAATATACTCTCAGAATGCGAACTCTATATATTAGCTTCTATACATTATTGTTCCACGAAAACTGATATGTGCTATGTTGCCGTACGCGGCTAGTAGGTGGTACCACTCTGATGAAACTTAACCTTTTAGCGGAAGTCTTCATCTAACTTTCTGATGCATATAAATTCGCCATATTTGGTATGTCCGATGTGTATTTTGAAAAATTTCCCTGACTCAAATTAGGTGCAATCGGCCGATAGGTGATTCCTTTATATTTCAAATCTTCCTTTTTACCGGAAGACTATATTGCAGCTTATATAGTGTACAAGAGCAACAAATTTGGTACATATGATAGTTTTAACAAAGAATTATCGGGGTTTAACTTTGGTGCAAATCCGTCGGAAAGTTTTGTTGAATTCTGCACTTTTCCCAATAATAGAAGACCGAATTTTAGCTAGTACTATGGATAAATGCACTAAATTTGTTGTGCCAGATTTCTTTTATGAATAACTATGTTGATTCAAATTTGTTGTAAATCAGTCGACAACTGACTCTGCTGTACATCCTTTTTCGTGTTTCAAAGATATTTCCGTCAGATTAGATTAATGGAATCATGTAGAAGCACGTTTTGTGATGGTCAGCACATTCTAGTTTAATCTTGATTATACAGATTTGTTGGTTAAAATATGAATTATTTTTGCAAAATACAGACATTCGAAAAAAATAAATATACATATTTTTTTTCTTATGCAAGGGTAACTCAATAGACTGTAATTATATTTTATTTACAAATTAATATTTCATCTTAATATACATAAATAAAAGTCACTTAATGTGGGTATCGGTGATGCCAGATGGAGAATTTTTAATTCAATATCCACCACTAAATTTTATAACCGATTAAGCAACCGTTAAGAGGTTGCTTAATCATTTCGAAGATTAATCGTCTGTTATGTATATCAAATATCACTACTCAAAATTATTGGTGACTTTTAAATAAAAAAAAATTATCCAAATCTGGCAACACTGATGCTTATGTATGTCTCCCGAACTACCGGGGCTATTTGAACTAAACTTGACACAGTTGCTGTTCATGGCCATACTTGAAATACTGTAGGTGTTTCAAATTTCTAGCGCATGCGCAATGGGAGGATGTTGGGAAAAAAACCTTTTGTAAACCATTTTCTTTTTATGATTTCTTCAGTATTATTGTAGCTAGAAACTTTAAATTTGATATATAGTTTATTTCTAATATATATACTCTACATAAGTAGAGATTTATAAAAATGTGAAATTAAAAACAAGTGAAATAATTTTTAAAAAATGTCCTAAACTTGCGTTTTCGTGAAAATTCCGTGCCTGTGATTTAACAATTTTACTGTAAATACGTCAAAAATACTCAGCGTGTTAATATAATTTATATATATAGATAGATAGATAGATGATATGTATGTATGTATGATAAGTTAGAATGACGTCATTTTCACAAAACCTCCCAAAAGAAGTACTATCATCTTTGAAAATGACATAATTTTGCAGAAGTTATTCGATGGAAAAGGGGCATTTAACACAGAAAACTACTAATATTTACTATGTTTGTATGGAGATTCTATTTACCAGCGATAGTATAAGTAATAAGAAATAGTAATTTTTATTCCAAATTACAGTACAACTAGCAGTTCTACCCATTTTTCGCATAGGAAATGTTAAAAAAGAAAAAATTGAAAGCAATGCCAATTAGTTAACCAGAGATTATTTAATCTGACTTCTGATGAAGACCAAGAAATGCTAGATACCCCCTCTTATTAAATTTCGTATGAGTATTATATTTTAACTTATTTAGAGCCTAAGAAGACGCATTTTTATTAATTTTACGCTTCTACCGAAAAACACTGTGATTTCCCCCATGTGAAGAACTAATAGAAATGTTGACATTCTTAAGGGTAAACTTCTTAAGATTCTTAATTTATATTTTAATAACGAACTAAGAAGTAGCGTTTTGCTAAATTTGAAATTTTTATAGGAAACCATCGGAATTTTGCTCGTGCGAAAAACGGGTAGAACGTCCCGTTTCCCTCCTTTAAGAACTAAATGTTAGAAAATTCTTATATTTTACCAAATTAAAGCCAAATTTTGCCAATTTTTAAACTTCTAATGGAAACCATTGAAGAGGTTAAATATTTTCGACTTCCGCATTTAACCCCTTAAGGGTTAAATTTTGTTAAATCCGTTTTTAGTGAACCCCTGCGTCACTACAATAACCAGCTGTCCAAACGGCACGTTTTTAGCTTTAGCGATTTGACTCGACGTTGATAGATGAATGAGAGAATGAGTTATATTTTGCCATTATATGTAGCGATATCAGAAGACGTTTCCATGTTACAGATAAATATTTTATTCGTTTAAATAAAATGTATAAGTTCTTTTCTCAGAACAATATTTTTCTTTTTTTTTTTTTTTTTTTAAGAGTGTTGCCATTCGAGAGTATTGTTTTACAAGTAAAATATTTTTTAAATAATTGATTTGTAGCAAACAATAACTATTCAGATTATTGAGGCAGGAATAAAATAACGAGATTGATTATTATAAAAGAAGTAGAAAAAATGAGTTACCTATAATCAGTTACCTATAATCAGTTGCCTATACTATGAAGCTGGAAAAAACACCTATTTCATTAGTAAATCTACGTGATAAAAAATAAATTTGTTTTAATAACGGGCAGATATGTATTCATCGTTTGTGTTCTTTTGTTTAGTTGTTTGTGTGTTTGTATGCTAAAACACGTATATTATTTTTAATTCAAAATGTCAAATTGTGAAACACAATATTTATTATATGGTACAAATATATATATATATATATATATATATATATACTACCAAAACTTCTACCCAAAAACTTCTTTACAGTTAATTTAAAAAATAATACAATCTTCTAATGTATCCTGTATTGTAAAGCTAGTTAAGGGCAGTTGAGGTACTACGGCTAAAATTTTGGACACCCTGAGTAACATTATAGTTGAATGCCAGATTTCATATATGCATATGGATAGTGGGGGATTTTACACTAAAAATTGGACATTTATTTAAAAAAAAAAATAGTTAAGTTTAATTAAAAAAAACCTCCGAATTCATTTATGTCAGACGCATTCAAAAACGTTCAGGATAATTTCTTACTACAAGATCATTAAAACGACGTTCTGGTATATTTTAAATATCCAGAAATTCTATAAGAAGAGTAAGTTTTGCCCTCTATGTTCCTGTTGTAAAAGTATTATCTGGGGGAAAAATCATTTTCAACTGCAATTATCCTATAAAAATATGCTAATAAATTTGAAAAATAAATATGTTAATATATTTGTAAAAGATCCAAATTGTAGAAAATTTCTACAATTTTCTTAAATATTACTTTTATTAATAAATTATTTCAGATATAGTAAAAACGTTTATGTTTTAAAATATATATATTGAAATAAAAATTGTTTTTCCTTAATACTTAACACAATATCTCCGAAAAATCATGCGGAGTCACATTTTTGTTGAAACTGCAAAATTTTAATACATTTGGTATAAAATATGGAAAAGTATTAAGGTACTTTGTCAATTAAAATTAATTGCCCTAATATATAATATAATATTGGATTCTGTCTTTTATCGTCGTTTCAATTTAGAAAAAAGTATTAACCTCTTCTCAGAAAATGAAGTATAAATATATATATATAATCTAAAGCAATTCCTTTATCATAGGTGCCAAGCCAACTTGAAAGGTTTTTTAACACCAGTATTTCTTTGTGAAAAATTTCTTCATGCTTAAGCGAAAAAAAATTCTAAAACAATTATTAAAAATTTCTTTAAAAAATTTCCGGTAGCAAAACAAAAACGTTGAAGTTGGCAGCTATGCTTCATAATAAAGTATTTGAGCTTACGAAAAGTTCATTCATTTTATATTAACGACGTTATAAAGTATGTAAGTTAATGATCTTGAAATTAAAAAGAAAATTAAAATGTTAATTATATGTATATTTCTTAACATAAATAATATGGGTATTGATAATAGAAATTTTAGTATTTTAATTAAAACTGTTGCAATATCAGATTGCAAGTATTTATTCAATGGCAGATTTAAACTGGTGAATCTTAATATTAATCTCATATTTTAAAATGTGTTATCAAGTTCAAATATATATATATATATATATATATATATATATATATATATATATAAATATATATATATATATATATATTATATATATATATATATATATATAAATATACATATATATATATATTATACATATATATATATATATATATATATATATATATATATATATATATATATATAAGAGTTTTAAATTTTTCTTGAAAATTCCTCATGAATTTTACCTCATTTTTAATGTGATAATGAAAATGTTTAGAGAAAAAAAATACATTTTATGTTGACACTTAGGGTGTGCACAAACTGTCCTTTTAGAGTAATTCGTAAAAATCATGAAGATTTTCAATTTTCTCATTTACTACGGAGCATTACAGCCCTACATTCATTCAGCATAGAATGTTTCCATACAATTTTGCAAGGTGAAATTCTGTACATTATGTTTCCAATATAGAATTAAAATGATACGTTTTTTCATGCATTATGCGATTGCACTAAAAGTTAATTAAATACATATATAGTACCGTATAGTATCATTCGAGAAAGGTTGGTATGTCATAGAATGATACTTTAATTGTAATACACTTTTATTTCTTTCAAAGACAATATATACATTCCTGTAATTTATTATGTTGAAATAGCTCTCTAAAAACATATGTGCATCATGAAAAAGTTTAGTTTTTTATAATAAAATTGTCTGTGAACATTTTCTTTTTTCTTTGTGAAATATATCAAATAATTAATTTATTAAAATTATATTTATTATTATTTATTATTATATTATTTATTGAAATTATAAGGAAAATATTGTATACTATGCATAAACTGTGTTTATATATTCAATTTTAAAAATGTAAATTTATATATTTATCTATTTATGATATGGCTTAGTATTTATTCTTTGATATATTAACCATTAATGCATAATGTAATTAATTTACAACTGTTTATAATTATTATAAATATTTATAATTATTTTAGAATTTACAAAATCTTTCGCTTATTTAAATGTTACAGCTTATTTAAATGTTACACATGTTTGAAGATTATTTTTTAGATCTTTTGGCTGGCTTGGGCGAATTTCTAATCAAAATATGTAGAAAATTAAAATGAAGACAGACAAATAGCGACGTATTTTAATTAGAGTCTCCTTATAAAATTACAAAAATTTGGGAAATACTAAATCAGTGATAATTTAATAAGAAAAGACTTTCTAAAATGGATGAATTTAATTTATAATCAGTCTGAAATTTAGTTATCTTTTCTCCTTATAAGTCAATTACAGAAAACAGGTTACATAAAGTAATTAAAGCGATTACTGCATTTGAATTAAAAGTAATTACGAAGTTCATAACATATGACTACTTTTCTAAAAAATAGTCTGATATATATTAGTTTTACATTAAATTTTAAAAATGTTAAACAATTAAAGTAATTACTAAATATAATACTGTTATCTTAGTTATTTTATACAATTTTAAATTACTTTTAATTTATATATGAGAGAACGTTATTGAAGTAAAAAATATTATAGTTTAACTTATATATATATACCGGGCGATCCAAAAGTCAGGACAAACTTTAAAAATGAATAATTCGAAAGCGAATCAAGATACAAAGATACGGTTTGCACCAAACGGATGGAAAAGAAGCCGGGTTTTGTGTGGCAAAGAAAAAACAATAGTTATGTTGGCGACCAACAGATGGCGCTGTTGCATTTCTGATGTTGGATTATGCAAAGCAACAAACGATATAAAAAGGAACAACTACAGCAGGTAATGGTAGTCGAAGCTTATATGCATCGAAATATCGCATTCACAGTCGCTTCTTTAATCACGCATGATCTCCAAGATCTCCCGATCTGACACCCTGTGACTTTTGGCTGTGGGGATTCTTGGAAGTCAAAAGTGTACCGCGACCAACCGGCATCAGTAGCAGCACTGAAAGATGCCATCCGCCAAAATGTGTCTGTCATAACGCAAGAAATGCTGTGAACAATGTGGTGAATCATCTCACAGCTGTACTTCTGAATAATGGGCATTGAACAGTTTCTGTAGTAGTACTAATTAACTGTACTTAAGCTGACTTGTAAGTTGTCAACATTTTTTTTCATTTGTAAATCATCTTTTGGTGAAATAAAAAACCATAGCGCCATCTGTTGCTCGCCAACAGAACTAATTTTTTTCCTTTGCCACACAAAACCCGGTTTCTTTTTCATCCGTTTGGTGCAAACTGTATCTTTGTATCTTGATTCGTTTTCGAATTATTCCTTTTTAAATCTTGTCCTGACTTTTGGATCACCCGGTATATATATATATATATATATATATATATATATATATATATATATATATATATATATAATCAGTTATTTAATTTTAAAAGAAATCTTAATAATCATAAAAGTTCTAGGCATGGGTATTGAGGCCTCCTTCTCCGTATTCAGTTACGTTTCGGAAAAATTACAGAAAATATGAACAACTAGGCCAATAATTATGGCATTGATTCGAACCCGGCTCTTTCCCACTAATAATTTTGAGAATTGAACCTCACGTCTCTTCAATCAACATTTTACTTTAAAATTCTATATTAGTGTGTAATCTATGCTATTAATGCATAATGAATGCTTAACCCTACAATTCGGATCATTTAAATTATACTGCTACCGGAATTCCTGAACTAAATTAAACTAAAAGAAATTTTAAATTTTAAGGCTAAAAAACTGGCCTTTTCTGATATGTTATAAACGTAAATTTTTGCTAAAAATTTTCCGGGATGAATTTTTGCAGCTGGATCTTAAATTTTGCGTCCTCGCAGCGAGGACAGCGCGCGTTAAGGGGTTATATAATAATTTTCTTTTTAATGAGACGTTTTAATATTAGACAAAAAGGTTACTGTCATAAAATAGATAGATACATATTGCTACCACAGTCCTTCTTTATTTCGGTTCAAATATATATTGCAGATATATATTTTAGAATAAAAGTTTTTATGCCTTTTATTACAGAATTTGTTTGTTTTTTTTTTTTTTTTTTTTTTTTCGTACACTGGAAACAATATTTTTATTTCGGTATTTAATTAATAAATCTAAGAAAACCTGCTAGATACTAGACGGTTGAAAACCAAACCTATTTTCGACAATTCAATATCAATCTGTATTTACGACTAAAAGTGTCATTTATGTGTCAAACATGATTTCCGCTTTTGTGGAATGTTAAGATTATACGCCTATACTTGTCTCCAATTTAAGTACGCTGTGATATAATCCGAATCTTCTAAATGACTTGCCGAAATTGCTTTCATCTGTCGGAGTGTTTGACATAAGAATTACTTGTTCTAACCATACTGAGAGGCACATTACTTCCTCGTTCTTTTCGATGTCCTAGGATAATAAATTTATACGACTAACGGCAGTTTATCAGAGTGCTTTTTAAGGTGTTTAGCCAAATTATTATTCAAATGGTACGCTTTATTAAAATACAATATGCTAAAATAATTGAAACGTGATTTATTTCTTTACTTGTTAGAAGTAAGTGGTTATGGGAAATTGAAAAGTATTCAAAAAAGGGAAAGAAATATGACCATATCAATAAAAATTTGCATGTATA